>OX493414.1:11656556-12257220 GCA_950371165.1 Lacanobia oleracea
ACCAGCCTGTGTTTCCTGATAGTACAACCTGGTTACTTCTAGGCTGTTCCACCGTCGACCACAAAAACGCTTTCCAACAAGTGAGATTGTAGTCGCCAGGCTATCAATAAATAACAATAAGTTACCTTTGCTCTCAGGCTGATAACACGGCGGCACGGGCAGGTAGGTGGGTCCTCGCATGGTCAGCAGCAGGGTGGTAGTCAACAGAAAAGCCACGAACAGCACAGCAGCCGCTACCATCAGCACCCGCTCCAGGCGGGTCCGCTGATGCCAGCCGATGAAGGAGACACCCTGGAAAGAAAAGGTTTCTGTAAGTTCCACATAATTAGGTAGAGCTGTTATCGGTAGTGGATTAACGCTGAAGGGGTTCGCTAGCAATGTATGCGTGAATTCGATTGTACCTCCGGCCCGATATTCATAGTAGCGGTAAGAACTGTGGGGTCTTTAGTCAGTAGGAGACCCCATGAGGAAATCCCAATTCTCTTTCAGTATGGTTTTATCGGAGACTCTGCATCTGCCTCTAAGGTACTTGTGGTACTTGATGACTTTCCGCCTTGTGGCCTTAGTGTGAGTTTATTAACGTTCTCGATCGCGTTAGCGTAAACGTCAATTTGTATTGAAACTGAATAAGCGCCGTTTGGTGACAATAACGGAAAACTTTTGACATAAGCAAACGTTTTCGTTAACGCGATCGAGTGCTTCATAAAACTTACACTAAGACTGACGTACTCGTATTATTCAAACAGGTATGATAGACCAGCATATGGATTTCGTCCAACTTGATTTTGATCGAAAGAGATAAGACGCTAGCGCATTCGATTCTAAAATTCTCATCATCTGCCTAGCCTTTTTCCAACTATATTTGGGTCGGCTTCCAGTCAAACCGGATTCAGCTGAATACCAGTATTTAACGTTATCGGCTGCTGACCAGACCTCCACAACTCGTTAACTGGTAACACGATACTCCTTGGCAAGACTAGTGTCACATTTTCTGGGTTTTGACCATCCGTAACGACTGCCAAAGATCTCCAATTGACAGCCGGGACCAACGGCTTAACGTCCTTTCCGAGAAACGCATCCACAGACCAACCTTGGCAAGAGTTGCTTAACTTGATTCTGAGATACTAACACTTGATATTTTTGTTTCGATTAGTTTATTCGCGTGGTGTCTTTTTCCAGCTACAGTTACAGTTTGTCAGTGGGATAATCTTTGATAAGACTATCATAAGTGTACAAATAAAAAACAGTTCCTTGTTAACATATTATTATGAGAATATCACTCAGAACAATGTTCTACTATTCTAACATGTGGTGAACTTGAGAACGGTGGCCGTGAGAAGATAATAATTAATTACCTAATCAGGATTAAGTGAAGCGGTAGTAAACTAATTAGAGACACTGCACTGAGCTTCGGATACACTTACTACGTTTTTATCGGCTGAACAGCAGACTATGATCTCCAAGCATTTTTTATAAGGATGGCAAATCATCAAATGACTCCTCCCGCTCTGGGCTGAACAGAATAGGTAGTGATAAAGACGAAAATTTAATTTGACAGATTGTCGTGTGTTTAAAATTATGATTCTAATATGACTCTGCTAAAATGGTCTTTTTAGACCAGTGGGTCTAAAAAAGCCACTATCTCCAAGCCTGTAGAGGGCCTTTCTTATATTTCTGATATATATATCTATCCTATTTTGTCTATTTTGATTTTTGAGTCTTTAATCAGACTTTTAATTTTCATGCTGTATTATTTTTCTTTTCTCTTTACCAGGATACACCAATAGATTCTTATTTGATTGATGAACAACATAATACATACACAAATTGATTACACAATAAAAAGAAGAAATTAGAATACAAATTTGACTAAAAATCTTAAGTGCGTAATTGCGTTTCGTTTTCCACGATTTTTCACGATTCGCAGAAGAGGTTCTTCGTGGGACCAAAAACAATTGACCCAGATTAAATATCCAGGCAAAATAATTTCAAAGTAGGTACATTGTTCTCATGTTCTAGAGCACCTAGCCTTGAACACTTTTTAGGGGTCCGAACATCCATCAGAAACGGAAGCCTTATAGGATCACGCGGGTTTCTGTCTGTCCGTTTGTCACAGCTAATTATCTCCAAGTCATTTGGACCGATTCTGCTGAAATTTGGCACACATTAACTTGTGTGACCAAAACACGGAAGTATTATATAAATAAATATATTTTAAGTAGGGGGGGGTCATATTTGGGGGACATACTAGTTTTATAAAAAAAGTATTTCTATCTGTACCGCGAGACATTTCAAATGAAAGGGCTTATTGTGAGGGTTTTAATTATATTCTTTTATAACATTAAACTACATGGTTTTGAAGTTATTTAAGACATAAGACGAAAAATGTCTATTCCCCCTTATCTTCGAAACTGTTAAGCACAAAATTTCGAAAAAAAAAAATATGCAGATAATAAAACTTATTTACCTATATGTAGATTACAGGAAAACCTATAAGAAGTCTATAGTGTTAAAATAACATGTTGTTTATACAAAAGTAAAAATTCGTTCGGAACCCTTTGCACGCGAGTCCGATTCGCACTTAGCCAGTTTTTTTTTTAAAAGCAAGGAAGTTTTTTTTAGCTCGAGGTATTAAAAAACCTTCCTTGATTGCGCAACAATCTTTTTAAAAGCAGTATTTTGTTTTAAAAACAGCTCTCCTTATCAACCATCAGTACTAACGCCGAGCCCGTATGACGTCATCCGGGACGTCCAACGGATCAGCTCCTAATGAGAGTCGCCATTTTGTAAGATAAACACCGTCCCCGTAATCTTGAAGCTGTAATGAGGAACGGGATCTTATCAAGGGAAATTGTTTTAGGTTTGACCTAGTTGAATTAAAAAAGGTTTAACGTTACTTCTCCAGTTTTTTACATGTGGCGACTACAACTTAGCCACAGCCAGAACACTTAGCCATTCCAAAAACATACAAAAACAGACCCATTCCCTTATAAGTCGTGACTAATAAAATATCGAGATTTTCTTCAATCAATTTTTTTTCAGTATCAGAACTTTATGGGTATAATTTAGACGGTCACCAAAAATAATATTTTTAAGACTCTAAGCCTAGGCTCCAAAATGGATCAACGGTCACCAAATTCTATCCAACTCAACTGTGATTGCCATAAAATGTAGGCTTGGGGTTACAAACTGGATAAAATAGGTTAGGTTAGGTTAGAATTGTGACCAACCGCGCGCGAGCCGAGCGAGCGAAGCGAATATTATTCGAATATTATTTGGTGACCATTTATCTGTTTTGGTAACCGTTTAGAACTTTTTTGGTAGTAAAATATGTACTTTTTTGGGTGGTGTTTAACACAAGCCGAACTTTATTTGCTCAAAATGTAGGTACAATATAAGATACCTTACACAAAAACATAATATCAGCTACAGTTTACCTTACGGCATGCAAATCATTAGGTACAATAATAAAATAAATAGAAAATGTCAACAATAAAAATAGAATTAATAGTAAAATAAAAAAATAAAAACAAAAGTAAAAAAAATATATCACATAGTCATTAACAAATTAATTTCATGACAATTATCTAAATTAAAAATTTACAATAATGTGTCCTAAGTAATTATAATTGTTATTTTCATAGAGACGTATCATTTAAAAGTCTTTCACGGAGTAATAACATTTTGTTAAAAGTAGTGGAGATACCTTAGATTTAAAAATCATCATCATCTGCCTAGCCTTTTCCCAACTATATTGGGGTCGGCTTCCAGTCAAACCGAATTTAGCTGAATACCAGTATTTTACGCGGAGCAGCTGCCTACCAGACCTCCACAACCCAGTAACTGGGTAACACGGTACTTCATGGCAAGACTGGAGTCAGATTAACTGGCTTCTGACAATCCGTAACGACTGCCAAAGATCTACAAATGACAGCCGGGACCAATGGCTTAACGTGCTTTCCGAGGCACGGAGGAAACTCGCTATGTTAAGATGGTCACCCATCCACAGACCAACCTTGGCAAGCGTTGCTTAACCTTGAAGATCGACCCGTGCGGCTGTTATTATCTAGCCACGAGCTCCTCCCTTACCTTAGATTTAAAAAAGTGAACCGAATATTCCTTAAAACTATGAGGTATTTAATTATAAATAACAGGCCCCATTGTCATAATACTTTTTCTTAGCACCCAAAATCAGGTCATTACAAAACAGCAGTTTTGTAATGACCTGATTCCAACAAGTGTTTTTTTTTTGGGTTCTCAAAGGGCCTGGACGTCCTCTAGCGAGTGACGGGAATAAGTCTAAATTTGTTTTTACAAAAATTGTCAGAGATGACAAAGTCTACGATGGAGCGTCAATTTCACGCAACCATCAGTCACTGAATTACACGATAGGTGGTCCCTCAGTCAGAGCCTTCAGGATCATCATCATAACAGCCGAAATACGTCCACTGTTGGACACAGGCCTCGCCCAAAGGGGGTTGGTGAGTAGGATGTTCGTCAGTCAGAGCCTTGACTGTGGTTAAACTGACAGCAAAATCTACCGCGAATGGGCGCCTTATACGTATTTTAGACTTCGCACTGCCTTAACTACTAAAAAAGATCTACAAATGACATCCGGGAGCAACCCCTTGACCTATTTTCCAAGGAAAAAATGTCGGTTTGACAATATTGTCTATACAAAAGTTGTCAACCCGCCATATTCATTGAACGAGTCTTTTCAACTTTGACGGCTAAATCCTTGTTTGTGGATTAAAAAGTTCCCCCAGATGTTTCGTTTGAGTTGGTCCTCATCGGTGCTTACGAATAGAAGGATGCTCCCACTCTTCCATCCCCTGATAACACCGTCATAATCGCCTAATCTGCTCTTACGACATACTCAAACAAAGATGAGATGTAATCCCTTGATTACCGGCCTAATTCTTTTCTTGGGCAGAAATATAGGTGACGTAGTTAGGTACAAGAGATGCCGAAGATATTTTTAACCAAATGTCGCATGTATTGTGCGTTGAGATAGGTTTTTTTAACACTTTTCTCAAAGCGATTGTTTTGGCCTCAAAAAACTGTTCTTACGCGTTGCCTTTATAACAATGTATAAAACTTTGTAGGTACCTGAAATTGGTTGTTTGATATACAAAAAATTAAATTAAATTAATTGCAATATAAATAATTAATTATAACTATATGAAACTATCACAGATCTGTAATCTATGAACTCTTATCACAGTCCTTCATTTTTAATAAATATTATTTTGTGAATACGTGGTGTGGGTTACCTACATGTTTGTGATTTTAATTTTAAGAATTTCTTGTTTTCTTAGGCATTTATTTAACTGTCTTTTTTATCCTGTATAAATAAAATAAAATAAAGGTAAGACGAATATTATTTAATTGATAGAATACTACCTACAGCTGAGTGAAATACGCTCCATTTATCCCGAAAAAATCAAGGTATCAAGTTGGTAGGGAAGGAACAGAGCGAAGCTGAAGGAAAAAGTAGAATATAGTATATAGAGTCTTTAAGTCAAGAGTGAATAGGTTACGCAAGCGTGGTCCATCTTCGACCACATCATCGCTTACCATCAGGTGAGAGATAGTGGTCAAACGCGTGCCTATCAATAAAAAAAAAAAAAAACAAAAATTAATAAGTATGCATAATTATATACTACTACTGTACAAAAATTTTTAGATCCAGCTCTATATTTTCTCTCGTTTTCTTGTTAACATCCAACTATTTGCCAACGTAATATTTTCCGGGTCAACGCAAGCGGAAGAGGGTTAGCATCAAATGATGTGTACATAATGAGATCTGCGCCAGAACCTAGTTTTAGCAGGCAAACTCGAGGGTACGTGAAGTGACTCAAAATAATTTGGTTATTGGCGAACCTGTAGGTAACTCAACGAGCTTCAAAGCAAGAGAAAAAGCGTCTTCTGGTTAAGATTGCTCGGTCTATTGGATACCGTAGACCTTCTTCATTTCCGCGGGGCAAGATAAAGCAGACGAACAGGCCCATGGTAAAATTAAATAAAAATATTTGTTTAATAAGGATTGAGGATTTTCACAGATAAGATTGCTTTTTCACTTTCCATAGAAAATCTTCGGTAAGTGTGCCCAAGAACTCCATGACCTCATCCCACCGGCCCCCTTCTCCCATCTGTCAAGAGCAAGCCCATTCCTAAATAAATAATTAAAAAAAAAAGGACATCCAGACGCACTACATCTTACCATCCCTACCATTTCCAAACGCCTTTTATAATGCGCACAGCAAAGGAGCGGAACCCTCTACCTGCGTCTGTGTTTCCGAACGCGTACAACCCTAATCTCTTCAAAGTTAGAGTGAACACAAGGAGCTTCTGGGTAAGCTCGATCCATCGTAGACTTTGTCTCTGTCATCTCTGATCTAGACTAGAGACAAGAGCAAACCCATCACTAATTCTAAAATTGCTGTCACTGTTTCTCAATTTTTTTTTCAAAAAGTTCATTACTAACTTTTAAAACCTTGCGTACATGCTTACCAAGTTTCATTAAAATTAAATTTCCCAAAAAAAAAAAATGCGAGTTTCTATGAAATACCGTGAGAATTAAACGCTTTTAGAGCTTTCTTCAATCAGTAACGATTGCTAAAGATCTACAAATGACCGCCGGAAGTGCCGGGACCAACGAGATAATGTGCTTTCCGAGGCACGGAGGAATCTCGATAAGTTACGATGAAAAACCGAAACAAAGTCCACAATATAGTTAGAAAAAGGCTAGGCCGATGATGTTTAGGTTTTCCTTTCACACCATAGCAAATAGGACAACCGTTCTCATATACATTTAAATATTTTTATGTTTGACGTGTAACAGTGTTTGTTTAGAACAAATTTGCAAAGCCGTAAATGTTAGGTAATAGCAATCTCAATGTAATTCAAATAGATCAATCAAATAACAAAAAAAACGTAATTCAGACACATCCCAGATGGAAATTCTTCGTGATTTTCCAGGCGTATTCTCAGAACAGCTTGTTTTACGTGAACATAAATTGACTTGTAAAAGTGTAAACATCAAACCATTCGGTTTTTCTTCGAAAACTAAACTATTAGATTTATTGAAAATGAAGTTAGCTTTATGACTTCTAATTGAGATTTAAATTAAAATTGATTAGTTTTTCTCGCCTTGCTTTTAATATGATGGCGTAAACTTTAAATCCTTAGGTACCTACCTACGTCATTTTTAATTAGCGTTTGCAATTTGTAATTATACTCAAAATGTTTTATTTGTTTACCACATGTGACGCATGTGAAAACAGCTGAAACAATATTATTATCTTTAAATGTTTTTTTATGATAGTTTATAACACACACGTGTTAGGTTAATTACTTTGTTGTTTTATTCTCACACAGTTATTAACAATGAAACTTTTACTGAAAGGAACACGTGTTAACATGCTTTCCATTTGACTATGGCGGGAAAAAGGCGCAAAATTTTTACGACAAAAAAAATAACTGTAAAGGCTCCTCGCGCAGCTTGCATAACATAGCATAAGGCCGCGTACACGAACTCAGCGGCGCGGCGGGCGGCGCGAGCAGTTACATTATACCTATCTGCATTTGAACGCGCCGCTGCAGCGCTGGTCGCGTCAATTCAAGAGTTTGGCGGTAAAAACATAAGTGATTTAAATTTAAAGTTACGATATTAAAAGGCCTGAGCGTGGCCAATACGGCCAACGCCATGGTCGCGGTGCAACAGCAACTGCTAGTCTATTCTGAATAACCATTTCGATATCGAGCTTCACCTGAGTGACAAAGCTCACAAACTGAACTTTATTGCACACAACATAAAGGTGTTATGTTTATACTCACCTCAGATTCCGCTGTCGAGACATGAAAATGTTGTTACAGAATAGCACTACTGGACCTGAAAACGAATCGTTTTTGATTCTACTCTTGGTCCTTTTTTTAAGTTGAGAAATCATCAAATGACTCCTTCCACTCTGGGCGGAGCAGAAGGGAGTGTCAGACTCTTACTGACTAAAACCTATCCGTGTTCCTCCTAATGCCCTTTGCGTTCTAGGGCCGCGGTGACTCTTTCGAACATTTATTCCGCAATCCGCAACTACTTTTGGTCCTTAGGGGCCGTCTCCACGAGCGATAGAATCGCGGCGATACTATCGTCCGTGTGAAGTATTTCTATAACAATTCTATGAACGTAGTCTCCACACGACAATATTATCGTGGCGATTCAATGAGTGAAAAATCATCAGCTCGCCGCGATTCTGTCGCTCGTGGAGACGGTCCCTTAGGGTCACAATTTTCGCAAATAGTTTCGTTATATATTATGTACATTTTTAAGTAGATAAGTATTAGAATCATTGTCTGTTTAATCCTGAACACAAGTCGCTCTATCTACAGATTTACATTTTGCTTACCTAATTAATTCCATTCCACCGTACTTAAACGATTAAAACCGGCTTAATCGCATTTCCAGTATCTGCCTACCTACTTAGGTAAGGGCTCTTACCTCCCCTACCGCAGGGGTGCCCAAATAGTGGAATCGCGAGTGCTTTCCGAGTCGATCGCACAATTTTCCAAAAAAAAACAAAAATCGAAAAAACGACAGCAGTTACTCGTACAACGAAACAATTACGTAGAATTTTTTGCTCGCGTTTGACCACAATCTCAATTGATGGAAAGTAATGATGTGATCAACGATGGATCACGCTTACTTAGAAGTAAACCTATTCACTCTTGACTGAAAGACCCTCAGAGGCTCTAGTGACATTGGTTCATTCAGCGCCAGCGTGGCGAAGGCGATTGACAAACGCTGTCGCAATGTCACGTGATCAATACCTTTTAATTTGGCATTTCGATAAACGTTTTCGGTAATAGTTTGGCACTTTGTCTAGCGCCTCAGGTTGTTGCTGTCAGGGAACACACAGCTTCCGGCAGGGAATTCCACTCCTTAGCTATACGCACAATGATTTTGATTTCTTTTTTCCAAGGTACCTACTCCTCCGCTGTACTTTTCAGATTTATTTCGTTGCGGGATCCAGACAGTTGAATCGTTTCTCCGGGAATCGTCGGGCTTCATTGGCTTGGCGATTTTCTAGTGGTCACCACTGTTAATTCTGGCTGGTTGGGAATGGGTGTCGGGCTTTTCCCAAAAAAAAAAAATATGCAGAATGAAAGTATTCCCAAACCATTTTGTGTGTAGGTACGGGTGTTATGTCCACCATGTACCGGTTGCGCATCGTAAGTCTACCTACGTCTTATAGTCCGATGATGGTTATGGTGCTTAAATATTTTGATGTCGATCGCCGACACAATAGGTCTGACACAAGAGTTTCCTTCACTAAACTCAAACAAAAAATATATATACCTACAGAAATTTTTTGTATCAAAAGGCGATATAGGTGTGAGCTTGAGCACCCCTTTTTTAATGATGGTGGATGAATAATCGAAGGACTCCTCCCGCTCTGGGCGAAGCAGAAGCGAGTGTCAGACTCTTACTGACTAAAACCCATCCGTGTTCCTCCTAGTGCCCTTTGCGTTCCAGGGCCGCGGTCACTCTTTCGAACGAATTCCGCAACCCTGGAGCTTGAGCACCCCTGCGCTACCGTATCGATGTAATGTGATTATGATAATAGCCCCACAAGACAGCCATGCGATAAGATTATCAAGACGGCGAACGTATGCGGTAAATATTTTCTGATTAATATTATGGCTTAGTAGATAGCTAGAGGAGGTATATATTCGTGGTTAGATAATAATAGCCGCACGGGTCGATCTTTAAGGCTAACCAACGCATGCCAAGGTTGGTCTGTGGATGGGTGACCATCTTAACATAGCGAGTTTCCTCCGTGGCTCGGAAAGCACGTTAAGCCGTTGGTCCCGGCTGTCATTTGTAGATCTTTGGCAGTCGTTACGGATAGTCAGAAGCCAGTATATCTGACTCCAGTCTTGCCATGAAGTACCGTGTTACCCAGTTAGCTAAGTCCGGTTTGACTGGAAGCCGGCCCCAATATAGTTGGAGAAAGGCTAGGCAGATGATGATGATTATGGCTTAGTAGATAGTGGCGAAGAAAATTAAAAATAACCTATGCCCTGAAGCTATAAGTTAAAAGCGTGTTAGGTATAAACGCTTTCTGAGGCAGGGAAAAGTGAAAATAGGAGCGTAATTTTAAAAAAAAAACGTTTGTACCGTTTATAACGTAAACTCGTTATAAACGGGGCCTTCGATTTTTCTTTTTTCATTAAATTTCAGCGCCGGTTGAGGTCTCCGATGGAACGAGTTTGCCCAGAAGATTCTTGGTCATACGTACTTGCTTTGAGAAGTGATGGATGAAGTTTGATGTGGATTCTACACGAACAGAAACTTTTTTTAGGGTTCCGCACCCGAAGGGTAACCAACGGAACCCTATAACTAAGACTACGATTTTTTTTTTCAGTTTGTGCTACGGAACCCGATTCGCACTTGGCCAGTTTTTTTTTAATGTAGGCTGAACTTAGTTAAGTATTAGAAGAAATTATCTAAAATGGATAAGAAATGATGACACATAAGCACACTTTTAAAAGGCACGTTAATATACACATCATCATCTGCCTAGCCTTTTCCAAACTATATTGGGGTCGGCTGCCAGTCAAACACGATTTAGTTGAATACCAGATACACATTGTAGAAAAAAACCGAGTACGAGTCAGACACACGAAGGGGTACCACCGGAATAGGTACTAGACGTACTGCAGGGTACCATCCGTACTTGGTCGATATCCCGACTAGTCGTACCCAGCGCTTCTCTTCCACATTTATTATACGCACAGCTAAGGTGTGGAACTCTCTGCCAGCATCTGTGTTCCTGTCCACATATAACCCTGTTCACTCTTGATTTGAAAGCAGACCTTCAAATCAAGAGTGAACAGGCATCTTCTGGGCACGCTCGCTCCATCATAGACCTCATCTATCGCTTTCCATCAGGCGTGATTGTGGTCAAGAGCAAGCCCATTCCTAAATAAAAAAATATAAAAAAGGGTTCCGTACTAAATATATAATGGCAACACACAATCTGTAAAAAAATCAAATGTGGTAAACATATGAAATTTTACAGTTTTGTTACAGTTCTTGAGATATAGCCCGCTGACAGACAGACGGACGGAGTATCGGACAGCGGAGGCTTTGTTATTTGGTTTCCGTTGGTTACCTTCTGGGTACGGACTATTGTAATTCGAATAACAACGATTTATTTACAAATTGGGAAGGTAGTTACGAGCTAACAACGTCGAAATTGATGGAAAAACTCTCAGGAACAAATTATTGGGGTCAGGTTCCACGCTCTCGCAAATAGGTTCTCGTTTGAACTGACTGAAGTTCACATTTCACATAGAGATACTCACATTAAAGGATTTTCAGGTTATTACTGCTTTTATGGGTCATAAAGTCAGCTATATAAATGTTATAGTTATTTTTATAATAAAAATCAAAGCTTGGCACGCTATTAAGATAATATAAATGTGTGCTATACGGGAAAATTGATGTGTGCATGACTAAATGTGAATAAGTTTTGAATGTCTTGGTATTTCTCCTTAAACAATGGCGAAAAAGTGAGCCAAAATCACGAAAACGATTATATTCAGTAGGCATGAGGCAGTAGATGTTCATAGGCTTGGATACCAGGTTCTGCCAGTGGGTTCCACTGCTTGAATATTGAAAATTATTTAAAAAGTGTTGGTCCAAGCCAGTCGTGGTCTACCCATGTGCCCAGTTTCCAATTCCGTTTAGTAGTTTAGACGTGAGAGACTGCTTACGGATTCCTCAGTATCATTATCATCTATTTTTTTTACTATTGTTAGGCACGCGCTTGACAACCATCTCACCTGATGGTAAGCGCTGATGTGGTCGAAGATGATCACGCTTGCCTAGAAGTAACCTGTTCACTCTTGACTTAAAGACTCCCTGGTTGTAGCTATCAGGAAGCACAAACTCAGGCAGGAAATTCCACTCCTTAGCTGTACGCATTATGAATGTGTTCCCAAAACGTTTTGTGCGTGTGGGTGGGATGTCCACCATGTACCGGTGGCGCATCGCCGTTCGTCTTGTGGTCCGATGATGGAACGGGCTTGGCGGAATTAAATTATGCAATTCCGTCGCACATTCCCCAAAATGCAACCGGTAGAAAACCGACAAGCCAGCAACTCGTCGTCGATGCTCAAGACTTTGGATCCTCTCATTGCCAATGATCCTCTTGGCTCGTTTCTCAACTGACTCAAAGGCATCAAGCTGGTATCTGGCAGATCCGTCCCAAAGATGAGAGCAGTATTCGATCGTGTATATAGTATATATACACGATCGAACTTGCGCTTGATAGAGTTTGAGCAGCTGTTCTGTCGCACATTCTCCAAAAACCTGACTTCCTGCCCTTATCCCTATAACTTATCCCTATATAATATGTTACTGGGGGTTGGAGCCACACGTTTCCCCCATGGATTCCCCAACAAAACTCGGAAATCACTAAGATAACCGGCGGGTAACTTTTGTCCTAGCCCAGATAATGGTTTAGGTACTCGATTGCCAAATATCATCGACATCCATTCAGCCATGAATGCGCAAGACTGACCAAAACATGTATACTAGACTACAGATTGTTTGGTTGAACGCGCTTATCTCAGAAACTACTGGTTCGAATTGAAAAATCTTTTAGTATTGGACAGCTTATTTATCGAGGGAGGTTATGGGCTGTATAACATCACGCTACGACCAATAGCAGCGGAGCATTAATGAAAAATGTGGCACAAACGAAGTTGCCCGTGTCAGCTAGGTATGGTAGTGTGGTCAAATTCAAATTCAAAGCATTTTATTTCAAATAAACCATTCACAGGCACTTTTGAAACGTCAAGGTCGGTCAGTCAAAAACATGGAAGCTATTTGCACGCTCCAAAGCGTAGATCTCTATGGAGAAGAACGTGCAAGAAACTCCACGGACTCTCTTTTAAAACATGTTTTGTTTTACAAAATTCCATGTTACATGTACTTGTTGCTTCTGCATGTGAGGACAATGCAAAGGAAAAATATGGGCTTATTATAAGAATTTAAAATAAGCCAATGGCAGTTAAGAGATGACCAGTCTCAACCGACGGCGCCTGTTCACGAACATGACGCGGGTATCGGCACCTTTCAGCTCAACCATTTCGAAGGGAACCGAATGATCAAACCCAAGCGCCGCCATCAGCGAGACATTTGAGTGAGCATGACATGCTCTCAACAACCATGCTCGTTCATGACCAACAAGTAAAACTATAACTACTCACATAAAATGTAAATGGTTTCATGGTACTCACATTCACAAAATTTGAAAAATATGCTTCTACTTTACACAAAACTATGGTTGTCAATGACCAAATAATGAAAAATAAATTAATAAAGACAACGATTAAGTTCTTACATCAAAAAGAATAAATAAGTAATTGTAATAATAATATAATTTGTATGTATATAAGAATAAATAAACGAAATAATGTAAGAACCACTAAAAAAAAAAAAGGAGCGAGCATCTCTTCCAAATATTAAAACCTAACAAGTGGACCCAAGCAGCTGTGACTGTGGAGCAGGACCAGCATTTAGCCAAGCGTTTTTATCGAGGATATAATCTTCCAGTTTATAATACGCTTGTCTACATAGTGTGCGTTTTATGCATGCTTTAAATTTTCTCTCAACAGTCAACAGTCAAAATCCACAGTCACAAATCTCTCTGTAAAATATTTCTCAAGATAACACTCCAAACCTAAAGAGGGTCTTGTTGACAGTTTTGGCAATGCGAAAAGTAATCGGGAGTCCCAAACTCGTAACCTTTGACCCAATAGCGAGTGATGACCGACCGGCCAATGGCACGGTC
This sequence comes from Lacanobia oleracea, assembly GCA_950371165.1. Classification (NCBI taxonomy): domain Eukaryota; kingdom Metazoa; phylum Arthropoda; class Insecta; order Lepidoptera; family Noctuidae; genus Lacanobia; species Lacanobia oleracea. Next base: position 11,670,419 of record OX493414.1, read on the forward strand.
CCGTTCTGGATAGCCGATTATTTAGTTAACGTAGCCAGTTTACGACTTACGATCGTTTCTGCGTAACAATGTGGAGTTAGAGATTGACAATATATCTACTAAGGTGGGATGAGCGGGTCTAGTAAACAGGCTACTTTAGCAAAATCAGAAAGCACATCACGCTACACGTCACTGTCAAATTTTCCTAATCAACCTTGAAGCTAATGCGTTAGCGATAAAGATGAAAATTAAATTTGACAGATTGTTGTGAGATTAATAGATAATATGATTCTGATTTGATTCTGCCGAAGTGGTCTTATTAGATCCGCAGGACTAAGTGCGGAAACCAAACCCCGAACCTACTAGAGATTTGGTAAAAGCGTAGAAAACAGAAAGCAACAGAAAACAAAAGCACTTAATTTTTTAAGTACGAGTTTTCGTACTTAAAAAAGAAACGTGCAAATTAAATTCGCAATTTCATCGCAACAACAAAGCTCTTTTTTTATTTATAAAAAAAAGTTGTCATGGGACTAAAAAATTCTCCTTAAAAAAACGGGGATTGTTCCTCTGAACGTTGAAGATTTACACTTTTACATTTGTAACGAATATTTTGAGAGGACAATGCTGAATTGCTGACACAATCTACATCTACACTAATCTATACTAATATTATAAAGAAGAAATATTTGTATTGTTGTATGTAACTACTTTGTTCTAACGGCAAAAGAGTATTTCAAATCGGTCCAGTAGTTTTTAAGTTTATTACTTAAAAACTACTGGACCGATTTAAAGATATATGATTTAAATTTTTTTTTTTTTTTCGGTATTTATTTGTTTAGTTATAATAATAATAATAAATTTAATAATAAATTTTTATTGGCATACACAAGAACACATATTACATTGGTCGTGAAACACTGGTGCCTGTGGTAGGTAAAATACTCTTTTGCCGTTATAAAGCTACATTATCCCTAAGTAACATAGGCTATATTTATTACAAGAAAACTTAGGGATCCTTAAGAAAATTGCAGCGCAGACAAAGACGCGGGCGAAGTGCTATGTATCAAAAAAAGGTTTGAAAACCGAACTGATATTTACGGGATTGTTAAGATTTTTAATTAGTTTCGCATCCTTCATTAGTAAATACAATAGGGATAGAGTAGATACAAAATTAATTATGCACACAACATTTGTTTAAGGTATAGCCCTCTAAGTTCATGTAGTTCGAAAGAATGATTATTTCTGAAATATTCATTCTTTCGAACTACATGAACTTAGAGGGCTATATTGATGATTAAAATGGTTATAATTCTTTAGATAAATACGCGTTACGGTCGCGGATCGCATTTGGTCCACATACAGCTTCACACTAACCGGCAAATTGCAAAATACATAAAAATATTTGAATTTCGCGGGCTACTCTGGAGCATCCACCTTAACTGACGAACCAATCTACTCAACGTCAATGCTTATATCAAAATACTAGTTGACCTGCGCCTCCCTCCCTCCCACGAGGAGCTCGTGGCTAGATAATAACAGCCGCACGGGTCGATCTTCAAGGTTAAGCAACGCTTGCCAAGGTTGGTCTATGGATGGGTGACCATCTTAACATACCGTGTTACCTCCGTGCCTCGGAAAGCACGTTAAGCCGTTGGTCCCGGCTGTCATTTGTAGATGGCAGTCGTTACGGATAGTCAGAAGCCAGTAAATCTGACTCTAGTCTTGCCATGAAGTACTGTGGTACCCGGTTAATGGGTTGTGGAGGTCTGGTAGGCAGCGGCTCCGCGTAAAATACTGGTATTCAGCTAAATGCGGTTTGACTGGAAGCCGACCCCAGTATAGTTGGGAAAAAGGCTAGGCAGATGACTAGTTGACCCGCGCAACTTCGTCTTCTTCGCTCTTATTGGTCTTAGCGTGATGATATATAACCTTCCTCGATAAATGGGCTATCTAACACTGAAAGAATTTCTCAAATCGGACCAGTAGTTCCTCAGATTAGCGCGTTCAAGCAAACAAACAAACAAACTCTTCAGCTTTATATATTAGTACTAGTTGACCTGCGCAACTTCGTCTGCGTCACAATTTTCACTACTGCTCCGCTCCTATTGGTCTCAGTGCGAGATATAACCTATAGCCTTCGTCGATAAATGGGCTATCGAACACTGAAAGAATTTCTCAAATCGGACCAGTAGTTCCTGAGATTAGCGCGTTCAAGCAAACAAACAAACAAACTCTTCAGCTTTATATATTAGTATAAGATACAACCTGTAACAGAATAAACGCAATACCTCTTAAGGAGTCATTGTATTCACAACTTTCACTAGGGACTACTCCCCCATACATTTATGTGCGCATTAATGTACTGAACAGCTGACTGAAAACAGAACTAAAAAATTATAAAATAAGTTGTTTGAACAATTTAATATTTAGTAGTAAGTATGTACATAAGGTGGTTTACTGTTATGTAAAAGAGCGCTTCTCGCCATCAAACGTAAAAGTTTGGCGAGTTTAGAATTAAGTGACACCTCTGTATTATTTTTCATGAAATAAAATGTTAAAAATTTTTTTTTTCGCGATTTCGGGATTGGTCCCATAGTAAAAGTTGTTCATAATTATGAGTACAATGCCCCCTTAAGAGGCATTGCGTTTATTCTGTTACACGTTGTATAGATACACAGCAAAAACTATTAAAATAATCTGTGCTTTAAACACGATTTCGGTCTCAAAACGAGACACTGAACAAACTTGACCCACTTCAATATCAGGCCAAAAAAACAACATTCACAAAATTCCTCCCGGAAATACTCGCATTAGTAATGCAGGACGCAACCCAAATATTTTCTTTTTAGCAAGGGCCGATACTTCCCAGGCCGAAATAGCAATACTTCGCAACGCGGAACAAGACGGGATTCTGATTGACCTGGTATTGTAAAGGTTTTACGTACAATCAAAGACCAGCGTATACTGGAGATGTGTAGCTTCTAGCTCGATAAATGTCGTCTTTCGTTCGAACATGTGGGCCAGTCGATATCGAATTGGATCCAGATGAACGCTTCACTGTGTCTGTTGTATCTTGTGAGAAATGCAATAAAGTCTTATGTAAATGTAGGTACATGGTTGTGATATAAAACAGGGCTCAGTATAGGTATATATTAAGGGTTATCAGCTATCGTATCCTTTGTTCAAGGTTAGCTGTCTGAGAGTGTGTATTTTGTTGATTCGTGGATCGACCGAAGATTATTGATGTAGGAATAGCAAGGTTCAAGAAAATACGATTGTCAAATGTGTTTTTCTAATGTAAACAAAATATAATGAAGTCTTTCGAGACCCATGGGAAAATAACGACTACAATCAGTATTCACAACTAGTAACTGAGAAAAACTTCTATATGTGCACGAGCGAACTATGCAACTAAAAACTGTAACAGCAGAGCTTTTACAAAAAAAAAAACTAATGGAGCAAGTGATCAGGGATAAATAAAGACCACTGAAGAAGACTTTAAAGAAATAGAAGCAGAAGTAAAAGATTGTTGAAGTTCTAGTTTCTGATTTTAAATGCTATCCATCTGCTTAGCTTTCTTCCCAACTATATTGGGGTCGGCTTTCAGTCTAACCTGATGCAGGTAAGTATCAGTATTTTAAATGGAGTGACTGCCTATAAACACTAAGGGGTCACAGGAAGAAAATTAACGAAGACCTAAATAAAAACTCACTTGATTTGCCATCGTCCACCTCACTCAAAAGCCACTAACAAACTAATACGTGGTCCTCATCAAATGTACAACGACTAGTGCATTGTACCACAATCACCAACACTATAATAGTCCTGTACGTACCAGTCACCTCGTCGGTAAATCAATTGAAATGCGGTTTACGTTGAGTCGTCAATTTAATGGCTGGGCAAGTGAGTATGAGTTCAGTGTCCGGTCTCAGCAAGATTTAGAGTAATCAAGTTCCAAGATATCATCTCTAATGTAACATCAGATGATTACCCACGTAAGACTTCTCCTTGTTCCAAGAAGAGTGATAAATCTGCAATATTCATGATGATCAAAATTTCTAAACTTCTGGCAGATTAGGATTTCAAGTCCCAAGGCCTAATAAGTCATTTGGAAGTCAGTTTTTTTGTGCAGAAGAAGTCAAGGGACATTTCTCTTTTGGTCAGAAAAACACCGGGTAATCTGCATATGGTGTAGATTTTGCACATACCAGTCTATCTTTTGGTTAAGATCGTAGGAAAAATATACCTGGTCCTGTTTTGGATCATTATTCTACAGTTCAATCACGTTTCTATCTAAATCTTCCTTTGTGTCGTCATCAGGTCTTGATACAAGTGCCACGAGTACCATTACAAGAGATGGATGATGATTGTCTCTGACTTGAATCAATAACGTTAAGTTTATTGCTTCCCTTCTATGAATGGTGTCTACGTCATAGATACGTCACGTTACTGAACTACGTTGCGGGTTACTTTTATTGAGGCCTTTTAGAACGCGACACGTTAAGACACGTGCTTTTCTAAGGAAAAGAAAGAAATATTGCAACGATGATAATATGTCCAGAAAGAGTAAGAGGGGTAATAGAAAAGTATGGCCAAAGAGGAAGACATGTTATGCCGACTCATCACCCCAAATATATTAAGATAAGGGCAAGTATGGACCAGAGAACAATGAATGATGTTTTGCGTTCTAAATAACTTGAGAGCAGCTGATTTATCAAAATCTCTTTAGTAGACAGTTACAGTATTGTTACTAACGTAACTACGAGTAGTAGAGTTATATATATAAATGTGAATGGATGGAGGGGGAGAGGAAGGCCAAAGAAAAGATGGATGAATTATGTGAGGAGCGATATGAAAGAAGAGAGTTAATGACAGAGTGACGACTGATAGAACCAAATGGAAGAAAAAAACGTGTTGCACCGAACCCAAGTAACATGCGATAAGGGCAGGAAGATGATAATAAAGTATTGTTAGTAAAAAAAAACAAACTGCCCATACTATAATAACTGTAGGGGTTTACACAATTTACAGAACCAACCTACAGGTGCTCTTACTTCAAACTGCATAAATAAAATCCATGTTTAAAAAGTTTCCCCGTATCAGACGTACCATGCATGATCTTCATTCCTCATCCATGATTGCTTGCTCTTCCCAGAATTAGTGCATAAGGAAGACAATACTGAAGATTCCAATCTCAATAAGATAATAGCTGTACTAATGTTGGCTCTTACGGCTGATAATACTCGACTAAGTGCACCAGACGACCTTGCGGAGGTTGATTTAACATAACATTGCATGATCTGCGTAACAATAATACTTCTAATGACTGCACAATTAAACCTGTATGTAAGGACAAGGAATACTAAATGATTTGAAGACGTCATCAATGTCTGTGTGATGAAATAGACGTAACCATTAATTAATAGAGGTGGTCTTCTTGTATGGATATTATAGGATACATCGGGTAATCAAGTCACGTCAGGAGACTGGAAACGGAAGGCTAACGAAGGAGAAACGTAGTAGGTATGCCAGCGCCATTTGAGTGACAGCTTACTTCATCTATCCAATGACTAACACATTCATTTAAAAAAATGATTTTTATGAACATTTGAATTATTAAAAATATGAAAATATTATACATAGCACTTCGCGCGCGACTTCGTCCGCGCGGGATTAGTTAGTACTCAAAGTAATTCATCTCTCTGTGTAAATTAAGTACTTATTAATAGACTAAACGTTCGACGACGGCAGTTCACGCAAACTGCAATATTTTTTTTACTTAGGGTATTTTATACCCATCATAACTTTAAAACGGAAGGTCCGATTTGAATAATTTAAAGTGTCATTTACTTGCATATAACCAACCTTAATTATTAAACAACTGAAATAGATAAGGATTAATATCATGATACTAAAATCACCACTATTCCATTTCACCAGGGATTTGATTGAATAATTTGAATAAAAAGCGGTCATTGTGACTTCACCATAATAGTTAGATATATACCCTTGTAGACTTTTTTGTAGATATTAATGTCCTCTATAAAACTGTAGTACATCACTTTGCTCTATTGTCAATAATCCGCAGCGTACGCGATATAACGATCTTTTTGGTATTTCAATGGTAGATCAATGTTATCTTTGGGTTCTCCTAGTTTCAAAATATTGTTTCATTTATTCCAGTGAATAAGGTCTCAATAATACAGAACAGATAAGGGGTAATAAACATGTGTTTATAGAAGGACGTGTTACTAAGCGCCAGCGCAAGCCAGATGTTTGAAACATGCCTCCTATGTTGTGTAATTACACAACAATTTATGTCCCAACTCAATGTAAATTAGTTCAATATTATATTTCTCATGAGGATCTCGTGGCTAAATAATGACAGCCGCACAGATCAAACTACAAGGTTAAGCAACGCTTGCCAAGGTTGGTCTGTGGATGGGTGACCATCTTAACATAACGATTGTCATCCGTGCCTCGGAAAGCACGTTAAGCTGTTGGTCCCGACTGTCATTTGTAGAACTTTGGCAGTCGTCACGGATTGTCAGAAGTCAGTAAATCTGACTCCAGTCTTGCCATGAAGTACAGTGTTACCCAGTTAATGGGTTGTGGAGGTCTGATAGGCAGCCGCTCCTCGTAAAATACTGGTATTCAGCTAAATCTGGCTTGACTGGAAGCCAACCCCAATATAGTTGGGAAAAGGCAAGGCAAATGAAGTATAAACATACCCCCTCCTGAGGCAGTGCGGTAAAATTAAGACACGGCACTTGATACTCGTATATACAGATAAGCCAATTGGAACCGACAGTAAATTCAAATCACAACTGTCGTTCTCCGGCAGTTGATGTAGATGTCAAAATGCTGAACAATCAAATTCACTGGCTCTACGACCTAGGAAAACTGTAATCTTGTTCTGTAAAAACCTAACCGAGAAAGCTTGATGAACTAAACATGAAGTGAGCTGCAAACCACCAAATTAAGAATGACACCTCACATCAATCAAGCTCATTCCAACTCAGGTTTCACTGCTTGATGTGTACAGAATAGACCGCCTGATTCTCAGTCCAAACTACCTTCAGAGATAGTTGAAGACCCAACTTTCTTCAGTCAACTTATTCACCGGGGAGGGGGGGCTACTCTCTAAGCCCGAAGTCTGTAGTTTCGAGCTTAGTTGCGGGCGTATTCTACTCCGTATCACCTACGGACTCGATTAGTCCAGAACCCGAACTAAGAATGAATGATAACACGATTTTACAATAACTGTCAAATCGACAACTGTCATAATTAGGCGATACGGAGTAGAATACGCCCGCAACTAAGCCTGAAGTCCGTAGTTTTGGGCTTAGTTGCGGGCATATTTTACTTTTACTGATTTTAAAGTTACTGTAAAATCATGTTCTCATTCATTCTTAGTTACTAAGCCGGAAACTACGGACTTCGGGCCTGGAGAGTAGCCACCCCCCCGGTCATAGCTAAAACTGGATGATGACGTTAAACCCAACCGCAATGCTTCCCTCCATTGTCCTACAAGTAACAAGTTACGCCAGTCAGTCCCAGTGAACGAACATAATACTCGTACATACATAGATATATAGACAAACACGTATGTAAAAATAATAATCAGAAACACTCACGGCGTCACTCGAGTGTACACGTGAGTTTATAACGAGAGTCACGCGAGTGAAATGAAAACACGGCCTTATCTATAGACATACATTATAATGACATGTAGTACAATTAACTAATGATATTGTTGTTTAGTCTTCAGTGTGTTAGGTAGGTTAATAGGTTGGTTGTAATTAGTAGGTTAGTAATATAAGCTTTTTTTTTTAATAGAATTTTTGCACGCTATATTATGGCAACTTAAACTGGAACCAATATTGTGACATCTCATCATCATCACCAATCAGCCCATAACATTCCACTGCTGGACATAGGCCTCTCCAAGTGCACGCCATTTGGCTTGATCTTCGGCAATTCTCATCCAGCCGCTACCAGCCACCCTGCGAAGATCGTCGCTCCACGTAGCCTGAGGATGTCCTACCTTGCGTTCGCCGATTCGCGGTCTCCACTCAAGAACTCGTCTACCCCAACGGTCATCGGTACATCTATTGTGCCATATTCTAACAAATACTAATTATTGATTTGGTTTAGGAAACAGAACTGCACATATCAGGGAAACATGCCATCAAAGAGAGGAGGCCTACTCAGCGGTGGGAGGAACAGGGCTGCCAGTGATAAAGAAGACGATGATGAAGAATATTACCCTCTCCACGTAAGAAACCATCCTGTTTCGTATTTATGTAGAGGTATAAGATATGCGGATTATAGCCGTATGGTGTCGGCCGATGCCGTATGGTGCCGTAAAAGTATAACACGATCCCATCACTTCCCGTGGGTGTCGTAAGAGGTGGCTAGGGGACTCGCCAGAGAATGGGCAGCAGCGTTCTCTGTAAAACGCAACACCATACACTGCGATCCGCCTGCCAAGCGTGGCGATTATGGCAACCCCCCTCCCCCCTTTAAAAATTTGGGGAAGGCCTATGTCCAGCAGTGGACGTCTTTCGACTGATATGATGATGATGAGGTTTAGGAGATTAAAAACGGAAAGCAAAATGAACAACTTGGGAGAGTGGCCCGCTTGCAAATGTATATGAAACTTTATATGTTCAACAGATGTAGGCACTATTTGCGATCAATACGCGTTTGTCCCGCCATTGTTCCTGCGTTGTCGTGGCATAATGAGGATGGATGGTAGTTTTATTTACATGTGCTTGTTTGTACAATAGATATACAGGGTGTACAAAGTCACATCGTATAGCCGTCAACTGCCAGGGTTGCGAAATTAGTTCGAACGAGTCACCGCGGTCCTGGAACGCAAAGGGCACTAGGAGGAACACGGATGGGTTTTAGTCTGTAAGAGTCTGACACTCGCTTCGAGTCATAAAGCGTCAAATACGCATAAGGTGCTTCAAACTAAGTAATACTGCACCAAATAATAAGTAACAATTACAGGAAAACGACTTCTATTTTATTGGCGTAAAAATATTCTGAAAACGGTAAGTAACGCGTAATGTGGGTGCACATTGCGTGAAAGGTCAGGGAGGTGTTTAAAATTAAAAAAAAACTGGCCAAGTGCGAGTCGAACTCACGTGCAAAGGGTCCGAACAAATTTCTTTTTTTACATAACATTTAGAATACTAATATATTTCCTGTATGTATTATTTCTGTTTTCTTTCAAAATTTTAGGCTCTGTAGTTTCGGAGATAAGAGGGCTATGGTAATTTTTCGTCGAATTTCTTGAATAACTTCTAAACCATTTATTTTAAAATTATGTAAAAAATATAATTAAAACCCTCACAATAAGCCCTTTCATTTGATATGTGACACGATATTGTTCAAAAAATGTTTTTTTTTATTTTCTAGTTTGACCCCCAAAAGTGAACCCCATGCTAAAAATTTAATAATTTACGTAACGCTTCCATGTTTGGGTCAAAGAAATACATATGTGTACCAAATTTCTACAGAATCGGTTCTGAGAAAACTGGCTGTGACAGACAGACAGGCTGACACTCGAGTGATCCTATAAGGGTTCCGTTTTTTGTTCGGAACCCTAAAAAAGACCTATCTAGATCAATACAAATTGACGTTTACTTTAATACGTATTCGCACAAAGCTAACTACATAAAAACAATCACAATGTGAAGTGAATGTGAAGAACAAGCGAACCCTTTATACAATCGTGATATAATGATAGGTCCGTGTTTACAATTCATCAGCCGTCGGATAGAGGATGATGCTGGACTCGCATATCAATTAAAGCGGAAATTAGATGTATTACAATTAAAATGTATAGTGCATCGCCCTTTCCCATAATATAAGATATTCAGAATAATAGTCGTTATTCGAGTTCGGAGCAACTGATGGAGATGTAAATGCAACTCGATAGTTGGTTCCGTTGCGATCGGAAGCCATGGCCGAAACTGGTCGGGATGACTAATTATATTATTACATTGTCATTATGTGTTAATGAGCCGTATGGTGCCGTAAAAGAAAAATACCATCCCATCACTACCCGTGGGTGTCGTAAGAGGCGACTGAGTGACTTACCATAGAATGGGAAGCGATCACCATCCCGACTGCCAAGCGTGGCGATTATGGCAAACCCGCCCTTGCCTATGTCCAGCAGTGGACGTCTTTCGTCTGTTATGATGATGATTTGATGACTTAATAAGCTATGAGTACTGAGAACAACATAAATGTATCTACTAATCAATCTTAATTGCATCTTACCAAGAAAGCCAATTAGTAAATGTTACATTTATTGCACTTGACGTTACAATCATATCTTATTAGTTTTCAAGATAAAGTCACCTGTTGATACTGTTCTGTAGTTGTTCATAGCCCGTAGGAATCTCAGGAAATCCTTTCTTAGTTTTTTAGTTGAACCTACATGCCAAATTTCAGCACCAGTAGTTTCGGCTGTGCGTCGTCTGTCTATCAGTCTCTCAATGAGACAGTAACGGAAGAAATTTATATTTATTTATTTTATTATCTATGTACACACAGAAATATAGTGAAGTTTAACATTATTAATATTAGTACAAAGGTACTGCTTTTTTCTAATGAAATTTCCTCCAGCAGACCTGCGACAGGAGAAATCAAAAACAATAGACAAAAGTGTGTAAGTTCGAAATACACATGCTTCTTAACTTGACCAAAAGTACGCAAGTAGCTTGCATGTCATAATGAAAGTCACCCACCAGAACTTTGGGCCATGATATGCAAGATACTTGCAAACTTTTGTATAGGGCGTATGTACTGCTTTTAGGGTTCCCTAAAACGATATCTTCTATGTGATTCTGCTTAAATTCTACTTACATCTTGTCTAGTGATAATGGAGTTAATCTCTTCTGATCTTTTTTTGGTACCACACAAACAAAACTTGACATTTAAGCTCAGTTATTTATCATTTAAATTGGGGAAAATTCAGTTCAACATTAAGGTGGTCTCACCAGGGTAGGCCGCGAAATTCATGAAGCCCCATAGAATGGTTATTTCATGAAAAAGTCATTCTATAGGGCTTCAAGAACTTAGAGGGCTATATTGATGATTAAAATGGTTATAATTCTTTAGATAAATACGCGTTACGGCCGCGAATCGTATTTTGTTCAACATACAGCTTCCCACTTACACAGACACACACACACACAGACCAGCAAATTGCAAAAAACATAAAAATGTTTCAATTTCGCGGCCTACCCTGGCGCATCCACCTTCAGCTCAGTTATTTATCATTGAAATTGGGGAAAATTAAATTCGACATCAAGACAAATATTTCAAACCCCCTGTAAACAAATGCCGAAAGGTTTAATGAAAACAAAATAAATGAAAATACTACTTACTACTACTACTTACTACTTACTTGTACTTATTTTTCTGTTTCTTTCTTCTTATCTTATTAAATGTGTGTACATAAATTGTTAAATAAATAAATAAATAAATGAAAGACCATTTCCTATTTCATGTTTGTCATCCAAAAATATACAAAACGGCTTAAATTTTCTAACTAATGAGCGTGTACTAACGCACTAAAACTGGATCACGTGCCTAGGTTCAGTCCAAAAATAGACTTTATGAGTTCCACTAACAAAGCATTGAAGTGTTTGGCATGCTTCATTCGTATAATCCGTTAAAATTTAAACTATGGCGCAATAAATTTCTGCTCCGCAAAATTGGTTCAACGAACAGAAAGACAACATTTCGTTGAAAGGAAACCAGGATGAGCAATCCACAGCGACCACCAGAAATACGCCGAGTCAATGAAGTCCGTCGAGTCCCGGAGAAATGATTCAACTGTATTGGATCCTGCAACGAAATTAATCTTTTCTGATTAATTTACAGCGGGGGAGGAGGTAAAATATTGTAGGTATATAATTTCTACTAACATCAACAACTTAAAACTAAGTATAACAACAGCAACAACAACACAACAACTTGTGACATCAGCCAATTACTTCCGGGATAAAAAGTAACCAATCCTAATCCAGGAGTCTATTCCTCTGCAAAGATTAATCCAAATTTGTCCTGCCGTTATGACATGAAAGTAACAGACAGACAGAATTACTGTCGCCTTTATAAAATATTAGCGTATACATATCTCTTGCCTACATCACCAATAGATATATTGTTTCTATTTGCTATAGCTTTTAAGGAAAAAAATACCAAAATAATGCTGGGTTTATCCCAGACGAAACCTTGATCTTTTTACCCAGAATTATGTTATCAGGAGAGATAATAAGAAAAGTTAGATAAGTGAAATAAATAGCTATTACAATTTCATTAATTAATAATGGTGCTGGGATCTCTTGGGACAGGTTTTTCGTAAACGGCTTTTGTCTCTCCCATGGGACAGATCCAATAAGTTACGAGCTTATTACAAATTATGTAAGGTGAGCTTTTTCCCTTGGCCTATCCCAGAGGAACTGTACATTGTCCAGTAATAAAAAGTAAGCACTAAATGAACGCTAATTTTTATACAATAATCAATTTCAACTATTTCATCGATTTAGATGTTATATATTCAGACCATTAATAGTAGGAAATCAAAGAAAGCTTAAACCTTGTTTAGGACAAGGTTATTTAGATTTCAAGTTTTCTAATTCATTTAGAATCTTTCTCTTTGTAATCGCAGCATGCATAGTAGTCTTCTTACACTCATCTCGTTTTGTCGTCACCTGAATAAGAACACAACAATCATGATATGGAAATAAATAAGGCGGTATTTATTTCCATATCATGATTTCTGTGTTCTTCGTTTAACCATCCTCATTCATAGGTACTCAAAACCATTGCTGTAATCCCAACCATATCTGCGGGTTCTACCAGGGTTATGGAATTGTTCGAAAGACTGACCGCGGTCCTGGAACGCAAAAGGCATTTGTAGGAATACTGGTGGGTTTTAGTCAGTAATATTCATACACTTCCTTTTTTGTTTTTAAGGATGGGAAATCATCAAATGACTCCTCCCGCTCTGGGCGAGCAGAAGGGAGTGTCAGACTCTTACTGACTAAAACCCATCCGTGTTCCTCCTAGCGCCCTTTGCGTTCCAGGGCCTTTTGAACCAATTTCGCAGCCCATTCGTACACTACCTGCTGGTCCGCCCAGAGCAGGCGGAAGTAAGAAAAACCCAAAAGGATTCACGAGGAATATTACTATCTAAAGCCCAGTTTCAATGTAACAAATAACGGTTTGCAGTTACGAGTATAATTATCCCGAACGTCTATAAATATACATACGAGGTAAACTAACAAGGCATTGGAGTGTTTCGCTCGCTGGCATGCTCCGGACTTTATAATGATGTTTATAGTGAAGAGTTTGAGGGAATGCTGGATGAAGTAGAGATTGAAAAAGTTGTGAACTTTGCTTACGGATAAGGTGATAATAAAAATAATAAATATTAATTCAAAAGCCGGAAGTATAACGGGCAAACTGAATTACATTCATACGAATCAAAATTATAGAGTAGTGGACGAGATTGTGGCTAAATTATAACAGCCACATGGGTTAATCTTCAAAGTTAAGCAACGCTTTCCGACGATGTGTGACCATCTTGATGACTCCCTGCTTCGGAAAGCATGATAAGCTGTTGTTTCAGGCTGTCATTTGTACATCTATAGGAGTCGTTACAGATTGTCAAAACAGCAAGTGAGAACGGCTTTCAGCCTACCAGAAGACGGAAGAGGCCAAGAACGAACTCCTTTGTGGTGGACTAGTAAAATGAAGTTTCTTAAGAATAAGAAACTACCCGACGTGAGATAAGGATCATCGACCTCACTTAAAGTGGGGAAAGCTAGGAAGAAGAGGAAAATTAAAATTATTATTACGTTTGTAAAAGGTAATCTCTGGTCCGATTACGAAAACTATTATATAGAAAGCTACACTTTTGTTCAGCGTTATGAAGATACTCTTTATCACGGAATGCAAGTACGTACATTATTGAATCGTAAATCCGAAGAAAAAAATATAATTTAAAACCTTTATTCAATATTCTCAAAGAATCCGAGTAGTTTTCGGTAAAAAACAACGACGAAAATTGAAGAGATTATAAGTTCAATGGCTCATTCAGTCAGTTTATGTTTACAATAAAGAAACAGTCCACTTACCCAAAAGTGGATTATAATCAGATAGAGGACCGTATATGTCCGCGTACATTGATTGTCGCAATGCAAAAAAGTAAGTGTGATCACGTGATCAAGTAAGTATGATGATCGTGATCAAGTAAGTATGATCACTTTGTAATTTTTGACTATCCCTAATAGAATTTCACTCTGTCTAAAGCTCTAGGCTATATTAAAAATCACCTGTTTTAACCACCTGCATTCCGAAGAACGTCCATTCATCTCCATCTTCATCAACACAGGTCTAAAAAGGGTCAAGTTCGGCCAAGCCATTACGGCTATCACCGTCAGATTGTCGGCCCAACTCAAGAACATTCGAATCAGGCAATTAAACTAATCGTCCTGATTCAACTCAGACTCCTCTCTGATCCTAATCGGTTTAAAATTATGGAAATTGGTCCTCCGAGGCGCGTTGAGCCAGACTAGGGCTTTTCGAGACTAATTTGTGTGTTAGGTAAGTTGGATTTGAATTGTTGGCCTTAAACTTGTGTTTCTTCATGTTTTGCAATTGGTCATGACTCTGAGAGGAGTTGTTTGGGATTGTGTTTACCATCGTGGTGAAAATATTAGGGCAGATTTCATCAATCAAACTGAACGCGATCAGCATATAAACCACGTTTACGAGATTCAGTTTAATTATTTTTTGTGAAATATTGACACTGACAGCTCTTGAATGCGGTTTAGATGCGATCGGTTTAATTGGTGAAATCCGCTCTTTGTCAGCTTGACTCTGGGTTACCGAGTGCTAGCTGTCCAGGGTGCGCTGGGCATTTGGAATCGCAAAACGATTTATATTAACGCCACTCGGGGAGGCTGCACCACCACATAAACTTGTGTGATACAGTGTCATTGTCTCCAGTTACACAATAATAGTGGAGTTGATGAGTATCATTAACAAGAACGTAATTAATTTGTGCGTCGTACGAACACAACGGATGAATAATTCATTAACAATATCCTGGATTCACACACAAAATAATGAGGTAATAAAATGGAATCTGGGGCTTCTCTCTGAGCCCGAAGTCCGTAGTTACAGGCGTTTTCTACTCGGACGGAGAGATATACTATACTCGATATCGATATACTTATCGGGCTTAGAGAGTAGGCCCCAAGGTCAAGATGATGATACTGGTGTTAATTATTCGATGGTATTCGAAAAAGTATAAGCCATTTTTGCTATCTCAAAAAGTGACTTTGTCCTAAGGATAGTGGGCGCCTATAGTCTTGTTTTTAAGTATACTATCGCCCGTTATCGCTCATTGATGTGGTCATTAGGAGGCCAATACCCCACAAAATCGTATACGGGCTGGTCAGGTCAAAGAGACGTTTTGATGTAACGACTTTTTACTTTTATTTAATTCTCTTGTTAGGCTCCCGTTCGACCACTATCTGTCCTGATGGTAAGCAATGGTGTGGTTGATGATGGATCACGCTTGCCTGGAAGTCAGATTCACTCCTGATTTAAAGACCCCCAGGCCATGACTAGAAACTGTTTCTAGTTCTTTCCATCCACATTCTAATTCGATTGTTATTCCCCAATTTTGAAGCGTTCAACACAGAGGTGTTAATTGGTAAAACTTAGATGTTTCAGTCTAAATAGCCGAAAAGATTGGCTACTAACGTATACAAGTTTAATATTTAGATATTATATTTACCGAAGCAGATCTAATCATTACGTCAAACATTATGGTGATTGAATTTTTCAGAGGAGAACTGATATTCACGTTAGTTATGATAATTTTATGTATGGGGATAGTTTAGAGAAATATTCTCAGCTCTATCACTGCTTTTATTTTGATCACAAAAGTGAGATCCGCAAACAGAGGCTGTTTAATTTTTAATTTGTTTAACATTCTTTGGACAATTTACTTACAGAAGGTGTCTAAACAATGTTTCCTGAGTTTTAATAATATTTTGGTCTTAGGTACCAAAATATTTAATTTATCATTTATTACAGCCTGTAATTGTGTCCTACTGCAGGGCAAATGGCTCTCTTTCTTCCTTCAATTTCTCCCGGCTTTAAATGTATTTCTTTTTAAAGAAAAACGTTGACCCAAGCTAGGATTTCCCCTGTATCGTGGGTGTGCTTACAAACATATAATCACAAACAGCCAGACCAGGAACTACTATCTGTAGGCTGCTTAAATGTTTCTATTAAAAAAGTTCCAAAATTACCTTTTTAAATCCATTAGCATTAGGTTCTGGTTTCGGTGTTCGATCAGTATCAAATAAATTCAATCTGGAGCTCTGGAATAAGTCAGGACTGGAATTCTCCCTGGAGAAAAGCTCAGCTGTTGAGCTCTCCCTGTTCAATGAAGGTCTTGCTTTCACGAATGGATTGTTCCTTGCAGCCTGAGCCCTCTTCAGCCAGTTGAATTTGTTAGCATCTTGAGGTGCTGGTGAGGGAGTGGGGGTATCTTCAGGAGTATCACTTGGGGTTGGCGTATCTGGTGAAGACGCCATTGCTAGTCAATTGTCTTTACTTTTATTTTGAATTTCGATCAACACTTTTGTTTAGGCAGCGTTTGGAGGATTTTCTAAAATTGTTTTGACAAGATACTCTTGCTGTTTGAACTCACGAAATTTTGACTCAAATCAGCTGTTACGTTAAACACTTCATAAAACAGATATTCTAGCACTATAACACTTCACTTTGCGAGGCTATTTGCCAGCAATTTTTACGCAAATTCTTGTACCGGACATCATAGAGCGCGAAATTAATTTTCTATACATGAACGACGTATTGCAGCGGATAAATTTAGAATTTAGCAATTATACCCATAGGCACGTCTGCGTACGTTAGGGCTCGGCGCGCGACTGTTAATAGAACAGATATCTACGTATTTTGATCGACTCTTGCGCAGATATAGAGCGTGTGTTTGTTTGTTATACATGGTCAGAATGAATTAGCTGGCAGAACTTCGCATGTGTTGATAAAAAAAAACAAAAATATCGTTAGTTTATCATGAATTTCAATATTAAACCGCTGGGAGGTCATTACCCTGTGGTGGGCTAGTAAGATTAGATAAGACTTACTGCCGTCCGCGGCTCCGCCCCTGTAGAATTACCTAGTGCTTTCCCAATTTTCGCGAAAAAAAGTAGCATATAATATGTATAACCAAAACGGGAATAATGGACGTGGGTAAGAAGGCAGCCAGGCTCAAGTGGGATTGGGCGGGTCACGTAAGCCGTATGCACAGCGACCGTTGGGCAAAAACCTCCACATGCAGGGTGCCCGAAGATGGGCGGCGCCGCTGAGGCCGGCCCAGAAAGAGGTGTCGAGACGAGCTGGACGCGTACCGGGAGGGCTGGTACGAGGTGGCGCGGGAAAAGATTACTTAGAAGGATTTGGGGGCGACCTTTGCCCAGCAGTGGGACAGTACAGGCTAAGTAAAAAAAAAGTTATATAACCGTCTCCAGCGTATCTCTTTAATAAAATTAATCTAAAATCGGTTCAGCAATTAAGATTCAGTACACGGCCAATGACCGTAGTTAACACTTGATTTTTTGTTTTCGTCTCTTTAATACCATCATTATTTTGAGCCTGTACCTATAACAGTTTATTTCTAAACTTAAAATCTTCAATCTTTTTTGTAGACGAATTAAATAATTTTGAAAGACCACGGAAATATTCTCAGCTTATGACGTCCGTTGTATGAAATGTTTACCGTGTAGCATTGAACTTGAGGATTTTTAATGGTGTTTTGAAGGTGAACATGCCACAACTGTTGTTTTCACGGGAGAACCGTGCAGCTAAAAGATAACTGACTACAGATAAGTTTAAGTCGTTTTATTAACGGTTATATAGTAGGATACTATATATCTAACTAATAATATTATAAATGCGAAAGTTTGTCAGGATGGATGGATGGATGTCCGTTACTCTTTCAGGTCAGAACGCCTGAAATGATCTTCATGAAATTTGGAACAGAGGTAGTTTATAGTCTGGAATAACACATAGGCTACTTTTTATCCCGGGAGTATGTTCCCCAGGGATCACGTGGGCGAAGCTGCTGGCAGAAGCTAGTATTATTTAAAAACCGGCCAAGTGCGAGTCGGACTCGCACACGAAGGGCATAAATCTTGATTTTTATTGAAACACACAATCTGTGAAAATTTCAACTGTCTACCTATTACGGTTCTTGAGATACAGCCCGCTGACAGACAGACGGGCGGACGGACAGCGGAGGCTTAGTAATAGGGTTCCGTTGGATACCCTTCGGGTACGGAACCCTAAAAAGGTGATAGCTACACCAACAATGGTATCTAGGCAAGCGTGCATCCCCGTCCACCTCATCATCATTGCTTACCATAAGGTGAGTAAGATACTGGTGAAACGCGACCCAATCTACAATTTTATTTAAATTGTCCGTTTGTAATATCAAAATATCAGTCTTTTACTAAAACTGTCTATTTGTTTGTTCCGGTTAATCTCTAAAACGGCTGCACCGATTTTGTCGGGATTTTCACTTGCAGATAGCTGATATTATAAGAAGTAGCACTTTATTTTTAGAAAAAGATTAGGGTTCCGTGCACTTGTCACGTGGGCGAAGCCGCGGGTAGCAGCTAGTACTTAAATATTTCCTGTGTTTAGTTTGTATCTTTCACGAATAGGTATTTCATTTTTTTTTTTTTAATAATACTATGTAGAGATTTATAAAAACAAAATATATACAGTTAAAATAAGAATTCCTAGTCAATAAATTCGTCCGCATCACTGTCGACTGGAAGTGAGCCCAAAAGACTGGCGCCTGTCGGCATTGCCACGTTGTATGGCAATGCTTATCCTCTGTCCGAGATAAAAGCCAGCCCTTGGGTCACGCGAAGTGTCAACTAAGCGTATAACGTATATAATTGACTACCAACACTTTACGAAAAGATGTCCTTGCATTTGGGTTGCTGCTTCCGCAAATTATTCAATTGCATTGCGACTTCCGTTCCTTCATGACGGTTCTCAAGTTGATGCTCAGCCGCGGCTCTTGAACCAGTCCGTTTATTAAGGGCCGTAACAGACATTTCATTTATTTATTCATATAACAATTTTCATTGTATTTGAATATTTCGTGCATTAATTAATTTACAAATTGAATTTCAAAAACAGTAATAATAAAATAATCAATAAAACATTAAAAAAAAAACAATAATCAATAATAACCAAACAACCTACATAGTATCAGCCGATAGATGTCCACTGCTGGACATAGGCCTCCCCAAGCTGCACTGAATCGACTTCTATCATGATCCATTACGTTCTCTAGTAATGAAAATACGGCTCATAAATTCGTATAATTTCGTAGTAATAGTTATCTACGAAGGGAAATTAGGGAGAGGTACTTTACTACAAGTTTATGGAGGAGGAGCTCGTGGCTAGATAATAACAGCCGCACGGGGTCGATCTTCAAGGTTAAGCAACGCTTGCCAAGGTTGGTCTGTGGATGGGTGACCATCTTAACAAACCGAGTTTCCTCCGTGCCTCAGAAAGCACGCTAAGCCGTTGGTCCCGGCTGTCATTTGTAGATGTTTGGCAGTTGTTACGGATTGTCAGAAGCCAGTTAATCTGACTCCAGTCTTGCCAAGAAGTACCGTGTTACCCAGTTAATGGGTTGTGGAGGTCTGGTAGGCAGCCGCTCCACGTAAAACACTGGTATTCAGCTGAATCCGGTTTGACTGGAAGCCGACCTCAGTATAGTTGGGAAAAGGCTAGGCAGATGATGACTTTACTGCAAGTTTATCTGGTGCCTGCCATACATAGTATCTACATCATTGCATCCTATTTTGGATAAGTATATAATAATTTCCACTTCCGTCTTTATCAAGCAGGAGACAGAATAGAGCTAGGCCAATAGGCACCAAGGGACTTATACAACTGGCTTAAGTCCTGTTACCAAGCCAGTTACCTGCCTGATAAGGATCCCAGTGGATTTTTTATCTACTCCTCCACTGTACTTTTCTGATTAATTTCGTTGCAGGATCCAAGACAGTTGAATCGTTTCTCCGGGACTCGTCGGGCTTCATTGGCTCGTTTTTCTGGTGGTCGCCACTGTTGATTTTGGCTTTCAGGAGTTGCAGTGGTGTGGCGGGCTTGTCCCATAAAGCAATCCCATTTTGGAGTCTGGTTTCTTCTGGTTGGGGAATCGCGAGAAAAATTAACGTCTGTAATGGCCTTAAGTTTTCCTGTAGAATTTGGTCCTTCTTCCCAAGTCTTTGTCAAGTTATTGTGTGGTTTCATGGACCTTGGCATTTGTTGTCTCCCAGACAACAGCTCTGGATATTCAATGAATATTAATTAATGTAACAGAAACTTTTGTCTTCAATGTTTTAGTGAGTTTGTATGTCTTTTTCACGGAACAGAAGTCTTTGTAGTAAGTACTTGTTAAGAAGTGCGTTGGGATTGAAGTTCATTACATATTTTTAGGGTTCCGAACGTCTAATTGCAAAACGGAACCCTTATTACCCCGAACCCGTGTGTGTGTGTGTGTCTGTCACAGCATTTCTTGGCTCCGAATCTATTGGACCCATTCAGTTGAAATTTGGTTCATATGATGAATGTGTGTGACCCAAAGACGGACGCAAAAAATTGACGACATATTCACTTGAATATGTCGTTATTTTTTGTGGAACAAATAGATTTTTTTTTATCTTTGAATCACCAGTACATTATCATTACTATTTCTTTTCACAACCATGTTAAAGACCGTGGGTAAATATTGTTGTAATTACTACCAACGTTGAGCGCTAACTAGAAAAGTTACGGCCATTTAGCTAATGAAGATAGACATTTAGTACTTACTAAGTCATCTAGAACTTTTTGTGCTCCTACGTTTGAAGAGAACGCAGCGTTGCGGTCGCGACTAGGTAGGGAAACCATCCTTCGGGTTTTTTTTAGACTGCTAAATGGTCTGGAATCTTAATTGGTCCATTTTTCGAGTTTAATATGAATGTTGAGATTATTCAAAAGCTTTTATTTTAATATCCAGACTCATCATCAGGGTCCTGTCCGTGACTCTGTGACTCATCAAATTTTTTTTTACTATTGATAGGCACACGTTCGACGTTCGGCGATGATGTGGTCGAAGATGTAGCACGCCTGCCTAGAAGTAACCTATTCACTCTTTCTTCTGTTACAGGTAAAAAGTTGTAATCTAGTGTCGCTATAACAATAGATAAATAAATAAAGGGGTTACCATACAAGTAACACGACTGTTTCTGTACGGAACCCTTCGTTTGACAATCCTCGCATAATTCAACCATTTTTCTTAACCCTCTCTCCCTCTCCTTCTATGCACATTTATCCTGGATCCCAGGTTGCCTGGAAGAGATCGCGGAATGCGATAAGGCCGCCTATTGTTAGTACCTGTGTTTTAGTTTTAAGTAGGTATCCTGTTCTGTTATCTTTGGTGTACAATAAAGTATATAATAAACTAGCTTCTGCCAGCGGCTTCGCCCGCGTTGTCCCTAGGGAACATACTCCCGGGCTTAAAAGCCTATGTCCTTTCTCAGGCTCTAGACTATCTGTGTACCAAATTTCATTTAAATCGGTTCAGTAGTTTTGGCGTGAAAGCGCGACAGATAGATAGACACACAGAGTTACTTTCGCATTTATAATATTAGTAAGGAAAAGTAAGGATTATATCTATACTACTAATATATAAAGCTGATGAGTTTATTTGTTTGTTTGTTTGCTTGAACGCGCTAATCTCAGGAACTACTGGTGCGATTTAAAAAAATATTTCAGTGTTAGATAGCCCGTTTATCGAGGAAGGCTATAGGCTATATATCATCACCACAGAAATATAAAAAACTTCTTATATCTATGATCATCACGCTATGACCAATAGGAGCGGAGCAGACGAAGTTGCGCGGGTTAACTAGTATATTATATTATAAGTATAATAAGTAAGGAATAAGGATAAATACATATATAAAATCTCTTTCAGGGAAGACTTCAAATGTTGAAACGGTAACCCTAGTCACTAGATAGCGGTGGCGCCAACAATTAGTAGATTACATCATTTTGTTGTAAATTAAACTTTAATTACTGTTGTCTCAGTTCATTCTTAGCTGGGTGATAATAGATGTAGACGTATAGGGATCGTGCCGAAACTATACGTGGCAGCACAGAAATGTCACTGTCAAGTATGTTCCAAGTATAAAATTCGAAATATCTACGCTATCTAGATGGCACAGTCTTTTTCGCACACGTTCCCCTAAACTGAGCGTGCAGGAACCACAGATGGCAGCAAAGAAGAGTCAATGTCAAGTATTTTGACCCTTTAAACTTCGAATATGCGACACTAGATGGCATAGTCAACGCCGTGCACGGTCCCTATAGTCGGTTAAACTAAGAGATACCATTTTTACATAAATGTTTTCACAAAACTCTTTACATGTTTATTACTCTGTGAATGGAGTTAAAAGTCGCTCGTAAGTAAATAACAAGCATTTATTTAGCAAAATAGAAGTATATATTCAGTAAAAAATTAAAATCTATTTTTTCGTATCCTAGCTCTATATTTAAATGAGTTTATCTAATCGCGTTTTATTTAAGAGGAGCTCGTGGCTAGATAATAACAGCCGCACGGGTTGATCTTCAAGGTTAAGCAACGCTTGCCAGGGTTGGTCTGTGGATGGGTGACCATCTTGACATACTGAGTTTCCTCCGTGCCTTGGAAAGCACGTTAAGCCGTTGGTCCCGGCGGTCATTTGTAGATCTTTGGCAGTCGTTACGGATATTCAGAAGCCAGTAAATCTGACTCCAGTCTTGCCATAAAGTAAGTACCGTGTTACCCAGTTAATGGGTTGTGGAGCTCTGGTAGGCAGCCGCTCCTCGTAAAAAACTGGTATTCAGCTAAATCCGGCTTGACTGGAAGCCGAACCCAATATAGTTGGGAAAAAGGCTTGGCAGATGATGATGATCTAAGATCGCGTTTTATTCTCAATATTGCACCCACCTCTGCTTGTATCTACATCACAGAAACTTTACTTAGATAGAAAATGCCTATGGCATTTGAGTCTGCCTTTGTCCGTTTGCATGTGTAAAGTATCAAATAAATAAAATCTCTAAAATTGCCTGCCTTTCGCGTTTTCATAAATACAAGTGGTATTTTTGTAAGGATGGGAAATCATCAAATGACTCCTCCCGCTCTGGGTGAAGCAGAAGGGAGTGTCAGACTCTCACTGACTAAAACCCATCCGTGTTCCTCCTAATGCCCTTTGCGTTCCAGGGCCAAGGTGACTGTTTCAAACAAACTCCGCACCCCGGCAGGCACTGGCTCTAGCGGGCCCCGTCTTCTATTCTGAGTTCTGACAGCTCTTAAAAAAACTGGTATTTGGAACCTGGACCTTCTCTCTAAGCCCAAAGTCCGTAGTTTCGGGCTTAGTTGCGGGCGTATTCTACTCCGTATCACCTACAGACTTACGATTAGTCCCGAACCCGAACTAAGAATGAATTTGACAGTAACTGTAATTAATTTTAGTGGTTAGGTGATACGCATTCCCCCTGGTCTTAAGAGTATTTAATCTTCTAGATGAGAACATGAGCTTAACAAGATAATACTATACGGTTTTAATATTATTCTTTCTTTACGATATAAGGCTAACACATAATGTCACTTGTGATCTTAGAAGGTGTGTTTTCCATGGTAAGACCGCGACAGTAACTCGTTCTTAGACACCAAGACCGTCCCTGGGATAGAGTCTGCAAAAAACTTTTTGCTTTTATTTACTTTGAACTTTTTTGAAAAGTGCGTTTGTTTGAGCAGAATGAAGTTTGTTGTTGAAATTTCTACGAAGAAAGGTCGACGTGTAGTGCTTTATTGGAAGAATTGAAATTAAAAGCGTTCAGAACATATAAACGATTGAACACGGACATCATAAACGGATTATCCGAAACCTTCATGTCAGAAAAGGCTTCACGTGAATCGAATTAGCAGTTATGACATTTTATAAGCCATCCGATAGAGTATTCGTAATGTATCATAGTTTCAAATGAATCTTGGAAAATTGAGCTTTCCTGAAAGCTTTTCCTTTTCAGCATTTCATTTAATGGAAAAGAATAAGAGAGATGTTTATTTGAGACTCACACAAACCCGAAAACAAAATAAAATATTTGATAAATTAACAATAATAACTAAATAAATGTTACTACATAAAAATGCCATAGTACAAACTTTTTTTTTTTTTACTATTGATAAGCACTCGTTTGACCACTATCTCACCTGATGGAAAGCGATGATGTGGTCTAAGATGGAGCCCGCTTGCCTAGAAATAACCTATTCACTCTTGATTTAAAGACCCCCAGGTTGTAGCTATCAGGAAACACAGACTCCGGCAGGGAAACTCAAAAAGGCTTATCTTAGCATACGCTACGATGTTTAAAAAAAAAATAACGCTAAATGATTCTTGCTACATCGAGCCCATAGTTTTCTAATCATAACTGCAAAATCAGAATGACAATTTTCTTTTAAAACAAATGACATTCGCTTTCGAATCGTGTACGGTGTCTTGATGGTAAAGAGCATCATTAGCAGTACCTAGCCTTTCCCTGACTATGCTGAGTTAAGCCTCCAGCCTACTTGGGTGCAACTGAATACCTTTACATGGCCTAACTAGAGCGTCTTAAGAGGAAATGCGGGCGGGTAGATTTTGTATGTAAAAAGCCATAATTCGAGGTTTGGCTCTCGTCTGTTTCCTCCTCCAATATTGGACTGATTTAAAAGATATTTCACAAACTTAATAAGAAGGATATGTATACTGTCATACTGTGTCCCTATGTTTTAATTTGTAATGATATATTAACCGTATAAGCTCTAGAACACTCAAAAAAAGCTAAAAATTGTCCGATAAATCGCTGTCAACAGAGCCCTAGTGTACAAATTTGGCAACTATTCATGAAAAAGGAAAAACACTGGCACACAGTATACATCCTCCTTATTCATTTTTTAAATTGGTCCTATATTGGAGACGCATTCTCTACCAGTCAACCTTTGGGTGATGCAGACAATAGTGGTAGGTGCAATATGAAAAATTAAAAGCGATTTAAATACTATTACATTTAACAATAATATACCTACATATACAAATCATACAAACACTACAAATATATAAAAAGTACTCAAATTAACAAGATAAATGTGTAAACGAAATACTTAAACAATTAATAAGAATAGCTAATTGGAATATATTAACGCTGTGACGAAACAACTGCCAACTTCTTACGAATGTGTTCACGAACTTTGGCTTTGAAGGTTAATCGGTTGGTGGCCATCCTGATCTCCTGAGGGAGCGCATTCCACAGAGAGATAGACTGTACGAAGAAAGAAGAGTGAATAAAGTCAGTACGGTGAGTGGGACATTGAAGGAGACGGTTACATACATAGTCTATCCGCCCGCATTTCCTAATAATTATAACGTCTTAAAACCATCATTGATTCCGGCATGTGAGAGGGATAGAGCATAGAGCTATACAGCTCAAATAGTACTATCCCTTCTTCATGACCGAATCATGGTGGCTCTTCGTAGTACGAGCCCTGATCCCCATAAAGGTACAAGTTCGTAGCCGACTGCAGGCAGCAGTAGGAGTCACTACTGGTTTCTATGCATTTCTATGAAATACCTTTCTTAGCTAGCGACACGTCTCGCCTGCCGCTAATTCATTAATGATAACACGACACCCCTTAGCGACTCTCTCATGTGCTTGATACTCTTTCATATTTCTCACTACCCGTGGCACCTCATCATCATCATAACAGCGTAAGACGTACACTGCTGGACATAGGCTGCCCCCAAAACGGTGGGTTTGCCATAATCGCCACGCTTGGCAGGCGGGTTGGCGATCGCAGTGTGCGGTGTTGCGTTTTACAGAGAACGCTGCTGCCCATTCTCTGGTGAGTCCCTTAGTCGCCTCTTATGACACCCACGGGAAGTGATGGGATGGTATTATTCTTTTACGGCACCATACGGCACCGGCCGACACCATACGGCGAAACTCAGAGATCTACAAATGACAGCAGGCACAAACGGCTTAAGGTATTTCCGAGGAACAAAGGAGTCGAGGTATGCCTCTTTGTCGGCCACGAGAACCTCTGGCTTACTATTTCTCGTGAACTTCAAAGAGTATAATAGCCATAATAGCAGAAAAAACCGTTTGTCTTGCTAAACAAATGAGGCTCAGGAATGCTATCAATATATCTACCACTACATGTTTATAAAGAAGTCCCCCACCGCGTCTGTCTGTTTGTGCGCGATAAACTCAAGAACTGCCGATTGGATTTTCATACGGTTGTCACCAGTGGACGGAACGATTCATGGGGAAAGTTTATGTGTATAATTCATTAAAGGTTTTGTGTAAATTGGCTGAAATATGACGATTTTTGTAGAAGATGTCGGAAGAAATCAGCGCTGAGTATGCACTTGTATTTACTCTTCTGTACGTGCGAAGCCGGAGCGGGTTGTTGGTAGTACCTACTTTATATACATAAGCATTCCATTCCGAGCATCCTACTTAATTCATAATATTCTGCTTAACCCGATAAGCTGCGTACACATTCCATGTCTTATCTCGTCCAGATCTTCAGATTAATTCGCGTTACGTGTTTACGAGCTATTACTGAGCGTTTACTACGCACGCGACATTTTGGTTGTGATAGTTTCGTGACGCCATTTCATTGGTCCACAGAAATAAGTTAATGGAATTGTGCTGTGAAGTTTTGATTTACTACCTAATATAGGAAGTCAAAACAGCTGTCAGCCTATAAATCACATTCAATTCAGCCAGAAGATGACCGCTGCTAGATGTAGGCCTCCCTCTAGCATCGCCACGTCGTCAGGTCCCGCAGTCCCCAACCAGGTTATCCTGAATGCAACTAATACCCAGCTGCAAATATTCTATTTTGCATATCCTAAAGCCTTCTGTACCCCACGGACCTGTCTAGCTATACGCGGGAGCGTGTCAAGCCAAGTACAAGCGAGCAGCTCCCAAATTAAGGCTCAAGATTTGGCTTGGCTACTTTTTTATTATTATTTTCATGTTTTTCACTTTCTCGGGTCCCTAGAGGCCCGGTCCTTTGGTAGGCGTACCAGGGGCCAAAGCCAACTCGCAGAGGCCCCTTTAAATATTTCAAATGGGATGGGACACCAATCGACGATTATCCCTGTATGCACTGTGAAAGTATACCCAAGGACAATCCCCGGTTGGAACAGGACTATTTCAGAATATGGAAACCAAAGATGAAACGCTATGGGTTTGGCCGGTTTAGTGGACTGATAATCGTTTACTATGGAAGAACTATTGGCCCCTGCTTGATCATTGACAATTTAATCGGCTTTAAAATGGCAGGGGGTGACTTGAACACTCAATAAATGGGCCCCCCGAAAAGGGTCGCTAGCACAAAGTGACGTAGCGCCAAGGGGGCAACATATCCTGAGGTGCTAGAGGAGTGGAGAGGTATACCACGGCTATCAGGACAATCCCGGAAGTACGGTCAAGATCCCTACCAGCATCTTACTGGATTATACATCCTTCTCCCGAGCACGTTTGCTCTTGCGAATCTCCACTCAGACCGGCCGATTAAGGCAAGAAAGAGGTGGGAGCTCTGTTCTTCGTCAGTGTTCTCGTCCGGCCAGCCAATAAAGGCAAGCCGGAAATGAGGAACCTTTCATTTTTTTAAATATTATTATTAATAAAACAAATAAGGAGCGAAAGATATGTTGACCTTTCAATATAAAAACTGTACCTTGCGTATAACATCAAGAAAAATAAGAATGAATGTCAAAACTAGCCAAGTCAAATCTTGAGCCTTAATTTATTCTATTTCAGGATTATATACAGAACTCGGCACCCATTTAGATCTCAGTTTTCTTGTCGATGAAGTCGAGAATCACGTATATTTTATTAACAAATATTGCACTTGGCTCCCATTTTCCCATTTATTTCCGGTTTTTGATGGGTACATAAATTCTTACTAAAACTTTTGAAATCTTTTATAGTTTTTTTAACACCAAATTTCGTTCTCGTTGAAGCAACTGTTACAAATGTACAAGTGACAAACAAACAAACAAAATGATGACTGACTTCATTATTACAATTAGGTACGTCAGTCAGTAGTCTTTGTAACAATAATGTTGGTAAACTTTGATGTTGCCGTACCTACTAAGTTATCTAATTCATTGTGTAATAGACACTCATCTTGTATTGTCTAAATATTAGTTTACTTTCTAGAGACCGTAACACATGATGCTGGTAATTTTTGTCTCAGGCTGGGAAATCGTCAAATGACTCCTTCCGCGAGCGGAAGGGAGTGTCAGACTCATCATCTGCCAAGCCTTTTCCCTACTATATTGGGGTCGGAGCGGCTGCCTACCAGACCTCCACAACCCATTAACTGGGTAACACGGTACTTCATGGCAAGATTGGAGTCGTCTTCTGTAACGACTGCCAAAGATCTACAAATGACAGCCGGGACCAACGGCTTAACGTGCTTTCCGAGGCACGGAGGAAACTCGTTATGTACAGACCAACCTTGGCAAGCGTTGCTTAACCTTGAAGATGGATCTGTGCGGCTGTTATTCTTTAGCCACGAGCTCCTCAGTCCGAAGTCAGAAGCCAGTAAATCTGACTCCAGTCTTGCCATGAAGTACCGTGTTACCCAGTTAATGGGTTGTGGAGGTCTGGTAGGCAGCCGCTCCACGTAAAACACTGGTAGTTGGGAAAAGGCTAGGCATATGATGATGATGTGATAGAAGCACTATTGCTTCTACCACCATTACTTAGCCTCCGCTATTCGTCCGTCCGTCCGTCCAACTATCTGTCTGACAGCGGACTGTATCTCAAGAACCGTAATAGGTAGACAGATGAAATGTTCACAGATTGTGTATTTCTATTGCCGCTATAGCAACCAATAATAAAAATTAAGGTTTATGGTACGGAACCCTTCGTGTTCGAGTCCGACTCGCACTTGGCCGGTTCTCCTGAACTCGTCGGGCTTCATTGGCTCTGCGATTTTCTGGTGGTCGCCACTGTTGATTCTGGAGTTGCAATGGTTCGGAATGTGTGGCAGGCTTGTCCCAAAAAAACAAAAAGTACTATTAGGTACACACTGATACCCTACACTATTCCTACCGATCTTCTTTAAAATAAAACCAAACTACGGAAAACTATGAAACGAAACAATTCGACTCGTAATTTTTGTAAGTGCACGTCTCTAAGGGCTTCTTCAAATTTGTCGCGCGTCAGCAGCGCTGCTGCAAATTTGAAGGCAAGAGTGACTTTTGGGTCTTTTAACTTACACCTTGCTGATTTTTCGGAAGGTTTGCGAAATTTCGTCCCATTTCATCAAAATAAGAAGGTACCTATGACCTCTAATTCCTGTAGTTTATCCGTTTATGGTGCCCCCCAGACGTGATGCCCTAAGCAATTGCCTAATTTGCTTATGGGTTAATCCGGCCCTGATCCCAAGCTGTAACAACTCAGCCAATTCGCCATATTGCTTCATAATCACAGCACAAACAATCTGACGGCCACTCAGCTATAGGCCGGGAAATCGCCTTAGAAGCGGAAAGACTCACAGCCTCCATATTTGGATCTGTTATTAATTTCCACGGAATATTTACAAAAAGTGATAAAAACCTTGGTTCATGATCATGTGTGACGCAGTTCCGGGTTCGATGACGTTGTATGTGATGACCACTGTAGTTTAATAACACGTTAAAAAGAAGTAAAAAAAAAAAGTAATTTGACCTTAGTTGTGGTTGAAAAGGATCTTTAAAAAATAGTACTTATAAAACGAAGACGCTGTGTGCCCCAGTCCGTTTCACCGCTCACTTTTGCTTAACCACTCAACGGACTTTAATACGGTTTTTACTAAAAGGAAGTGGGATAAACTAGGAAGGTATATATAAGTATATAACTGGCTTTTGCCTGCGACTTCGTACGCGCAAATCCTGTTTTTTTTTCCAGCTCCCGTAGGAATTTCAGCTGTCTACGACCAGTAGTTTTGCTGTGCGTTGTCTGTCAGTCAGTCCGTTTGCAACCGTGCATAGCCGGGACGTCGTGGTCGCCACTAGGCTCACTAGTATAATTTAATCACAGGTTCACAGGTTCATGAGACACGTCTTTAGGATGAAAATACTCCTGTAATGTCTCTAGTTTACAATTCATCAGAGAGTACATGAAAGAAATTAGCTTGCGTCGCTGTCACGAAATGTGATTAGTCTTTTGACAACTGTCAGCGGAAGCGTGGCGAAGGCGATTGTCAAAACGTCAAAAATATGACGTGTTAAACGCTGTCGATATGTCACCATCTCACATATTTTGGTATTTCTAAATACAGTGTGTCTTTACAATCTGTGAAAATTTCAACTGTCTACCTATTACGGTTCTTGAGATACAGCCCGCTGAGATACTGACAGACGGACGGACTGACGGACGGACGGACGGACAGCGGAGGTTTAGTAATAGGGTTCCGTTGAATACCCTTTGGGTACGGAACCCTAATTAAGTGTAGTTTGCCTCATTTTCATATGTTCACATTATAAAAACTCACACTGTATAATCGCCACCGCAGATAGAACGGCACTCTGTCTAGAACCTCAGGAGAAAACGTTCGAAGGCCGAACCCCACACGTATGTTCCACTGTCTCACAAGTTTGCTTAGTGAAAACTTACTACAAAACTTAAACTTTCAAACAGTACAGCTGTGCAATAAAACTTGCAAGTGGACACCTTTTTTTTCGTTGCAAACTTGTTCTGACGTCGCTTTTTTACCCACAATAATTCTTCTTATAAAGATGGACTTTGACATCGCTTCAGGGTTTCTTAACAATCATCATCATCTGCCTAGCCTTTTCCCAACTATATTGGGGTCGGCTTCCAGTCAAACCGGATTCAGCTGCATTGGTACCAGTGTTTTACGTGGAGCGGCTGCCTACCAGACCTCCACAACCCATTAACTGAGTAACACGGTACTTCTTGACAAGACTGAAGTCAGATTTACTGGCTTCTGACAACCCGTATCGACTATCAAATATCTACAAATGACAGCCAACGGCTTAACGTGCTTTCCGAGGCACGGAGGAAACTCGGTATGTTCAGATGGTCACCCATCCACAGACCAACCTTGGCTAGCGTTGATCAACCTCAAATATCGACCCGTGCGGCTGTTATGATTTAGCTACGAGCTCCTCTTAGAGTTTCTTAACCGTAGGGTCTAAACCGAAACTTTAATTATTAATCAAACTCCGTTACCATCATTCTGACTGTGACAGAGCCGTATCTTTAGATCTATCAAAGGTAAACAGTTGCTCAGCAATATGTGTTGCTATAATTACCATAAACACAAAAAAAAAGTTTAAAATTAAAGACAACAACAACACGTTTATTGTACGTAGAAACGTGTTTTTTTTTTCTATGTTTGTGTTCGCACTATCGTAAAAACGGTAATATCGCAAACTCATATATACTGGCCAGCCAGTATATATGAGTTTGCGACTCATATTTGACTAGTTAAATACTAGTCAAATATGAGTCGCACTAACACATTGAGGTGTCGCAAATACTGCATATTTCGACACTCCCAAAACCCTACTTGTCGTTGACGAAACCCTTCGCAAGTTAGTTCTCCCACTTGGCCTATTTTTTCTTACACAATCCCCACACAATGATCTAAGAGTAACAAAAAAAAACATAAGGCAACAGCTGTTCCCGGCGAGACGTAAAACTTTACTGCTGGTAAGCGAAGCAACTAAAACTAATCAACTTAGGGCCACTTGCAAGTTTATGTACCATTTTTCTGAGGCCTAGCCGAAGTAATTATGAGAAAAGCTTCCCTGGAACAGATGGTTGGTGAACCTTCTTACAAAATATGGTTGCCAATCTCAGTTGATTGATAAATTATCATTTAAAAATCATTCCCTGTTCAACCTTTAACCAAGGACTTAACAATATCTCAGTTTGCTTTTAACATGTCGAACAAACGCAATTTTTAACAGACTGCTTCAAAAAGGAGGAGGTTCTATGTTCGGCTGTATGTATCTTTTTTTTTATGTATGTTCACCGATTTCTCCGCCACCGATTTTAAAAAATGTTTTTTTTTGTATTAGCCCTCTCTAGTACAAAATTCCGTTTGTTTGACCTACTCGTATATGCCGCTATGAACTATATACCTACTAATAGCTATTCACCACTATACAATAAGTACAAAAATTTCAATAAGAACACCAAAGTTGGCTATTTAAAAAAAAAAAAAAATGTCGAAGGATGTTTTCAGTGCTGATAACATTATCATTCTGAGTACGTTAGTCGTTGCAAATCAGCCACAATTTTGCTGTCAAATAACGAAGACAAGTTATCTATATAGGTATGTGCAAAGTTGCCAATACAAGTCATATAGATAATCCTTATAGGTTCAAGTGTTAGGATCCCAGGACCACGAAAACAAAATCATCAACATTATATGCATAGAAATGTATAACTATCATCAAATGGCACTTCCATTAGATGAGGAACATATCTAAACCAAATAAAATAACACCACACCGAGGAAAATGGAAAACTTTGATTATACTTCTGACCTCAAATAAAAAGGTCAGTGAAAAATAAGGGCGCGGTAACCTTGATCCTCAGAAATGATATAAAAATTGACTATATACCTATTCTCATAATAAATATGTATAAGGTGTCTACCCTAATAAATATACGATCAGTTTCTTATGAAAATATCGAATAGCATTTCGAAGTTCAGCTGTAATTGAACCCTTGTTACAAGGCCAGACGATCTTCAGGGAGTATGAAGGCAATTTATTTGATAACAGGGTTTTAGACTTACCAAGTAGTAGTTACAGAGGAAAATTATAGGGTGCTTTTAAAGTAATGCACAAGAAATAAACTGCCACAGATATCTGAAACATTGTATGTTGTGTGAGGCTAAAAATGGATTGTCTATGTTCATGCACAAGACATTTAAAGTATTATCTAGCCAACTTTAAAGAGATGAATAAGATTTCAACAACAAGTTAAGTAAGTACCTACTTCTCTCCCGCACAATAGTTAGATAATGTTTAACGAGTGTTCAAATGTATGTAATCAATGTGGCAGTTTAGATAATAAGTGGCTACTGCCTCATGGCCATCAAAATAAAACATGCGATACGTTGCCAACCCATCAAAAACACAGCCGAGCCTTTTCCCAACTGTATGGGGGCTTCCATTATAGCCAAATACAGCGGTTACTCGTGCCTCTTCTATACCTTGGCAAGCACGTTAATCCGTTGGTCCCGGCTGTCATTTGTAGATCCGGCAGTCGTTACGGATAGTCAGAAGCCAGTAAATCTGACTCCAGTCTTGCCATGAAGTACAGTGTTACCCAGTTAATGGGTGGAGGTCTGGTAGGCAGCCGCTCCACGTCAAATACTGGTTTTCAGCTAAATCCGGCTTGACTGGCCAATATAGTTGGGAAAAGGCTAGGCAGATGATGACTGGTACTCATCTGACCTTGAAAAGCCTGTAACTGGATAAAACCCTTTGGCAAGTCTGATGTCAGAATTCTGGCTTCTGACTACCTGACGACTGGCAAAGAACTACGTACAAATAAGAGCCAGGGCCAACAACTTAGCATGCTATGAGATGCGGCACGAAAAAGTCTCGGAATATCATGTATGGTCACCCATTCACAGACTGACCTTGACAAGCGTTGCTCAATCTCGATGACCGACCCTTGTGGCTGTCACTACTTAGCTACGAGCTCCTAAACAAGAACAGGAAAACCGAAAACACATCGATTGCAAATTCTACAATGATTGTTTTGTTATACCAGTTACCGCGTAATACAATTAGCATCAATATTCGACGGTTCACGATTTTGACTGGCTAACCAGAATCAATACTGACGCCAAATTATCAGGTTAACACTACTTTATCTGTAGTGGTTTAGCTGGTTCTTGTAGATTTTTTTAGTGGTAAATGCGGAATACGAAGGTAAGGAGTGGTATGTTGCAGCTTGGGAGAAGCCTATTTCCATAGGAAGACTGCAATGGGCTGATTGGTAAGTACCTACTATAAAATGGAAGTCCATGGGGTGTATAGTGAAAGACTGATTTTTATATTTCTATTGTGAAAGTCGAGAGGTCTATAAGGTGTTTGTGGATGAGTCTTTTCTAGAATTATCAAGAGAGTGAAGTCCGTTTTTTTTTCTTTCGAAAGGCTTCATTAACTTCGTCGAAGATTGCTAACAAAAATTCGATTAATGTTCTAAAGGAAACAAAGACTACTTAGTGTCGCTAATCTTGTAAGATCCTGCCTTCATGCGCTTGATTTCGACGCAGCGTTAAGAGCGCTTTCTAAAAAGTCTAGTCTCTTTAACCCTTAATTCGACGCCGTGCAATAGATAGATACCGATGTATCTATCTATCTATCAAATTCTTATTAATTTTTCATATGGGTATCTAACACAGTAACGTCCAATTTGTAACAAGATATCATTGACCTTTACGGGATCTTGATTGAGTGTTTACGATTAGGAAATTGGAGCAATTGCCACCTGCATTTATGTCTGTAAATTTAGCAAACATTTTATCTTTGCTTTTGATAGAATGCTAGTTTCGACAGATTGTCATTCTGACAATTGCCTTCACCACAGTACCGCTGACTTGTCTAGAGCTTCAGGGCAGGAAGATATCGACATAACAGTAGACCCCTATGAAGGTGGATGAACCAACTTAAATCCGACCGAAAGGCTGGACAACATTGGCAGAAACAGGACAATAGCAAGACAGACGTGTATGAAAAGGAAAATAGAAGCCAGTATCTAGCAGTGGGATACAATTGGCTGACTAGAATACATAGATACCTCTAGATACATACATGTACAAGAGGATGATGAATGCAACATACAGAGACGAATGACGAACGGCGATGCGCCACCGGTACATGGTGGACATCCCACCCACACGCACAAAACATTTTGTGAACACATTCATAGTGCGTACAGTTAGGAGTGGAATTCCCTGCTGGAGTCTGTGTTTCGTAATAGCTACAACCTGGGAGTCTTTAAGTCAAGAGTGAATAGGTTACTTCTAGGCAGGCGTGCTACATCTTCGACCACATGATCGCTTAACAATAGGTGAGATAGTGGTCAAACGCGTGCCTATCAATAGTAAAAAAAATGTATATAACGTACGTAACTCATGCAACATTTTCTCGGCCTATTTCCCCACATCCAAACGAAGCTATCCAATTAGGCTGAATGGAAAACTACCGGAGAAACAATACGTTTCGTACCGGTACTAAAATGTTAGCTAAACACAGCCCGCTAATAAGACAGTTGCGAATCCGTCTGTCTGTTCACTGCTACATTAGTTCCGTCAACATTTGCATGTGAATTTATTATTTTGTATGTAAATAATCTTATTATGTATTATCCCGGTAGTGGTTGGTGGTAAAAAATGGTTGTTTGAACCAGGAAGTTGGGAAGGAACAAGAATTTTGGCGATGATAAAGTTACAATTGTGGTGATCACTCACAATAGGTCATATCAGAAGGCTTAAAGTCACTCAAAGCTTGGAGTTTCCTAATCAGGAATGATGATATCCGCCAGAGAACCAAGGTTACCGACATAGCCCATTAGCATCTTCAAACTAAAGTGACAGAGGGCAGGGCACATTACTCGCAGAACAGATGGTCGATGGGGCCGAAAAGTTCTGGAGTGACGACCGCATACTGGAAGACGCAACGTTGGAAGGGGTCCCACAAGTTGGACCGATGACCTGGTGAAGGTCGCGGGTAGCCGATGGACGCGAGACGCGCAGGAACGGTCGTTGTAGCGATGCTTGGGGGAGGCCTATGTCCAGCAGTGGACGTCTTTCGGCTGATATGATGATGATGATGTTGTGGCATATGGCCGTTGGCAACCAGTGAAAGACGGGGGGCTGGCTCCTTCTATTGTATACCGCATCTATCCCCTTTTATCAGGTAAAATAGAGGTGTCTGGCTGGCTAGGTGGCTCAACACGTAATAGGAAAATAAAATAAAAAAATGATTGTTTAGTTTTGCCTATTGATTTACACGCAGAGAATTCATCAAAGAATATCTGTGCCCGTGAAACATTAGCTTTTGTAAGTTTTATATTATTTCCGATACTACTTTAAACCACTTTTCAAGAAGCCAGAAATGGCAAACTAAAGCGGCAGAGGGCATTGCTTGCAGGACAAATGGCCAATCGCGAGTTGACGAAAACTGGTGAAGTGACGACTGCGTATCGGAAGTCACTGCGTTGGATTGGAAGGCTACTAGGTAGACCGATGACCTGGTAAAGGAAGAGGAAAAAAGGAACAGGAATCCGTTGGTCGCGAAAAGCAAAGGACCCGTTGATACGCTGGCTGGATAAATGACCAGCCGTGGACGTAATAGAATGATGACTGTACAAAATACTTTAACCATATTCTTTAGAGAAATAGGTTCTTCAAAACTCCCAGCCCAGTACACCACATATGCGTCTGATAATCCAAAGGCAATCTTCTATGAAAACCTTATAAAAGGAATTGAAAATGACTTCTAACAGACAAAGGACCGTTTCATTCGAGAAGAGATCAGTTATAGCTCTCAGATCTGCAGATTGCATTCAAATTCAGGCCACGTCCACAAGCTTGAACAGACAATTGATTCTAGATACCGAGGTACCCACCTCGGTTTTATAGGAATTTGAACTAAGATATTACAAATGTGCGCTCGCTACGTTAAATTAGTAATTGGTTTATCGTTCCCTGAAACAGTCTATACGGTTGTTTTTTCACTATCTCACTTGATCGAATCAGGAATAATGATATCCGCAAGAGAACCAAGGTTACCGACATAGCCCGAAGGATCGCCAAACTGAAGTGGCAGTGGGCAGGGGACATTGCTCGCAGAACAGATGATCGATAAGGCCGAAAAGTTCTGGATTGGCGACCGCGTACCGGAAGATGTAACGGTGGAAGGCCTCCCACAAGGTGGGCCGCTGACCTGGTGAAAGTCGCGGGTAGCCGATGGATGCGAGACGCGCAGGACCGGTCGTTGTGGCGACGCTTGGGGGAGAACTATGTCCAGCAGTGGACGTCTTTCGGCTGATATGATGATGATGACTTGATAGTAAGCGACAATGTCAACCTATCTATCTACTTTAAACTTGACCCCCGTTTAGTCGCAATGTCGGTATCAGTTGTACAACCGACAGAACATTTCAACGCCTATTAAGTTTTCGCCTACCTGTCGCCCTTCAAAACTTAAACAATTCCGAGTCTCCGACCAATAACTTCTGTACTTTATAAGGATTCCTTCAGAAAGTACACCTCGACTTACGTAACTCACTCGGCAACGTGAAGTCCTCTTGTTAAATGGAATTTCTTTGGTGGAACTGGAAACTTGTTATGAAACTGCTGAACTTTCAAGATACTGGCATAAATTAATATTAGGAAATGTCGCCGGTGAGATTCTTTCGCAATTTCCACTGGTTGAGGTGCAGGTTGAGTTTTAATGAGGAAGAAGAATAATTTATGCTGATGGGCGTTTTTTTGGGGTGCTCTAATTAAGTGCTAAGTAATTACGAGTTGGTACCTATACAGTCGGTAAAAGCAGTTTCTGAAAATGGTTTTATTTTAATAAATCTTATCGAATTTTAAATGACTTCGAAAACTTATTTTAAGTTCGGTTAATCTTATTTTCAATAGTTACGTTTTAGAAATTAGTTCATAAATATATCGGAACCTGTAACTAATGTAGAAATGAAGGAATTGAGACTTAAAATTCCTTCATCATGACAAATTACTTACTAACGTTACTGAAAGTGGTGTTAACATCGTCCATGATAGGTAGACTTACGCTAATCCATTGCTTTCCATTGGTTCTTAAAACAGCTTATTAAAACCATCACAAACAAATGTTATTTACATCAGTTTAAATACTCACAAAACAGTCATAACAATAGATAGAAAGATACACACACCAACGCCTGACAGAAATAAAAGACTGCTCATAACACGAACGCGACATATTGCCTATCATCAACGTCCAGGCGCTCACATTGTTTCCGATGTAACTCGTAATAGGGCTGTCCCATTATCGTGCCGTGCAAATTGGAGCTCGGCCCAATTTCCGGCATGTCATAGATATGATATGTCAGTATCTCAATGGTGTGAATTTACCGAGCTTGAATGAGTTTATTTTGTGAAATAGAGTAGAAACTGTTGAAACTACGAACGCAACGTCGAATTTACAAACTTTGAAACTTAATGCGGTTCGGGGTTGGTTTGGGTTTGGGTTCCGCCCTGGTCTCTCCACGGAAAGTGCCATACTGTCTCTAAAGCATACTGTTCAGTACTACACGTCTAGGAAAACGCCTGTCAACGCCTGTTTCCTAGACCTTTCCAAGGCGTTTGACCTGGTGTCGTACGAGTTGCTGTGGCAAAAATTGAGGAACGATACCTCAGTGGATGGGGCGATTATATCAATACTACGGTACTGGTATAATAATCAGATCAATTGCGTGAGGTGGGCAGGCTCGTTATCGGATGTGTATAGGCTGGGGTGCGGTGTGAGACAGGGCGGCCTGACCTCCCCCCGCCTCTTCAGTCTGTATATAAACCGGTTGATAGTCGAGCTCAGCAACACGTATCAGGGTTGTTATGTTGACGGCATATGCGTCAACAATATAAGTTATGCTGATGATATGGTGTTGCTGAGCCCGTCGATTAACGCAATGATGAGTCTGCTCACGATATGTGAGAGGTATGCGGAGGCCCATGGGCTCAGATACAATGTTAAGAAAAGTGAGGTACTAGTCTTTAAGGCTGGTACTAAAACCTATCCGATTGCACCACATTTGAAACTTTGCGGAAGTGCCATAAAGCAAGTCACAGCTTTCAAGTATCTGGGCCACTGGGTGTCTGAAGACCTCAAAGACAACGTGGATATCGAGCGTGAGCGCAGAGCGTTGGCTGTCCGCTGCAATATGTTGGCTCGCAGATTTGCGGAATGTTCGACTGACGTAAAGGCTACGCTTTTTAGAGCTTACTGTCAGTCGTTCTATACATGCAGTCTGTGGGTCAGCTACACGCAGAGGGCATACAGCGCTCTGCGTGTACAATACAATAATGCTTTCAGGGTGTTGATGGGGCTGCCGCGCTACTGCAGTGCGTCCAGCATGTTCGCAGAGGCGGAAATCGATGGCTTTCACGCCATCATGCGTAAGCGATGCGCGTCCATCATGCGCAGGGTACGCGTCAGCCCCAACAGCATCTTGGAAACTATAGCGGACAGGTGGGATAGCCCCATACTGGGACATTGGATACGTCTACATGCCACTGTGGCGTAAAATAAGAAATATATTTTAAAATAAGATTTTTCTGGTAGTTCTAAGTACTAACACTAGTTTTTAAGTTGCGTGTAATGTGTGTACTAACAAATTATGGACTTTGTCTGAAATATAAGATTTTTATTTTTTTTATTTTATTTATTAAGCAAACAAAAGAGTACTCTAGTTTGTATCAGTATTGTTAAGAGGTCAAAGAAGCAATGGTTGGATTGATCAAAGCGTTAATTGCAAGAAGAAATCGTGAAGGATGGGAAATCGTCGATTGACTCCTTCCACTCTGGGCGGAAGGGAGTATCAGACTCTCACTTACTGACACCCATCTGTGTTCCTAATGCCCTTTGCGATCCAGGGTCACGATGACTCTTACGAACCATTTCCGCAGCCCTGGCAGCCTTAGGGGGCCCCGTCTACTATGCTGCCCGCACCTACGGTGGCCGGGAATCGCCCCACGACTCCCGACGCCCAGGGCGTCTTCTTCTGTTGTGGCGGCTGGGGCGTGAGGTTTGCCTCTACACAAACCCCAGATGGATTGACCCCAGATGGTAGATGGTAGTGGTTGCGCAGCTGTTCATTTTGCAGCACATTATTTGTCAATTCTTCTAAAAGACATAAAAAAGACATCTCTTCGCACACTCAATGTTCGTCCTTTAACAGTCTCGAACCATTTCAAGCAATTCAAGCTTGAACCATAAAACTTAATGTTACAAAAAATGGTGTTCGTTCACTGCACATTTACGTTCACTCGTTCACCGTTCACGAATGTGCTTCACGATAAAATGGGGACTTTCCAGAGGCATAACTTGAGTTTTATTACCTGCAGAGGCTTTAAATCGTGGTAACTTTCCAGTTCAGAGGTGAACTGAGGTTCAGTCACGCAATTTAGAAACTAATTTATTATTAATTGTGGTTTGTGCTGTAATAAATGGTAAGGGTGGTTTGGGGATACTATTGTGTTGTGTAATAGTTGGATAATGTTCGTAGCTTGCTAGTTTAAGTAGACGTAGATTTAAATACGCCGCTAATAAATAATTTAGTTCAGAATTTCAAATGAAGCACAGAGTAGGTACAGGCTCAGCCAATACTTCGAGTATTTGCGACGATATTAACACCCAATAACCTATATTTTTAGGGTTGCCAACCACTTTCCGTCCGTCCGTCCGTTCGTCCATCTGTCCGTCCATCCGTCCATCTGTCTGTCAAATAACTGTCTAAAATTGTTTAGCTAGAAAGGTAGTTACGCGCCGCCCCTGTGTGCGAAGTGTGCGGCGCACACAGGCGCCAAGACAATAGGGGCGCCGCGCCGCCACTGCCACCTAAATTATTTTTGTTATTGTTACCTATATGATTGTTTTTTGTAGTGGAGTATCGACAAGTAAGTAGGTACAATAGGCGCAACATAGGCCTTGTAAACAACAAAACATCTATAACGCTTATTGAACAAGTCTCTTAATATTTAATGTTTATTATTATTCACGTTTATGGTTTCATTTTACGTTTAGGGTTTTAGTTTACATTCCTTACGAGCTCAACGTTAAAACGGCGGCAGTTCTTTGAACCAGAGAAAAAGTACTAGTTATTTTAAACCGTAGAGGCGCCGAGTTTGTATGAGTATGAGTGAGTTTCTGAACGCAACCCGATGCGATGCGTGCGACGCAAGCGGGGGTGGGGTCACGGGTATTCCCCGATTTTAACGAACGAGATAGCTAAGGCAAAACAAAACAAATGAACAATCATTTGATTGAAAGTGTGTGTGTGTAAGGTGCCCTACTGATTGTTTTAACGTGTTTTCACGATGAGTGATAGTAATCATGATAAAAAAAAGAAATTATCTGGTTACCAGAATCTAATAAGGAAAAGAAAACAAGAAGAAGAACGTAATAAAAATGCAACTAAAATAAGTAAATATTTTACGGCTCAACCATCCACTTCGACACAATCATTAGAGACAGAAACCAGTCATGTTATCGATGAAAGTGTTATTAAATCTGATTCAAAAAACGCTTCATGTAGTGGTAAGTGTGTACTTTTTATGTAATTTTGTATAAAATAAATATTATAACTTCTGTTTGGGATATTTTAAAATAAATATTTTTTTTTCAATTTTGAATAGAAAAATTAACTTTTTTTCCGGCCGTTTTTAGAGATTAGACGGAAGGAACAGACAGACAAAAATTGTAAAAAATTATATTTTATTTTATGTACTTTTTACTGAATGCGTACATCCATAAGCATTTAGTAAAAAGCGGTTATTTTAATATTACAAACAGACACTCTAATTTGTATAAATATAAATAATTATTCATAGATAGATACTCATGTGAACAATATTATGTATTTGTTTGTCTGTTATTAATTTAAGATGATGACGCCGAAGTTACGTCTGTGCCTGTGCCTGATACACCATCGTCACCGTCAAGACAATTATCGTCACCAATACCAACTTTTTCCAAAGATGATCCTGGAGCCTGGCCAGAAGTTTTAAACGCTACTTTGATCCAGTATTTAATAGAAAATCCGATTAAACAAACTAAACAGTATAATTTTCCGCGTGATTCTTCGGGACGAAAATTTTCTGAGTATTATTATGAAAGGCATTTAGGAAACGGTGAAAAGTATCACAGAGAGTGGCTGCTGTATTCAGTGTCCAAAAATGCCGTTTACTGCTTCTGTTGCAAGCTATTTGAATCAAAACATAAAAATAAATTCTGCGAGGGAATTAGTGATTGGCAACAGCTAGCTTTGTATTGCAGCAGACATGAGAAAAGTTCTGCTCATTTCAATAATTATAAAAAATGGACAGATTTGTGTCATGCTCTTAAAAATAAGAACACTATTGATAGTATTCAACAAAAAC
This sequence comes from Lacanobia oleracea, assembly GCA_950371165.1. Lineage (NCBI taxonomy): Eukaryota > Metazoa > Arthropoda > Insecta > Lepidoptera > Noctuidae > Lacanobia > Lacanobia oleracea. The sequence goes on from OX493414.1 coordinate 11,712,771, forward strand.
TTTTAGAGGTTGAAAAGCAGCGCTGGTACGATGTAATCAAAAGAATAATATATGTGGTCCAATTTCTAAGTACACAAAATATGGCTTTTCGTGGCCAAAGCCAAAAATTATATGATCGTAACAATGGTAATTTTTTAAAATGTATTGAAATGTTAGGAAAATTTGATCTTTCAATGACTGAACACATACGACGCGTAACGAATGATACGGATTTCAAAAATATGCCGACTTATCTTGGAGATAAAATTCAAAATGAAATAATTTACATACTCGGTAACCAAATTCAACATTTTATTTTAAATTTATGTCGAATTAATAAATATTTTTCAATAATACTGGATTGTACTCCTTGGCCTGGGTACTCGGCATGGGTGACCGTCTTAACATAACGAGTTTCCTCCGTGCCTCGGAAAGCACGTTAAGCCGTTGGTCCCGGCTGTCATTTGTAAATCTTTGGCAGTCGTTACGGATTGTCAGAAGCCAGTAAATCTGACTCCAGTCTTGCCAAGATGTACCGTGTTACCCAGTTAATGGGTTGCGGAGGTCTGGTAGGCAGCCGCTCCACGTAAAACGCTGGTATTCAGCTGAATCCGGTTTGACTGGAAGCCGACCCCAATGTACTAGACGGATGATGATGATGATGATGACTGGATTGTACTCCTGACGTTTCACACGTAGAACAAATTAGTATTATAATAAGATTTGTCAATTTTAACACAGAAACTAGAAAGTTGGAAACAAGAGAGCATTTCCTAGCTTTCTGTCCAATTATAGATACAACTGGCGCTGGATTGACGTCATTTATTTTAGAAAAACTAGACAACATTAATTTGGATATAAACAATTTAAGGGGACAGGGTTATGATAATGGATCAAATATGCGCGGTAAGAATAATGGTCTTCAAAAAAGATTGCTGGATTTAAATCCCCGCGCTTTCTATGTACCGTGCGCTAGTCATAGTTTAAATTTAATAGTAAACGACGCTGCCAACCTCAATCATCATACGACTGGTTTTTTTTTGTATTGTGCAAGAATTATATAAATATTTTTCGTCCTCTGCTAAAAGATGGGATTTATTAAAAAAATATGTCATAAATCTGACCTTAAAACCATTATCTGAAACAAGATGGTCAAGCAGAATAGATGCTATAAAACCGCTGTTTACAAATTTACCAAAAATTTATGATGCCCTATATGAAATATCAAATAATATATCATATGATCAGAAGGCAAAATATGACGCTAAATGTCTAGCAGAAAAAATATGCACCTTTTCATTCATTTGTTCACTAAATGTATGGCATATAATATTGACAAAAGTAAATTTTGTGAGTAAAATTCTACAGTCCGTCGATATGAATATGCAAGTTGCTTTAGATGCTTTAACAGAATTAAAAAAGTTTTTGATAAAAATTAGAACAGACACAAATTTTGAAGAAATTGTAAGTGATGCCAAAAAAATTGCCGAAAAATTAGACGTCGAACCTGAATTTGAAACTTCCAGATCCAGACCCCTAAGACGTCGTAAAACTCCAAAGAGTTTTGATTATGAACACGAAGACCACACTATAAATGATCCGAAAACCTCTTTTAAAATTAATGTATTTTTTTATATATTAGACCAAGCGTTATCCTCCGTAGATGAAAGATTTGATTTATTGAATAATCACAACGACGTGTTTAATTTTTTATTTAATTTAAGTGATGACCAAGATCAAAGTCGATTAAGAAGTAGCTGTCATCGTTTACAGGAGAAACTTTCAGCAAATGATTCATTGGATATTAACGCCGATGATTTGTGTGAAGAAATTACGTCTTGTCAGCCATTTTTCAAAAAATTAAGTAATGATGTGGTGAAAATTCTTGAATTTATATATTTAAACAATTTGACAGCTGTATGTATTTTATTTATTTTATTATTATGTAGCCCTAACATTACCATAGCATTACGAATTATGCTAACTATGCCAGTTACAGTAGCAAGCGCGGAATAGTACATTGTTCACCGAGAGGAGAAAGTGACCGATTACCGTCGAGGGTGTCGTTTGAAACACCCGAGATCGGGAATCGCACTTTCTCTCGAGTGATACATAGTGCTTTATACTACACCTACGAGGAAAATAAAAAACTAAATCTTTACTAATTATTATTATTATTTTTTTTTTTTTTTTTTTACTTTCTCGGGTCCCTTTTCTTAGAGACCCGGTCCTTTGGTAGGCGTACGAGGGGCCGAAGCCAACTCGCAGAGGCCTCTTTAGACATTTTAAATGGAACGGGACACCAACCGACGATTATCCCTGTATGCACTGTGAAAGTATACCCAAGGACAATCCCCGGTTGGAGCAGGACTATTGCAGAATATGGAAACAAAAGATGAAACGCTATGGGTTAGGATGGTTTAGTGGACTAATAATCGTTTACTATGGAAGAACTATTGGCCCCTGCCTGACCATTGACAATTAAAACGGCTTTAAAATGGCAGGGGGTGACTTGCACACTCAATAAATGGGCCCCCCGAAAAGGGTCGCTAGCACAAAGTAACGTAGCGCCAAGGGGGCAACATATCCTGAGGTGCTAGAGGAGTGGAGAGGTATACCACGGCTATCAGGACAATCCCGGAAGTACGGTCAAGATCCCTACCAGCACCTTACTGGATTATACATCCTTCTCCCGAGCACGTTTGCTCTTGCGAATCTCCACTCAGACCGGCCGATTAAGGCAAGAAAGAGGTGGGAGCTCTGTTCCTCGTCAGTTTTCACCCCGGCCAGCCAATAAAGGCAAGCCGGAAATGAGGAACAAGAATTCTCCCTAGAGATCAGGTCCGTGGGGTCGCCAGTGCCCAACAGTTCGCCACAAAACTGCCTTGCGGATTTTATTTATTATTATTATTATTATATACTTTATTGTACACCTCATAACAAGCACAGTAAAAACACTTATAAAACTAGTGTACAATGGGCGGAATTGAAATTTATATTGAAATTGTTGCAGTTAGTGAAGCTTAATGTAACACTTTTTCCATTAATGTTTGTTTGAGATGTTTGCGACAATGTAGGAGGAATAACTGGCTGTGCTGTTGGCACTGCGCTCGTAGATGGCTGTGGTGCCAAAGGGGCAACTGGCTGCTGAGGGGCATCTGGCATCGCCGCGCTCGTTGATGGTTGAGGAGATGAGTCTTGATGCACATTAATCGATCCCGATATTTGGTTATTTATTCGTGTTTTGTTTTCTACGGAATTCTCTATGTAGCTTTCTGCAACAGCGGACGATTTCCAACCACCGTGACGTTTTATTGTGGTTAAATCAGCACCAGTATCGGCAAGAATAGTCGCTGAAGTTCTGCGAAAGCAGTGGCCAGTGTATTCTAGTGGATTGAGTAAATTAAGGTAGGAAGCTATTTCTCTTGGCACAGTACTTATTTTGTTTTTCCCAATTACTTGTTTCGTACATTTTTTGTTTTTATATTGTAGGAAAAACCGATTGGTTTTGGGGTCACTGGGGCGAATTTCGTTATATTTCTTCACTATCTCATAAAATAAGCCCGATATAACCAATGATCGCTGAATTTTGGTTTTTGTTTTAGGAATATTGACGATTATTCTATTTTCGAGGATTTCGATATCGTCTGTTGTCATATCCACAAGTTCTTGCGAACGACAGGCCCCATTTACTCCTAAAATCAAAATAACCTGTAAACAAAAATATCAAACATGAAAACCTAGTAGATTTCTACTCATAAATAGGTACGTAATAAATCATAAACCAGTGCATTTTGTTCATAAACTTACCTTCATCAACAAATATTTGTCATCTGGAGCATTCTGCAAAAAGGAATAAACATCCTTTGTAGTAAGCACTTTTGATTTCTTACTACGGAATCCCTCCGACTTTCTTTTCAGAAATGCTGTAAGTTTTTTGTATTCTTGAATATTTATGTCGTTTCTTGTCAATATAGTACTTTTCAACATTGAGTACATAGACCATAACGTACTTGGTTTGTATTTTTGCGCTTTTTCACTGAAATAAGCTAGCAAAACAGTTTCAGAAAAAGATGCCGCATTTTTTTCACTTTTCCATTGCAAAAAATCGTCATAAGTTTTATTATATTTTTTAATTGATTTCTGTGGTAAAAGGTTATCAATCAGTATTTTTGCTGTTTCCTTCAACTGCGGCGGAGTTAAAAAATCTTCATCATCACTATCACTACTTATCATTTTGATAGTTTTATTTTACTTTTCTACGAAAACTGAATCCTCAAACAACACACAAATTGAAAATGGCGCCAATGGCGTCTGCAATTTTCACATGTTCTTTTTTCAAATTGTTTGACACCATCCAACACACAGCTAGTGGCCAGTGTCATTTTGCGAACTTGGAGATAAAAACTCACTGTAAAAACTTTTTGGCTTTTGATATTTAGGTTACCAGCGCATAGTCTTACCCAAAATTAAAAAAGAAAAACCACGTAAGAAATGGATTTTCATACACTTTTCTCTCCCGCTCAGATGCGTTTTCTCGCCGCATATTTGTTCGATATGCAATGACGTACTTTCTACCGTAAATTTGATAAAGTATCAAGGTACTTTCCGAGCAGGTGTAGTATAAAGGTCCTTTTCTAAATTAAAACTTATAAAAAATTACCTGCGCTCTACAATGAGTCAGGAAAGATTAACTAATTTAGCAACAATATCCATAGAGGAGGCCATACTAGACCATATAGACATACATGAAACTATTAAGGATTTCGCAAACAAAAAAGCGAGAAAAGTGGAAATATTATAATTTAAGTAATGTTTGTATTCTTGCAAATGTTAAGACTCTTGTTGTTTTTTTAAAACATATCATAGGTAGGTAATAGTCATATTAGTATTATTATTCTTAGAAAAAAGTCAGCTTCTTTGTTATTCATATTTAAGTATTAAATTCTTTGTATTAATAAAGCATGTTAAAATTTTGTTCGAGTTTTATTTTTCGCAGTAATTGGCAAGCAGAAGCGAACGGGATTTACCTATTTAGTATCCTAATTCCTAAATGTTCCACAGTTTTGTACACTTAGATATTAATGATAATATTATCTAAGTACTGTAAAACTGGAGAACATTTATTTCAGTCAAAATTAACAATTAAAAATATTCGTTCAAAAATTAAATTCGTTTTTTATGATGATTCGTTAAAAAAGAGGCGCTTCATAGGTTTCGCACACAGGCGCTGCCGGGGGTCGGCGCGGCCCTGATTATAATACAGATGTCAGCAAATAAAGATTAATGGAAGTCGAAGACATGCCGCGCCCACCCCAAATAATAAATTGATATCCCATAATCTCAATTTATTAGGGGTAGGCGAAGTACCTAGAAGTGAATGATGAACTGGCGAAATTAGTGTCATAAACACTAACGTAACGTAACTTTACAATGCTAGGCCAACCTCTTTCGGTAAACACAACTGCTTAATCGACAAACACAACAGCTGGTCGTATTGTCGAGTTATGCTCATGCTCACATAAATGTTTGGGGGAGTCGATTATTTTTTTCGCGATTTCAGTGATGGTCCCATAGTGAAAGTTGTTCATAATCATGAGTACAATGACCCCTTAAGATGTATTGCGTTTATTCTGTTACAGGATGTATAAGTATCACACGAACGAAGACGAAGCAGTGATTGTAGCGTGGACGAAGTCGCGGGCAAACGCCCCCCGCGACTTCGTCCGCACTGCAAGTATCTTAAAAATCCCTAATTTTTTTCTAGACCAATTATCTACTAAAATCTTTCTGCAGAACCACTCTATCCATTGGTGAAAAAAACAGGAAAATTATTGCAGTAGTTTTTGAGTTTATCGCGAACAGACAGACAGACGCGGCGGAGGACTTTGTTTTATAATTTGCAGAAATAGTGATTCAGTAGAATACAATACATATTCTTTATCTTATACTAATATATAAAGCTGAAGAGTTTGTTTGTTTGTTTGTTTGCTAGAACGCGCTAATCTCAGGAACCACTGGACCGATTTGAAAAATTCTTTCAGTGTTAGATAGCCCATTTATCGAGAAAGGGTATACGCTATTTATTTATTATATATATTTACTATCACACTAAGACCAATAGGAGTTAAGCAGTAATGAAAATTGTGACGCAGACGAAGTTGCGTGGTACAACTAGTTTCAAATAAACCAGTTACAGGTGTTTTTGATTTGTCAAGGTCTGTCAGTGAAGTAGATAAAGCTAGTTCTGCCGCGAGTTGTTCTGCAGCAAAAAACTCACCGACTCTATCTCTGACGTAGCAGTTGCACGCCCAAAGATTAAGTATATCCTATGGAGAAGAACGTGCAAGAAACTCCATGGACACTACTTTAAATCAGTGTTTAGATACAGTAGGTAACACAAACGTTTCTGTTACTGACAGCCCTGAGATCCGGTCTAGTAATCGTTATATGATCGGCTCTGCAAATGGGTTCCTTTGTCCGGCCGGGGCTATTGTGAGTTAAAATAACTCAATTATTGTGTTCAATATGGAAGAGTAGACCTGTATTGTTGGGAAATTGATATAGATTTGATAGTTTCTGATATTTACGTAATTTTGTATAATTTTAAGCCGTTGATCCTGGCTGTCATTTGTACATCTTTGGCAGTCGCTACGGAATGACAGAAGCCAGCAAATCTGACACCAGTCTTGCCAAGAAGTACCGTGTTACCCTATTAATGGGTTGTGGAGGTCTGGTAAACAGCCGGCCTACGTAGAATACTGGTATTCAGTTGAAAACAGTTGGGAAAAGGCTAGGCTAATGATTATATAATTTTACTGAAGACTACTGAAAGTATCGAGTATAGTGACAACATAGTAATGACAAAAAATAGCCAAGGGCTAGTCGGACTCGCAGACTAAGGGCGAGGCCACAACACTGCGTTGCGGCGTCGTATCGCAAAAACGACGTCGCACAGCAATATAATGCGATGACGCAACTCAAAATTTTATCGCATACGAAATCGTTCGTCAAGACGCAACCATCAAATCAGTTTCAGTTAACACTGCACGCATCAAGCAAAACAAACAGAAAATTAAGTACTGGGTGCACCCATTTCTAACAATTATTATCTAATAATGATGAAAAACACTTCAAATTTGAACGTTGCGGCAACGCATCGGAAAGTTCCACGATGCGTTCTCCGGCGTCGTAGATTATCGCGATGCGACGCCGCAACGTAGTGTTGTAGCCTCGGCCTCGCCCTAAGTATTCAATACACAGAAACGCGACTCATATTATATCAGTGAATGATATAATATGAGTCGCGTTTCTGTGTGATAAACCACTACTCATACAATAATCACCCACCGATAAATTCACAAAATTGCTAAATATACCTTTCATTAATTTTTTTAGGCCTTAAGCTAATTCGTTACTACCTTTATTATTGATCTAAACATAAATCCGAGATAAGGAGACCAGGTGACCCATAGCACAGGTTTTAATTAGTACCTATGGGCTCCTGTCTCCCATCTTCAAACTGTTTCCTTTATATATTGTTTTTGTGGGAGAAAATTAATAAATAATTGATTGATTGATTGATTCTGTGTCAGTACCACAAACCGAAAAAAAAAACAAGTTTTTTGTATTGAATGTAAAGATGCCAGCACATCAAGCTACAACAATTTGTCAAAGATTTTCAACTTTATTGCTACATCATTAGGTTCAAAGTTAATTGGAAAAAAATACTGTTTCGGGTAGCTTTTGACGTCTGTGACATTAGGCACGCACGCTGTGATTTCAACTGCTATTACGGTTCATGAGAAACAGCCTGCTGACAAACAGACGGATAACGGAAATTAAACTTTATATTTCAAGTAACCATAGTAGCTGAGTTCGGGGTCAACTGTCGTTAGTACTGTAAAGTTCAAATTATTTAGCCTAAATTAGGAGCTATTGGTGAACCTAACAGTTGGTTACATCGTCAAAATCCACTGTCTATTTAAAATTAATGTGAATTTGTTAATCTATCTAAAATTGTAATGACCTGTAACCTTGCAAATCTGACATATTTTATAAATTGAATTATTATTATCTTTTATTGTAATCTTTTGACATGACTTGAGGAGCTCGTGGCTAAATAATAACAGCCGCACGGGTCGATCTTTAAGGTTAAGCACTGCTTGCCAAGGTTGGTCTGTGGATGGGTGACCATCTTAAGATACCGAGTTTCCTCCGTGCCTCGGAAAGCACGTTAAGCCGTTGGTCCCGGCTGTCATTTGTAGATCTTTGGCAGTCGTTACGGGTTGTCAGAAGCCAGTAAACCTGACTCCAGTCTTGCCAAGAAGTACCGTGTTACCCACTTAATGGGTTGTGGAGGTCTGGTAGGCAGCCGCTCCGCGTAAAACACTGGTATTCAGCTGAATCTGGTTTGACTGGAAGCCGACCCCAATATAGTTGGGAAAAGGCTTAGCAGATGATTGTAATCTTTTGATAAGCCACCTTAATTTAATTTGCTTGTATATGTTAATTTTGTACGCCATATACTGGCAAAACATAGTGCACATATTTTAGACTATATACTATATGTAACCATACGACGTATGTTTGACGAAATAAACGATTGATTGATTGATAAATTTTCTCTGCTAATACTCAAAGAATCCAAACACCATTTGACCAATTCAACAGGAAAACAGACTAGTACCGACCGAGACGTGTATTTAACTAAAGTCTGTAATATTTCAGTCAAGACTTATTACCGTTTTAAGCATCTCTTGACAGCCGCAATTTGTAACTCGTCACGACTCAGAATGCAATATGTAAAACTTAACTTTCCCCTTCAAAGTAATGCTTAGAAAGTAATCAACTTTTCCTTTTTAAACAGGAGAAAACTGTAATTTTAATTAAACTTGTTCGGTTCGGTTTCCAGTCTAACCGGATGTAATTCATCATCTGCCTAGCCTTTTCCCAATTTTAATGGGGTCGGATTCCAGTCAAGCCGGATTTAGCCGAATACCAGTATTTTACGAGGAGCGGCTGCCTACCAGACCTCCACAACCCATTAACTGGGTAACACGGTACTTCATGGCAAGACTGGAGTCAGATTTACTGGATTCTGACTATCTGTAACGACTGCCAAAGATCTACAAATGACAGCCGGGACCAACGGCTTCACGTGCTTTCCGAGGCACGGAGAAAACTCAGTATGTTAAGATGGTCACCCCTCATCCACAGACCAACCTTGGCAAGCGTTGCTTAACCTTGAAGATCGACCTGTGCGGCTGTTATTTTCTAGCCACGAGCTCCACAATCTAACCGGATGTAACTGAATACCAGTATTTTACTAGGAGCGACTGCCCATCAGACCTCCACAACCCAAGTATGGTAGTAGGTACCACGAAACACCTTGGCAAGACTGGTGATAGATTTTTATGTTCTGACTATCCGTAAACACCATAAAAGATCTTTGAATGATAGGAGAAAACCGTCATTTATTTCCTAAAAATGATAAAAAAAACGAGTTTCTTTTAGTATTCGTAAACATACCATTGAATAAAATGATTGGCATAACACGTCAACTGAAGACATTGAGATTTAAAGAGAATTCACCGTTATAATTGAACACGTTCAAACCTGTCAAAAGTGACATTGACAGCCCTATGAACAGTGTGGAAAGAGATGGTGCTATACGTCCTGTGTAGCTCCTTCTCTTTCCCGCACTGAAACAATAATGGCTGCTCAAACATGTCAAACACACTCCAGTAAACGTTTATGTGCGGCTTTGCAAACCATTTCAATTGTTTTCTAAAACGAATAGACATTCAAATGTACTCCACAAAGGAACTGAGAAACGTGAGATGTAAAAAGGAAAAAAATATTAAAGTTATCCGTCATTGGGCTATCTACGAAATAAGTAGGTAGGATTTAAGGTAGGTAATGGGTAGGTAGGACTTTTGTGAACAGGCATGCGGACGGCGAGTTTTGGGTGGCTCGCCGTCCGATCAGAACCAGGCCCGGGTTGGCGGCGCGCTGTGTTCCACGCGCGCCTCAAGGAGCTGTCAGCAAGGGAGACGGGGCCCGCTAGGGGCAGTGCCTGCCGTGGTGCGGAATCCGTTCGAAAGAGACAACGCAAAGGGCACTGGGAGGAACACGGATGGGTTTTAGTCAGTAAGAGTCTGACACTCCCTTACGCTCCGCCCAGAGCGGAAGGAGTCATTTGATGATTTCCCATCTTAAAAAAAAAGGACTTTTGTGAAAAATTTAAGTAAAAGAAAAGTTCGACTTTCCATAAAGAACTAATCTTTTAACTTATTACTTCACCTCAAAAATATCCACCAAAAGCCACTTTCAACATATTTATACACCACTAGTTGACCCGCGCAACTTCGTCTTCGTTTTCAAATCGGACCAGTAATTCCTGAGATTCGCGTTCAAGCAAACAAACTCTTCAGCTTTATATATCTAGTGTATACTAGTTGACCCGCGCAACTTCGTCTGCGTCACAATTTTCATTACTTCTCTGCTCTTATTGGTCTTAGCGTGATGATATATCGATAAATGGAGATGCCTTCCTCGATAAATGGGCTATCTAACACTGTAATATTTTTTCAAATCGGACCAGTAGGTCCTGAGATTAGCGCGTTCAGGCAAACAAACAAACAAACTCTTCAGCTTTATATATTAGTATAGATAGATTATTTTTGTGGACGCGAGGAAAGAAGGTCACAGGAAAACACACACGACAACCTCCTTTACAAAGACGTACAGCCCCTATTTCATTTAAAAACCCTCATTTGTGGAGGCCAGATATTTTATGGTACGGTTAGACAGTACTCAGTAGACTAGAAGCCAACTCCTACACAGCCTAGATTTTTTTTTGGACGGGGCTTCTCGCCTTTCGGTATATCCTATGGTGAACTCAAACGAATTTAAGGAGACCAGGGCACAGATTCAAAAACTGCAGATCATGATTTATATCCAGTAGCGTACGTGCAGCCCTAAAGCATGAACAAATGGTAATTGTGTATTCTCCTTTTGAATTTGCTTCATTTGTGCGTATCTCGGGCACACTCGGGCGTCATTATAGTAATATAACTATTGCATTTTCAATAAAGACTTGGTAATTATTTCAACGTAAGTAGGTACTGTTAGGTAAGTACTTAATGATTACAATAGCAAAGCACTTAGGTAGCAAAACGCCTGTACTATCAAAAGGTTTGTCCAAAACTTTTTAAAAGTTGTTTTTTAAGAAACTTATGACTGATGTTTAAAATGCTGGCCCGCCTACCTGATTCCGTTATGAGAGAGATAGAGCTGTACAGGATGAACAGCACTATCCCTTTTTCACATCGTATTCATTATGGCAACGACACGTAATAGTAGATTAAGATAATTAAGATTAAAAATATAATTAAGATTAAAAATAAGACGAAGTCGGTTTTATTTTTTTGTAAAAAGTTTTTTACTTTTTACTTTTCACAAAAACAGCGTGCCGGCGTGATGTTATGTTAAGAATTGGTGTAAACAACTAACAGACAAGCGATTTCAGAAATCCCAATCCATTTGCTATCATTTATTGAGAGATAGAGAGAGAGAAATCGGTTAAAATTTGGCGAAAATATCGCTGAACAAACATTTTCCATGGGATCCCATCATCAGATCTTGACTTCTACCTTCCATCATCAGCTCAGCAACATGAGATGATGATTACCAGGCACAAATATCTGAATTGAGTACAATATCTTATAAAATATAAAATTTGAGGGTTTCCCTCGATTTTCATGGGATCCCATCATCAGATTCTATCTTGGTGACAATGGGACCACCTCAGGAGTATAGGCTTTCGAATAAAAAAATAATTTTTAAAATCGGTCCAGAATTGGCGGAGAAATCGATGAACATACATAAAAAAAAAGATACATATATATAGCGGAACATAGAACCTCCTCCTTTTTGAGAAGTCGGTTAAAAACTACGTCACACGAGGACTGAAAGCTGAACCTTTCTGTTTAGGGACAAAAAAACCGGTTCAAGGTTGGATAGTGTGAATAATTTTCACAGTTTGAAATACTTTGATATTTTTAGAATTCACTTCACATATTCAGTGATTTCCATATTTATTATAACTGACTGAAAATCCGGTCTGCTTGTGCAAGTAATAGAACCTTGCACAATATAAATTACAACGCGGTAAACCTTACACTCAATGGAGTCATGGCGAATGATTGAAAGCTTTTAGTCCCATGGTCCATCAATAGCTTTTAGCCACGCAATATCAATCGAGACCACTCCAAACCCCCATGCTCACTAATTAAGTATATTACAGCCAATATTGAGTACTTGTGTCGCAAACTGATTCGTTGACGCATAATTAAATTTGCCTCTGGAATAAAGTGGTCTGGTATCGTCAGCATATAAAAATTCTTTCGTTACTGAGTGCCTGACAGACAACGCACAACTGAAGCTGGTCGTAGAAAGCTGACAGTTGGCTTGTTGGTTCCTAGGGGAGTGTAGGGATTTTCCGAAATGTCTACGGGAACAAGAAAGATCGGGACATGCGCGTACGAAGTTGCGGGTAACAGCTAGACATTTCATGAAGATGTCCACGCCAGGGCAAAGGAATGTCCAATAGGGAAGATGCAATTACAGAATTTATGAGAATTTTGTCAGTAAAATGATAAAAAAGTATAAAATAAAGGGCATTACAACGTTTATATTTTGGTTAATATCGACTTTTAACAAAAATAATGAATTAAAGTAACGTGAAACGGTACGTATTTAAAAACAAAAATCAGCGTTTAGTGACGTATCTGCTGTTATGCCAACGAAAAGGCAACCTTTTTGAGTTGGGGCAGCTCTTGACCAGTGATAGACACGAGTGACGGCATCGTCCGTTTTCGCGCGAACCTTTAAACTGTCGGTTTAAAAACGCAAATTTGGCAATAAATGAAAGCGTTTTCATTTTTTTATTTATGTGGTGGTCTATTCTAGATGGAGTTCTTTAAAATGGAAAAATGGAAAAATTGCATGTTCCCTATTGGCCGCCATAGCACGATTCTTAAGCTTGTATTTATAGGGGAAAACCAACCTTACCTAACACTAAAATTAGGATAATTACGGAAAAACAAATGTTTCAACCAACTAGGGTAATTTAGGAACATTATCATATTGTTATTCTCTCAACTCGAATTTGACAGTATTTTGACTCATGGTCATAACAGCCAATTTGATTGAGGAACGAGAATCGATTTTGATCGATTGAGTTGCACCCGAAGTGCGAAACCGGGTTGCCAATTCATTTAATAAGCTAGATATTAATGACACAAATATTGCATTATTTTGATTGGAAAAAACCAAAGCTTAATATCTAACAGCAGTAGACTGTGATAGGGACAGCAAATAGAGAGATAAAGTGCGCCTGATTAGAATGACTCTTTCAAGGGTATCCAGCGTTTTCCTTTTATTGCAAAAACACTACACTTGTTAATTCACGTGAAGAGCTTCAGAACCTAGAGCTAATCGCTGTGCTGCCAATGTCAAGCTAGTCATGATAATGACTGTAGTAACAAAAATCGTGTCTGCATTGCCTTATGTCATTTTCGCCATTCAAAGCCGTTAGTATCTATACGTTAAGGAGGTATGAGGAAACCTCATCGTCCATTCAAAAGGGAAGACCCTCACCCGGCCCAATAGCTGGACACGACACAACAGCCCCGATGGACGACTCGCCGGCAGTGTGAACAGCCAGCTATCGACTATACATGTATGTGTCTTATTTACTCTCACGAGATCTATATATTTTGTCCCTTTCCTTAGCGAGAAAATAGTCGATAGCTAATCGCTTTTCATCGGCGGCGGCGGTGAGAAAGGTGCCTTAGTCTCGCAGCTTCGCAAGTGTTGTCATTGCCGCCCCTTCCAAGGGCTTCCGTACTCTGTGTTCAGAACGATTTCAGAACAAAGCATCGAGCCATGCGTGGAGGCTGCAGTTAAATATTATGTCGGTGGCTGTATTGTTTCCCAGTTTGTATATTACTGCACGATTAAAGCATGTACGCATAAGTAAACACTATAATTTTTACAGCAGTGGCAGCCATTACGATCGGTAACGATTACGAACCATATAAATTCGTTGCATTTATTCAGCCAATAAGTGTTATGGGAGTCCGGTCAAGTATGCACATGAATTTTTACAAAAAAAATTAAACTGGTGTACGTAATTCTCATAGTAGGTTAGGTTACTCATACTCAGGTGGTTTGTCTTTGCCGTTACTGTATCCTTTGTTTAGACTACTTTGTCCCGTCTCTTTGGGACAAAGGAGTCTAATAAGCTCTTTATAAAGCCGTCAGTGTCGTATTAAATCCCCAAGTACTGTGTCTCAGATGAACCAAAACGGCTCTCATCGCCTAAAGCGACTCTCCAACATTTATACATTGGCTGAATGTAGGCGTCTCTGTCTTTGCCTATCGCTACACAATAGGGTATTCAGATAGATTTAAAAAAAATATTGGTTAGGTACGTAGTTTTTCTTTTTCACGTACTTAAACAAACATTGAAGAGTATACAGCGAGTTAAAGACAGACGTGACTGCATGTGGCTTGGTATTTTTTTTTTAGTAAAATACCTTATTAGTTCTAGTGGCAAGGCTATTACCCTGGTAGGATCTAACTTGGTGTTATAATAGTAGTTACTTACCATATGGTACCGTATGTGAGTACCCCCGGACCTGACACCCTCGTTCAGTTGAATGGAGCTCACACTTCCCGCGTCGTCATCCATGAAACCAGTCTTCTTGTAGCGTGCCATCTGCAACGAAGAAATTATAATAAGGTTAGTAACATTGAACTGTCCAAACTTTTGCTAGGGTCAAATACACGCTTTTGTTGGAGCCGTAACTTGTTCAAGGTGAAACTCCAAACACCAGGGTCCTACTTAAAATAACTGAAAGTTCCCTATATGGCCCCAGTTCTCTTGCCTAGCATGGCACTGGCTGTTTGTATAGTATTTCTGACCACACAACCACCATTTTTTTTCCTCTCGTTCCAGAAGAATAGCAGGACCTAAGAAGCTGTATTTTCGTCTTTTATTACTTACTCGTAAATCCCTAATATAACTTACTAATTTTCTTCATCGTTACATGGTTCTTTAGCATCCACATCTGTTTTCAAGAGATTTGTTCATAAAACCCAGTGTATTTAAGATCACTCAAAAATTCTGTAGACGTAGTCTTTTATGGCTAAACTTTTAAGCAAAAACATCATAAAACCGAAAAGTTTTACACAACTTCGCTAAAGCTAAAATGTTGTTGTCATTTTCGCTACAAAAACATTTTAAGGAGATAACTGGGCCTTTGATGGGCTAGACCAGTACCAAATATACAAAGTAGTCCACCTGAACCCCGGGGGTTCTTCACAGACATTCTAGGGGACTAATACTCGTAAATAGCCCTGACCAAATTTAACTGAGAAATAGCTCATTTCACAGGAGATATTATAGTGCTCAACTGTGTGCGTAAAAACTGGTACCTACACTGTTCCTTCACTGTCATATTCCGACCGGAAGAGATCAGGTGAAAGACTATAGAACTAAGTTATAGACACACCAACAAAACACGCTACTGACTTATTCCGTGGGTACTAGCTGACCCGTGCCCACTTCGTTGGGCTATAATATTAGTATAGATATATTATATTATATACATTGTAGAAGTATAGATGACTAAAAATACCATAGAACAGCGGGAGTCTACCTCAAACAGGAACTTTCGCTGATTCATTGGACATGAGGACCGTAGGACAAAACTTTGGGGACCTCTGGGCTAGACCATAATGTTACCATGTCATGGTAAACAAGAACCATAAGTGGATTTTTTACCAAGCAAATGACCCTGAAGTGTAGAATAACTGCTTAATCATTCATATGTTGATAATTACTTGTAGGCACAACGGATGAGCCTATTTAGCTCATTTTTTCAACGGAAATTCTCAATTATAGTTACGATAAAGGGCATCTAAAATTTGTTGAGTTTTTATCGGCTTGCCTATTTGTTATTCATGATATATCCCCTTTTTTAGCGATACTGAGTAGCTTTTGGTCACGTCTTCACTTCTCAGAACCCTCAGAGAAGTGAAGACGTGACCAAAAGCTACCATTGTTGCATCCATTTTTTTTTCCAAAGAATTCTTTCAGTCACTATCTCAGATTACTCCCCTTTTGTAACAATATCATTTTTCAGACGTTTTGACATAGGATCTGATCCTCTAGAATTTGAATGAAGTAAGGATACTAACGCAGTTAGAATTGAGTATTTTAATAGTCTACAAAGCATTTTCCTGACCTATTTGCAAGATTGGCTTTGTCTAAAGGAAATTGTCGTGTTCGCATTAGCATTCAGAACGGCCACGGTAAATGTTTTATGCTACACGTATCTCGCCTCTCCTCTCGCATTTTGTGATTTATTTCTCAGTACCTCCTGCTAGCGACTTCACCCGTGTTAAAGTCGAAAATTATTCGGCAAATTATACTTATAGGGCTTCTTCCGGGATAAAAAGTAACCGTTTTCTTATTCTGGGACATAGTCTTGTAGTGTGCCAGGATTCAACAGGCTTTAAGACGCGAAGAGAAAACAAACAGAGGACAAAGTTACTTTCGCATTTATAACATTAGTACAGTATTAACTTCTTGATATTGATTGTTCATTATATCTAAATGTTATTATTATTTAATGCTTCATAAAATAAGTTAGAATTTATTAAAACAAACTATGTATATCAATTAAAATAAAAATCCTACCTAAAGTAAGGCGTCAATAAATTCGTCCGCATCGCTGTCGACTAGAAGTGAGCTCAAAAGACTGGCGGCATTGCCACGTTGTATGGCAATGGTTATCCTCTGTTCGAGGTAAAAGCATTTTATTATTTTTGTCAATTTCTGTCCTCATCTCTGGCCAAAAGCATCGTTTCCTGACACAGCTTCAGTGTTTTGAAGAGCTCACATGTGTGTTCAGTTATAAAGCCCTATATCTGCGGACTGTCGAACGCTGGTATTTAGAATTCCAGCGTGGACATACTAGTGTTAGTGACCAATCTCGCGAAGGACGCCCAAAATCCGCCTTCACTGAAGATAACATCTTTGCTGTGAGACAACTAATTCTTGAAGATCGTCTTGTAACGTATCGAGAGATAGAGGCTCTATTAGGCATCTCAGCGACAACCATTCAGAAGATCTTACATAAAGCGCTTGGTATGAGAAAGCTAGTTTGCCGTTGGATACCGCATCTACTTTCCGACGATCACAAGGCGGCCCGCGTCAGATGGTGTAAGAAAACTCTGCAAAGGTTCAACCGAGGAGAGTCAAATCACGTCTACGACATCATCAGTGGTGACGAATCTTGGATCTATATCTACGATCGTGATTCCAAACAACAATCTACTCTACAATCTGGGTCTTTCAAGACGAGCCAAAGCCGACTAAAGTTGTTCGTTCTCGAAGCACTTCAAAGAAGGTGGTGGCCACGTTCGATGGAAAAACCGGCCATGTTGCTACTATTGCACTTCGTTCATTAAGATCGTAGAACGGTTAACGCAGAGTGGTATACCACAGTTTTTTTTTTTTTTTTTTTTTTTTTTCTTTATTTATTTAGGGACATTTAAAATCGCAAATCGTATGTCAGTCATACCACAGTTTGTTTACCACAAGTCATTGCCGAACTTCGAAAATCTAACTCAAAGCGGCGCATCATCCTGCACCACGACAACGCAAGCTCACACAGCGCTCGTCAAACGATTGAGTATTTGAAGCAGGAAAAAGTAGAAATTCTTGACCATCCTCCATACAGTCCTGACCTAAGGCCTAACGATTTCTTTACATTTCCTAAAATTAAGAAAAGTCTTCGTGGTCAAAGGTTCCAGTCCGGTGAAGAAGCAGACGACGTATTCAAGTCAGCCATTTTGAATACCCCCCACTTTAGAGTGGAATAAATGTTATAATAACTGGTTTGAGCGAATGGAAAAGTGTATTAAGCTACGTGGTGAATACTTTGAAAAACAATAAAAAGTACCTACTATAAGGTTCTAGTTGTGTTTTTTTCTTCAAACGACAAAACTTAAAAGGCATGCCTCGTACTAATTTCTTATTGGACCATTACAATATAATTTGATTTGTTCATTTATAAATCATTATCAGTTACTCCATATGGTTGCATCTCCATCGTGACGTCATTTCATTCCCCATTGAACTAACATCAAACGCTCTCAGAAACTCAGTTTAACTGTAATGTAAACATTATGCATGTGATCATGGAAATTGGAACAAGTTGCGTAGTAAACTAGTTGTGGTGTGAATTGATTCGCTGTTTCTGTACATCTGTTTATTAATACATGCATTTTCATCATCTGCCTAAGCTTTTTCCAACTGTTTTGGGGTCAGCTTCCAGTTAAACCAAATTCAGCTTAATACTGAAACGGCTGACCTGACCTCCACAACCCATTAACTGGGAAACACGGTAGTTCCGGGCAAGACTGGTGTTAGATTGTCTGGCTTCTGACAATCTTTAACGACCGCCAAAGATCTACAAATGTCAGCCAGCACCAACGGCTTAACGTGCTTTCCGAGGCATGGAGGAAACTCGGTATGTTAAGATGGTAATCCATCCACATACCAACCCTAGCAAGCGTTGCTTAACCGTGAAGATTTATGTGAGTGGCAGTTATTATTTAACCTCGAGCTCCATACAATACATTTTACTTACAATACATTCTCAATGCAATTTAACAATATATTGTTATGTTATTGGTGTGTGGAGAATTAATCACTTCTACATCAGATTAAAAGTTAAATAAAATAAAAACAATTATGACTGTAAAATAATGATAACAAATTGGATTAAATCTCTTACTTATGAGGATACGGAAGCCCTTCTGGTTTATCATGAGTGATATTTTCACACACCACACTCTACACTACTCTGCACCACACCACACCAAGCCTCATCACTCCACACACCACACCACACCACACTGCACATCACATCACATCAAACCACACCACACCACACCACACCACACATCACGCCACACCACACTTCACACCACCACACACCACACTGCACACCACTTCAAACCACACCACACCACACTACTCCCCACACCACACCACACATCACACCACACCTCACCACACCACGCACCACACTGCACATCACATCACATCAAACCACACTACATCTTACACACACATCACACCTAAGTAAAGCACACAACGCTTCTTACCACACGATACATAATAATCAGAGGTGAAAATTAAAAAGTAGCAACATGATGTAATATATTATTATGTAACATTTATCTAGATATGGAAGAGTGATGGAGTCTCCTAACACAGGCATTGTTTGCCTAAAAGGAGGCTCCAAACACAATTCATTGTTTAAGAAGCATTTTGTTTTAAATAAAGATTATTATTATTCCATTTATTCATTTATATACATATTCAATACATTTTTAAATATTTCTATAAAAATACAAAAAACATTTAAAAATATAAAAAATAGTAGCCCACCGGTATCGGGAACAGGGTCCAAGCTACCGGCGGTCAGGGCTCCAGAGAGAGGAACCTCCTGACAATGCGAGCCGTGTCCAGAAGTACCGCTTTCTGAATCAAGCCTTTGATCCAGCTGCCCAACGAGAGCCTCCTAAGGTGTTGGTCGAGGCTCGTGGCTATTAAGCCATTGGCCGACACGACTATCGGTACAATGATTGCGGAGTCCACTTCCCACATGTCGACAACCTCGCGAGCCAAGTCAATATACTTGATTTGTTTGTCTTTCTCGGCTTTCACGAGGTTCTCGTCATGCGGGACGGTTATGTCTACAATCATTGCACGCCTCACAATTCGGTCCACCACCACTATATCAGGCTTATTGGCAACAATAGTCCTGTCAGTGATGATGGACCGATCCCAGTACAATGTGATATTGCCATTATCGAGAACTGGGTCGGGCGCATACCTGTAGTACGGCACCTCCGACTCCACAAGAGAGTATTTCAGAGCAAGTTGCTGATGGATAATCCTGGCGATATTTTATTATTATTATCTCCTTTATTCATCTTTTTCGCTTATTTATAAGTTTTTAAATATTTTTATAAGTACAATATATATATAAAAAAAAACATTTAAAAATATAAAAATAGTAGCCCACCGATATCAGGAACAGGGTCCAAGCTACCGGTGGTCAGGGCTCCAGAGAAAGGAACCTCCTGACAATGCGAGCCGTGTCCAGAAGTACCGCTTTCTGAATCAAGCCTTTGATCCAGCTGCCCAACGAGAGCCTCCTAAGGTGTTGGTCGAGGCTCGTGGCTATTAAGCCATTGGCCGACACGACTATCGGTACAATGATTGCGGAGTCCACTTCCCACATGTCGACAACCTCGCGAGCCAAGTCAATATACTTGATTTGTTTGTCTTTCTCGGCTTTCACGAGGTTCTCGTCATGCGGGACGGTTTTGTCTACAATCATTGCACGCCTCACAATTCGGTCCACCACCACTATATCAGGCTTATTGGCAACAATAGTCCTGTCAGTGATGATGGACCGATCCCAGTACAATGTGATATTGCCATTATCGAGAACTGGGTCGGGCGCATACCTATAGTATGGCACCTCCGACTCCACAAGAGAGTACTTCAGAGCAAGTTGCTGATGGATAATCCTGGCTACAAGGTTGTGACTATGCAAGTATTCTCCGTTAGCTAGACGAGAACAACCAGAGATAATGTGGCGAATTGATTCTCCCGGACGGTGACATGCCCGACATATGTCGACCGTGCCGTCTTTCACAATAAATCTCCGGTAGTTATTCGTCATGATAACTTCGTCCATAATTGCACATTATTATAAAGGGTAATTTTATCGTTTTTTGTGTTCCGAATGTCCGAATGCAAATCGAGGATCACTTGCCTGTCTGTCTGTCCGACTGTCAGGCAGCCAATGCGCTCCGTATCTACTGAACCGATTCACTTGAAATTTGGTAGATATTAATCTTCTGCGACCAAAGATATCCGATCTGTGGGTGTATATGACCCAAACGCAAAAACGTATCGTTATAAATTCATCATCATCTTCCTGCCCTTATCCCATGTTACTTGGGGTCGGCGCAACACGTTTTATTCTTCCATTCTGTTCTATCAGTCGTCACTCTATCACTAACTCCCTTTTCTTTCATATCGCTCCTCACACAATCCATCCATCTTTTCTTTGGCCTTCCTCTCCCTCTCCATCCATCCACATTTATGTTCATAACTCTTCTAGTTATATGCGTTTCATCCCTCCTCTTCACATGACCATACCAAGACAAGCGATTCCCTTTTAACTTTTCCGTCACTGGCGCCACTTTTAAAGTGCCTTTAATGTACTCATTTCTCACTTTATCCACTCTCGTTACTCCACACATCCATCTCAACATTCTCATCTCCGCTACATGCAATCTATTTTCATCCGTCTTTTTCGCAGCCCAACATTCTGATCCATACATTACGACAGGTCTTATCACGGACTTATAAATTTTCCCTTTTAATTTGAGGGGCTTCCGAGGGTCACAAGTTGTTCCAGTGACCTGTCGCCATTTCATCCATCCAGAGTTGATCCGGTGCGTTACGTCTCGGTCTTAGATATCGCCATCGTTATAAATTATTAGGATGAAATTGCCGTTCTGCAGTAGGTAGGTACTGGCCATTTCAAATCAAAATATTTTTTGTTTGGCTTAGAATTCTAATTTCAAATTCATTTCATTCTAAAACCATGGAATTCTTTTTCTAAAATTAGTCATTTGTTTATTGATTTGCGTTATGTTTTCATCGCATTTGAATCTTTTTGTCATCATAGATACGATAAAAATTCGAGTAATTACGGCGTATGAGTACTGTCATAGCAGCAACGCGGCAGAAGCGGCACGCAACATCAACGACGTTTACGGAGCGAACACTACAAACGAACGCACGAAATGTCGACCTGAAAAATGAACCACGTGGTCGTCTGAAAACTTTGGTCGACTTATTATTAATTTATGGGTCACTTTTAAGGGATACTTTATAAAACTAGTAATGAATATAGTTTCTGATGATAGTTTTTGACCTGATTGATATTTATGTAGTATCATTGAATTTAGTTTTTCATTATTTATTGAGCACTTAAAACACATTTCACGTTTGCTAGTGCTCAAAATTAAAATGAAAACGAATCCAAACATTGTTAAGATCGTACCGAGCTGGAGCTATAAAGTTTAACTGCATTAAAACGTCGGAATATCTCACGCGGCACGCCAGGAGCTATCAAATACAAAGTTGGAAACACCAACAGATATCAGTGAACATTAAAATAATAATAGCTTCGCGATAGCCATTACTACATTAGGTATTACTGGGGGTCGATTCTACAGAGAGATTCTGTAAACATCATCATCACCTGCCTAGCCTTTTCCCAACTATATTGGGGTCGGCTTCAAGTCAAGCCGGATTTAGCTGAATACTTACCAGTATTTTACGAGGAGCGGCTGCCTACCAGACCTCGACAACCCATTAACTGGGTAACACGGTAAGTACTTCATGGCAAGACTGGAGTCAAATTTACTGGCTTCTGACTATCTGTAACGACTGCCAAAGATCTATAAATGACAGCCGGGACCAACGGCTTAACGTGCTTTTCGAGGCACGGAGGAAACTCGGTATGTTAAGATGGTCACCCATCCACAGACCAACCATAGCAAGCTTTGCTTAACCTTGAAGATCGACCCGTGCGGCTGTTTTATCTAGCCACGAGCTCCTCAGATTCTGTAAACATGTCGAAGCGAAAACTTGGGTGACGTGATCACGAATAAGCTGTCAATCCATGTAGTCAAGATCGAATGACAGTTCACCCAAGCCTTCACTTCGACATGATTATAGACTCACCCTGATGTATGTAAAAACTATTCATAAAAAGGCTCTTAGATCAAGGAATATCAATAATTTGTGACGTGTACTTATTCGACGGTAACTTCCTCATATAAGTAGTTTTAAACACAAGTGTTTTTGTTCGCAGCCAAAGTATAAAGAGTTGAAGACCAAAACTGTACCATGTCGGCCATGAGTCAGACCTACTTCTTGCGGTGCTGATTAGATAGCACATACAATTTTAAAATATCACTGGATTATTGGAAACAGTGTAACATTATAAAATATCTCAAAAATTGTGAACAAAACTTAACTTACTTCTTAATCTCCCGGTGTCGTACCGAGAAATTGTAAACATACAAGAACTAGTGACAAATTAGTTTACAGTCCTACAATCTATCTGACTGCCATAGATAAACTCGTTATCGTATACGAATCGAATATGCATAAAAATATGATTCGTTAGGAACCCATTACGCGCGAATCCGACTGACTCGCTTTTTTTTTCTCACAATCCTTACGCAAAGCACTAGAAAAGATTGAACATCAAATATGGAACACAGGTTTCACAAAATTGTTCATCTGACCTTGTTCACGAGACTCGTTCACTCACTCACTCACTGAATCCCTGAGCGAACCTCAGATTACAGATATCGTATCATAAATACTAACGATTCTAAGATAGTACATTTAGTCTTACATTTTATCTCCGTTTGGCACGAGAAAACCCATAAAGTAAAGATGCTAAATTTTGATTGAGATGAGATTCTGTTAACTATGAATAGAACTACTAACAGTACAAATAAATTATGTTGAAATGTTTGTTCATTTTTGAGATAACTGCGTCTGAAATTCGGAAGTCCTTATCGGTGTAATATAATATACAAATTAATTTCGCAGTGCGGAAAAAGAATAGATAATAATGAATGTGTGCCTAATAGAGAAATACTGTAGTGATCATCTTTCGTCAGGGCCTTTTTAAAGGATTTAGTTCTTATATGGCACATCTTTACTTCATCATCATCTGCCTAGCCTTTTCCCAACAACATTGGGGTCGGCTTCCAGTCAAGCCAAATTTAGCTGAATACCAGTATTTTACGAGGAGCGGCTGCCTACCAGACCTCCACAACCCATTAACTGGGTAACACGGTACTTCATGGCAGGACTGGAGTCAGATTTACTGGCTTCTGACTATCCGTAACGACTGCCAATGATCAACCTAGGCAAGCGTTGCTTAACCTTGAAGATCGACCCGCGCGGCTGTTATTATCGAGCCACGAGCTCCTCTTAGGTATCTAATAGACTTATCAAGATTTATGTAACTAACAACAACTCTGAAACCTTTATCTCGACTTTGACTGTATAGTCTCAGGAAACTATAAAGAAAAGTTCCGTCACTTCAACTTTTATCCCGTTTCCGTCTAATCTCCGTCAGATAACAAATGCTTCATCGATTCAGTTTCCGCGTGAAAGCGGATATTAACGCCGACCTAGTTCTGGTGCATCAGACTGCGAAATATCAAAGAAAATCAGTGTCAGGAATTTAAATTCGTCCGTAAACGACTGCGAAAAAGGTCAGAAGTTTAGGACCTAAAATAATGTACCTACACTAAGTGTGTCTACACTAATATTATAAAGAGGAAAGATTTGTTTGTTCGTTTCAATTTAACAGGCTCCGAAACTGCTCAACCGATTTGAAAAATTATTTCACAATTAGAATCCTACATTATTAATTAAAATAAAGTATAGAATATTTTCAAAAAAGTTGGGGATCCGTATGTAAACTTCGATAGTACTTTGCTGGCCAAGGTATGAAAAAAAAATACCAAAAAGAGATCCTTATATCACGTACGCTGCGGAAAGTATTGACAATAGAGGAAAGTGATGTACTACAGTTTATAGAGGACATCAATATCTAACCTAGCGGATCTGGACTTCCTCTTCAGTCTCCATTAAGCCATGTACGTTACCGGGATAAAAAGTAGCCTATGTTTTATTCCAGGATGTGGACATGTGTGCCAAATTTCATCAAATTCCCTTCAGCCGTTTTTGCTTGATTGAGGCACAAACATACAAACGGTCACATTTATAATATTAGTAGGATTATAATATGACATAATGACTATTGACATTTTAATTATTATTAATTTTTCAATTTAATTGTATTGATTTAAAAGAAAATAACTAAGGAATTTAATTTAAATGCATGCTAATTTAGGATGGAAAGGTGAATAATATTGCAATGCTTGTAAAAGGCTGCCAATTCATAAATTCTAACAAAACATAACACCATTGTACGGGTACGAATTACAATAACGAAATTGAAAAGACCGAATTTTAAAATACCTATATCCGAAATCCCGAGAAATTTAAGCCGAATGATTGTTTGGTCGAAAAGTTTTAAATCCCAAAAGTTAATTTGCCCGAAAGCTTAAAATCCATAATATCCATATCCCGAAGTTCGAAATTACATCTCAAAGCCTTAAATCTCTACAAAAAAGGAGGCAAACAACCCCGGGCACCCCGAGGTTCGGTTTGATTAGGTTCCTTTAATCTCTTGAAATAGGAGCCCCGCTATTTCAAGGACCATATGCATGCGTTTGACCACTATCTGTGGTCAAACGCTGTACAAATAATACCTTGAAGTCATAAGTGAAGTGAACAACTGGCCTATTCTAACCACATCACACCGTGTAAACATAGACGGAGTGAGTGTGAAGTGAATTGTCATTCCATCTCGGTTATATAGATTTCATCTAAGCCTACACAGAGCGATGTGTATAGAATGCTGTTTAATCCAAGTAAAAAATATGGAATGACAGTTCACTTCACCTCACTCCACATAACTTCACCCTGAGATGTTAACAGAATAAACCAACTGTTTAATAAAGCAGAAAATGTATGAAAATAACTTACACAATCGTCGAATTGCCTGGTTGTTTCCTGTGTGTTGTCTGTTATTTTTTTTAAATGGGTTTCTATCTGAGGTCCGGGACCTATGGAAGGCGTACCAGGAGCCGAAGCCATCTCGTAGAATAGGTGCTGTTTGACGACTTTAAATGGAATGAGACACCAACCAACGGTTATCCTTGAATACACTATACAAGTACACCCAAAGACAACTCTTGGTTGGTTACTATCTCACCAAACAGGAGCGGCTTTAGGGCCGGCCGCCCGGGGCGCCGGCGGCGCCTGGTCATACAGGGCGCTACGCGTAGTTTGAGGACCTACCTATTTTTTTCGATATAAGGAAAAATTCAGACATCGATGGTGATTGGTTGTGCGATGAAATATAATGTTGGCCACTCAATCTCGGAGACATTCAAGCAACCCCTATCGAAACCTTGAAACTTTACTAAAAAACACAGTCTTCAAGAATGATATCCCTGGACTAGTTGACCCGCGCAACTTCGTCTGCGTCACAATGTTCATTACTGCTCCGCCTCCTATTGGTCTTAGCGTGATGACATATAGCCTATAGCCTTCCTCAAGAAATGGGCTATCTAACACTGAACGATTTTTTTTTTACAAATCGGACTAGTGGCTCCTGAGATTATCGCGTTCAAGCAAGCAAACAAACAAACAAAGTCTTCAGCTTTATATATTAGTAAATATATCGCTGCGTATTCTGCTAAAAAATCTTGAAAGTCACTTTGTTATACCGGTGACTGTTGCAAGTGACGAATGCAGTTTTCCTAAAATTATAGCTCACCAAATGAAAGCCAAAAACTGCCAAATAAGGGAAATAATTCGTTAATAAGCTAATTTTGGCATACCTAGTAATCGGGAACGGTGTTTTAAACAACGTCGTAAAAATACTGATGGGTAGGGGTGAAGTTATCGGGGTTGGCTTTAAAAGTTTTTCTAAATAAATTATTTTAATTATATTGAAATATAAAAGGGCGCTAAATGCATGACTCGCCCGGGGCGCCTAGATGGTTAAAGCCGGCTCTGTCACCAACAATGCCATTGTCCTCATGTTGTTTACAATAAATAATATAATAATATCATTTAAAATATTATTATAATACATTATTATTTTGGTTTTACCTTAAATGTGATTTTGTTTTTTTTCCTGTATAACATATGGTATTGCACCTGTTCTTGTTATAATGAGGACATGATAATATTGTGTTTATTTTTATTTCTATTAGTTCAATACGTCATCCATACTAATATAAAATAACAAAAAAAAAATATAAAAAGAAGTAATATAAAGTAACTCTGTGCGTCTGTCTGTCTGTCTGTTTGTTACCTCTTGACATCTAAACGGCCGAAGAGTTTTAGATGAAACTTGGCACACGGGTCGACCAAGTCTTGTTATAGGACATGAGTATGTTCCCTTGTAAAATATATAGCGAAACTATTTGGCATCCTATAATCAAGAGTGCCAAGCAACTATTTGGCATCCTTGCTTTTATATAGAAAACTAGCTTCTTCCGCGACTTCGTACGCGGATACCACGTTTTGTCATTCCCGTAGGAATTTCGCGAAATCCTCTCTTAGTGCTCCCCTACATTCCTCAAGGGACCTACAATGCCACATTTCAACTTTTACGACCAGTAGTTTCGGCTGTGCGTTGTCTGTCAGTCACTCAATCAGTCAGTTACGGAAGAATTTTATATACATATATTAGGATTTCTATCAAATTACTCCAGAGATTATTACAAAAAAATCTTCCCAAAAATTGGCAGCAATTTCATGCGGGCAAAAAAATATTCTCGATGTCCCTATTCTCATAACCCAACATCAAATGACCTTAGCAACAACAAACAAACCGTATTTCCATCCATACATCAGCATACATAAATCTCCCACATTCATCCCAGGACAACAGTAAAAACTCCAGAAAATGTTTCACGCTACAACAAAAGAGGTATTATGCCACAACACCGGCCGACCTTCAGGGAGTCTGGAGACAATAAAATTATACAATACACTGGATTCAACGCCTAACCTTGGGCCCAAGATCAGAGGCGGCGCAAGGCGTGGGCGACGTGGGCGACGTGGGCCACCGCCTACGGCCTCGCGGTCCGAAGGGTCTCGCAGCTTTTACTTTTCATCATCATGAAAAATGTTTGTTCAGCGATATTTTAGCCAATTGTTAACCGATTTGGATGATTCTTTTTTTGTTTGGAAGAGTATTTTTTCGGACTGGTCCCTTTTAAATTTGGTGAAGATCTGATGAAGAACTTCGGAGGTAGGCAACGGAACCCTTCAATAAATGATAGCAAATGGTTCGGGATTTCTGAAATCGCAGTTGATTGTTTACACCAGTTCATAACATAACATAACATAACATCACGCCGGCACGCTGTTTGTGAAAAAAAACTTTAATATCGGGAGTCGGTGTTCAAAAACCAAAAACACCGACTTCCGAAATTAAAGTTATTTTTTACTTTGTAGTGTCTAGTTTTTGGAAGTCGGTTTTTTTTTTGTTAAAAGTTGTTTGCACAAAAAGTCAAAAGAACATCCAAACTTTTCGTGGCGGGGTGAGATTGAGTTCGCCGCATCTCACCCTCTATTTGTAGAATCCAACCTTAGAAAACCTCAAAAATCACTATTTCGAGGTAAAAAAGGGCCTCGCAAAATGCCAATCTTGCCCACATCAAATTTTAGTCTTGCGCCGCCACTTCCCAAGATAAAGCCAGGGTTAAGGCGATTACAGGCGTAGTATGAAACGAAGTGGAAAATATATCCGACGCAAATATTTGACTAGGAGGTATTGAATGAGTAATAGATGGTGGAATTGAAAACGTTGCTGGGTAGATTCTGTTGCATGACGACAGAGAAATTGAAAAGGATGAAGCAAAACCGAACGCTGAATAGGAAACCGCTGACACAGTTTTGCGACTTGTTGTTTCAAGTCAAAACGTTGTTCCTCACTCGTTTGGTTTGCCGACAGTTAACGACCGACAGGCCTGTTTCATTATTTTTTTTTAATGAAAACGGCTGGCAATTTTCAGATGTAAATTATGGCGGGTTTTCTATCCGTCACGTTACTAGTTATAAACATTTCATCAAAGCTGTTGTTATGAAAAATGGTATAGCCAGAAGCCACAGCTTCGTCCATTACTCAATTTCGGAAGATTTTTTCTGCGTTCAATCTTTGTCAGTTTAAACTAATGGCTGCTCTATCTTCGGGAAACGTCCATTATGCTTGACTAGACACGAACGAAGCAGTAGCGTAGCTAGTGTCAAGGGGCCCTATATCAAACATTTTTGGGGGCCCGTTTTTGGGGTACTTAATTTTTTTTTACAAAATAGGCCGCTCTAACTCAGAAGTGTCTCGGCAGGCCACGAAGATGACGGCGGGACTAAACGTATAGGCATCTTCTGGGCACGCTCGCTCCATCATAGACCTCATCTGTCGCTTTCCATCAGGCGTGATTGTGGTCAAGAGCAAGCCCACTACTAAATCACTACATAGTATAAAACAAAGTCGCTTCTGCTGTCTGTCTGTCCCTATGTATGCTTTGATCTTTAAAACTACGCAACGGATTTTGATGAAAGTTTTTTAATAGATAGAGTGATTCTCGAGGAAGGTTTTAGTATATAATTTGCACCAATGCGAAGCCGGGACGGGTCGCTAGTAAAAAATAAATTAAAAAATGTGGAGTTTTCGTCCAGGCGTCGCGGTCGGGATTGTAGTCCGGGGGCCCCGTATCTTTGATACGGCTAATACAGGGCGTGATCTACGCCCCTGAAGCGAAGTTAAACTCCCAGCGCTTGTGCAACATTATTGCTCGGCGATGCCTCTTGGTGAGCTATGTAACTTCGCTTCCTTGGAGACTATCGTTTATCTAACTTTTGCCAGCGTTTTCGACCGCGTGACGATCCTAAGGGAACGTACTAATGGGACATAAAACTATATCCTAATTAAGGACATGTTATACCTGTGTTTTAAGTTAAGGTATATTTAACCGTGGAGGCTTGATTTGTTATTAATGATCATGCAATAAAACTACATATTTTTCAAATAACTGAATATTTTTGAAATTACCATTATTTTTTCGAGCCCCTTTTTAACTATGATAACTTTGGTTGAGCTTGGAATTTTTAGATTCTAATTATTACAGAACAAAAACCCATAGAAGGAATGACATGCCGACGTCTTGAACGCGCGCATATATTTCGGTCATCTTTAACTTGCAATCAGGGGGGCTAAAAAGGCCACTTTAGGAGGATCATTTTAGAATCATAATATTAACCACACAACAATCTGTCAAATTTCATTTTCATCTTTACGCATTAGGTTCAAGGTCGATTGGGAAAATTTAACAGTGACAGGCAGCGTGATGTGCTTTCTGATTCTGCTACAGTCCACAGCCACAGATCCAGTCCTTTCAATTGGCGAAGTAGTTTTATTCAACAGCCAAGACCACCAGCAGCACACCTGGAGCTTGACATTCAAAAGTTTATGAGTATATTTTTTTTTCTCCTTTTATGGCAATTGTGCCGGTTTCGACTATTCTGCCAGTGGCACGTCGTGACGGCAGCTGAGAGGCAGGCCGTCGAAATTTGTACTTCGTGGTAGATGTTAGTTGAGCTGAAAGGACGATTCTAAGTTAATTTATTAGTTAGTTTATTAAAAAAAAAACCGGCCAAGTGCGAGTCGGACTCGCTCACCGAGGGTTCCGTATAAATTTGTAGGTACAAATGACACTTAAAGACTATACTTTTTTATGATTTAATTAAAAATGTGTAGTTTTCAGACTTCCCCTGTAGTATAAGACGGTATTATTTGCCACATTTCATAGTTCTAGGTCATCGGGAAATACCCTATGAATTTTGATTCCCTTGAGAGTGTCGAAACATAATATTTTTTTGCGGCTTAAACGGCTGCATCTTTTTTTACGTTAATTTAGAAGCTTGATTTTTTCACAGCTTCAAGGGGCCGTACAGAAGAAAGAAAGAAAAGACGTTTCTTCAAAAGCGACGCACAAAACACCAAATTATTAGGGAATAAATAAAACCTGAGTATATGGTTTTAATTTAAACTCGATACCTCAGACAGACCGACGGACAACAAAGTGATCCTATAAGGCTTCCGTTTTTCGTTTTTAGGTACGGAACCCTAAAAGGACATTTACTAGTTACCAGGACAAGATTAGGTATACTATTCTACTTATTGATGTCAACTTTGTCTTCAGGGAGAAGTGGAATGAAGATGTATTTCCTCCTCTCCAGAGTGAAGAAAAATTACATCGGTCAGACCTTATTGGTAACAATTTAGCATTGAACACGATAATGGAGATCGGTCTATAGGAAAACCATTTGCTCGCAACCCTTGGGGTATCGTAAACGAAATGGTAATGTATGATATCGAACAAGGCTTAAGGGATGCCCCAAGGGACAGTTTTAGTATTTTTCCAGATCCTTATGTTATTATAGGGCTGACAATAGAAAAGGCCGCCGTTTTAAAGACGTGAACGATATTGATGTATATTTTTATAGACCACTAGCTTTTTACCGAGGCTTTGCTTGCATGCATATAAATTTTTGGTTCGTCTTCAGGCATCTCTGTACCAAAATTCATCAACATTTTCAGCGATATAAGTGTGCAAGCGTCACAAACAAACCCATTAACGCATTTGTAATATTAGTTACGATATTGTTCGTGTTAGAATTATCATTCTGCTATCACAAATTCGTTATCCAAGTCTTGATTAGAGCCAGGATTGCGGTTTTTTTTTTTTCGAAAGTGTCCAGCGGCCCTGGAACGCAAAGGGAATTAGGAGGAACACGGATAAGTTTTAGTCAGTAAGACGCGAATGTTGCTTAAACATTAGAAGATTTGACACTTTGGTGTGTTTGAAAACGTTCCTTGAAAACAAAAGAATAGGGTATTTTACTAAAAAAATCTAATTAGTCCGTCTGATAGATTTTCAAAAAATATTCGACACGTATTTTTTCTTTTTTCACGTAAACAAAAAATAAAGGAGATACAGCGAGTTGAAGACACGCGTGACGTCATTAGGCTTGGTAAATTTGGTATATTTTTACCAAGCCATATGACGTCACGCGTGTCTTTAACTCGCTGTATCCTCCTTATTATTTGTTTACTTGAAAAAGGAAAAAATACGTGTCCAATATTTTTTGAAAATCTATCAGACGGACTAATTAGATTTTTTTAGTTAAATACTCCATTGTTCCTCTGAAATGGTTTGGCCACAGTATAAAATATAACTTTACCGTGGTTTGGCTGTTGACAATAAATTCATTCAATTAGTTTACGCGCGATTGTCAGTTTTTCGCATTAATTTTCGTTTGAAATTAGGCATCAATTGTTTTGCCTGCTGGGACTGCGGACTTTGTTCGAAAGAGTCACCGCAGCCCTGGAACGCAAAGAACATTAGGAGGAACACGGATGGGTTTTAGTCAAAAGTGTCTGACACTCTCTTTTGCTACACCCAGCGCGAGAGGAGTCATTTGATGATTTCCCATCCATAAAACTTAAAAAAAGGTGTTGATAGCAGGATGTGTTCCAAACAATCATGGACAGTTAATTAGGCTCATGGTCAGTTCCTCCCATTTATGACCTTGGTGTAACAATGATGATTTACGATTAAAACAATATAAAAATGCGGCACAGAGCTTTATAAAAGGATGCAACTGCATGCTAGACAATATCGTTGTATTATCACGATAACATTCAGTGCAAATCGATGTCCAATTATGACATTGTACTTAGATGCTTATCAGGACATTATAAAAATACACAATGCAATAATTGTGTTTTGTATTTATGGAAAACAGTGATGACGATGATAGCTTGTGGCTAAAGATTACTAGCCGCACGGATCGATCATTAAGGTTAAGCAACGCTTGCCAAGGTTGGTCTGACGATCTTAACATACCATGTTTCCTTTGTGCCTCGGAAAGCACGTTAAGCCGTTGGTCCCGGCTGTCATTTGTAGATCTTTGGCAGTCGTTACAGATTGTCAGAAGCCAGTAAATCTGACTCCAGTCTTGCCATGAAGTACCATGTTACCCAGTTAATGGGTTGTGGAGGTCTGGTAGGCAGCCACTCCACGTAAAATACTGGTATTCAGCTAAATCCGGTTTGACTGGAAGCCGACTCCAATATAGTTGAGAATAGGCTAGGCAGATGATGATGACGATGATCCTAGCTTTGTTCAACAGCAAATAGGGCTAATGTAATAAAGTATGAAAAATCCTATAAATTCAGCGTAATAGGTGAATAAATTTACATAGAGGTAGATACAAATACAAACAGCCTTGAATTATTATACTCGAATTGAACAAGCTTAGCGACACAGTGATAAAATACGATCGATAAATAGTCAAGTTGTCAACAACTATGGTCATCATCTGCCTAGCCTAGCCTTTTCCCAACTATATTGGGATCGGCTTCCAGTCAAACCGGATTCAGCTGAATACCAGAACTTTACGTGGAGCGGCTGCCTACCAGACCTCCACAACCCATTAAATGGGTAACACGGTATTTCTTGGCAAGACTGGAGTAAGATTTACTGGCTTCTGACAATCCGTGACGACTGCCAAAGTTCTACAAATGACAGCCGGGACCAACAGCTTAACGTGCTTTCCGAGGCACGGCGGAAACTCGGTATGTTAAGATGGTCACCCATCCACAGACCACCCTTGGCAAGCGTTGCTTAACCTTGAAGATCGACCAGCCTTGAATTATTATGCTCGAATTGAACCAGCCTAGCGACACAGTAGTAAAATACGATCGATAAATAGTCAAGTTGTAATTGTAAACAACCGTTGTATCATGTTCGTTTTAAAAAGCCACAAATTTTCTGTCTTCTCTCTTACGATTTAGATCGGTAAAATCTTCCTGGACTACGATTCCATCTCTTACACCTATAACTTCTTCTTTTTTTTCATCTAATGTAACTACTCCTACTAACCTATTTAACTGCATACCTTTTTCTTCTTAATCTTAATCTTTAAGACTTCCAAAAAAGGAGGAGGTTCTCATCTATCTTTTATTTACGTCTTTAACATTTGTTACATTTAAATATGACTACAATCTTTAAAAAAACAATATCTTTGTCACCATTATTTCCTGCTCTTACATCTGTCACTGTAAGAATATGACCATTATTTCTAACAGAAATAATATCTCTGTCACTGTTACTTCCTACTCTTACATCTGTTACATTTAGAATATGACTACAATCTTTAAGAATATCTTTGTCACAATTATTTCCTGCTCTTACATCTGTCACAGTAAGATTATGACCATTATCTTTAACAGAAATAATATCTCTGTCACCACTAAATTCCCTACCATTTCGCCAATAAATTACATCTACACTTCGACAGTTTTGCCGTTTTGCCCCACATAAAACTCGAAGCCACCGAAGTGTTAACCTCGAACTTGGCAAGGAAACAATCCATAAATTGACAGTAATTGTTCTGACGACAATACGGCACACATAACTAACTGAAATGAAGCAAAGCGTGCAAGATTCAATTATCTGATAGCCAACTGAACTATGGACGGTACAAATTTGAAACAGTGCGGAAAAACGACAGTTCCAATTGAATTTGTCGAGTGGAAGTGGTAACTAGATTAATTTATTGAACTTGGTCTGCCAAGCCGTAAGGTGTCGGCCAGTCCCGTATGGTGCCGTAAAAGAATAATACCATCCCATCACTTCCCGTGGGTGTCGTAAGAGGCGACTAAACGACTCACCAGAGAAAGTTCCCTGTAGAACGCAATACCATACACTGCGATCGCCTACCCTGCCAAGCGTAGCGATTATGGCAACCCAGAGGGGTTTGAGAAGGCCTGTGTCCAGCAGTGGACGTCAATCGGCTGTTATGATGATGATGATGGTCTGCCAAAATACTGGTATTCAGATGAATCCGGTTTGACTGGAAGCCGACCCTAATCTTCTTCTTCTTCTTCCACCTGGCGTTAATCCCGGCTATTGCCAGGGTCCGCCTTCCTACTTAGCTTCCTCCACTTTGCCCGATCTTGAACATCCTTCTCAGTCTGGCCATTGGCTCTCATGTCGGACTTGACGACGTCCAGCCAGCGCTTGCGAGGGCGACCACGGGGCCTAGCCCCAAGAACAGCCATATTCATGCATCTCCGACCAACGTACTCCATAGGGCGGCGCATGATGTGGCCATACCATCGCAGACGACACTCTTGCAGTTTTTCCCCCACGTCACGGACACCAAGACTACCTCGGATGTAAGAGTTGCGTATGCGATCGGATCGCGTTACGCCACTCATCCACCTCAGCATTTTCATCTCCGTGACGCGAAGCTCCTGGGTGTGTCTGCTTAGTGCTGGCCAACACTACAGTGGAAGCCGACCCTAATATAGTTGGGAAATGGCTAGGCAGACGATGATGATGATGGCCCGCCAAAATTTATGTTTGATTTGAAAATAGCAAGGTTAGGAAAAGTCTCTAATGGAGGAGCTCAGCATCACCAAGCGTCGGTCTGTAAAATGCCAAGAGCATGCCCTCAGTATTTTTGGACATGTTGTATGTATACCTAAGCATTGTTTGGAAAGGTTTATGATCTGGACGGGGTGCAAAGACAACGCACTTCAGACAGCACCGGCAGAAGATCAGCAGCGACTAAGAGAGCTGTGTGTGTGTGTGGCTGTGGCAGCATGTGCATGTGCAACTTGGAGACGCGTCGTATCTATCGTATTTGCGATCCTCAGCAGTGAGGGCAAAAAGCGTTGCTACATTTTCAAAAGAGATCAATCCATAGTCCGTATGTTAGTTTCTAGTGAAATACCACAATAATTGCTCTGTTGGGCATGCGATGAATAAGAATCAAGACCCTAATCGTCGTGCTTGAAATCACACAGCCAAAGAGGCCCTTGAATCTCATATTTATTATATGTGTCACTCAAGATATGTAATCAAGGACATAAAAATTCAATATTATTCCATTCCTAAATTATACCAACCCGTCGTCTTAAAGAATTCACGAAATTGCTTTGGGAATTTATATTTTCACGTCTTCAATGTTAGTTATTTACTTTCCTAGATATATTTTGTCAGGGGTATTAATTAATATGTTGTATGTCGGAGCGTGGTCGCTGAATGAAGCCTACACAGATCAAGGCTTCAGCGACCACGCTCCGATAAATATTTTAGATAATCGATTTATTAGCTTCGAGAAAGGCACATACTCAATGTATCTACATTATTTTTCTAGTATAAGTTCGAAATTATGTTCCCACTAGATTGTGAGCGCGGCTTCGCCCGCGTAAAAGTAGAAAAAAAGATAATATCCGGATGAATATCATAAAATTATATCATTGTAAACGACCCCCGGGATAAAAGTATCCCATTTCAGGACATAGTCTACCGGTATTCCAAGTTTCATTCAAGAACGTTCAGACGTTAAAACGTGAAGTGAAAACAAGTAGACACTGACGTTTCAAGAAATATCCACATAATACTATACAGCAAAAACCGGCCAAGTGCGAGTCGGACTCTCACACGAAGTTTTCCATAAGTACCATAAACCGAAAAAAAAAACCCGTTTCTTGTATGGGAGCCCTCTTTAATGTTCAATATAATTTAATGGTTATTATTGGTTGTTATAGCGGCAATAGAAATATACACTCTGTGAAAATCTCAACTGTCTAGCTATTACGTTTCTTAAGATACAGCACGCTGACAAACGGACGGACAGCGGAGGCTTAGTAATAGGGTTCCGTCGTTCCATTACCCTTTGGGTACGAAACTCTAAAAAATGCAAATCGTAGACATCAGAATTTGCCAGCTGCTCAATAAGGGATCATGGAAAATCGATAGTGGAGGGCCCTTACATCTGAAGCATCTCACTTAAGATCGACTTAATGCTTTAGGGGACATCAAAGTCTGAGTTAGGCTTTTTAGAAGAGGTTTCGAGGAGATGTGCAGTGTGCTGGAAGCTGTGATAGGTACTCTTGAGACTAACTTTTTAAATAGAACCTTATATAGAATTCCTGTCTGGTTTTACAATGGTACTGGTGCTAGCTCGATATCTTCACTGGAAAGGCCAAATTATTTAATTATTTATACAATTACATATTGGATGGCATTTTGGCGGTTAAGTATTTTTTTTAAGGTGCTTTCTAAGGCACGGAGGAAACTCGGTATGTTAAGATGGTCACCCATCCACAGATCAACCTTGGCAAGCGTTGCTTAACCTTGAAGATCGCCCCGTGCGGCTGTTATTATCTAGCCACGAGCTGCTCATAGGGATAGATGGACTATACATAGTTTTTTGTACACTACAAATAGTTGCCCTACTCTTTTACACAAACTTAATTCTATGTAAGACCTACAATGGCGGTCGTATTTATTATTAAATTAGAAAATACTGAAAGAACTTAAAATAAAAAGGGAATAAATAGTCTGGGACCTCACATTGACCCGGTTTCGAGGCACTTTATCGGTCGTTTATCCGCCTGTTATTTTTGAATGATTTTGTAGCGTTAACATATAACATACAGATGTCTGTTTATTTAAAGTCATAGTGAACAGGACCCTTCGGGGTAAGCTCGCTCCATCGTCGACTTTGTCTCTGTCATCTCTGACCTAGACTAGAGTCAAGAGCAAACCCAGCACAAGTAAAAAAAAAACAAAAAGATGTAAAGAAAAAGTTTCTCAGAAACCGAGGCATAAGAGAATTTGTCAATCTTTATCGCTGATATAATATCACTAGTTGACCCACGCAACTTCGTCTGCGTCACAATTTTCATTACTGCTCCGCTCCTATTTGTCTTACCGTAATGATATATAGCCTTCCTCGATAAATGGGCTATCTAACACGGAAAAAAAATTCAAATCGGAACAGCAACAACAACATAACATAACAGGAACATACAGGAACATAGCGCACTTTTTATTTCCACGATATACCACTAATTATACCTACCTATGTTAAACAAATGAATAAATGACTTATGACTTATGACTTAGTAGTTCCTGAGATTAGCGCGTTCAAGTAAACCAAAAAAACAAACTCTTCAGCTTTATATATTAGTACTAGTTGACCCACACAACTTCGTCTGCTTCTCAATTTTCTTTACTGCTCCGCTCCTATTGGTCTTAGCGTAATGATATATAGCCTATAGCCTTCCTCGATAAATGGGCTATCGAACACGGATTTTTTTTTTTCAAATTGGACCAGTAGTTCCTGAGATTAGCGCGTTCAAGTAAACAAACCAACTCTTCAGCTTTATATATTAGTATAGATTGTGTTATCACCTCATAATAGTTTACTTTAAGTTAGACCTCCTAAACATCTGTAAGGATATCTTTTTTCAATGTTTACTCAAGTTGGTGCAAGTTGTTCCGCTTTAGGTACAGCCGACATTTACGTCACAATATTTATTTTAAACCAGTTTCAAAAGTTGTAACCCCAGTCTTTTAGACCTGCAATGCGGACCCTAACTGAAACGCCAAACTGTAGTTATCGTGCACCCAAACAATGATTTCAGTTGTGCTTCCCATAAACTTGTTGTTAAACTTCTTTCGATTTATTTACTTTGTAAGTTGGTTATATTCTTTTAATGATGTCTAGCCACGCAAACCGCAAGTATCTATGATCTATGAATAACTTAGGGTGATTATGGTGTGGGACAATCATTTAGGGGGCTCGTGATGGGAGATAGATGAATGCCACCAATTTCTGCCGCGTTGTTGTGTTAAGAATATGGTTGTCGATGGGTATATTTACTACAAACATATGATTATAATAGCATAGAAATCATTAATTTAATTTAATTAAATTACACTCCCGACCGAATTTCGTCTCGGTAGTTGATCTATACGGTAACATCAGTCATTACTACCAATACAGTAAGAATTTGAGTCAGTAGGAGTTTGACATTCCCTTCTGTTCCGCCAGAAGCAGGAGGGGGGTCATTTGATGATTTTCCATCCTTAAAAAAATAGAGCGCAGGAGATGATATAGTACACAAGACAGTGTGTTCTTTACTCTCATGAACTCAAGGCACGGCAATCAGACACGACCGGCAAGAGATCAGGCGCAGGATCAAAGGCTTTACGTGCTTTCCGAGGTAAGCAGTAAGGGGGGGAGGTAAGTTGGGGGACAGACGGAGCCCGCTAGGGCCAGTGCCTGCCAGGGTTACAGAATTTGTTCGAAAGAGTCTGCGCGACCCTGGAATGCACAGGGCATTAGGATGAACATGGATGCATTTAGGTCAGTAAGAGCCTGAAACTCCAATCAATCAATCTTCAATCTTCAATTGATGATTTCACATCTTTTAAAAAAAATTGTATTAAAGGGGGTTGTCCACAGATATAGATATATCTGTGGGGTTGTCATATCACCAAATTCCTAATGGAAAAACTTACTAACAGATGCAAGGCTGTAATATTGATGGGCTTTCAAAAATTTGAAAGCCCATCAATATTACAGCCTTGCATCTGGAAATTGGAATGGTATCTGCGATGCTTCTTGTATTGCGAATAACCATTCTTATCGTCAGACAGTTTTCTAAGTTGTTGGTATTCCAGAAACATTTCTGACTTCCGCAGTGGACGATACGACTTTTATTTAAATGCCATGTTGGCCGAAGATTCAATGGTATTGAATTCCGAAGTAAGTTTATCTTCGATATTGAATTTACTATGTACACAGACTCGGGCCAGACGGCCAGCATTCAGGAGTAAGTTGGATTTATGTTACTGAATTTTGAATGCTAACTTCCCTGGCGGCAAGACTAAATGGAATACGATTTAGCATTTGGACTTCCATTCGAAGTAAAATATAACCAGTTTTCCAAAGCGATTGTTTTTAGGGTTCCGTAACTTAAAAGGAAATAAAACCGACTTCCAAAAACAAAACACTACAAAGTATAAAATAATTTTAATTTCGGAAGTCGGTGTTTTTTGTATTTTTTTGTTTTTTTGACATTGACTTTTTAGTGGTACCTGCGTACCACTAAAAAGTAAAACCACAAACATAGCGTACTGTTATGTGATGAACTTAACTAAACAATAAACACACATGCAATTTCAGAAATACCGATCCACTTGCTATCATTGATTGAAGAGTTCCGTTGCCTACCTCCGAAATTCTTCACCAGATCTTCGCCAAATAACAAAAAAAAAGAATCATCCAAATCGATCAAAAATTGGCGAAAATATCGCTGAACAAACATTTTTCATGGGATCCCATCATCAGATCCTGACTTATACCTTCCATCATCAGTTCAGCAACATGAGATGATGATTATCAGGCACAAATATCTGAATTGTGTTAGAATTTCATGAAAAACATTGTAGATGCCTATAAAATTTTAGGGTTTCCCTCGATTTTCATGTGATCCCATCATCAGATTCTGACTTGGTGACAATGGGACCACCTCAGGAGTATAGGCTTTCGAATAAAAGAAGAATTTTTAAAATCCGTCCACAATTGGCGGAGAAATCGATGAACACACATAAAAAATAAATAAAACATACCGCCGAACATAGAACCTCCTCCTTTTTGAAGAAGTCGGTTAAAAACGGAACCCGTATAAGATCACTTTGTTGTCCGTCCATCTGCGTGTGAAGACCCTTTATCTCGGGAACGCGAGGAGGTATCCAGTTGATATTAAAACCATATAAGTACTCAAGTCTACAGTCCCTAGAAGCTGTGAAAAAATCAAACTTCTAAGTTAACGTTAAAAAAAAGATATGGCCGCAAAAAACGTATACGTACTTCGATACTTTCAAGGGAATAAAAATTTATAGGGTATATCCCTTTGACCTGGAACTATGAAATTTGACAAGTACTACTGTCTTATACTACAAGTGTAGGGAAAAGTCTGAGTCTTTTTTGGGTTCCGTACCCAAAGGGTAACCAACGGAACCCTATTACTAAGCCTCCACTGTCCGTCCGTCCGTCTGTCTGTCAGCGGGCTATATCTCAAGAACCGTAGGTACAGTTGAAATTTTCACAGATTGTGTATTTCTATTGCCGCTATAACAACAAATAATAAAAATTAAGGTTTACTTATGATACGGAACCCTGTGTGCGAGTCCGACTCGCACTTATCCGTTTTTTTTTAATTAAATCATAAAAAAAAAAATTGTTGGTACAAATTGCACGGAACCGTCGGTGGGCGAGTCCGACTCGCTCTTGACCGGATTTTTAACTAAGATAGGTAAAGCTTTACTTCAAACTGGGGTGGTCATCGAAAATCTCAAAGTTAAACATTTACCTATGCAAAGCACAATTGGTTTGCAATAGTTTGCATAGGCAAGCCTTCTCCCAACGCAGAGGGATTCACAATATTAAAATAGGCGGTTCTAACTTCTTTGTCCGTTCATGCAAACAACATTTTTAGAGTCTTTTTTTTTTCTTTTCTTCATTGCATAAAGCTCAGGAAATAAAATTCGCTGCCGGAGTCTCTGTTTTCACATGTTTTCGTTTACTTTCAATTATATTTTATATTAACACTATGTAAGAAACTTAATAAACAAGAATATTATTTTTTTATTTTTTTTTTACTATTGATAGGCACGCGTTTGACCACTATCTCACCTGATGGTAAGCGAGGATGTGGTCGAAGATGGAGCAAGCTTGCCTAATTAAGTTTCTTACATAGTGTTAAAACAAATAAAGAAAAAGGCAATTAACAAAAATATGTATTATCAGAGAATTTTGGTCATTTCTTTTAACACTGTGTAAGAAACTTAAAGGAAATAAAACAAATAGGAAATTGAATAAAGAAAATGGTGATCAGTAAACTTATATTTGCGACGTTTGAGGATTTCTGGTCAGAAGCGATATAGTTTTTCGATTTTGAATTTAGTGCGGAAATGTTGAAATTAGGAACATTTCAAGCAGATCAATATCACAAAATGCTATTCAGTATCTATCTTCTTCTGCCTAGACTTTTCCCAACTATATTGGGGTCGGCTTCCAGTCAAACCGGATTTAGCTGAATACGAGTATTTTACGAGAAGCGTCTGCCTACCAGACCTCCACAACCCATTAACTGGGTAACACGGTACTTCATGGCAAGACTGAAGTCAGATTTACTGGCTTCTGACTATCCCTAGCGACTACCAAAGATCTACAAATGACAGCCGGGACCAACGGCTTAACGTGCTTTCCGAGGCACGGAGGAAACTCGGTATCCACATCCCCATCCACAGACCAACCTTGGCAAGCTTTGCTTAACCTTGAAAATCGACCCGTGCGGCTGTTATTATCTAGCCACGAGCTCTTCATCGCCTCGCTATTCAGTATCTATCGCTAATGCATAAAACCTATTATTGTGCGTTGCTGACATAGATAAATAGATTTATTCTGCGTTGCCCTTTATCGCTACACATAAATTACGACTCGACTTTAAATACCTCATGAATACTTTATTGAAGCCGTTGTCCATAGACTGGCAACATTTAAGAACGCAATTCAATATTTTTAAAGTCGAAATCTAGAGTAGAATAGAATACTCTTTACTATGTAAACCATATAAGTTAAGCATTAAGCATTTATTATAGTATTAAGCATTTGAATATAAAACTAGTAAAGACTTTAAGTAAACAAAGAGTAAAAAATTAAAGAGAAAACTATCTAAACCACCAATCTTCAAATTATTTGAATACTAGTTGACCCGCGCAACTTCGTCTGCGTCACAATTTTCATTACTGCTCCGCTCCTATTGGCCTTTTTTTTTTTTTTTTTTTTAAGGATGGGAAATCATCAAATGACTCCTCCCGCTTTGGGTAAAGCAGAAGGGAGTGTCAGACTCTTACTGACTAAAACCCATCCGCGTTTCTCCCAGTGCCCTTTGCGTTCCAGGGTACGGTGCCTCTTTCGAACGAAGTCCGCAGCCCCAGCAGGCACTGGCCCTAGCGGGCCCCGTCTTTTACGCTGACAGCTCTTTGAGGCACGCGTGAAATACAGCGCGCCGTCCACCCGGGCCTGGTTCTGATCAGACGGCGAGCCACCCAATGCTCGCCTTCCGCAGGCTCGCGCTTACGGTGGCCGAAAATCGCCCTGCGACTCCCGACGCCCGGGGCGTCTTCTTCTGTTGCGGCGGCTGGGGCGTGAGGTTTCCCTTTCTCTCACACGTTCGGCTTCCTCCTTTGCTAGCATTACTGCTTCGCAGAAGAAGGTGACCGCTTCCCATGTCTCCTCGCTTCGGACCATAGCCTGAACCAGGGCCGGACGCGAGAGATCGCCGCCGCCGATCGCCTCGGCGAGGACACGGCGGTGCTCCGCCAAAGCAGGGCAGACCTCAACCGTATGCTCCACCGTGTCCTCCGGGCGATCTTCGCAGTGTTGACACCCGGGCGTATCCTCCCGCCGTATTCGAAACAGGTACCTCCCGAAACAACCGTGTCCGGTGAGTACCTGCGTCAAGCGGAAAGTAAGGACGCCGTGGCGCCGCTCTAGCCACTCCTCAAAGAGGGGACTTATCGCCGCAATTGTGGCGTGACCAGCGCTGGGTTGGGACAGTCTTTGTCTCCATACTGCCATGAGATCCTGCCGGAGCTCCGCCCGCCGTACTGCGATTTGCCGCGGCAGAGGAGTCTCGCCCCGGCGTAGCACTTCCAGGCGCCATTCGTAAATGAGTGCGAGGGCTCTCGCCTCTAGATCCCATGGCGGCAGTCCGGCAACTCCTATTGGCCTTAGCGTGATGATATATAGCCTATAGGCTTCCTCGATAAATCGGCTATCTAAAACTGAAATAATTTTTCAAATCAAACCAGTAGTTTCTGAGATTAGCGCGTTCAAGCAAACAAACAAACTCTTCAGCTTTATAGCATAGAAAAAGAAGATTGTAAGAATACAGCCGGTCGATTCTGTAAACATGTCGAAGTGAACGCTTAGATGAAGTGATTACAAAGTCAGCTGTTAATCCAAGTTATCAAGACGGAATGACGGCTCCCTAAACGACGCCGCTGAGCCGAGGTCCGTACCCCACAGGGGGTGCCCTCAGCGAGCGGAGTTTTAATATATATAAATTTTGTAGCCTCGGCTGGGGGCCTTAAATTCTAGAGGCCCACACAGGCAAGTCCGGTTCAGTAGTTGACAACCTACCAACCTAGTTTCAACCCTAGAGTAGGTAACTCTAGGGTTGAAACTGCGAGTGGCCATCGACAAAAAAAAAAAAAAAAAAAAAAAAACAAAAAAAAAAAAAATTAAAAGCATAAGTACCTACCTAAAAATTAAAAGGGGAAAGCTAACTTGGTAAAGGCTTTTGATTTTGCCATTTGTGTCGCATTATCTTAGGGGCAAAACTATTGGCGAAATGGCTATCCAATTCCAGAAATTCCTATTGAATTGAATTCCTTTGCTCGATAGGAACCCAGGGGAACACGCTCGACAATCGAATCGCTTGCGAACTCTAAGACAAAGACTTTCAATTACGTAAATATCTCTTTATAGTATTATTAGTTGACCCGCGAAACTTCGTCTGCTCCGCTCCTATTGGTCTTACCTTGATGATATATAGCCTATAGCCTTTCTCGATAAATGGGCTATCTAACACTGAAATAATTTTTCAAATCGGACCAGTAGTTCCTGAGATTAACAAGCAAGCAAGCAAACAAACAAACTAACTCTTCGGCTTTATATGTTG
Source organism: Lacanobia oleracea (assembly GCA_950371165.1). NCBI lineage: Eukaryota > Metazoa > Arthropoda > Insecta > Lepidoptera > Noctuidae > Lacanobia > Lacanobia oleracea. The sequence continues at coordinate 11,757,230 of OX493414.1, forward strand.
GTGTAGAGTATAGATTTTGATAGAAAAACTAAAGTTAGATTTTAAAATGGTAAAATAAACTATGTATTTGCTTTCTAGGCGGGACTGGGGACAGCTCACGAAAGAGATGACTGTATGATTTAGGAATTGTCAAGAAGTGGCAATGAACCTGGCCTTTTTAAGGATGGGAAATCATCAAATGACTCCTCCCGCTCCGGGTGAAGCAGGAGGGAGTGTCAGACTCTTACTGACTGAAACCCATCAGTGTTCCTCCTGGTGCCCTTTGCGTTCCAGAGTACGGTGCCTGCCTCTTTCGAACAGATTCCACAGCCCCAGCAGGCACCTGCCCTAGCGGGCCCCGTCTTCCACGCTGACATCTCTTTGAGGCGCGCTGGGATCGCAGCGCGCCGCCGTCCCGGGCCTAGTTCTGATCAGACGGCGAGCCACCCACAGGCCCGAATGAACCTGGCCCAGTGGTAAGAATGGAGGGAGGCTTTTACCCAGCAGTTGGAAACTACAGCCTAAAAATAATAATACGAAAAGTGCAGTAGTGCTATTCTGTAACAACATTTTCGTGTCTCCACAGCGGAATCCGAGGTGAGTATTAAATTACGTCAAACGTAAGACCTTTATGTTGTGTGCAATAAAGCTCACTTTGTGAGGTTTGTCACTTAGGTGAAGCTCGATATCGAAATGGTTATTTACAGAATAGACTAGTTAGCTGGTTTAAGAAAATTCTCTCATTGATAGAAAGCGACAACATCGCGAAGCGTCATTTAGTATTAATACTAAAGGCCTACTGCCTGGGAAACCGTTTATTGGTTCCGTACTTAAGTACGGAACCAATAAACGGTTTCCGTGGGATATACCACGTGAACAATCCCGGGTGCAAACGCTAGCATCATTATATTTGTTACAAAATGTTTTAACTAATAGGAGAGAGTTAAACAGCTTCTTTTCACTTAAATACTGTATAATTGACCGTGAGGAGCTTGTGGCTAGATAATAACAGCCGCACGGGTCGATCTTTAAGGTTAAGCAACGCTTGCCAAGGTTGGTCTGTGGATGGGTGACCATCTTAACATAGCGAGTTTCCTCCGTGCCTCAGAATGCACGTTAAGCCGCAGGTCCCGGCTGTCATTTGTAGATCTTTGGCAGTCGTTACGGATAGTCAGAAGCCAGTTAATCTGACTCCAGTCTTGCCATGAAGTACCGTGTTACCCAGTTAATGGGTTGTAGAGGTCTGGTAGGCAGCCGCTCCACGTAAAACACTGGTATTCAGCTGAATCCGGTTTGACTGGAAGCCGACCCCAATGTAGTTGGGAAAAGGCTAGGCAGATGATGAAGACGAGTCTGACAGACCCCTCCGCCCGCCTCAGGGTGGGACATCCATGAGTATTCCCCCGTTACAAAAAAAAAAGGTTAGGTTAGAGTTGAACTTCTTCTTTTAACTTAACTACTGTAAAATCGTCCGTCGGGTCATTTATTAATAGATGTCCTTCGGTATATCGATTCCCCTTGACTTTGATACAAGTTGACTGTCAATGGCGCAACTTAAATCATGCTTTCAAGATATTGTATTGAAAGTGAACTTTTACTGATTCAACTTTATTTTCGTTTAATTTTCTTATTTATTTATACCTATATGCTTTATTGTACACCAAAAAAGAAAAAAACAAAGAATACCTTAAACTAAAACAATATACAATCGGCGGCCTTATCGCGTTCCGCGATCTCTTCCAGGCAACCTGGAATGGAAAGAGACAGCCTGGACATGACATGGGGCTGCAATTGGTGTAAACATAATAAACAATTTTAACAGAGAAATATACGTACCTAGGTAATAAATATGAACTGAAACATTATAAAAATCATACAATATACAAAAATATATGCACAAATACATACATACTTAATATATAGGAAGAGGATACACTAATAATTCAAATATCGTAGTGACAAGTAGTGTTCCTTAACTAGTCTTTTAAGAACAGGCAGTGATTGCGCGCGCTTAATTGACACAGGCAGAGCATTCCATAACGAGCGGCCTGAACTGTAAAAGATTTATCTAAGAAAATTGTGGAATGCATTGGCATTTTAAGTATCTGATTACCTCCTTGTTTAGGTCAGTCTTGACCCTTAGCGTTATCTATAACTTCTACCTCCAATGGAAACTTCTATTGGACAAATCAAGGTTGAATTTTTCAAGATTCCGACAGACCCAGCCCGTTGATAACTAATCTCGATCATTCTTGATTTACTTTATAGAAAAGAAGAGAGAGAGAGGGGTAAGAGTTATGTATCATGTACACCAGTTTATGCAAATACAATTTTACATACTTACAAATTCTTATACCTTAAATATATGTTTATAATTTATGTTTATAGACATAGTCATACTGTTAGTTTTAATTCAATTTAAATCTGTCTGTTTTGTGCGAGTCCCAAATAAACATTTTTCTTTCTTTCTTTCTTTTTTTCTTTCTTTAAATACTGTAAAATAGTCCGTAGGGTCGTTCATTAATAGATGTCCATCAGCATATCGATTCCCCTCGACTTTGATACAAGTTGACTGTCAATAGCGCACCTTGAAATTATGCTTTCAAGATATTGTATTGAAAGTGAGCTTGTTATGGTTCAACTTTTAGTTTCTTTTAATTTTCTTCTTGTTTGTTTAAGTCATTGTCAACTTCACGATTCTTGATGTTCTCATTGGACAAATCAAGGTTGATTTTTTCTTTGATGCGTTGCTTTCAAGATATCAATCGCTATCACTACATATTATAAAACAAAGTCCTCCGCCGCGTCTGTCTGTCTGTTCGCGATAAACTCAAAAATTCCTCCACCAATTTTCATGCTGTTTTCACCAATGGATAGAGTGGTTCTCGAGGAAGGTTTTTGTATATAATTTGTCTAGAAAAAATTAGGGATCCTTAAGACAATTGCAGTGCGGACAAAGTCTCGAAGTGCTAGTTGTATTGACCTTCTACTGGTTCACCTTATGGTTTTTTTTTAGTTTTCTTCTTGTTTGTTTAGGTCAATGTCATCAAGGTCAATGTCATCAAGGTCAATCAAGGTTGAATTGTTCAAGATTGCTTTAAAGATATTGTATTGAAAGTGATATTGTACTGGTTCATCTTAATTTTCGTTTATTTTCCTTCTTGTTTGTTTCTAGGTTAGTGTTGACTTTAAGATTCTTGGCGAATTCGATAACTTGTACCAAAATAAAAAGACACATCAAGGTTCGGGTTTTCAATATTATCGTCAATTATTTAGGTCTGATTTCGGGTGTGTCATGGATGGAAACTTTCACTTCTACTGTCACAATTACTTGCCGAGATTTGCCTTAGTCTACCTCAAATTAATATATTTAATCAATAAAACATAAGTTTTTAGATAAAGTGTTTAGATTTTCATCCAAATCCAAAGTATAGATTTCTACGTTTTACTCTTCGGGGATCCCAGCACCAACTTATCGATAAGTACCCAATAAAATGAACAACGTTATTATCACTTTTTTTTAAGGATGGGATATCATCAAATAACTCCTCCCGCTCTGGGTGAAGCAGGAGGGACTCTTACTGACTAAAACCCATCCGTGTTTCTCCTAATGCCCTTAGCGTTCCAGGGCTACGGTAAGTACCTCTTTCGAACAGATTCCGCAGCCCCAGCAGGCACTTGCCCTAGCGGGCCGTTATTATCACTTACGCATTTATTTCCATTGACCTTAACATCCTTTAGTTTAGGTAGGTACCATTTTCAGTCAGAACATCACACTGACCATTTTGATCACATGCGATGGTTTAATAAACGAACAAAATACACCGCGTGAGAGTAAACAAACACAGCACGCAAAAGCTATTGACATTGAAAGCTTTTTCCAATAGAGATTAGGACACGATAACACAGATCGATAGCGGACTTACAAACAAAATGATTCATACCAATTCTATTGTAAATACCATGTCTATTGTTATTAATTTTTTCACGCTATTTAGTTTAAGAGTATAGCGAAACTTTAAAAGTAGTTTTGTAAGTCGAACGGCAGTAATGCAACATTAATGAATTTCGTTTCTACTCTCCATTCAAGATCGTGTGTGCCAATCGACGTTGCAGGAGACCACATATCTTGGAGATCCAATTCACAACTGTGAAGAAAGAACGAAAAAGAAGAGAAGATGGCTTTCATCTGTCCTGAGGAGTGAGGCTCTCTATCGAAATGACAAAATATATGGCACTAGTTGACCCGCGCAACTTCGTCTGCGTCACAATTTTCAGTACTGCTCCGCTCCTATTGGTCTTAGCGTGATGATACATAGACTATAGCCTTCCTCGATAAAAAGGCAAACAAACAAACTCTTCAGCTTTATGTATTAGTATAGAATAGATAGGTATACCTATATCACGTGACATTTCGACAGCGATTGTGAATCCATACATTTTTGATGTTTTGACATTCGCCTTCGCCACGCTATCGCTAGCAGAATGTCACTTGTCTATATCGACGTCTTAAAGTGAAAACCTCGTAAGTGTAAAAGAAGTTACTTTTCAGGAGGAAGAAACTTTTATGCTTTTTTATTAATTAATATGGTTTAATCTGCAAATTTAACACTAAATTATACAGTTACATCAGAACAGACTCGAAACACGTTCGTTGCAAAGTATGTTCACGCCAAACTGACAGATGCAAGTATTTAAGAGGTTCTCATTTACTGTCATAGATGGCGCTACGAGTATCGAATGAATAAATTAGTCTGATCAGGATGTGCGTTGCGAGGTTTTCTGTCTAGAAATGCAATACAATAAATTAGAGCAAAAATGCATTCCCGAGGTTTTCACTCTAAGACGACGATAAGCTGGGATTGTTATACATTGACCGGAACTTTTGTTGTTTAAGGCTGTACATCAGCATCTGTAAATATTGGAAAATCTAGTATTAGCGGATATCATTATCTAGAGATGTATGGTGAGCGAAAGGTGATATAGAGATGACAAATGAGGCTCTAGACAACTGACATTCAGTCGGCGGTAGCGTGGAGGCGATTGTCAAACGTCAAAAACGTATGGATTGACAAACGCTGTCGAAAGGTCACGTTATCATATGTGTTGTATCTAGCACTAGTTGACCCGCGCAACTTCGTCTGCGTCACAATTTTCATTACTGCTCCTCTCCTATTGGTCTTAGCGTGATGATATATAGCCTATCTTGATAAGTTGGGCTACCTAACACTGAAAGAATTTTTCAAATCGGACCAGTAGTTCCTGAGATTAGCGCGTTCAAGTAAACAAACAAACTCTTCAGCTTTAAATATTAGTATTTAGATTTAGATTTTTAGACAATCGCGGTCGGTAATAAAATGATGAAGTCGAAACAAAAACAATAGCTTGATTCCAAAATTATTCGGCTTTAATTCTTTCAACACTCGATTCGGTGAACGAACTATAACATTTAAACAATGAGTTTAATTAATTAGGCAGGCATTACGATTGACAGTACCGCGTGAATAATTATAGTAATTTTTAATTCAATTGCTGACGTACTGGCGCTTTAATTACACATTGTTTCATTCCAATAATAATAATCGGTTTGTGGCTCTATTGACACTAGACAATACGGGTGCAATTTGAGTTTATTTAATGTGATGTTTCAAAAAATTGTTTCACAGAACAGCTAATGTAAGCGTGGTTAATTCGAAGAAATAGGTCCGTAACTTTGCCAACGTGGAGGATTACGGGCTGCTCCATTTCAAAACCTGTGTCCCTGTTTAATTTTTGAATATGTGAAATCTATTTTCTATTACTCTAACACATGTCTGCTCCATCGACCGTCTGCCCGTCTGCTGACATGGCCGGTCCACTTCCACTTCAGCATGCTGATTCTACGCGCAATGTCGGTGATTTTAGTTCTCTGGCAAATGACTCCGTTGCAAATTCTATCCACCAGAGAAACCCCGAGCATTGCTCAATTGCGCGCACCTTGAATTTGCGGACCAGGCCTATGGTAAGTGTCCACGTTTTGGCTCCATAAGTCATTACGGGTAGGACGCACTGGTTATAGACCCTGGTCTTAAGGGATTGTGGGATCGACGATTCATAGATATCACGCAGCTTCCCGAATGCCTGTCATGATGACCTGTATCATCACAGTTATAGCAAACATTTTATCGCTGTCTTTAAACAGGCGCTTATCGCTTCAGTATCCTATCCCGTCTCAAATCTATTATGCTGTAACTATGTGCAGTTAATATGGCTCTGCGGTTTTGACCTGTTCATCATCATCATATCAGCCGAAAGACGTCAACTGCTGGACATAGGCCCACTGTCTGTCAAAAAAAAAAAAAAAAAAAAGTGTTTTGTGGGGTCGTTAGACCTTACTGCCCACACGATAAGAAGGAGGTTCTAAAATTCCACGAATACTTTATTTTCCTCTAAGTTCTATGTTTAGCCAAATACGTCCTCGTTTGCCCTTTAACATCACAACCGTCTTCAATAAACCACGTGTGTGTATCTAATATGTACATACAATATATACATCGATTTCCATTGACTTTCGCCCAAGGTGAGGGTCAATGGCGCCTGTGCTCTGATCAATATATTCGTTGCATAATTATGAAAGTAAACAGACACACCCCTGTTGGTAAACGAAGCTTTCTGCGTAAGGCTATAATTAGATTTGTTTTGCTGAATAAATATAGTGATTTATTGCAACTAACAGCCATGGTGATGGCTATTAGTTGCTATTAGATATGAGCGCCGCGCCGGCGGCGCGCCGTCGCGCAACAAGTTTTTTGTATTAAGGTTCATATTCGGCGCTTATACAGCGACAAAGTGTGCAATTTAATATTGAATATTTATTCAATGTGTTTTAACTAACGTCAGCCATCCTAGGAAGAGGCGGCGAGACTACCTACACGTCTACTGCCAGTTGGTTCGAGCTGGCTCGGTACAAAAAATCTCTAAGGACTTGGGGGGAGGCCTATGTTCCCAGCAGTGGGACAGTATAGGCTAAATAAAATAAAAAATGTCTGACAGACCCCTCCGCCCGCCCCAGGGCGGAGGACAACCATGAGGATTTTCCCCCGTTAGAAAAAAAAAAACCAGCCAAGACTGGTTTCCGTACCATAAACCTTGATTTTTGTTATTTGTTTTAATAGCGACAATAGAAATACACAATCTGTAAAAATTTAAACTGTCTACCTATTAAGTACGGTTCTTGATACAGATAACATTTTCTATACCGGGCTATGGGGTGTTGACGTCTCCACGGCTCTTCAACCTTTATGTTAATGGTCTCTTAGTCGAGCTCAGTAGTATGCGTGTCGTCTGCCGTGTTGGTGGTGTTAGTATAAACAGCATCAGCTACGCGGACGACATGGTGCTGTTGGGCCCGACTGAGGGATCCATCAGAGAAATGCTGCAGGTCTGCGAGAGATATGCTGCCTTGCACGGCCTTGTATACAATGTCCGCAAATGTGAATATATGGTTTTTAAGGCTACCGGTAAGAGCCCCAATCATGAACCTAGCTTTTTTCTGATTGGTATAAACATAAATAAAGTCTACGAATTTAAGTACCTAGGGCACATAGGTACTTACGACCTTAAAGATGATGTAGATATTGAAAGGGAACGTAGGGCACTGGCGATACGAGGCAACAAGTTGGCTCGTAGATTCTCGCGTTGTGCGGACCAAGTCAAAATCACCTTGTTCAAGGCTTTTTGTCAAGGTCTGTACGCGGGCGGTCTGTGGGTCAGCTACACCAAAAGGTCGTTAGATGTCTTGTGCGTCCATTACATCGAAGATTTTTTCTCAGAACCGAACTGACGGTTTCCATGCAGTAGGTACCACATCATCGCTTACCATCAGGTGAGATGGTGGTCAAGCGCGTGCCTATTATTAGTTAAAAAAAAAAAGTAATTCGTAATAAAGTCACATCACTGATGCGTAGAACGCGGGGCAGTGACAATAGCATCCTGAAAACAGTTGTGGAGAGTCCTTACTCACCTTTTCTGAGGCACTATGTGGGGAGAATGGTCAGGTAGCTTATTTCTCACTTTATCGTTCTCTGCACATCCTGCCTTAGACGCCTACTTTGTGTTTCTGTTTTTTATTATTTTTTGTTTACTACTAACACTAGTTTTTAAGATATTTTACTAACAAAATGGGCTATATTTTTGTCCGAAATTGATAAATAAATTAAATTAAATAGCGGCAATAGAAATAACTGTCTACCCATTATAGTTCTTGAGATACACACAGTTGACAGACAGAAGGACGGACGGACAGCGGAAGCTTAGTAAAAGGAGTCCGTTGGTTACCCTTTGGGTACCGAACTATAAAACTATCTTATGGTTGCTATAGAAACTGAAAACCTAAATCTTCACCCAAGATAAGAGCTGTGTTTGATAAAACAAGAAGCTGGGCGTATCAAAATAGATGAAATGCAAATAATAGATAAGTAACGTTATCACGAGCTACAAGATTCTTAAAACAATCAAGTTTGTTGACTTTATAGTGTTTGTTGTAGTCGCCATGTTTATTTAGGACAAATTAATTGTGTTAAGGTTGCCATGTCTATTTTAGCGAAACACTGCAGAACTTCGTAAATCGAGGGAGAGCGAGGCTTTTCCCAACACAAGTATCTTCGGATTACTTCCTGGGAAGCCCCGGCAACTTAATTGTAAAGATTTTAAGTTAATAAACACATTTTTATTATTATTAACTTTTCGAAACGAAAAAACGTCAAGAAAAAAACGTAGGTATTTTTTGCTTGACGTCTAGCCTTGAAAAAGGCACTTGTTGAGTTGATTATCGCAAGCGCATGTTGTTTTTGTTTGCTTGAGCACGCTAAGGCACTACTGGTCCGATTTGATAAATTCATTCAGTGTTAGATAGCCCATTTATCGAGGAAGGCTATAGGCTATATAACATTACGCTAAGACCAATAGGAGCGAAGCAGACGAAGTTGCGCGGGTCAACTAGTATAAGATAAAGACTTAATTGTTTATAGCAAATTGTTTTTTAAGTAAACAATGAAAAATTAAACGATAAGTAAAAAATGAAATAGTTAAACAAAAAAATAATGGTTCTTTAATACTCATTGTAAATGGTGCAATAACTGCCCGTGGGTGTCGTAAGAGGCGACTAAGGGACTCAACAGAGAATGGGCAGCAGCGTTCTCTGTAAAACCCAACACCATACACTGCGATCGCCAACACGCCTGCCAAGCGTGGTGATTATGGCAAACCCCCTCTTCTTGGGGGAGGCCTATGTCCAGCAGCGGACGTCTTTCGGCTGTTATGATGATGATGATGATGATCATAGCATTGACTGACGTTGTCTTAACGTTCTCAAACTGACTAAATGGAGAGAGTGCTCACGAAATCAAAAAGGTTTATTTCGGACAGTAACAATCCATAACAGTCATCAAATCAAATAAATAATAATTAAAATAAAAAAAAATTTAATTAAATTAAACCATTCTTAAAAATGTATCAAACATTAAAACAAACCACAATTAAATTAAATTCAATCAAGCAACACTAGCAGTAAAACATTGAACTACGATAATGGCAGTGAAGATCATGCTTAATGTAGAGTGCAGTCTTTTCCGCTTCGAATGCCATATTGCTCTTGCCTTCAGTATATTTTAGAGGGCCACTGATAGTCAGTTTTTCACTACATACTTCCTCATCTTCGGCTCACTTCAATAAACAGGCAGCCTTAAACCGATACTTAGACACCACATTTAGATCTCCCTAAACCGTGGACTTACTACACCCAAACGGGAGCGACAAAAACAAATCTCCGCTGGAATCTTGACTTCAATCCGAGATTAATCGTGATAAACGATCGAATAATTACAAAGGTTTTCTGCATGGATTTATTCTCTAAAACGAAGATCAGCGGTGTGATTCTGTAGACATGTCGAAGTGAAGACTTGAGTGAAGTTCTTTTTTTTACTATTTATAGGCACGCGTTTGACCACAATCTCAGTTGGTAAGCGCTGATGTGGTCGAAGATGTAGTACGCTTGCCTAGAAGTAACCTATTCACTTTTGACTTGAAGACACCCAGGTTGTAGCTATCAGGAAAATAGGTTCCGGCAGGGAATTCCACTTCTATTGGCTGTACGCACTATCAATGTGTTCCCATAACGTTTTGTGCGTGTGGGTGGGATGTCCACCATGTACCGGTGGCGCTTCGCCGTTCGTCTTGTGCTCCGATGATGGATCGGATTTGGTGATCACGAAGTGAGCAGTCAATGCACGTAATCAAGATGGATTAACAGCTCACTTTGTGATCACTTCACCCAAGCCATCACCTCGATATGTTATCAGAATCGACCGGCTGGTTCGTTTCCAGGATTGAAAGTGAGCTTATATGGAAACTATGTTGGGGTCAGCTACCACTTTAACCGGATGCAGCTGAAAACGGATATAACGATATCCCTTGGAGAGACTGGGTGACAGAGTTTCTGGCTTTTGACTACCGGTAACGATGTTCAGATGCCACAGGTGTCCAATGACAGCCCGTGCTTTCCGAGTCGCGGAGGAATGGATTAAATCGATGGCCACTCATGAATCTCGTCTGTTATTATTAGGTACTAGCTTTTCCTCGCGACTTCGTACGCGCATAGCCCGTTTTTTCCCGTTCCTGTAGGGATTTCAGGAAATCCTCTCTTAGTGCTCCCCAAGACTGCCCAAGGAACTTACCAAATTTCAGCTTCCTGCGACCAGTAGTTTTGGTTGTGCGTTGTCTGTCAGTCACTCACACACCCTCTCACTCACTCACTCAGTATCGGAAGAATTTTGAATATTAGGATTATTCTTATGACAGAATTGCCCAAAAAGGAGTAATGTTTTTAGCAAAGCTTAGTTAATGAATGAATCCCTAAGGTAATCAACATCAGCTTTATGCCCCTTCTTTGGGAAGGGAAATTATCAAAGCACACTCTGAGCAGAGCGGGAGGTAGTGTCAGACTCTTTCTTTCTGTTTTCTGAACCCACCCGTGTTCCTTCAATTTTTTTTTCAAATGCCCTTTGCGTTCCAGGGTCGCGGAAACGCTTGCGAACCATTCAGGAACTATGGCAGGAGTTTTGTTCTAATATGCTTTGTTCCCTTATGTTTTCCAATTTATTTCGGGCAAAGTATGCCTTTTTCTTCCATATTTAATTTTTTACTTGCGATGGGTTTGCGCTTGACTCTAGTCCTGAGTCAGAGGTGACAGATCTGACAGAAGCAAAGTCGACTATCGAGTGAGTTTACCGGAAGGAGCCTATTCACTTCAACTTTGAAGAGATTTGGGTTAAAAGCGTTCGGAAAAACAGACGCATGTAGAGAGTTCCCTGCTAGGGTTGCGGATTTGTTCGAAAGTCGCCGCGGCCCTGGATCGCAAAGGGCATTAGGAGGACCTAATGCCCTTTGCGTTCCAGGGCCGGATGGGTTAGTCAGTAAGAGTCTGATACTCGCTTCTGCGGCGCCCAGAGCGGGAGGAGTCACTTGATGATTTCCCATCCATAAAAACAGATAGAGAGTTCCACTGTTTTGCTGTGCGCATTATAAAAGACGTTTGGAATCGCGGCGATGATCCAAGCCGTGAAGCTTGGCATCCACCAGTTTTACGTCGCCAATGAGCCTCTAGCTCTGAGTTCCTGATTTATCAGCCTTCATTCAGCATTAGGCACTTTCTTGTCATCTGTTTTGTCCAGGTAAGGGTTGTATGTATGTAGGTTTATCTAAAAGAAAATTTTCAAAGACTACTTGAGCAGAATTCCAACCTATAAACCTTAGCAATTTAGCATAGACATTTATTGTCCGATGCTCCCGAGTTGAAATACCTCCTTCTGGAGGAATAAAAAGATAGTTTTTGTCTGTGGTTTTACATTGGATGTAGAATAATATAGATTTTCTTTAACGTTTACAGTTTCCTCGATATAGTAACGCCTTTCTTCTCTTTTGCAACATTTTTACTCTAGCGAAAACTGGGAGGCCAAGGGTGACCCGGCCATAAGTATTTATTGTTTAACCACAAATCATCAACATCATCATAACAGCCTAAAGTCATCCACTGCTGGACATAGGCCTCCCTCAAAGGGGGGGTGGGAGCTTGCCATAATCGACACGCTTGGCAGGCGGGTTGACGATCCCATTCTCTGGTGAGTACCTTAGTCGCCTCTTACGACACCCACGGGATGTGATGGGATGGGATGGTATTATTCTTTTTCGGCACCATACGTCACCGGCCGACACCATACGGCACAAATAACCAAAAATATAACATAATAATAAAATTATTTATCTATTGTTTTTACACGAGCTATTAAAATTCCCGCATGGTAAACCCAGCTCCTTCCAATGAGTTTTATCCAAGATGTTTAGAGCAATGGACTCATATAGCAACTTATTGCTCTGTGCGTAAATTAACGACGGGCAATTTACTGCCTGTTAAAAACACGTCTACTCTTTCGTTCGTTCACTAAACCTGCAGAAAATACTCTTCCAAATAATATTGTAAACAATTGATGACAAATTTCGGACAAAAATGAATGTGAAATACTGTCAATCGCGCGTAAACTAACCACAGATAATATCTGAATGAATTGTCAACAGCCAAACCATTTCAGAGGATCAAAATTCTTTTGCTTTTACCCGACTGCGAAAGAAGGAGGTTTATGTTTTTCGTGTGTATGTATATGTATGTATATTTCTTTGGCACGCCCTAGAGCCTAAACGGCTCAATGGATTTTAGCTTGAGAGGTGTCGTTAGATTCGTATTTACTGTGAGAGTGACACTGGTTATATCAACATGAAAAAAAAAATGGCGGATTTTTGGCGGCAAATAATGCCTTAAAAAAAATATTTTTTCGAAACCTATCGAGTGGGGTATCAAGATAAAGGACTCGAGGAGACGATTCCAAAAAAGTAACTCACTAAAATGTAGGAAATAAAATGATTGACTTTGTCAAAAAACCCAACCGCTAAAAACGACTAAAAAAGTTCGAAACAAGTCGCTTTTCAAGCATTCTGAAGCAGTTCAATCACTAATCCAATGCCACGAAGGTTTTTTATGGAACGTTTTCTGTCAAACACTGGTGTGTTGTCAGAGTGTCAAATCTTCTAATTTTTAAGCAACATTCGCAACTTACTCATTTATCAAAAAACCTCATTTTTCATACATTTTTGACAGATATGTGAATGTGAACGTTACATGAAAATTAATAGAATTGGAGGCTCTCTGAGCCAAGTCTAAGAATTAGAAAGAGTAATAGGACTTTTTAGACTCAATTTTACAGACGATCTACGTTCATGAATCTTTCAACAAGCTTGTGCTAATTGATCACTTCTCTCAATGCGTTGGAAAATTAAGAGATCATCGGACATCGATACAATTACTTATGCAGTTAATGGACGTCGCTCTAAAGTCCATCCTACTAAATTTAGATTAGGTAGGTATCTAGATCCCAGATTATCTTTCTAATAAGAAGTCATAGATTAAACAAAGATTGCTGAATGTATGAGCCAACAATCTGTCCCATATTAGTTTTGATTTACAAGACTGTTGCTTATTCTTAGCGGTATTGCAAATGCTATAGGTATCTGATAGGGTTCTGTAAACTTTAAATTGAACATAATATAAAATCGGTAAAAGAGGGAAAAGGCTAATGTTTCTACAGTAGGTAGGTACCTTATCTATCTTCTTGAGACAGACTCACGCGGTTACCGAATGCGGTGACCGCATTTCCGTTAAGTCGGTCACCGAATACAGCGACGGACTCGTTTTAAGTTGTCGGATTACCGGATTCGGCGACCGCATTCAGCCGAACAATAACTGGCACTTTACACAAATCAGTCGTGTTCAGAAAACGGTCTGCGGCCGAATACGGCTAACCGAAAACCCATTTACACTAGTCGGTTACCGAAAAAGAGGCTGCAACGACTGCATCGGCAAAAACGACCTAATGGCTCATTCACATTAGGTCGTTAGGTAAACCTAGTGTAAATGAGCCATTAGGTCGTTTTGACCGATTCGGTCCGTGGGTAGATCGATATTACCGAATCGTATTTACATTTTTCCTCCTAAGTTTGTAAAAAATGATTCAATAAATGTTGTCATGCGTCAGAATCGACAATGTCGCTAGTTGCTAACCCTTTAAATTTATTTATAGATCTTATTTATATACCTGTTTACCTAATACTAACTGTTAAAAATAATCTAATTGCATCTTAATACCAAGCATTAAAGTGCCTACCTGTGACTGATTAAATTTTATGACTAAATGATATGGCACAAAATAAGAATATACGTGTTCCGTACTTTTTAGTACGGAACCAAAATAACTTATCAATGAAATAAATAGATCAAGTTGTAAAGTATAGGTACAGGTGATTTTTTCAAGGGTGCGTGGATGGCGAAATCCGAAAATATGAGGAATAACGTAAAACACTGAAAGAAGCCTCTCGAGTCCGATTCTGATGAAAACTAAAACTGGATTATAAGATTTTTGAAAAACGGTATTCCTTGCCAGGAATCGAAACCGTTGATTTTGAAAAAAAAAACACCTGTGTATACTTCCAATACTACAACTACCACGGGTGAAAATGGTACCTACTCAACTCATAAGTTCATAGCTCAAGATGAAGTTCGTTTCGTTCTAAAAATAAAAGTGTATCGCCAACTTTTGTTAAATAAAAGTATCATCATCTGCCTACCCTTTTCCCAACTATATTGGGGTCGGCTTTCAGTCAAAACCGAATTTAGCTGAATACAAGTATTTGTTAAATAAAAGCGCTCTAAAAATAATGTTTAGAAACAAAAGAATTTTGGCTACCAACCTCGTAAATACAATTTTCAAGGACCAAGGACGCACTGATTTTTTCAAGGCCTCTTATATTTTTAGCGTAAAATTACGACACAGAATACTTAGCACCTTTGAATTAGTTTGAGGAAGTCCGAATCAGTAACATTCTTTAACAGTTTTAATTCGAGTAGCTATCTATGGCAAAACAAAACCTAAATCAACAAGGATACTAAAATAATTGCGCCTAAGGTCTTGGAAAATTCCACGTCCCTAAATATTTTATCGACCTTTTGGATTCGCGGATTTATAACGAAGAGAGTAAATATTAACGATGTTTCATTTACGAAAAGATTAATGGTGTCTTAAATCTATAACAATGAATAACAACCTCTCGCGCAGAATATTTTTAACTATACTCCAATTCTCGGCTATTAATACAGCCAAGCGTAAAAATATATAAAAAAATTCGGGAACATCGTAAAAAATATTTACCGTGATTCCAGGCTTCAGGTGTAGTGAGGGCATGGGTCCAAATAATACCACTTATAAAATCACTTCACTCCACATTTACTGTTTATGAAAATTATTTTTAGTTTTTTATAAACCGCGAATATTTCGGGCGCGAAATATTACTGGCGCCCGACTCATGGTTCGATTGAATGTTTTGGTTTGCGACGGGTTCACTTCTAATGTAATGATCGGGATTCCTTGTTTGGTAACAGCGCCATCTGTTGTATGCCTTTGAAGTTACAAACAAAATTTGCATGGACTGTGTTACCCACTGCTTTTTTAAGATTTATCTAAGCGTACTAATCAAAAACTTTTAAATGGTTCTTTGATTTTATTGATTTTTAGGAATTTGATTTTACAGTAAAGTTACTATATTTTTAACTCAACCAAAAAGTTGCAGCAATTTGAAGCTGTTATAAACGCCATCTTTGAATTCTACAGAAAACTACGACGAACCATAGCGAATGGCTCTACAAAATTCGTATCAACCAACCAAAACGAAGGGCGAATTTTACGCATGCGCAATGGAGGGGAGCGTAGTAAACCCACTCAATGAAATCAGTAGGCATTTGTCGATAGTGCATATCTCTGACGCCGGGTCGACGGTTAAAAAATTTGCGAAAATTTATAATCGCGGTAACGCCTACACCCGGTTTATAAATAAACTTTGTGTTAGTGCATAGTGACTGGATTTTGTGGAAAATGTCGAACGCACCAGTGAAAAAGGTCCCCATACACTTGCAGGTAAGAAACTTTAAGTCGCACCTGTTGTTTTCGCTCGAATATTAGATAAAGAATTAATTAAAAAGTTTTTCGTGAAGAAATCGTCTTGTGGTATATTCTAGGATCTGCAAAAACATTGCAATATTGCCACAACGTTTCTTCCTTTGCCAAATTTTATGCCTGGGAATAGTTTGACCTGATTTTCATTCAAAACTGGGTTGCCGGCGATTTGCGAAAACGTACATAATAGGTAAATTTTGTAATGGTATTTACAAATAAGCTTCCAAGTACATAGTAGTAAATTAATTGATGTAGGGAATATGATTAAATTTGGTACCCACACTATCGATAAAAGATCGTAGGTAGAAGAAAAATCTTTTGACAACCTTTCGGTTAAAACGAATTTATCGCAGCGATAACACTATCGAATGTTATACTATTTTTATCGTCCTCTGTTTTATATGTTTGGCATACCAACTAGTTAATTAACTATTTGAATCTCGAAATTACTAACCGTCTTTTCAACTATGTATGTAGGTATAAGAATTGTTAATTATGTACTCATTAATATTTACGATACCGTTATACCTACATCCATTGTTCTTTTTTGTATTTTTGCGACAGTTCATGAGTGTAGTATTTACTGGACTCTTGTGTGTACTTTTTTACCGCTGTAGAATAAAATAATTCAGGCCATAACATAGTTTTCCGTAAAAGTACTTCGACACAGATCATTATTACAGTATCTAAGTAGTAAATTCTCTATTACAAGACACGCAATCCAAAAAAAAATGGCAATAAATTGTAATGTTGTAGCCTTGATCCCGGTGAATGACCCCATTATAAGGAGCCCTTCGAGTTTCTAGGGACCTTTGCCGTTCGGTTGGCAGGACTTACGTGACATGCGCAGTAGTCACGGGATTTGAGATAAAAGCATGGAGTAACGTGAAATCTCTGACTGCGGACATTTTTTGCGTTGCTAAGAGGAACTATTGTCGCTGTTGAGGGTTAACCACAGACGAATTGTGCGACATTTATTTGAAGATCATCTTGAAAATGGTGAGTTGAATAATTGATAGATTTTTAGAGAGTATACGCCCAAAGTTAACGACCCCTAAGTGCGGTTGCCAACTGCCAATTTGCCGGTTATTTAATTCTGCTGCTAATATAAAAATAGTGTCATAAGGTTTAGGAGTCAATTATTACAGGTTAACCCACTTTGACTGCAGACATCTGTGACAATCTAGGCTCGTGCACAGATTTGTATAAAAACGCCTTTGATTTTTTTCCGGCTTCTATCATCTATCATGCATCAGTTCATCACACACGCCTGAATTATAAATGCTTTCTATTATTCGCATTTTTCATACTTTCTTGTTATCCGCCAAAAAGTATACTAACTTTGAAAAATCTGTCTCGATTAACTAACAAGAAAATTGCAATTTCATTGACTAAGGTCGTCCAACATAAAAGCGGATGGCACTTGTTTCTTCAATCAAAACGGATACTGGCAATCCGGGAAACTAGAAAGGAAAAAGAAGTTTATCATTGACAACGACAGATTAGCGAAATTAGAGCATTCTTGTTCCACTGCATCTTGTTAGACTGTGGCATATGTGAATAAAGTCTATGAAAATTTTCTTCAATTCTTTTCGAATTTGGACTGAGTTACAGCATGGCTCCCGCAGGCAGGTGCGACGACTCAATGCGACAACGATGTTGATGTCAAGGTCAAGGTCAATACTAGCTTCTGCTAGCGGCTGCGCCCGCGTCAATATCGAACATCCCAAGGTTACCTTATTACCTTCCTACTCCGGGTATAGAAAGCCCATGACCCTAAGTAAGATTGTAGCTACCTATTCATTTATTTTTACTTAGCCTAAATACAGTCCCACTGCTAGGCAAAGCCCTCCTCCAAGTCCTTCCAGATATTTTTGTCCCGAGCCAGCACGAACCAACCCGGGCAGTAGGCGTTTAGGTCGTCTCGCCACCTTTCCGGCCGACTTCGGCGGCGCCGTCCATCCTCAGGCTCCCATTTTGTAGGAACTATTATCCAGCGTTCAATGTATGCGACTGACGTGACCCGCCCAATCCCATTTAAACTTGGCAAGTTAGCAGCCTTTTTCCTAAGTCGACGATGCCAGTTTTTGAAAATTTCCACGAAAACTAGTCTGCACACCGTTATTCCACATTGTGGTGTCGCATATGTCTGCGCGAGTCTCCAAAGGTTTCAATGTAAGATTTCCTACAGTTCCAATAACAGATTTTTTTCACGTGACAAGCCACATTGCCAATAGAACAGATGGTCGAGGGACCAAAAAGTTCTGGAGTGGCGACCGTTACCAAAAGACGACGCAGCATTGGAAGGCCTCCTAAAAGCTGGACCGATGACCTGGTGATAGTCGCGGGTAGCCGATGGATGCCAGACGCTCAGGACTGGTTGTAGTGGCGACACTTGGGGAGGACTTGTCCAGCAGTGGACGTCTTTCGGCTGATATGATTTCACATTTCTCACTTAATCATTCAAGTTATTCACACACGTGGCTGCTCCAATTGGAGAAACACACAAAAATCGTAATAGCGTAACAATTTTACTATTTTAATTCAAGGTTAATTTCGTTAGCGTCTTTAATTCTCAAGCTCGTCGGTATTCAAGTGCAAAAAACCGGTCTGCCAGGCCTATAAATTAATTAAAATGTCAATTATTATTTAGGTGTCGTTTTTACGATTGGAAATAATAAGGGTATGGTGGTCACTAATTGTTTTTATTTGTGTTTTTTCGGCTTTAACGAAGGAACAGTTTGACTATAAATAATTAGCTCTCCTAGATGTTTCTCTCATATTTCTGCCATATCATCAAATAAACTGCTTTATTTTTTTAGGGTTCCGTACCCAAAGGGTAACCAACGGAACCCTATTACTAAGCCTCCGCTGTCCGTCCGTCCATCTGTCTTTCAGCGGGCTGTATCTCAAGAACCGTAATAGGTAGACAGTTTAAAATCACACATTGTGTATTTCTATTGCCGCTTTCCAACAAATAATTAAAATTAAGGTTTATAGTAGGTACGGAACCCTTCGTGTGCGAGTCCGACTCGCACTTGGCCTGTTTTTTAATTCGATAGACTTAATCTTGGGCGCAGGGTAACAGACCGTTTTTCCTATAAAATCTAGATTAGGTATAAGCTTATTCCAAACTTATTAAGGTTTTAATGAATTCGGCGGAATATCCTTTTTCCTTCATAATACCATCAAGTAAATTATACAAACTTTGCAGCATTGCGGATACGGCAACAATTTGTTTAAATAACAAACTATATACACTTGAAATAGAAAATAAAATTCCTAACTACATATGTATAATATGGCGTCAATATTTAAATAATTTAAACCACAAACAGCGTACCGGCGTGATGTTATGTTATGAACTGGTGTAAACAATCAACAGACATGAGATTTCAGAAATCCCGATCCATTTGCTATCATTGAGTTCCGTTGCCGACCTCCGAAGTTCGTCATCAGATCTTCACCAAATTAAAATGTGACCAGTCCGGGGAAATACTCTTTCAAAAAAAAAAGAATCGTCCAAATCGGTTAAAAATTGGCGAAAATATCGCTGAACAAACAGTTTTCATGGGATCCCATCATCAGATCCTGACTTATACCTTCCATCATCAGCTCAGCAACATGAGATGATGATTATCAGGTACAAATATATGAATTGCGATAGAAATTTCATGAAAAACATTGTACGTGCTTATAAAATTCTAGGGTTTCCCTCGATTTTCATGGGATCCCATCATCACATTCCTACTTGGTGACAATGGGACCACCTCCTGAGGTGGTCCCATATAGGCTTTCGAATAAAAAAATATTTTTTTAAATCGGTCCACAATTGGCGGTGAAATCGGTGAACATGCTTTAAAAACAAAATATATACAGCCGAACATAGAACCTTCTTCTTTTTGAAGAAGTCGGTTAATAAATTCGTCCGCATCGCTGTCGACTGGAAGTGAGCCCAAAAGACTGGCGGCATTGCCACGTTGTATGGCCATGGCCATACAACGTGGCAATGCCTCTTTATCCTCCTCTCATCATCTGCCTAGCCTTTTCCCAACTATATTGGAGTCGGCTTCCAGTCAAACCAGATTCAGCTGAATACCAGTGTTTTACGTAGAGCGGCTGCCTACCAGACCTCTACAACCCATTAACTGGGTAACACGGTACTTCTTGGCAAGACTGGAGTCAGATTTACTGGCTTCTGACAACCCGTAACGACTACCAAAGATCTACAAAGTACAGCCGGGACCAACGGCTTAACGTGGTTTCCGAGGCACGGAGGAAACTCGTTATGCTAAGATGGTCACCCATCCACAGACCAACCTTGGCAAGCGTTGCTTAACCTTAAAGATCGATCCGTGCGGCTGTTATTATTTAGCCACGAGCTCCTCAAAATGTTTATCCTCCTCTGTTCGAGGTAAAAGCCAGTCTTGCCTTGGGTCACGCGAAGTGTTAACTAAACGTTTAGCAAGTTCTTTAAATAACACGTAAGCACTCGGACCCCACGGTCCAAGAGTTACAAAACGGCAACTCGATTTTCTCACTTTGCCATTGCTCCAAGACTACAAAATAGCTACAAAAGTAGCTACAACTACTTTTGCCAGCAAACGAACAAGTCAAATACAAATGCACATAATATAATAAACACAACTAGATTCAACAATAATCACTATTACTATACGTTATAATTTATACTACAACTTCTAGCTGTAAATTGTTTTAATTAGGTACTTAGTGCGCTCAAGTTTTCAACCAACTTACATATTACTCGCTACCCGCCCTGGCTTCGCTCGTGTAGCAGACCATTACAATGGTTCCAGTCGGCACGTTGTTAGGGTTCCGTGCCTCAAAAGGAAAAATCGGAACCCTTATAGGTTCACTTTGTTGTCCGTCCATCTGTCAAGACCCTTTATCTCGGGAACGCGTGGAGGTATCGAGTTGAAATTATATTCTAGTCTACGGTCCCTTGAAGCTGTGAAAAAATCAAACTTCTTAGTTAATTTAAAAAAAACATACGGCCGTTTATGCCGCAAAAACGTATAATTTCGAAACCCTCAAGAGAATGAAAATTTAGGAGAGCTTTGCATATGGCCTTTTTAGACCTGCAGAAGGTCTTCGACTGTATACCTCGGCAGTCCATCTGGTGGGCACTGCGCTTCAAGGGCGTTCCCGAGGCCTATATTGACATTATCAGAGACATGTACCGCGATTCCGTGTCCTCTGTCCAGACCGCTGTTGGCGAAACGAATGGCTTCCCAATATCTGTTGGCGTTCACCAAGGCTCGGCTCTTAGCCCGTTCTTGTTTAACGTAGTGCTCGATGTAGTTACGGCAAACATCCAAGATCAGCCTCCATGGCTAATGATGTATGCCGATGACATCGCCCTCGTTAATCAGAAGCAAGCCAATCTTGAGCGCAAAGTCAACATTTGGAAGGACACGCTTGAAAACGGTGGTCTGAGACTAAATGTGGCGAAGACTGAGTACATGTCCTGTGGCAGCACGGATACAAACACCATCCGAATAGGTTCGGACCTGATCAGAAAGTCCGATACGTTCAGGTACCTTGGATCCGTGCTGCACGAGTCTGGCATCGTGGACGACGATGTCCAAGCACGTATTGGCGCGGCTTGGGCGAAGTGGCGCGAGGTAACGGGCGTTGTATGCGACCGCAAAATGCCTCCGAAGCTCAAGGGGCAGATATATAAATGCATCATTCGGCCTGTCCTACTGTACGGGGGCGAGTGTTGGCCAGCACTAAGCAGACACACCCAGGAGCTTCGCGTCACGGAGATGAAGATGCTGAGGTGGATGAGTGGCGTAACGCGATCCGATCGCATACGCAACTCTTACATCCGAGGTAGTCTTGGTGTCCGTGACGTGGGGGAAAAACTGCAAGAGTGTCGTCTGCGATGGTATGGCCACATCATGCGCCGCCCTATGGAGTACGTTGGTCGGAGATGCATGAATATGGCTGTTCTTGGGGCTAGGCCCCGTGGTCGCCCTCGCAAGCGCTGGCTGGACGTCGTCAAGTCCGACATGAGAGCCAATGGCCTGACTGAGAAGGATGTTGAAGATCGGGCAAAGTGGAGGAAGCTAAGTAGGAAGGCGGACCCTATTGCCAGGGTCCGCCTTCCTACTTAGCTTCCGGGAATAACGCCAGGTGGAAGAAGAAGAGAATGAAAATTTATAGGGTTTTTCTTATTGACCTAGAATAATAAAATTTGGAAAGTTATATCTTCCTTTACTTACTATAAATATAGGGAAAACTCTGAAAATTACACATTTGTAATTAAATCATAAAAATATAGTCTTTATTTAAAAGTAATTTGTACCTACTTTGTACGAAACTCGGTGGGCGTGTCCGACCCGCACTTGTCCGGTTTTTTTCCGACATCTACAATCGCCGTCATATTTCAGTCAAAAACCTACCTCAGTAATCACTATGTACATTGGTGAAAACAGTATAAAAATCGTTTTAGTAGTTTATCACGTACAGACAGGCAGACGCGGCGGGAGGACTTTGTTTTAATTACATACTAGCTTTTGCTCGCGACTTCGTAACCGATCACATTTTTTCTTGTGTCCTACCCCAAATAGCCTACAGCATAGCCTTCCTCATGAATGCGGCTATCATACACAAAAAGGTTTTTCCAAATCCGACGGTCCAGAGGTCCCGCCGGGGTTGCGGAATTTGTTCAAAAGAGTTACCGCGGCCCTGGAACGCAAAGGCCATTAGGAGGAACACGGATGGGTTTTAGTCAGTAAGAGTCAGACACTCCCTTCTGCTTCACCCAGAGTAGGAGGAGTAATTTGATTATTTCCCATCCTTATGAAAAAAGGTCCAGAGATTAGCTCGCTGAAACAAAACTTCAGCTTTATTGTATTGGTATACAATAAAGCTGAAGAGTTTTGTTTCGCCTTCGCTTGAAAGTCGAAATATATTCAAAGGCAACTTACTAACAGGATAAAAAGTATCTTATGTGCTTATCCAAATCATAGGCCACCAGTGTGCCAAGTTTCATGCGTATCCATTCAGCTGTTGAGGTGTGATAGACAAACAAACATACAGATTACAGAGTTTCACATTTTATACCAGTAGGACTGAAGTTAACAGACCGTCATATAGAAACATTCTACTTGATTGATGAGTAGGCTGTGGCATCCATGGACTGTGAAGAACTTACTTATATTAATAGGTTCAGTACCCCCTCATTTCCGACCACCATAATAACCCGTATTCTAGATGTTTTTACGCACAAGTACGCACGGCACAAAGCCATTTTCTACGCCTTCTGAAAATGGACAAGAATTGTACTGTTATTGTTGTTAATGTGGTCTATTAGGTAAACCTTTATAGACTGTCTTAAGAGGAAATGCTGGCGGCGAGACTTTGTATGTAAAAAGTCATACATAATTCGAGGTTTGGTTCTCGACTATTTTCTCCTCCAATATTGAACCGATCTAAAAGATATTTCACAAACTGAATCATCATCTGCCTAGCCTTTTCCCAACTAGATTGGGGTCGGCTTCCAGTCAAACCAGATTCAGCTGAATACCAGTATTTTACGTGAAGCGGCTGCCTACCAGACCTCCACAACCCATTAAATTGGGTAACACGGTATTTGTTGGCAAGACTGGAGTCAGATTTACTGGCTTCAGACAATCCGTAACGACTGCCAAAGTTCCACAAATGACAGCCGGGACCAACGGCTTAATGTGCTTTCCGAGGCACGGAGGAAACTCGGTATGTTAAGATGGTCACCCATCCACAGACCAATCTTGGCAAGCGTTGCTTAACCTTGAAGTTCGACCTGTGCGGCTGTTATTCTTTAGCCACGAGCTCCTTTTCACAAACTGAATAAGAATGAATATTATACTGTGTCCGTGTTTTCCTTTTTGATGATTTATTAACCGTGCAAGCACTAGAACTCTCACAAAATGCTCAAAATTGTCCGATAAATCGCTGTCAACAGAGCCCTCTAGAGTACAAATTAGTTAACTAATTATCAAAAAAGGAAAACATAGGGTCACAGAATGCATCCTTCTTATTCAGTTTGTGAAATATCTCTTAAATCGGTCCAATATTGGAGGAGACAACAGTCGAGAACCAAACCTCGAATTATGACTTTTTAGATACAAAGCCTCACCGCCAGCATTTCCTCTTAAGGCTTTCGAAGACAGGCACAACGCGACAACGTGTTTTCTAACACAATTTTTTTTGACGTAGGTATTAGTAACGTAGCTTAAACACTCGTTTCGCACATAATATTTATTAAAATTGGACTTTCATATTCTTGTATGACACAAATGGTGTTTGCCGCTACCACCAAAATACGCGTAAACTACTGTACTGTAGTGTGTAGTGTACTGTAAACTACTACGCATAAACTACTAAGTTCTAGTTTTTATCCAGTCAGAATCCGTAAGTCCCTTTCGGGACAAAATCGCCCGAACCGTCAGAAACCGTAAGTCCATGGTAAGTCCCTTGCGGGACAAGCCGATGCTCACGTTATTTGTAGGCGTCTTGTGTTTATTTACACTTGGCCCAATAGGGACTTACGGGTTCTATTGGTTGAAAACGATTTTGCCCCCTCGGATATTCAAAATTCACTTATGTCAACGTCACTATGTCAAAACATTCGTGCTAGGCCCTCTGTTATCAGAATAATAATTCCTAGAACAAATTCTCTCAAAAAGGCATCGTTCTTCCTTACAACGAGAAAATCCAACGGCTTTTAGTTACTCTGTTCGTCAATTCGTACATAACTCGAGAAGTGCTTGCCCGATTTACGTGATAGATTTTTTTAATTCATGGGTATCTTTTTAGGCCAAGTTTTAGTACAGTTCACAGCTATTTACATAATTGTACCATTTAACAGTACCGCGACTAGCTGGTAAACTAACTCTAAATATTCCTAGGATCCTTGGTGCTCGTACAAGAAACGTGTTTTTTTTTTCGGTTTATGGTCCGAGTTTAGAGGTTTAGAGTCCGACTCGCACTTGACCGAAGAACTTTAACAAAGCCAAAAAACCTGTATTTCTTTGTATTTACTTTAAGTCAAGAGTGAATAGGTTACTTCGGGGCAAGGTGCACTCCATCTTCGACCGCATTATATTATCGCTTCAGGTGAGATAGTGGTCAAACGCGTGCCTACCAATAGTAAAAAAAGGGATGTATATATTTTTGCTGTTGGTTGTTCATGATTGACTATTATTGACTATTATTCGCTAATAGTCAAGTGGATTAGATAATGTTGGTCACAGACAGAAAGAAAGATCAAAATTATTATTTTACCTTTGATTAAAGGGAACGGCAATATCAAAGCATGTAAGCGACACAGATGAAGCCGTGGGAAGTCATAAACAAATATCTACTTCAGTTTATTACTCACAGAAGGCGTTTTATAATTACTTCATTGCGTAGTCAATGCTGGACAAGTAGCGGAATGACTAATCCAATCTAGTATCTTTGCACCACATCTGTTAAAACTTTATCTGTTAACGTATCCGTCCGTTAACGTTAGTCTTTAAGACTGTAACGTTATCTCGGCCTATTGCGTTGGTTCTATTTCTAAACATATGTATTTAGTAAAGTATAAAAGAAAGAAAGAAAAACAGTTGATTCCTCCCAAGTAGACGCACATTTCTTATTATAAAACATTTACTTACTGTTCAAAATTACACAGGTAAAAGGTACCTCTTGGTTTAAGACGCAATTCAAACAAGTACAATTCAAAATGGATTCAGGTTTTAGTGAAGCCAGCATCAGAATCAAGCGAAAGAAGTCCACTGCTGGACATAGGCCTCCCCCAAGCGTCACAACAACCGGTCCTATCCTTTCGGCTCAATCGACCATGGTATTGTCTGTACTATCTCCGAATTAAACGAAACTAAAATGATTAAGTCCAACTTCGCCCACTGAGAATTGGCACAAGAACTTGGAGATCGGCCTCTTTCTTGTAGCCGATCTCCAAGTTCTTGTGCCATTATCCATATACAGGTTCTGTTCAGACCGAGATGTCTTCATCCGGTCCTGTGTGTTTCGCCTCTATCGGCTTCCTGCTACCCTCACCAGGTCATCGGTCCACCTTGTAGGAGGCCTTCCAAAGCTGCGTCTTCCGGTACGCGGTCGCCACTCCAGACTTTATTGGCCCCATCGACCATCTATTCTGCGAGCAATGTGCCCTGCTCACTGCCACTTCAGTATGGCGATCCTTCGGGCTATGACCTAATATGTGGCAAGCGAAATACAAAGAAGTGAAAATCGTAAACTGTCCAAAGAAATCCAGGTTTTAGTCAGCACAGCTGGGTGAGCTACTTAGTTAATTAAGTGCCTATTAAAATCCCTTTGATGCTCTTGACAGATTGACAGCTTTAAGAATCCATACTGCTGTCAATCGATGCCATACGGTGGCTGGTCCGCTGTCTATTCTTAGTCGGCCACCACATGGCGTAAATACTTCCATAATAAACGATTTTGTTTTTAAAAGTATCGTCCTTATTGCCATTTATTTGGTCTCATGTAGTTTGTCTTATGTTTTCATTCCTAAATCTCCATCAGATGTCATCTCAGTATTCCGCCCTTTTCTGGTCACATCTTTCAAGCAATTCAGCCATCGTTTCTTTGGCTTTAGTTCTAAAGCTATGACAATATTGATAGTGCTCACAGCTCGGTTGAAGTATCTCTCGTAGCTCCTGATCAAAACCCAAAGTATTTATTTCAATTAGACCATTTATAGGCACTTTTGAACTGTCAATGTCGGTCGGTCAAAAATATGAAGCTATTTGCACTTTCGAAAGCATATATTTCTATGGAGAAGAACGTGCAAGATACTTCACTGACGCGCTTTTAAAAATAATATGTATATTGTTACAAACTTATGGAAACATCATTCATGTTGAAGTAAAAAAGAAACAATTCAAAGAAATAATTATCATGAACCGTGGCCGCTGAGAAATCCGAGGTAAAGGATCAGGAGCTACTTACTCTTTGTACTGTATCTCCTACTCGTATCAGTCCTACGCTAGCTTATCGTAGGCCTGTCTTGCCCGTCTGTAGGCGTATCATTAATATTGTTCCAATTCTGAACAAAGGCCTTCGTACATCCAGAACCTATACTTTAACACCTCTCGTTGTATGACTATCTTCGTTCGTCAAGTCTTTAGGTATTATAAAACGTATCCAGTTTAATCTGCTAGCTTTTGTACCTTCGCCCGCAACGCAAGACAT
Source organism: Lacanobia oleracea (assembly GCA_950371165.1). Taxonomy (NCBI): domain Eukaryota; kingdom Metazoa; phylum Arthropoda; class Insecta; order Lepidoptera; family Noctuidae; genus Lacanobia; species Lacanobia oleracea. The sequence continues at coordinate 11,784,529 of OX493414.1, forward strand.
CATATTATAGGTAGGAGATATATATATATATATATTTGTTTGTAATGGGTTTGCTCTTGACTCTAGTCTATGTCAGAGATGACAGAGACAAAGTCTACGATGGAGCGAGCCTACCCAGAAGGAAGCCTGTTCACTCTAACTTTGAAGATAAATTATATTCTTACGTATCATGCGATAGGGACAACCCCTGCTAATCAGTCCTAATGCATTCAACAGCTGATTACATTCTTGTATCAACACCTATACAAATAGTAATCTTAGCAAGAAATCCACCATCTTTGTTTAGCTCGAGTGCTGATATTATACGTTAATCAAAGCATATAAATATTATTGTTTACTTGTACACTCTGATGTTGAACAATGGTCTGAATCGACATTCGCCAATATGCATTCGTTATCATTAATCATATAAGCACTTATTGAGGTAACAGTCAATTTTTGCGATAAGGTTTTTGAGTCATTTCGTTAGTCAGAAATTGGTACTGTTTGCCTATATGAGCTTGCATCATTGGTCGATTGACGGAGAAGAAGTCATTCGTTAGGCATTTTTCATTTGAAATATTAGAAGTTTTTCTAGTATTTCAAATGAAAAATGCATTTATAGACTTATTTTGGCCGCTGATGGCAAGGATCAACTAACTGTAACTACTGAGGCAGCGGCCATAATCCATTTAGTATTTACATGCAAAATAAATGTGTTGAATTGCCTAGTGTATTAACTGCTGTGATTGATTGAATAAATTCTAATCAACAGCAAATCGAATCACTTGAATTGCATTGTTGTGTCGATTCGATCATTTCATTCATTCATTCATTATTTTTTATTTTTTTATTTCGTTTGTTGCAAGTCCAGCAAAAAAAAAATACAGTACGTAAATTCTGGAATCATTAGTTTTTCTACAGTAATATTGAAAGGCTCGCGTTTGACCACAATCCGTTGATGTCGTCGATTATGGAACACGATTGGCTAGAAGTAACCTTTTCACTCTTGACTTAAAGATCCCCGGTATAGCTATCATTAGGAAACACATACAGGGAATATCATCCCTTATCTGTAAGCATAATGAAAGTACCTATTTCCAAAATGGTTTGTTCGTATGGATGGAATAATATCGTTTTCTTTTATTGTGCCTATTGTCGATCAGGTTTTATTTTATTAGAGAGGGAGAGGAAGGTCAAAGAAAAGATGGATGGATTGTGTGAAGAGCGATATGAAAGAAAAGGGAGTTAGTGATAGAGTGACGACTGATAGAACAGAATGGAAGAATAAAACGTGTTGCGCCGACCCCAAGTAACATGGGATAAGGGCAGGAAGATGATGATGTCGATCAGGTTTTATTTCGAGACGAACAGTAAACCAACTAACATTTAAACCGTTTAGTGAGGTTTAAATGTTAGTTGGTTTACTGTAATTTAAAACATTCCACCTTGACATTAACCGCGACGGTATCACATCGTATTTCCGACAAGCACCAAGTTTATTCCCGTGCACTGCCGCACTTACCTAATTAACATGTAAATATTCAAACCGAAAGCTAACTAGTACAGTTAGCAAAATTAACGGCGTCAACGTCCGGTACACTCATTTTCTATTGCAAGACTGTTTCCGATACCTTCTCGTTTAGAACTATAAACTTTACCACCTTAACACAAGGTTTCAATCTCCTTTTGGCTCTTCTATGGAATCTCACCGTCAAGTAGGAGCTATTCTTACCATGCCATAGGGCAGGGATGGCGAACCTATGGCACGCGTGCCAGTAACGGCACGTAGAAAAATAATTTGGGCACGCCTATACAAGAATACTTAGTCACCAAAATCTAAGAAGTCCGATTTGACGGCAAGATACAAACATTGCTGTACTAGTAAGTATGAAAGAGACAACAATAAATCTCTTTCGCACTTAGTGGTAAAGCAATCTTCTATCCCTCTCTACTCAGCTGTCAAATTGAACTTCTTAGATTTTGGCGACTTTAGCATCATGATGAAAGTTAAAGTTCAGTACATGTATGGTTTCTGTTGTTGCTAATGCAACATAATCTTACTTTATAATGCGGATGGTATTAAGATTGCTTTATGAATTTATAGTTACAAAAAAAAGAGTTAAGTTAATAGCATCTACTTTTTGTTCATTGAATCAACAATTCAAATATTTTTGCAGCACGTCATGGTTACATTAGGTATAATTTTTTGATGAAATGGCATGAGTACCATAAATGGTTTGCCATCCCTGCCATAGGGGATTCTCCCCTTCTTCCCATACAAAGGCACATAAAAAATGATTTACGTACGCGTTAAACGGTTAAACTTAGTACCATTTTAAAACGTGTGGTTAAAACATGGCTGGACGTTAAATCCTTCGAAGAAAACTCGTTAAATACTACGCCGAAATTGTAAAAGGGATTATAGTTTAGTCTGGAAAATATAGCATGCTGAAATTCCAAGTAGGTATTTGTGTGTTAGCGTTTAGACTTGAAGAATTTTCTTTCGTGTTTTTACGTATGCTGTAAGGTTTATAGCGGTAACCTTGACCTTGGATAGATTTTGTAAATAAATAACCCCTGTCAAGAGTTTCATTATTGTGCCATAGTTACGAATAAAAACATGACGTAATTTTGGGGCCCAACGCGATACAATCTCCTTGTGATACGGTCTTAGGAACCCCTTGTTAATTTCGAGAATACTTTTCATTTGCATACTTGATTCAATCGAATGCTTAGGGTTAATTCTTTGGCTTCATCGTCTGTTAATTCTAGAACGCTAAACTGCAGCTGTCCGACCCAATCGATAAATTCAATGATGGTTTTGTCACTTGTTAAAAATTTAAAGAGTTCTGTCGCACCTTCCATTTCTTCGAACTGTTGCGCTACATTTTTATAACGGTCACTTATGTCATGCTATAAAATAATTGAGTTACATAAACGAATAATTCCTAGGCCTATAGGTCGTTAAAAAACAATAAACGACTTTGAGACATGCAAAGTAACCAAATGATCCAATCTCAGTCAATTTAGCCATTTGATTTGATTTGGTTCATTAGGCCTATATTGCTCTGCTTTCGGATGGCAATGGTCAGGGATTCTTCTATAGAAACCTGGTAATTGTAGTGTGCTAAACTGCCTTTTGTTTGGGACGGTAATTTATTTAATGACATCATTGTATTTTACAACATGACCATTACAATAGACTAGGCGCTGACCGACATGCAGTGTTTGTTTATTCAGTTAGTTGCTATGATAAATAATGATGTTAATTGCTAGAGTGTTTTATTGTTTATAAACTTTATAATCATCAGATGATAGCGTCACTGTTGAGAGAAGTGGCCTTAGTGCTAGTTTTTTGGGTTCCGTCCCCTAAGTGTAACCAAAGGAACCCTATTACTAAGCCTCCGCTGTCCATCCGTTCCTCTGTCTGTGAGGGTGTATCTCAAGAACCGTAATAGGTAGACAGTTGAGTTTCACAGATTGTGTATTTCTATTGCCGCTATAATAAAAATTAAATTAAAAATTAATCCTATACAAGAAACATGTTTTTTTTTCGTCCTTCGTGTGAAAGTCCGAGTCGCACTTGGCCGGTTCTTTTAACGTTCTCGATCGCGTTAGCGTAAACGTCAATTTGTATTGAAATTGAATAAGAGCCGTCTGGCAATATCGGATTTTTTTTTCATAGGGTTTGACATTAGTAAAGAAATTACCGCAGTTTGGTTGTTCTGACCGCCAAGCGAGCATCGCCGAGCGAGTTTTGCTGAGCGAGTACAATCTTTAATAGCTCTTGTCGCTGCGATCAACTAGAGGCAAGAGCCGATCGCCGGCAGTGTGAACAGCCAGCTATCGACTATGAATGAAGATCTATATCTTTTGTCCCTTTACTCAGCGAGCAAATAGTCAATATTTACTCGCTTCCTCACCGGCGGTAAGACAAGTGCATTACGATTAGACTTCAGGTCTAATCGTAATGCAATCGTACCCGAACTAAGAATGAATAACAACAAGATTTAACAGTAACTGAAAAATCCTGCTTAGTGGTTAGGTGATACGGAGTAGAACGCGCCCGAAACTACGGACTTCGGGCTCAGAAAGTAGCCCCCCTGAGCACAGACCTCTTTTCTTGTGCTAATCTCCACGTTCCTGTGCCAGCCTCATCCAGTTTTTTCCAACGATGGCAACATTCTTCCACGAATATAATAATTCTCCAACCATTACTTGTAGCTAATTAAATTTTATCGCGTTCAGCCTTCCTGCTTGCATCCCGTTTCAAAGCTTCGTTAACAAGAACAAATCCATAACACTGAAGTTTCCAGTAACCAATGAAATAAAACTAAAACTGTTAACTGGTTTTCTAGTTACTAGCTACAAAGTCGAACAATACGTTTGCTACTCGACAACCGTTTCTCGGTTTCTCTCTTCACTTTAACTTAAGCATCAGGAAATGTATGGAAACTAGTGAAAACAGTAATGTCAACTGTTTTACGAGGAGGCTAATGAGCTTAGACCAATGACGCGGACGTTTTTGAACGGTGGCGGGTTATTAAATTCAGGCCGGGTATGTGAGTTGCTATGCGGATGCTGTGGAGATACAAAGGATGGGAATGGGACTAAAATAAGCTATGCACTTATAGCGTTTATATCTCATAATATTTGATACAAACTGGCAAGAAGAGTTTAGGAAGAGAGTGATTTTTCATTCTCTATAGAAACCTTAAAATTGCTGTCTTGTTTTTTTTAAGTTGTATTTAATTGTTTTAGACGTATGTACATATATCATGCGTTTGCTTATTAGGGTCAATTAAAACGGTAAATAAATTTTCAAGAATTTAGACTTTTATGAAATAAATACTTTGTATGAAATCATCAAAATTCGTCTGTCTTTCCCCTAATTTATCTTTGAGCTTAAGTTGACGCTGCATGTCTTCTTCTAAACATCTATTAGCCCTTTTCTCGCCTATAACAACTTTTACATAATCCACAGTTACACCTTTTAAATTTCATCCCATAACATTGTCTCGTTCAGTTTTCCTCTGTTTTGTATTATTGCATTCTATGTCAGTTTCTACTTTCTAAAATGACATAGAATGCAATCATTCTGCCTGCATTGAAATCAACTATGTATCTATCTTCTTAAAGCATAATTGAAAACAATTAAACAGATAGTCACTTTGACCGAAATCCTCCACTTGTTTTCAAACGGCATGGCTGCATTGAATGATGGCCAACCAACATCTGTCCATCTTGCTTGTCTCGCCATCATCGCTTTTACGGTCGACCTCGAAGCCGTTTCACTGTGTTCATTTTTAACTGCATCCATGTTTTCACTACTCAAGATAATTACGACTCTCTTCTTAGTTGTTTTGATATATAGATTACCAAGCATCTACCGAGTTGCTAGTAGAACGATCGTCATTATCTTCCTGTTTTTGTACATACTTGGCGTCAACCATCACGATATCTTCCACCCCCTTCTCATTCATATAATTCCTCATATCCAGCTTTTCTTTGGTCTCCCCTCCTTCCATCTTCATTCATAAGTCTACATAGAATTTGTTACATTCATATGCACCATGCACCATGGTGATTATTTCTCAAGGTATCCTTACTTTATGACGATTGTTTGTTCGAAAGTTTAGTGACTCCATTTCACGAGAACCAAAAATAGCCAGTGTCAAGAACGGATTATATTCCTGATGTATAGCTCCGAGAAAGGAGATTCACTTCCGATGTGCGACCACATGCTTAGTTAGAGAAAGCTTGTTATGTGGTTTCAGTATTTATAGGTGTTATTTTAATACGTTTACATCAAAAGATTTACGAGAGAATCATTATTCATCCCTCTTTATTGATGAATGGTAAAAAATCTAATTAAAGGCACAGGGGGCTTAGAAAATGTAAAAAGAAAGAGTTCCTTTGTTGAGTACTATACGCTGACTATTTATTGGAATTATTTTAGGGTGTCTTCTTTCTAGTTCTCATGTATGTGAACGACTAGTTGACCCGCGCAACTACGTCTGCTCCGCTCCTATTGGTCTTAGCGTGATGATATTATATATAGCCTATAGCCTTCCTCGGTAAATGGGCTATCTAACACTGAAATAATTTTTCAAATCGGATCAGTAGTTCCTGAGCGCGATTAGCGCGTTCAAACAAACAAACAAACTCTTCAGCTTTATATATTAGTATAGATTTTCACTGCGAGATCAACTACGTTCAGCACATGAATGTTTGAATTACTTGCAATTTGGGAACGGCTGTTTTTGTCGCGATTTCTAGATTTTTCCCATAATAGAAGGTTATATTCATTCAACTGCTTATATTCATGAATAGGCAAGTTCACTTCCTAATAGTTTGCAAATCAAAACTCACGCTGTATTCACTAATGTCCACGTTGCGTTTCAATGAATCAATCAATTTATTCTTTCAGACAAATAGTCTCCAAGTATTTTCCATAGAATGTCGCCAGTTAGTCTGGCTCCACGAATGCATAATTTAAGCCTGAATGTCCGAAACGCCTTACTTATGCATACTATTACTTTACGTTTAAGTATATGGCTTCTATTTATATACGACGTAGTAGATTTGCATACAATCGATAAGTGGGTTTTCTATTTACTTTTTGTAGTCACCTGTGTTTTCTTCTTCATTTGTGTCTGTAGGTTTCGGACAATTACGTCATTAAAGTCTATGAAAATGCTGGCCATAGATTTCTCTCGTCTTTGATTGTTTTGGTTGCATTCAGCAATAGTTCTTTTTTGGATTTCTTATGTGTGTTCGTCATTAATGAATGAATCTTCCATTTCCGTTTTACCTACTGCTGAGTATCAGCTTCCCCTCGGATGTCGATTGCCTCTCCCATCAGCATCCATCTAGGTCTATAGTCCTTTGTAAAATGAAGACCAGTACTTTCCGTTGATGTCGTACTTCGAATGAGTAGTCTCAAAAGACAGGAACAAGTCATCCATCTGTTTTCATTATTAAAATCTAAAGCAACGTCCACATCGCAGCTAATTCCATCACAAATCTGCTTGTCTAACGAGTTAAACATATTAGCTTCATGACCTTAATTTTTCTCCAGAATGACTATCGCTACGGGAAATAACGGGTTAGTTTACTTTGTAGGCACACCTCTCGCACTTCCCACTACAAAGATGTAGGTACTACATAAACAAGCTAACACATAAGTCCGCCTTTGTACAGTATTTTTACTAGTGCATCAAGTTTTAATAAATAAATAAATAAGTACTTCCAACAAAAATCAATATATCAACGGATGCGAGTACATCTGTGCGTCAGACAGAATGAGTGCACAGGAGTAAATAACATACAGAGACTTAGCTAGCAAATGTGTCTCTGATCACGTAGGATATGGAAGATTGCATGAAAGTTGTAGGTCTGATACAAAAACATCAGTTGAGAATTAGAATCGCCTTTGGTAATTTATTATTCAGGTATTTTAACACTGTACAGCAATGACACCAAATAGGGCAAACACTACCTACTTCTTTCGTATGTTACAATATAACGGCAGTCATTAAAAAATCTTTGTCAGTTGTTACGGGTTAGAAGCCAGAAAATCGGACACCAATTTTGCCAAGTAGAGAGATTCCTTTTTCTTTTCTTTTCTTCATGTAAAATACTGGTATTCAGCTCTGATAAGACTGGAAGTCAAAAGCAACGTAATTGGGAAAAGGCTCAGGAAATTGATTTGGTGTTGTGATTGTTAATTGACTACGGTGATTGCTTAGCGTTAAAGACTACGGTGATTGCTTAGCGTTAAAGACTACGGTGATTGCTTAGCGTTAAAGACTACGGTGATTGCTTAGCGTTAAACCTTCTTCTTAGCATGTCCATATGGCAATTTATTAATTCAGAAAATGACCTCATTTTGCTGGATTTGCAATGAGATAGGTATCTTACATGGGCGTTATTATCATACAATCTTACGATCCATCAAAGGTTTACTTAGCTCCTTATTCGACCCAAATAGTGGATTTGCAATTTCATAAACATTAAACAGATTTAGCTAGCCATGGCATGGCACAGCAAGGATAGCGCGAATCAACATGACGTTTGACTTCTGTAGTATTATCTACTCATGTCAGCGAGTGAAGAGGGGTGTTATTATGATGGCCAGCTGACATGTCAGACATAAACCCATCAGCGAGCCTTGATAAACGTTGAGTGGTTTGTACAGACTTGATTAAGCTGTGGCCACGATCCATTAGCACGTTATTTGCGTAGCAGTTACAACTAAAGTCTGAAACAAATAAGGATTAAGTTAAAGCATAAATATGTGTAAATTCTGATTCAATCGTTACGGGTAGTCTCCTTGATTGCGGAAATTGTTCGAAAGAGTCACTGCGGCCCTGGAACGCAAAGGGCATTAGGAGGAACACGGATGGCTTTTAGTCAGTAAGAGTCTGACACTTCCTCGAACGAATTTTCGATCAGGTCACGTGTCCTGACGCGAGTTTAACATTTTTTACCCATCACAAAAAAAAAGTTTTCACTTCAAAAAAAACTGACGGAACAATTTCTATGCAAAACCAATGTCTCAAAGTCGTGGTTGTCTGTGGGAGCCTGAAATCATTGATGGTTAAATAGTTTTCCGATTTTGCTATGAATTACTTGGTAATAAGATGAAAATAAAGAATGCTTCTGTTAAATATCGTACGAAATCAATGTTTGGAAAGGAATTCCCGCGTGCCTTAGATTAATGATAATTGTATGTGCAAATGCAATGTTCTCATTAGATCACTTCTGATTTGGGAGGTTATTGACGTGTGAGATCAATGATTTAAACTGAAAAGTGTTGTTTACATAACAATTTGCTGATTTGAAACCGAGCAATGGCCTCTCCTTATTAATTGCCCTGCCAGAGTCTGTGTTTCCTGATAGTTAGGTACAACTTGAGTTACAAATCCGTGGTCAAATGGTTTAGGCGTTTGCCTTGTGACTCGGTGGTCGTGGGTTCGATTCTCACGGGAAACATACTTTGTAAAAGTTGTTTCCAGTTTGGCTAGGACATTGCAGGCTTGAATCACCTGGTTGTCTGATAAAAAGATGATTCCGTGCTTCGGAAAGCACGTATAAGCCGGTGGTCCCGGCCGCCAAAAGGCGGACGTCAAACCATGTCAGAGGCCCTTGAAGGCGGTTTAGAAACTCTGAAACTAGGATGTGTAGGGTCGTTAGACCTTACTGCCCACACGATATGAAGAAGAAGTTACAAATCCGGTGTTACAAATCAAGAGTGAATAGTTTACCTACTTCTAGGCAAGCGCACTCCATCTTCTACCGCATCATCGCTTACTATACGGTGAGATTGTGGTGAAACGTGTGCCTATCAATAAAAATTAAAAAATCTTTCACTATTTTATGTAGTCTGATGAAGGTGTTATTTCGAAAACAATACCTACAAAGCTCCTGACATTAAAATTGCATAAGTAATTTTTGTTTCCCTCAATTTTCACCCCTTAAAACTTAACACGCACAGCTATCTTGGAAAAACACACGAAATTGACGGAAAACCCACAAGTGGCATATACTTTTTTCGTGGCTTCCTGCATAAAATTATATAAATTATCTATATCTATACTAATATATAAGGCTGAAGAGTTTGTTTGTTTGTTACTACTACAGTTTTACATAACACATCACTATCTACGAAAATGTTCCGCAATAGCATCTTTAATGGTTCACTCACAATAACAATTTTTATAATATTTTAATTTGATATAAAATACTGCTTCATTTACAGAGGTGTTTTCACCAATATAGTACAAACCCTTATGTTAATAAATATGTCAGTCATCTTGAGTGTTTAATTTAGAGCAAAATTGCCTTTTACACCATTTAATTTGGATGAATATCAAAATTAAAGGAGGTCGCGCAACCAAATAATTATAACGGAGGTAGAACTGTTAGACACCTGAGAGCAGATGTCGTTGACGGTTGTCTATTGCACTTTTTATTTCAGCTAAACCACAATATTATTGACTCTGGTAGGCAATTAGATGTTCAATTTGTTAGTTTGGGCCAAATAAATAAACATATGCACCCGTGCGAAGCCATGGCGGGTCGCTAGTGTATAACAAGCAGTTGGATTTCGTATTCATGTGAATTATGGCCAGTCAGTCTTAAATAAAAACATCATAAACTCGCTTATCATTCCAACCAGACTGAAATCTTCAATATAGTAGACTGCAGACCGAATTCCATGGCTGCCATAGCATTATCCATAATTTAAAGTCATTTGCGTGTCTCCCTCTAACGCCGGATACGGACCAAGCGAACGAGTGGGAAATTCAAGATGGACGCCACACGTTTGCCGTCTGCCGAGTCACTTGGGGCTGTCAAAAGTGAGACAAAAACAAAACATTTATAGCTACAAACATTAGCGATTGTCGAAATGCAAAAATGATTAGAATAGACCACGCGACATTTCGGTAGCGCATGTCAATCTCATACATAGACTTTTGAGGCTTTAGTTTGGTCTGAAGAGCGATCGAACGAACGGGAATGAGTGAAGGCCAGAGAGCGTGCGGTTATTCCCAGCCGTTAGCGTTTGTTCGCTTGGTCTGTCCAACAAACCAACGATTGGGGCTAGACAGCTCGTTATGACTCAGGAAAGAGGGGGATCAAATAGATAGCGTTGCTAAAATTTCAATGAAAGATTTCATGTGGAGGGAATTAATGAAAGATTTGAATGATAAAGGACGTGAAACTAAGTAATGTTTTTAATATTGATCTCATACATTTATAATTCCACTAGTTGACCCGCGCAACTTCGTTTGCGTCACAATTTTCATTACTGCTCCGCTCGTATTGGTTTTAGCGTGATGATATATAGCCTATAGCCTTCCTCAATAAATGGGCTATCCAACACTGAAAGATTTTTTAAATCGGACCAGTAGTTCCTGAGATTAGCGCGTTCAAGCAAACAAACAAACAAACAAACAAACTCTTCAGCTTCATATACCTATTAGTATAAGATAAGCCATGACATACTCGTATATAGTATCCATATATTATAGTATCATTTGTGGCTTCGATAGATTACAGCGTTTTATAATTGAAGACTTATTCAGTTTGATTTACTTTTTGGTATTTTGTTTCAGTTTCTATATTTTTTCTTTATTTTCCGTCTTATGTTGAGTTGTAGTGTTGGGACGGTCTTCTTCTGTAAGTTTTGACGTTCTGAAGTGCTGATTCGAAGTGCAATTTAAATAAATATTTTTTGATTTGACTTGACATAATTAAAAGGATTTATTAAAGCTAAAGGTATGAATGAGGAGGACCGTAAAATTTATTCAGATCCTTGTTTCTTATATCTATGTTCAGATCACATATCACATAAAACTTTCATAATTTAATTATCTTCCGTGGTGTATATTCCAATCGCTTTTTCATTCAAGCAATCCATATAGGTTTATTAAGAAAGAAACCGTATCGGATCGCGAACTATGAGGACAAACAGGTAAATAGAAACTGAATAGAAACTTGAGCTGGACATTCTGGATACCATCAATATCTTTACGACACTAATCTATTAGAAAAACTGGCCACGTGCGAGTCGGACTCGCGTGCATAGGTTGTGCAGTTCTGTGCGGTTCCGAACAGATTTAATTTTTAATATTTCCAACGTGTTATATTAACACTATTATTATATACTTCTTATAGGTTTTCCTGTAATCTGTAAGCAAAGAAACTGCATTTTTTTTTTAATTTTCGCCTCAGTATTTTCGGAGATACGGGGATGGTAATTTTTATCTAATTTCTTAGAACTTTCATTTGATGTGTCACACGATACAGTTTGAAAAACTTATTTTTTTAATTTTCTAGTTTGACCCCCATACTCAAAATTTATTTATTTACGTAACGTGTCCGTGTTTGGGTCACAGAAGACCATTCAACAGAATCGGTCCAGTAGATCCAGAGACAGCTGGCTGTGACAGACACACTCCTCCCATAAATGATATTGCCATATTATTTTAATCTCTCTATTTTAATTTTAATCTGAATTTATTGACATTAATCAATTGAATAATATAGGTATAATGTTTCTAAAATTGAATTTAATTTATCAAAATTATTGTATTAAGGGGTTTCATGGCCTGAAATAAATTAATTTTAATTTAATAAAGGGGTTCCGTTTCTTACGGACGTTCGGACCCCTAATATTTCATTTATCTGAGAGATAAATTCTAATAGTTCTAATAGTGAGGGTTTCTAAAGAATGCAATTTGTAGACTGAGCCTGGATTTCGCAAATTCGTGCCTTCATTCTTGATGTTAAACAATTATGAGACGATTCAAACACTCCTTAGATTGCATATTTATCAGATTAAACGTCATCGAACCTGTATTCATCTTATCTATTCCAATACGATCTGTGATAAGGACTTGTTTGCAATGTTTTTTATGACTTTACGTTTTGACATGTTTCATTTACCTATTGTTACTGCATTCTTCAATACTTACTGAGGTGACCTTGCGATATTTAGTGGTGTTTTCATAAAACTTCACACTTATGTACCTCCAATTCTGTTTCCACTCTTATTCCAATTTATTTCGTGTTTGCGTGTCAAGTTACCATTCCTATTGTCTTCTTCCATAAGTCTATTACCCATCATCTCACGACTCAACCTTCATTTCCAGCTATTCGTTTTTAGGGTTCCGTACCTATTACAAAGCCTCCGCTGTTCGTCCGTCCGTCCGTCCGTCTATCTGTCAGCAGGCTGTATCCCAAGAAACGTAATAAGTAGGCAGTTGAAATTTTTACTATTGCCACTTTTTAAAAAAATAATAGAAATTAAAAGGGATCCCATACAAGATACCCCTTCGTGTGAGAGTCCGACTCGCACTTGGCCAGTTTTTTCTCTATACCTACGTAGCATCTCAAATTGTATCGCATTCAAACTCAAAACGGCTCCAGAAATAACAGTATTAGCCAAAATACAAGTACAAACAGACAAACTAACGGACGAGCACAAACTCTCAAACCAACCGGCAAAATAACCGCTCAAAGATAAAACTTATCTAAACCAGCGTTAAGATTATCTGAATGCGATGAGAAATAGGTCACTCGGTTAGATGACACAATGTTTGGTGTATCTTTAGACTGTCGCTGAGACGATTATGCAATTATGTCACAGAGTAGAACAGTAGACCCAGTCCAAACCACGGGCTAAAATGCACGCACACATAGACACGCTTCACGTACAGAAAAATGTACCAAATTTACCAAGCCAGATGACGTCACGCGTGTCTTTAACGCACTGTATCGTCTTAATTTTTTGTTTAAGTGAAAAAAAAAAAATACGTGTTCAATATTTGAAAATCTATCAGACGGACTAATTCGATTTTTTTAGTAAAATACCCTATTCTGTTGCAATCTTACCGTGACATGTCGAAGTGATCATGAAGTTTGCTGTCATTCTACCTTGATTACTTGGATTGACAGCTCGCAAAATGTTTACTGAAATAAACGGTGAGAGGTTTACAGAATCGTACTACAGTTGACTTCGCGCTCATTTCACCCTAATTTTTCATTCATGGGGAGGGTTTTACAGAATCGACCAGCAGCGGAGATCCCCTTACATACGCGTCCACGTAAAGGTGGATACAGACATTGCGATACATGCGCCGCGTACGCCTTCAACGCACACGTTCCGATGTAAATTTGCGGGTAGCCATGCCTCACCACGAATATAAACGTCCACATTGCGAAGCAAGCGATGAGCGCCCGTGCGCTAAGCATGCCTCGCAATGTCTGTATCAACCTTAACACGTTGATTGTGTGTGTGTGTCATCATCTGCCTAGCCTTTTTCCAACTATATTGTCAATCAGTCATACAGTCAAACCGGATTCAGCTGAATACAAGTGTTTTAAATGGAGCGGCTGCCTACCAGACTTCCACAACCCATTAAGTGGGTAACAAGGTACTTCTTGGCAAGACTGGAGTCAGACTTACTGGCTTCTGACAATCCGTAACGACTACCAAAGATCTACAAATGACAGCCGAGACCAACGGCTTAACGTGCTTTCCGAGGCACGGAGGAAACTCGGTATATTAAGATGGTCACCCATCCACAGACCAACCTTGGCAAGCGTTGCTTAACCTTAAAGATCGACCCATGCGGCTGTTATTATTTAGCCACGAGCTCCACAACCCGTGTGTGTGTGTGTCCTATTTTCGCTCGTCGCATGAACCTTCTGTACTCCACTATTCTTTGACCACGTCTTCGTAACCGTGTTTACATTGGACAATGTTAATTGATTCTACAGAAGTGTACGATTAGGTGCTTGAATGGAGTTTACATCATTCGTTATGTAGTCATTATTGATCTAGAGATTGGTGATGTCAGTTTCTATGTAGTTTATGTTCTTGAGTAATTGGACATGACATTTAGTCATTTAAGATTAGACCGGTGTTTGGTAAAGTTTATTGCCACCAATCCTCATTAAGATAAAAATAACAAGACTAGAGCAAGACAGAATTAACAAAATGTTTGTCATTTTCATGAGTTTAAGCATATATGATTTTGTCCACTTTATGTACTCACACTATCGTAGCCATTGCTGGACATGGGCCTCTCCCAAGCTGCGTTACGACACACCATTTCTAGAACCAGCATCCTGTTCCACCAGTCAGTTTTTTTATGATAGTCACTCCAGGAATCGTTTGCTACCCATACCACCGGTACTTTAGCAGACATGGCCAGCCCACTGACACTTTAGCTCGATAACTGAAAGCTGCAGTTCTTCAGCCTTATTACATAAAACCCTAAAAGCTAAAAATGTTCAACCAAAAACTCCTTTATATCTGAATAATGACCATGACACCAATTCACGTTACCATAGTACAGTAAGTACACAAGTAAACCAACCTTTTCAAGACCAAATGAAATCCATTTAACGCTATTGTCCGCGATCGGTGAGTTCTTCAAAACATCTGTTTTTTTTATATTCAACGAGACTAGTAGTATTTACATCTGTCTCGAAATTACTTTAAAATTCGACTTCATCTACTGAAGGTTCGTCTTCAAGGTCATTTGTTTTGCCTTCAATCGCTTCCATTTTTGGAAAATAAATTAGTGTATCTTTAAAATATTACACATACTGGATTGAGCTCAATTTAGAAATCCTGTGACCAGAGACTTCTTCAAAACATCTGTTGATATAATCAGTGAGACTATTAGCATCTAAACCTATCTCGAAAATACTTTAAAATTCAACTTAATCTACTGAAGGCCCGTCCTCATGGTCACCAATTGTCTTCTCATCAATACAAAACAATGCTACGTCTTTAAAACATGCTACAGATACTGGACTGACCTCAATTCAGAGAAAAATGTGATCCGTAATTTTTTCAAAAAACAAAACTATTTTTGATTTTAATTTTGTATTCAATGAGTCAATTAATATTTACTTCTGTCTCAAAAATACTTTCAAATTCAACTACATCAACGGAAAGTCCTCTTAGTCACCAATTGTTTTCCCTTCAATGTAAAACCATGGTAATTTTTTAAAATATCGTACACAAACTGGATTGAACTCAATTTAGAGAAATATGCGGTCAATGAGTTGTTTTAAACCCGTTCTCATAGTCATCAATTGTTTTCTCTTCAATATAAAACAATGCTTCATCTTTAAAATATCCTACACATACATATGAATTGAACTCACAAGAAAACGATATTGTTATCGCAGAAAATATCTTTATAGCTCGCATAGTAATATTTATGCTCAGTCAACTTGCGTTGTTGCTGTGATACGTAACGTAAAATGGTGAGTTATTTTGAAATTGTTTCTGTGAATATAAAATGCACCCACGCTAGATTTGTCAGTGAAGTAAAACTGGCTGTGACGTCACACTGTATCAAAAATTGATGTGCCATACGCCAAAGCCATGAAAGGTCATTCATTCATTTAGTTACACGGTCCCATCGCCACATGATAATGGTACTATGACCTCGAAAATTAACGTAGTTTTTAAAGTTCGGAACGTCTGTGTGAAAAATATAACCCTTACAGGATCAGTCCTGTGCGTGGTTTTTATTATTATTGATAAGCTCGCATTTGACCACAATCTAAACTGATGGAAAGTGATGATGTGGTCGACGATGGAGTACGCTTGCTTAGAAGTAACCTTTTCACTCTTCCTATCAGGAAACACAAATTCCGGTAAATAATTCGACACCTTAGTTTGCTTCATGACAGTATTGTAAGAAGTTACACTCTGAAATATACATGTTTACTCAAAATTAACCTGAAGACTGATAACATAATTTGCACAAAGGCAGTTTTATGATTTTACGTAATTGTAATGAAAAACACTTTTTATCTTAAGTTTTAAGAACTTCTCCAACATACATCAGGGCTGATACGGACTTTCTTTGTCCAGTTGGATTCTATTTAAGTTGTTTCGTTTCCAGCCATTTTCTTTTTCAATTAACTTCCCTGTCAAATGCAGGGAAACGGTTTAATATCTAAGATGGCTGCAGTTCAATGTTAGCTTAGGCTTCTGCGAATCGTTTTTGAGAATCTTTTAGGGTAACATGATTATTCCTTGTATGTATTATTCTTCGTTATCGTTGTCTGGTCTGTTAGCAGCTTCTCTGTTTATTATGATATGCCTTAAGATCCTCGTTATCAACGCAACCAGTTTCATCATTATCAATATGACAAGTTTCTAGTTCATCGATCAGGGAATTTGAAAAAACCATATCATTGCCATGATAATGCTGTACCTATACCATTCCGTCTTCTATGTCTGTGTTTAATTTAATTTTACTTATTCACCTTGGCTAATCATCTCATATCTTGCCTCTTCAAAAGTAATTGTAGATATACCAAGACTTGGCACGTATGTATGTATGGAATAGTAAAAAAAAAACTTTATTTCTACCGAAGACTTATATAGGGTTAGTGGCATTATTCTTAAATTGTGAGTAAACAATAATACACCGTGATACATACACGTAACTGACAGAATAAATTATAATGGACAGTGCACTTTGTCAGGTATATCAGGTAATTTAGGGTATCAACAGACGTAGCAAGTGGAACTCCCAAGGATTCCACTACTACCTCTACTCTTTATAATACGTCGCCACTAACATTTTAATCATAAAAGTCGTATAAACTATCCTATTGTACCACCTCACTATAGCCCAACATAATACAGTCAAACTGCATTGTAAAGACATGGCCTTCCTAACTACTATTTCGCATGGCATACAACGTTGAATTCGCCATAGTGAATAAAACTGAATAAACTCATTTCCTTTACACTGAGGTTTTTAAACTTGTGTGTTTCATTATTTCAGTTATGCTGAATCATTGCGTTTTCCCTTGAGGGTATTTGCATTTATAATTTCATTTTTGCTGTAACCTGAGCAACCTCGGTACCTATGTATTTGGGTTATTGTTTGTTTGCATATTGTATAAGCTGGCGAGGATGCTTCCGTTTGTAAAAATCAATAAATGAGTGAAGGAGTTGGTGTATTGTATTATACCTTTTTGGGATTTTATGGTCGATGAAAACCTTTTCTTCAACCTAATTGTCAAGTATCATAATAGTCTTCAAACAAATCATCGAAACGCGACTTTGATTTTATTTTGTGTTTAGGACAGCAGTGTCTTGAATATATCGACATGTTAGATGTATGCGTATATGGCGAAGGATTTAAGACGGTCAAACGAAAAGCCTACTAATTTTCAGAAGTCTTGTGTGTGAACTAAGAAGTAGCAGTACAGAATGAAGACCCTAAAGAAGACCAGCTACGTACTCTCCCTCTATGTGATCACGAACAGAAAGCGGCTCTTATCTCTACCTTGGACACTAACATTGACCGCGGTAAATCTTTTCTCTTGATTAGTAATGGTCATGGATACGTTGCTTTGACATTTACATGATGTGATCAATTGATTTCCATACTGATTTTCAATCATGACTTTCTTTGACATCATTAATCAATCAAAGACTATCGCAGTTTACTACAGAGCGTTTCTCAATCTCCGTCACATTGCGCGAATACCTTCAACACCTTGCGTCTTGTCTTCTGCATCCACCCGCCAGTTATGTTCGTTGATCCATCGATTATGACGGTGTCCAAAGATTCGTTTTGTGATTTCTAGTCTTCACTCAAGGACTTGTCGAGTCCAACCGCTATCAGTTCTTCAATGGACATGGCCTACTCATGGTACTCTACTATGGTTACTCTAGTTCTGTTTATAGATATTTAATATTAACGGGTATAGATATAAGGATGAATAATGATTGAGTTTATCTGCATATTCCATTTCCATTATGCTCAGTGTTGTGACCTTTGAAGTTATTTAGCCTTGATCAAAAGCAAAAAACTTATATTACCTAAAAAAACAAGTTTTAGATTATGAAACTACCTATAGAATTCGCTTGTTGCTAAGCATTATTTAGATTACATTAGTCAATCCAATAATGGAAACTTAATATTTCTTGAACCAGCTTTTCCAACCAGGAGATGATTTAAACCGATTCCTGAATTCCGTAGCCTTCTTCTGTCGTGCTAATATGGCAGGCATGTCAAACTGCATATTTTAATAATAAGGCTAGCCGTACATTGGATACGGATTTCCTTTGTCTTTGTCGTACGAGTACGAATTGAGTGCGAAAAATGCAACATTTTCCGCCTTTGTTCGCCTAAATGTTCGTTATTATGTACTATTCTGCAAAACCATAAATCGTGCGTAGCTTGTGCGTAGATTAGAATGGGGTATTTTACAAAAAAAAATCTAACTAGTCCGTCTGACAGATTTTCAAAAAATATTCGACACGTATTTTTTCTTTTTTCACGTGAACAAAAAATGAGGACGATACAGTACCAATATTTTTTGTCTAAATCTATCAGACGGACTAATTAGATTTTTTTTTGTAAAATACCCGATTCCCAGTACGTGTTTTTTGATAGCTACAACCTAGAGTTAAGAATGGATAGATTAATTCTAAGCAAGCGTGCTGCATCATCGACCACATTATCGATTTCCTTGATCTAAGATTGTTTTCAAAAGGTTGCCTATCAACAATAATAAAAAACACACGACTACAACTCTTAAGGTCGAGACTTCAGCTTAGATATGTTCCCGTCTCAATCTTACAATAATAGTTTAATAAATTAAGGAACACGCTTGCGATTTTTTATTTGCAAAATGAAATGCTTATTAGCTCTAAGTCAACGATCATGAAAGTATTTTTTAAATACCTTCATCAGCGATGAAGTTATAAAGCTTCAAAGATTACAATTAGAAAGAGAAGTCCGATGTAAACTTTGACGTCATCGTCTATGACGCCTATACAACTGCCATAGAAAACAGCGTTTTCGCGAGAGGGACAGATATATTTGTTTAAAATAATTATATCTCTTCGTTTTTCGAGTAATTTTGATTCTATTTTCACTGTTAGTATTATATTTTTGTATATTTATAGATAAACTGTATAGATGAGAAATATGTTTTTCATGCATATTCCCTATTGTACGACAGTAACAGTAATTAGACTAAGCCAAAGTACGTGTGCGGGCCTGAGTGTGCAATGTGGCAGTACTTCGTACCGGGAGCTTCGGGACTTTTCGCACACAGTCGTGCATTATCGTACGAACACGCATTCAATGTGCGTTTGCCCTAATATGTAGTGGTGCGGTGAAAGCGATCAATAAACTCGGTAACGCGATATTCTCCGGGTTTTCCTTTTAGTTAAGTAAACATTGCGTCACGAGACGCTCAGATGAATATAGTTATAATTATACTGTTGATGTTGCTTGCACTTGTGAATAACGAGTGTTATTTTTAACGGTATTTTGTTTATGATGAGAGAGACTTCTTTGCGATTGATTGGTTTTTAGGGTTCCGTTGGTTACCCCAACGGAACCCTATTACTAAGCCTCCGCTGTCTGTCTGTCCGTCCGTCTGTCTGTCAGCAGGCTGTATCTCAAAAACCGTAAAAGGTAGCTGAAATTTTCACAGAATTTCATTTTTTTTTTGTGTATGTCTAATGCCGCTATAACAACAAATAATAAAAAATAAGGTTTATGGTACGGAACCCTTCGTGTGGGAGTCCGACTCGCACTTCACCGGTTTTATTTGAATTGATAGTTCCCATTCACTTTTGTTAGCGGCTATTCTTTTCTGTAGGAGACAAGCGTGCATAGTTAATTATCCAGCTCTAGCAAGATTCTACGCAATGTAGAAGGTAACGATTGTCGAAATGTTAAAATGAAGGGGATTTTGATCTTGTCTGTGATTGATATAGCTGGTAGACTGTTACTATGACTAGCAGTCGGATGATGATCAAGATGCAGTCATCTTGAGACTCGTGTCTACCTCTAGGGCAGTGTGATGCTTGATTTAGCGATCTTACCTCTTCCTCTCTTTTTAGGGCTCCGTACGTCAAAAGGAAAAAAGCGGAACCCTTATAGGATCTTTTTGTAGTCCGTCCGTCTGTCAGTCAAGACCGTTTATCTCGGGAACGCGTGAAGGTATCGATTTGAAATTAAACCCATTTTTTTTTTCAATGGCCCCTTGCAGCTGTGAAAAAATCAAACTTCTAAGTTTGATCTTTTCTTGTTTATGCCGCAAAAACGTATATTTCGACACTCAAGGGAATCAAAATGTATAGGGTATTTCCCGTTGACCTAGAACTATGAAATTTGGCAAGTAATTCCGTCTTATACTACAAGTAAGATAGGGAAAAGTCTGAAAACTATACATTGTAATTAAATCATAAAAAAGATCTTTATTTAAAGTAATTTGTCCCCTCGGTGGGCGAGTCCCTATTATTGAGTTAGAGCCGAAAACGAGGTCTGATTAAATTATTACTTATTATTTTAAAATAATAATAATTTTATCAGTTATCAATTTCTAAACAAACGTATGGGTACAAACTTTTGTTTAATTAAAACATACGCTACGTTATTTTAATTCGATATAAGTTCCGTTACTCGCGGATATCATTAAGTCGTTTTTGTACCTAAGTACCTACTTGGCGAAAGATCTTGGAAGTGCGATAACAAGCATGAGAAAAACATTAAAATGGTGTTCTTAACGATGATTAATTAGATTCACATTATTATAATATTCTCAGTCGTTTCATTCAGACGGACAGACAACGGAGATTTAGTTATAGGGTTCCATGTTGATTACCTTTGACGCTCTAGCACCAATTTGACGTTCTTGAGGTTTCAGAGCCAGTTCCACTATTTCTATTTTTACGGCTCGAAAACATCAACGACATTATCCGACGCGCTCTTGTCGCCGTCGGCGTTCCAGCCGTACTAGAACCCATTGGCCTGGCACGCGACGATGGCAAGCGACCGGACGGTATCTTTATTTCCATGGAAGATGGGTAGGCCTTTAGAATGGGACGCTACTTGTGTCGATACTCTTGCGCTATCCCATCTTCCTAGCTCGTCGTGCTGTGCTGGTACTGCCGCTGCGGCTGCTGAGAACCTCAAACGGCGGAAATGTAATAGCCATGTTGGCAATTATGTTTGTGCGCTGTTTCGGGTTGAAACTCTTGGACCGTGGGGTTCGAGTGCTCACGTTTTATTTAAAGAGCTAGGCTAAACGTTTAGTTTAGTATCCTCGGACAGAGGATAAGCATGGCCATAGAACGTGGCAATGCCGCTAGTCTTTTGGGCTCACTTCCAGTCGACAGCGATGCGAACGAATTTTTTTGCCGTCATGTTGTAAGTTAAGAGTTTTATTTTCGGTTGTAAGTGTATATAGCTTTTTATTTAAATATTTTTTTTTATACTAAGTTCTCATTCGTATCTCAGTCGCTATCTGTCCAAAAAGCCTCGTAAAATTAAAAATTAGTAGAATTCGTACTCAGATTGTTTAGACGCCCAGTTTTTTCGTTTTTTAATATTGGTAAGGTTCAGTGTAAAATACTGATATTCAGCTGAATTCTGTGTCATTGTAAACCGATCTCGATAGAGTTGAGGAAAGGCTAAGCAGGTGATGATGGTAAGGCTCTGTGTCTTATTGAATAAATAATTGATACTATTTTCTTATTTATTAAAATGAATTTCCCTTCCTACGATTCCATGCGTTATTGCGTCTTTATAAAGGTACTTAAATGGCCTTCCAAAGTGTACATGCTTACTGATTAATATGACTGATATAATTCTCGTAAAAACCGTTTAATGTTTTGAGATTACCGATAACCGCACACACTATTGTTTCTGTTTTGTTTAACTAAACGATAACCCTTATCTATTAAGCGGATTTTAGTTATAACTAGGTAATAAAACTGACAAATAGTCCAAGTATTATGAGTACTTACAATTAGTGTGTTTTCTTGTCCTTTTATCTAGCAGGTCCGTATCATTCTTATTTACCGACGTTAAGGTAGACCTCCAGATTCCAGTTACTGGGTACAACGGTACCCCTTTGCAGGGCCTGCGGACGGCGAGCATCGGGTGGCTCGCCGTCTTATCAGAACCAGGTCCGAGTCGACGGCGCGCTGTGTTCCACGCACGCCTCAAAAAGCTGTCAGCATAAAAGATGGGGCCCGCTAGGGTCAGTGCCTGCGGACTTCGTTCGAAAGAGGCACCGTACCCTAGAACGCAAAGGGCATTAGGAGGAACACGGATGAGTTTTAGTCAATAAGAGTCTGACACTCCCTTCGGCTTCACCCAGAGCGAGTGGAGTCATTTGATGATTTCCCATCCTTAAAAAAAAGTTGGTTTAATTGTCTTTGTTAAATATGATGTGGCCGAAGTTAGGTTTGGTTGATGAAACTTAGGGCACCCCAACAGGGATAGCTTAAATTCGAATGGGATGACGCTCGCTTTGCTCGCTCACTCTAGCTCCCATTATCCCATTCATGAAAGGTTTCTTTAAACTCTGCAAACAGAAGTAGAGGTTAGGTTAGTTTGAGGTGGCACTTCATGATTAGAAAAAGAATTCTGCGTATACCCCAAACAAATTAAACAAAGACAGAATGTGTCGGAAATTGACATCCCTTTAAAAATTGCCCAGTCTATCGAACCCACTGACACAAATAAACACAATGACTTTCACAAAAATAAGCTCGACCTAATTTCCACCTAGCTAACAAAAGGTAAGTAAATGCCAAATAGAGTTATTACACCTTTCAGAGTTCCGTGAGCATAAAGTGCTCAAGCTTCGCATGTGCGTTTAATTAATTACTTTTTTTTACAGCTGACGTCATCGTTACGTCACGCCATGGTTATATAGGTTTGTTAAAAAAATCGGTTAAGAGCGAGTTGGACTCGCGTGGTGAGGGTTCAGTACGATTCTATTATGTTTACTAAGAATAAACTTCACATGGTAGTTAAACACTGTAAATATAAGTTGCACAACATAAGATTTACCATTTTATTGATTACTAGCGGACGTCTCGCGGTTTCACCCGCGTAGTTCCCGTTCTCGTGGGAGTCATCATCTGCCTAGCCTTTTCCCAACTATATTAGGGTCGGCTTCCAGTCAAACCGGATTCAGCTGAATACCAGTGTTTTACGTGGAGCGGCTGCCTACCAGACCTCCACAACCCATTAACTGGTACTTCTTGGCAAGACTGGAGTCAGATTTACTGGCTTCTGACAATCCGTAACGACTGCCAAAGATCTACAAATGACAGCCGGGACCAACGGCTTAACGTGTTTTCCGAAGGACGGAGGAAACTCGGTATATTATGATGGTCACCCATCCACAGACCAACCTTAGCAAGCGTAGCTTAACCTTAAATATCGACCCGTGCGGCTGTTATTATTTAGCCACGAGCTCCAGTGGGAGTACGGGGATAAAATATAGCCTATATTACTCGCTGATAATGTAGCTATCCAATGCTGAAAGAATTTTTCAAATCGGTCCAATGGTTTTTAAGTTTATTCGTTACACAGAACTACAAAATCTTTCCTTTTTATAATATTAAGTATAGATAGAGGTTTTACGTATTCCTTAACTATTTTCAGTATTTTTTTTTTTTTAGCTGTTTTATTTGCGATACACGTCCATGATTAAGTTTCAGAATTCGTATGATACGTATAATCTTGTTTGGTACCTACACATACGAATCGTATGTGTAGGTACCAAATAAGAGGTCTAGAATATAAGGAGCAAATTGACTGTTACAAACGGACAGATACACGAGTGATCTCATAAAGAAAGCTTATGTTTAGTTGCGCCAATAATTACGCATACCATGAAAAGAAAAGAAATTAGTAACTTTTTCTACTACTTACTAAGTACTATGTTGTAGGTTCCTTATAATAAGGATTTCGATTTTCATTCGCACGTACGGAACCCAAAAAAAAAACACTCGTAGCAACAATATCACTATTTGCAATGTAGCTTTATATTTTTGCGCACAATGAAAGAAAAGTTGATTAAATGGGCGGACATTCGTATGCTTATTAAATGGCTGGCCGTTGGTAGTCAGACTTTTTGTTGAAATTATAATGCGTGCGACGGACGCCAGCCGCAAAGTTAAAAGTTGGCGAGGCGAGGGTTTAAAACGAGCTTTTCGTTTTAAGTCTAGCGGTTGGCTTCAGTTGGGGTAAGAGGAGGAAAAAATACGAGAATAAGGGTGCCTTTCCATTACAGCAGAGCGAGGCAGCGGAGCGGAGAAGCTAAGAAATTTTATTTTAACCTCGTGGTGCGGAGATTTTATGCAATGCCATTGGTTAAAATTTCTTCGTTCCTCCGCTCCGCTGCCTCGCTCCGCTGTAATGGAAAGGCACCCTAAAGAAGAAAATCGCTTTAACATTTAGGAGCTACCTCAACGAGCGAGTGTCTCGTGACGATAGTACTACTTTTCTTTATCAATTCTAGAAACGTATCCATAGGGTGATATTATCACGCCGATTCGAGGAGCAACATTGACGAACAAAACGTCAACTCGCGGCGATTCAACCGCTCGTGAAGGAAAAACGGCGAAAAATAACGGCAACTTCATAGTTACCTGTTTTTTCGCACTTTTGGGACGTCTTGTTGTAATAAAATCACATTATTTTAGGCTTAGTTTTACCGCTCAGATTTGCCCCCGTCGACTATAAAATCTGGTAAACTTTCTAGGATTTTCAATACTGCAAAATTGTTACTATAACGTTTCACACCTAATGGTTACTGAATTTTGAGCGTATCGTTAAGTTCAAGTCACTCAGCTATGACCGAATGTTACTAGAAAATGGTCAAGGTTTTCTAATATCTAAAAGAAAAAATATTTCTATGAAAGCTGCAACAGCATAAGGACTGGAAATTGGGCTATAATAGTTGTGCAACAAACTAATCGTTCAGAGACCAGTCCAATTAAACCAATTACTATCACTTGACACAAAAGCACCAGTTTCAAAATACTGTATTATTTATGAATAATACAATATCTTAATACATCATCATCATCACAACAGCCGAAAGACGTCCACTGCTGGACATAGGTCTCCCCAGAAGGGGGGTTTGCCATAATCGCCACGCTTGTTAGGCGGGTTGGTGATCTCAGTGTATGATGTTGCCTTTTACAGAGAACGCTGCTGCCCATTCTCTGGCGAGTCCCTTAGTCGCCTCTTACGACACCCACGGGAAGTGATAGGGTGGTATTATTCTTTTACGGCATCATACAGCAACGGCCGACGCCGTACGGCAAATACATAAAACGTAAGATATTATAGTTTAAATAAAATTACCGCTGGTTTGTCGTAGCAACATAAAATACTTAACTAAAGTAGTTTCAGTATAATTTACAGATCTGTCAAGAGGTTTCCTTGAACCACTCATTATTTTAACGTAAATAATCAATTATGGTCTTACATAATTATGACCATGAAACTCATGGTACCTATATTACCATCACGTGAACCACCTATGTGTCGTACGTCTTTAGTAAGATACTAGCAGACGTCACGCGGTTTCACCCGCGTAGTTCCCGTTCCCGTGGGAGTACGGGGATAAAATATAGCCTATTTTACTCGCTGATAATGTTGCTTATCCTTTGCTGAAAGAATTATTCAAACCCGTCCATCAGGGTTTTAAGTTTATTCGTTACATACAAAATACAAATCTTTCCTCGTTATAATATTAGTAATATTAGTATAGATGATGATTACGCCTGAATTCTTAGAATAGTTATACTAGAAAGCTTTAGGAAGTTAAATAAAGGTAAAAAATCTTGACGTGACTTTTAACACAAACACATATTAAACAAGTAAAGTACTGGTCGAACTAATGGTTCAATTGATTTAGTAGGCAGTCGTTATTGTTGTATTTACATTGGTTTAAGTAAGAGTGAATAGGTTACTTCTAGGCAAGCGTGCTCCATCTTCGACCACATCATCGCTTAGGTACCATCAGGTGAGATAGTGGTCAAACGTGTGCCTATCAAAAGTTAAAACAAAAACTCGGAAACTGCTGCTGAGAAATTCCTGAAGGGAAAATTTGACCGACCCGGGAATCGAGCCCAGGTCCTCATGTTCACATACAACCACTTAACCAACTAGCTAGTCTTGTGTAACTGTCACAAAAACTCACATGTAAATACAGTATCGTATATAAGCGTTTCACTCAACAAAAACGTAATCATCATTGCGTAATTACTAATTAGCAATTACAATACTCATTGTAACATCTGTAACAGTTCAATGTCATTCAAAAGAAAGAAACTGATTTATCGACTGGGAATGTAAAACAAAGATGGCGCCCGTCGAAGTTTCGCGCGCTTTTCCCGCAACCCGGTTTTTCTGGTTCTAACAGTAATGGGAAAAAGTTTTTTTTATGCTCCATTGTTTTTAAATCGATAATGCATCATTTGAAGTGTCCATTCTGTCTTTCAAAGTCACAGAAGACTGATAAATGACTAAGATTTTTTCTCATTTCAATTGGTAACACTTAATTTTCTAAACTGTCAATACGTATTTCAATCCCCTCATTCGATTACGTTTCCATTCCATGTTTGATTTCTCTGCTCTGTCATTAATTGTTGTGTGTTAAATAATTTTCCTAGAAAGTCTTTTCATTAACTGAACTAGCGTCCCATGACTCAGGATCGCAATCAGACTAATCTTCATTGTGTCCTTAATTACTAGAAAGAACTCGATTTAGAAATACTTCCCGTCGTGGAACCAATTACCCTAATCTCCGGTCCTGTTTTGACTACAAACGAACTCATAAATCCAACAAACCGCAATGTTTTGGAAACGGTAGTAAACTACTCGTAGAATTTCAAGCAATCTGCGTCAGTTCATTTGCCGCGATTATTTCAGTCTAACGTGTCAACTTCTCTAGTGTTTTCTGCTATATTATCTGCACATCTTTTATCGCTTTCTATTTGATGTAAAAACATATAGTTACGAGTGTATACGCAACGTAAAGCGAGGGGACGACCACCTTCTATTTTCGGTATCACATTTTCAGTTTCAGTTAGTCTCGCGTACGGCGCGCCGGTCGCCATTCTCGGCGGAACGTAGCATTAAACGCGAATTATTACCGTTTCTGCTTGCTTATTGGTCAGTTTCATAATCGAAGTTTGAAAAATGACGGTTGACACTACTCCTAAGTCGGTTTCTGGTATCAATATTAAAGTGAGTTTACTTTTTTATTCGGTTTCAAGAATTTGCGCACATCCTTGTTCGGGTTATATTTTAAGTACTGGAACTTGACTGTCGCTGTGAGATATTCATAGGACGTTAAGTTAGTCTGACTAGAATTTGCAATGAACTTCCTTTTGTATGACAGTGCATATTATGCCGTTATGTCTCCATGCGTTGCGACCTAAAATATCTTGCTGTTTTCATTTCTAATTCCTTTGTTCAGATCATGACTAACTTTGGAATCTTAACGCTGAATATTTTTAAGTTCTTTTTCGTCTCGTCTTGTATGCTCCTGATACTTGGCACTTTCTTTATCTAATTTCTTGCTCTAAAAGGTACAACCTTCAGTAAATACTGAGAACGAGACTCGGCATACACCTTGTCAGAACCTTAACACGGATTAGTAATATTTGAACAAGATAACACATGAAGGCCTAGAAGTACAACATAGGTACTGTTAAATATCAATAAAAGGTTTTTCTTCAAATGTTTTATCATATTACTAAGTACTCCGACATCATAAAATATCTCGAAGGCTTGAGGCGTAATGGTAGTAGATTTTATTTTGCGTATTTGTTCCTTCCGTTCGAGACTTTCTAATCATGGCCTATTGCTAGAGAGCATGAGCTATAGAGCTACGAATAGGGGATGAGTTGTCATCTTGTCCATACGAAACGTATCATGGATTTATGACATCAATAGTAACATTCTTAGGGTTCATATCTGTATGAATAAGTAATGATCTGTTGAAGATGATTTATAGTCCGACAGGGCGGGTTATATAGGGAAACAGACTGCTATTGTTCCAAGCTGTCTAATACTCTCATGCAAAGCAGTTAACATCAATATTGATGAACTGATTTACGATATCAGCAAGTATAGCAACGTTTCCAACTCCTAAAGGAAGTTTGGTATGATATTAACCACATCTTTTTGGTTGTTCCAGAGCTCGCAAAACCGCCTGCTGATCAAAAATGGCCGCGTCGTCAACGATGATGGCATGGAAGACTTGGACGTCTACATTGAAGATGGCATCATCAAGTAAGTTATTTTCACCTTTATTTTTCAGTATTTATAGTTAAAAGGCATTACTGTTTTCAAGTTATTTGAATTGTTTTCCTCACCAAAGAATCGCCGCATACATGAGCGTGAGCAAGGAAAAATATATGTCCTGATATCTTTAATATATCCTGCAATCTGCATTGGATACAACTTACAAAGTTTCTTGGCATCTCTACCTAACTATCCTGTCTGCTAAATACATTGTTGCAATAACACGTATCTACGAGTTTTGGCTTGGCTTGTTACACACTCTTCGTCATCTTTCTTTATTTGCCAAATAATGTATACTTCGATGATATCATCCATTTCATCGTTTTCTAATGAACGAGCTTCCGCTGTTCCTTCAAACACATTAAGTCTGATATAATCTAAATACATTATGAGTTTGAACATGTAAGACCTGTTAAAATTGACAGGTTGCAGGCCTAGCTTACGCACATCATTGGGTAACCTATTTCCTGATTTAGCTTTTCTATCTTCCATGGAAAGTTATTCTTAAAGAGTCTCAATCTCACCGTATTTTCGCATCAGATAATATTGTTTCTTCTTTTTAAATAGTTATCACAAACAGTTTATTTGTTAATTCACCACTTTAGTAAGTGGTGAATTAACAGATAAACATTTGTAGTCAAAAGAAGTCAAAACTTCATTAGATTGGATACGGCTTTCACCATCATAAAGATATTTTCTTGACCCAGATTTAATATTTACTAAATATTAAATTACAAAATTGTATACATGTGGAGCCGGGGTGCAGGGCTAGGGCTAAAATAATTATATCCTATAACTTTTGAGTGCTAAGCGGGATTCCTTGCGTCTCCCATTCCCACAAGACGGTGCGTCGTATCGATCTTGTGGGCTCTCCCATCTTGGCAGACGGCAACGGATGTATATGTATGTATAGCGTCTCTACAGGATGGAAGATTTAATATCAACAGGCGGTTGTTTTGACAATATTGATAGTATTGAAAAGCTTATATTTATAGGCATGAACTAGGAAGTAGAGGGTCAAACAACAATCGTCATTTAACTGAGGCAAGTTTTAAATCATGATTACGGATGCTAAAGCTATGACAATTGTCAATAGTCGTTAAAATATTTATAATCAAATGGACGATTCTAAATATTAAAGCGTAGCAGCCAAGCTAAGTAAGTTTAGCTTATACAGCGTAGTTGAATAGTTTGCAGTCTGTACAAATGTGTGAAAAATTATCTCAGGTATATGAACAAAATTTTAAGAAATTCTTCTCCAGCCAGCTTAAAGTTATATCGAAAAATAAAAGTCTGTTGATAATGGAGTTTCCCCCCCTGTATTAAATGTAATGTACTTCTAAACAACATTGATGGCACGGAACTGCGGACGCTGTCGACCTTTTTTCGGAACGACACTGCAGATAGCCCTTT
The DNA here is from genome assembly GCA_950371165.1 of Lacanobia oleracea. NCBI lineage: Eukaryota > Metazoa > Arthropoda > Insecta > Lepidoptera > Noctuidae > Lacanobia > Lacanobia oleracea. The sequence continues at coordinate 11,814,570 of OX493414.1, forward strand.
ACGGGTTGACGGGTTCGGCTTTTTCTGCTACGTCGACCAATACTGTATTATTAGCTTTGGCAGTTTGTACTAAATATACTTCAGCATCATCGATAGTGTTTTTTGTATCGGAAATCTCAGGTCTATTAGATTTAGATTTTGATGTTTCTACATCTAAAACTAATTCGCCGTATTGCGTATACTTTTAATACGCCTTAGCATGATCCATAACGGCTTTTGCATTGGCAATCTCGGATTTATTAGATTAAGGTTGAGATCTAGAAGCCTTATCACGTTCCTTTTACACTTCTAGGTCTTTAACGGCAGTTGTTAAAACATCATTAGCTAACATTCTTACATCAGCTCCCAAGGCCTGAAAATCATGGTCGATGGAACTATAAAAACTTCTTTAATGGCAATCACTCATGCAAATGCTGAAGGAAACATGCGACGGTCTGTAAGTAAAAGTGGCCAACGTAATCACGATCAGATATTTTTTCACTTTCGTTACTATATTATTCTACACATCGGCATCGAACTTGTTTACGGTAACACGCAAGCGTGTTGTTCTGTGTCGATCAAAATGGGTTTATTGGATTCTTGAAATAGTATCTATTTATTGTTTTAGTTTGGTTGAGTAATATTATTACGTGCTATGATGATTCAAAAGATTGAGGTTACGATAGGTTCTTATGATGACTTTGTCATCTTTTGAATTTAAAAGGATAGAAGATAGACTAGCCCTGTTTCTTCTTCTACAGTTCCACGTTTTACTTTTAGTATTTTACAGACGCTCTGAAACTGTCAGCACTGTCTGCTGGAGATTCTTCCTGCATCTTACATATACGTCTTGCCCTAATCCTAATTAATTTGAGGGTCGGCACAACATGTCTCTTTCTTCAATACTTCTACATTAGTCATCTCAATAGTAAAACCCTTTCAAGATAAATCGTCTTTCCAACAATACAATCCATTTATCGTTTCTTTGAATCTCACATACTTACTGGGCTGTAAATATTAAACGAATTATGCATCCATTTTTAATGATTATATTTATCAAACAGCGACATCCTTTAGTTCTCTTCTGCTCCCTGCTCGAATGCTATCACTACACACAAGACACAACAACAATTACAAGACAGTGCGTTTCCTAATGAGGTTTCTCGATTTTCTCCAATTCAAACTACCAAAATTCTGATCCCTTGCGCCACGTTCGTTTCTATGCTGACCCGGAGCACTAAATAAAAAATCTATTTTTATTCCACGCCCAGGGTGCGATGCCAAATATGATGTCAGGTCGTTAACTCGACCAATCCCAAGAAGCCTTGAACGACAAATGACAATACATGGTCAAGGTTATATACACGATAAAGATAATTATCCTTTTTATGTATTGACGATAATCTCGTTTTATATCGGTCAGCGTTTATAAATAGCAGTTTTAACTTTGTAGTGTTTTATACCTTGATTTGAGGATCATTAGCGGGTTTTTTTAAAACTTGATGATGGGGAACGGGAGTTTGGGATTCCGTGTTGTTGATCTATCAATGATAGTGTAGTAGCGGCCTGTTCTTTTGCGGTTTTTCATTGGAGTTGAATCCCTTGCTGGAGTCTATGTTTCATGAAAGTAAAATCTTGGGGATCTTCAAGTCAAGAGTGACTAGTTTACACAGTCAGTTCTGTCATATACTATATTTTCGGTTGACAATACAAAGAAAAGGGAGTTAGTGATAAAGTGACGCCTGATAGAACAGAATGGAAGAAAAAACGTGTTGCGCCGACCCCAAGTAAAATGGGATAAGGACAGGAATATGATAAATACCATCTAAATTTTTAATTCAACCCCCATATTGCACTCAGAGCTATCAGATGCAGGGGAGTATAGAAAAGATAAAATTAAAAAAAAATGGGGTGACATTTGAGACTGATTTATGCACCTCTATACTTTCCCCCGTAACACTTTCGCTGCACTGCAAAGAGTTTTATCTCTTTGAGAGGGGAGTAAAAAAGGGGTATTCTTAGTAAATCATCCTTGGAAATAATCGTATCTTCAACTACCCACTTCAGACCACTTTTCAAGGTACTTGCACTCGCTCACGATAAGATGTACTTGCACCGACTGTTATGGTCGTTACGCGCGAGCAACTCCTAAGCGATGGGATGATAGCCTGTCATTACGCGAATGTTTTTATCTTGTATTGGTTATTTATTTATGCTTATGATTGCACGCACTGGCTCAAAGGGTACCGCTTTGAGAATGGTATACCCTGTGGTTTCTCAGCGTGCGTGTCATGAGTACCTGGTACCTTAATCGACATACAAGACCGAGTTTGCGGTGCTTGCATAATCAAGGGCCTCTTTCGAATTCGAACATGGTTTTTGTTGTCTATATTAGTCTTTCAGTGATGTCTGGTTAGTTTTTGAATTATCTTAGATTTTCCAAACCAAATTACGTGGAGACACTACTGAAATGATTCTTCAGCGGGATTTCGTTACAACGCTGATGATGCATTCTCTGTTCGACAGAGGTCCCAAAGCATTGCCATAACGGTCCGCAACTTTACGTATTTACTGGATTCTGGGTACCTCCAACAGATCTTAGGACCACCATGTCTGTGACAAGGTGGACGACCTGGTGGAGACCTTACTAGGTTTCTTTTCCGTTTAAGCCCGAAGACCTTCGTTTCGGGCTTAGTTGCGGGCGTATTATACTCCGTATCACCTAACCACTAAGAATTAATGACAACAGGATTGGTCAGTTACTGTCAAATCGTGTTGTCATTTATTCTTAGTACGGGTTCGGGACTAATCGTAAGTCCGTAGGTGATACGGAGTAGAATACGCCCGCAACTAAGACCGAAACTACGGACTTTGGGCTTTGAGAGTAGCCACCCAGATATCTAAATTAAATACCGTCGTCTACCAAAAGCATCTGGGAATAGCGTTACTCAACAATCTGTAAATATTGGTATGAGGCATTTCCACCTTTCCCAATACGAAAGCCTCACGAAACCTAGACATACGTGGGTAGTCGAAAACTTCATACATCGCTTGCACTCACCAGTCACCACAGTCGCCAGTGTTGCCACCCACATCATATACTCGTCGAACAAACCGGGTCACCGACAGTTATACCTCTTGCCACTTACACATTAGTTATGGTTAAACAATGCGTTTCCACGACACTTCGCTTCGGGAAGTGGACCACTTATGAGCTGGGTTCCTGTCGGGACAAAAACGGGCACAAGAAAATAATTACTTGGAATTCTTGAAGTAATAACCAATATGGAAGAGGTGGTCATAAAATGGAGTATTTTATCTTTGTAAAAGATGAGTTTTTCCTGATTTCCTTATTAGAACTTAAACGACATAGTCCTTAACATTTTACTTTGATCCGTTTTGCAAGTGTGGGTACTCTAATCTAGTTAGTAAGTAAAACTTATATAGTAGTTAGAAAGAAAAAGGAAAACTAACAATAACAAAAAGTTAATCCTAACTTTTTCTTATTGTTAGTTTTCCTTTTTCTTTACAAAAAAAAAAAAAAAAATTGTAAGTTGTGAGGATTTTATAAAACTGAAATCTAAATAAAAATATCATGTATTTTTTTCGGCTGAGCATCAACACGTTTTGGCCCCCCAAAGGCCTGCCTGTTTCCACTAGTATTGTAGCTGGTAAGAAAACATTCCCATATACCTTCTTAGCTACATTATAACTGCCTATTCAGTTAGAAGGTGGACCGATGACCTGGTGAAGGTCGCGGGTAGCCGATGGATGCGAGACTCACAGGACCGGTCGTTGTGGCGGCACTAGGGGGAGGCCTATATCTAGCAGCGGACGTCTTTCGGCCAGATGGAAAAGGACTTACCTTTGAGAAGCCGAGAAGTTCATATCATACGCAAATACTGAAGGTTCCAAAGTAGCTAACTTTTACAAGACAAGTACATTATTTACAATACAAAAGATTGTGAGACAGGCCTTTGCCCTGCAGTAGTGCTATTCTGTAACAACATTTTCGTGTCTCGATAGCGGAATCCGAGGTGAGTATAAACGTAACGCCTTTATGTTGTGTGTAACAAAGTTCACTTTGTGAGCTATCTCACTCAGGTGATATCGAAATGGTTACTTACAGAATAGACTAGCTGCAGTCGGTCAATAGAGGCTAGTTAGTATAGTTTACGCGAGATTTGATCTTAGTGTAGGCATAATAAACACAGTACAGACAGACTATATCAAGCGACCAAGCTTCATCCGAGGGGACCTAGTTTTTAAATTAAACTAGTTCTCAGTTCTTAAACACTTGAGCACGGTTCTTTTTAGGTTAAGTGGAATTAGCACGAGCTCTATCGAAGTCACTGAGATCATCTGCATAGTGCACAAAATGCAGTTTTGGCCTAGATTTCGACAGCAAAAATCTCTGCTTGAAACTCTGAATCTAGTAAAGAAAAGTCAGCTCAGGGAAAAAGATATGACCGAAGATGGAACTTGTGCGAAAATATTTTACGCATCGAAATCAAAACAATAATGAGAAAAGATTCCAATCTATTCAACAAGCAAATAAAAACATAAAAATCTTGACAATGAATGCAACAGCTAACAAAACAGTAATAATTACATAAATGGTCGCGTGATATTTTTTTGCGTTAGAGAATGCACGTATTGTCTGTCATTGCATTCGCGATAGTCTCACTGACGGCAAACTGCACAAGTGCACACAATGGTGTTGGGTCAAACACCTGAGCGCTCCAATTAGTAAGGTTACTGAGGTCTTTATGCCAGCCAGTGCGAAGCCGCTGCATTAAAAGCGAGTTTTGAGGGGCTGTTATTTCGTATTGTTCTCTTTTCAATTTGAATTTTTATGTTTTAATTATGTTATGATTCGGTTTATGAATTTGTTTTTTCTGTTATGTCATTCGGTGGAATTTGACATTTGAATTTGTATTATGTTTTTGTTGTTCTCGTTTCTTTTTTGTTTGTTTTTCTTTTTGATCAAATGTTAGGTACTGGATGTTGGAATTTGAACCTTTTTATATGTTTTTATTTTATTGTATTGTCAACTTCATTGTTTTAAATCCTAATATATACAATTCTTCCGTATACTGAGTGACTGACAGACAACGCACAGCCGAAACTACTGGTCGTAGAAAGCTGTAATTTGGCATGTAGTTTTCCTACACTCCGTAGGGGAGCACTAAGAGAGGATTTCCTGAAATTCTTACGGGAACGGGATAAAATGGGATATGCGCGTACGAAGTGAACCAACAGCTAAATAATACATAAAGAAAGATATCCATGGGCGTATCCATACGGGAAGTCAATGTCCTTTCGTACGTGTAAAGCAATCGCTTATTAGATGTAAAGATTACATAATGACTATTGAAGCGGCAAATTGGGCTAATTCTGTTATTAAGTCTCGCATGGACGAGCAGCTAGTAAACACTCAATATTTCTTATATCTCACACATAGGTACCTCCCACACATAGGTACATCCCACGTACTTTCCATTTTTACCGAGAACCTCGATGACCTACATATTCAAACCCGCTTGCTCTCGTAAAATTATAAATAACCGATTTCCTCAATAACTTGGTACTTTGATAGTTTTTCGGAGCATGTCAATCTTTAGCTTTCGTGACCAAACGTTGCGTGACATTTGCTACTTATTGTTACGTCAATTTGAGAAAATATGCGCACGCACTGAGTGATGGACATGGCGTAGACGGCATAGACTTTCAGACGAAGAAACTTGAAGGTTACCTTGGAGAATGTAACCCGATAAGTTGAATACATTTTGAGTGACGTGGAATTTTAATTTTGCTATTTTCGTGGATTTTTAATCCAAGAATTGGCCATTGGGTGACGGATTTTTTGGAAATTGTTTTATTTGATTGACAGAACTAATAATTATTCAGAATATTACTTGTAGAAACCTAATTATGGTAGTCGCCAGATAAATGTGCAATAAAGGTCATAAATCCACATACATTTATTGACTTTCTTAATATCAAATAAAGACACAAAGCTGTCCTGAATCGACTTCTATCGTGATCCTTTACGTTCTCTAGTAATAAAAACAGTTCAATGTACTTCATTGCAAGTTTATCTGGAGGCCACCTTAGTCACTATTGAAAATCTGCGGAATTGCAAACCATCAATAAAAATTAAAGTAGAATCGCTATCGATAAAATGCGATCCTAATTCGCTGTGTCCCATCACTAGTCGACAGTAATCCATTTTTATTGAGACTAAGACCATTATTCGCATTGGTTTGTGTCACGTTTCGTATTATTTATTTATACCTCGAATTCGGTTGTGCGGATTAACAACCAACCTTAACCGAATTGGATTATTGATTTTCTTTAAAAAGTTCATATTTTACTTCTGCAAGAGATATAACTGATTGTAATAGGTAGTCCAACACTGATACTACAAATATTTAACTTTTTAAAAGCTACTACAGCTACACTATCCACAGACATCGGCAATTGTACCTTTGTGATTCTTCAGTTCTTCTTCTTATCGTGTGGGCAGTAAGGTCTAACGACCCCACAAACCCAAGTGTCAGAGTTTCTTAACCGCCTCAAGGGCATGGTTTATTTGGCAGCCGGACCCACCGGCTTATACTCATACGTGCCTTCCGAAGCACGGAATCATCTATTTATCAGACAATCAGATGGTTCAAGCCTGTAATGTCTTAGCCAAACTGGAAACAACTTATACTTCCCGTGGGAATCGACCCACCGGGTCACAAGGCAAACACCTAAACCACCACTTTGTGATTGAAGTTTATGTAAATAAAAATTATCATCGAAGCGAAACCGAGGGAAAAAGCTAGTGTTTACTGATACCTTTGCGAATGCCGCAAGTAATAATTTGAATTAGTTCGATTACTTGCAACAAAAATAGAAAGTGATAACTACTGAGAATGTTATTTTAGACCGTTTGAGTTTAATTTACGATAAATATTAATGCCATTACAAGTTATTAATAGTCATAATGAACCGATTAAATTGCGCTACTGATTGAGTCTTCAGTTTATAGCTTGTGCACTAAAACCAGCTAATATTTATAGCTTGTATTTACAACGGCTTAGCAATTCACTAACCGGCTAGATTACTCGTAGTCCAGTCGTTAAATACAAGCTGAGCTCGTACATTGGTAATTAAATTAAGTATAGAATCGTTAATTTCATAATAAAATAACATGACATCACGCTTGTACCAATCCCTCGCCAAAAAAAAAGTACCTACCCACACTTTTTGATGTTACATCGAAGCCATGTCTAAGTATAGAATAATTGAGCACAGGACTCCATCCTCCACAGCAGAAGCGAATGATACGAAATCGTCAAAGCCAGATGAGTAATTTGATGATTTCAACACAAAAAAAAGTTCCTAGAGACCAAGAACTTGAAGTTCCATAATAGTCTATTCAACAAACAAACTCTTCAGCTTTATATATTAGTGTAAATAGAATAGTTTATTTCATAATAAAATAACATGACATCACGCTTGTATTCCTCGAAGTGCTAGTACACACCCACTCTTTTTGATGTGATATCGAAGCAATGTCTGAGCTTTGAACAAAATATCAATTGAAGTTCCATATATTGCCAATAACTAGGTCCCAAACTCAGACTCCCCGGCTGCCACTGAGAAGTTCCTAAAGATGGAAAATTATCAAATTACTCCTCCCGCTCTGGGGGAGTGGGAGGGAGTGTCACTCTTACTAAATAAAACCTATCCGTATTTCTTAAATTAGCCTTTGCGTTCCCCAAAAATGGTTTCAAGGGCCGCGGTAACTCTTTCGATCAATCCAGTCACCCTTATACACCCATATTGAACACAGGACTCCATCGTCAGCAGTAGTGCATGATGTGAGCCCAGCAAAACTGGCAGATATGCATATAATAATAATAATTTTTAGCCTGTTGTGTCAAGCTCTCCCTGCGTCTTTCTTCAATCCCTCCCGGCCCCACACTTGCCCAAAAAGTGTCGACCAATTCTGCCTATAGGCATCAAGCTCTCAGGGTTGTGAAATTGTTCCAAAGCGTTACCGCGGCCCATGAAACCACGGATGGGTTTTAGTCAGTAAGAGTCTGACACTCCATCCCGTTCCGCGCAGAGCGGAAAGAGTAATTTGATGATTTCCGGTCCAAAAAAGTGAAAACTAAGTAACTTGTGAATTGTAACGAGCTCATGGAAAGCGTTCGGTGACGATGACGTGAGTTCCATGATTTTGGTTCACTCAAAAAGAAGTTGTCACTTCAAAAAATAGAGGCGTCACTCTCGTCCATCGCCATCTTCACTTGGGTCTGCCGCAATGTACCACATATAACCCGTCTGCCTTCAAATCAAGAGTGAACAGGTATCTTCTGGGCACGCTCGCTCAATCATAGACCTCATCTATCGCTTTCCATCAGGCGTGATTGTGGTCAAGAGCAAGCCCATTCCTAAATAAAAAAATAAAAAAAATGTCATCGGACATTTTCATCCACAAAGTAATGACTGTAATCAAATAAAAACCGCTATAAACTGGTTTGCGTACTTAAAGGTGTCATTGTATCATTAAAACCGTATACGTATAGGGTAGGGAAGCGAGTCCATTTGCTTTTATTATGTCGTTAGCTTCAATCACTGGGATTACCGACAGTTGCGCTTACGCATCGTTCGCGCGGATTATCACAGCTAACTGCTATTTTTGTAAGAGTTCTACAGACATAAGACTTGAAATAATGTAGTATTGCGTCTGTTGAGAGAATGAGAACACAGTACATAGAAGTCGAGCTGGTGTATACCGCGAGTCGACTTGGAGAGGGGTATCTAATTTAAACACTGGATTGATAACTAAACGCGTATATTAAAATGTTCCTAATCACAATGTACATTAAGTCAAAAAAGTATCGGGAATGGATGATTTGTTTATGGTTCCAAATTCAAATTTTTGTTTTTTTGTAGTTGTTAGATTGGCACAACTGTTTTCCATTTTGGCGCGGAGTTTGAGTTGCATCTGTTATTTATATTAAACTAGCTGACCCGCGCGGCTTCGCTCCCGTCAACTGGCTACCCTACCTACCTATCTCCTTACCTCCCTAACTACCCTACCTACCCTACCTACCCTACCTACCCTACCTACCCTACCTACCCTACCTACCCTACCTACCCTACCTACCCTACCTACCAGGTTTATTATATTTCTGGTCAGACTATACATTAGTTTAGATCATAGACTATTACTTTGGATAGTGCATATTTAACCTTTGTAATTATTAATCTTAGAAAAATCATAGACAACATAAAAAAGACATTTACGTTTTCGATAACCTATAAAATAAATCTTAGAAATTGATTTCAGAAATACAATAGTTAGTATAGAACATAGACTACTAATAAATTTATGAACGCACGCGTAAATGTTAATCATTTGTCATTATTTCTGAACGCATGTCAACCATTACTTATAGTATTTGACAGGATGGACAACAAATGTTTGACAGGTACGAAACAAAGTAACATTAAGGGAAAATGATCCATCTTTTATAATTATGTTTTCGTCGAGTTTTCATTATTTTTAAGATGTATTCTGCTATTCGGGGCGGGGACAAATCCAAGGAACCAAAAACCATGGAAATTGGTCTAGCCGATCTCGAGTTATAAGTGTTGTAAAAAACCCGTCTTTGTTTTATATATATAGATACAGTGCTGGTTTTAGTAATATCATATATAGTGTGTATTGCGAATTTCATAATGGACAAAAATATCGAACAAAGAGTTTGTCTTTTTTGCATCGCCAATGGAATTTCGTGTTCGGAGTCACTGAAAATGTTACAGAAGGCTTATCGACTTTATCAAAAACTCGTGCTTATGAGTGGTTCAAAGCGTTCAAAAGCGGTCGAGATGTGATGGAAGATTTGCCTCGCTCTGGTAGGCCGTCAACGTCTGCAACTGAAGTTAACATCGCAAAAGTGAAGGAAATAGTGACTGAAAATCCCCATTCAACTCTGAGAGAGATAGCGGCCGAACTTTCTGTATCTCACGAGTCGATCCGTACCATTTTAACTAATCATTTGGGTATGAAACATGTTGCTGCTCGGCTAGTCCCAAAAGATCTGAATTTTCTCCAAAAACTCAATCGCATGAAAGTCGCTGAGGACATGCTAGAACGAATCAGTTCGGACCCAACATTCATGAAACGCATTGTTACTGGTGACGAGACGTGGGTTTACTTACGAGTTTGACATGCAAACTAGTCAACAAGCTTCAGAGTGGCGCCTTCCAACTGAACCGAAACCGAAAAAACCACGCCAAAGTCGATCAAAAGTCAAAGTCATGTTGACTGTTTTCTTTGACTATCGCGGTGTTGTGCACTCTGAATTCTTACCGGAAGGTCTAACGGTAAATAAAGAATATTATTTGAGCGTTATGCGGCGTTTAAGAGAGCAAATTCGACGAAAAAGGCCAGATTTGTGGAAAGAAAATTCTTGACGCACCACGACAATGCGCCTTCGCACAAGCCTATCATTGCGAACGAATTTTTAACCAAACACTCAACAAATACCATCCAGCAACCACCATATTCACCAGATATGGCTCCTGCTGACTTTTTTCTTTTTCCTAAACTCAAATTACCACTTCGTGGCACCCGTTTTCAATCGATAGAAGACATAAAGGAGAATTCGCGGCGAGAACTGAACTCAATTCCGGAAGCAGCGTTTAAAAAATGTTTGGATGAATGGATTATACGTTGGCGCAAGTGTATCGTTTCTAAAGGAGCATACTTTGAAGGTGATAAAATAAATTTGGATGAATAACAGACATTTTGTGTATTATTGATCTTTTCCCGGTACTTTCTTGACAGAGTAGTATGTACCTTAGTACAGACACAAAAAAAAAAAAAAGTTTAGTCGGAGACCGTCGCAGTTCCAACCACTAAGAAGGGTTGCAACTACTTAATCAGACTTTACGTGGGCCTCAAGTAAATTTAAGGCCCCCAACCGAGGCTTTACACCGGCCTTTTGGCTAAGGTTAAACTGCAGTATCTTTTCTTTTCAGCTTAATACACAAAAAAGAGATACCATAAAATTACTTAGCTAAATGTAAATGTTTGTAACGAAACCACAGCGCGATCTATTTCGCTTTTACCGCCATCTAGGGAACTAACAGTTTAACTTTTCTAAACTTCAAATGTTGGCACTATGATCTCGTTACCCTGAACAGCTGGTAATTATTAAATCAAAGAGGACTCCTGTCAACCTAATGTAAATAATTATTTGCAGTTCCGTCTGTCTCACATGTAGAAGCAACAATGAGAACGTAATCAAGACTTAACAACATGATTTACAGGTGGAGTTTCTTGTACGTTCTTCTCCATAGAGATCTACGATATCGAACGTGCAAATAGCTTCTTGTTTTTGACTGACCGACCTTGACAATTCAAAAGTGCCTGTAAATGGTTTATTTAAAATAATGCTTTGAGTCTTGAATCTCCACCCTGGTAGACCAGTGTTAAATTGCGACTAGGTTCCAGATAGCAGATTTACTGCTGCTGTTAAAAAGACTAGTTCTGAACTCAAAGGAAACTAAAGGAAATAGTGTAAAGCAAGATCCATTAATGTATTTTCTATTCTGAAAAGGGCACTTCCTATGAAGAAATGATCGATTTCGATTTAGAAATGATCCGTAATAACATAAAACATAACGATACGTAGAATATGTCCAGAAGTCCAGAACTTTTATGTTCTATGGCAGAATGCAATAATTCCATTAAAACAGGATACATGCATTGGCTCGAAATAAAACTACATAGTGGGCGAACTGGCAGTAAACCAGTAAACCCATTAAAAATCAAAGACGATTCCGTAGACCGAAAGGGGTAATTTACATGATTGTGATGAATAGCTAGCTTCAAAAAGTCGATTTTTGAAAGGAGATACAAAATCTCCCTCAATAATATTATACACTAAAATTGTTTGTTTGAATTGGAATTTAATTAAAACAAAATGAATAACAAAATAATAAATATAATTAAAATAATGTATAATTTGGGAAAATGTGCGTCATAAATCCCAGCTACGCAAAACGGCCATCCCTCGGCATAATGCTGGGACTCGTGGACAGAGCCAGAACTAGTTTTCAACCACAGCCAGCGATGACTGAATGACGTTGACACTAGTAGCTTGTAGAGTTTGAAAACTCTTTACTGATAGAAATCAACACTCGTTGAGTGCATTTTTATCATGAAACATAACTTTTTCGTGTAGTCACGTAGTAAGTGAAGCTGTGAAGCAAAACCCAGTAACTGTACTGTTAGACCGAATCGCCTTGCCAGTCTTGCTTAAGAGTCTGGCATAGACTCTCGCCTGGCCGGGCAAGAAACCCGCTCCGTGTAAATGAGGCTTAATGCTGTCATGGTGTATCTGTGTGTCATACATTTATTTATTGCTTGTTAACGCTGCATTTCCATTTGTTTGTTTTGTAATAGGCGTTGATCGATTTTGATTACGTTAATCGGTTCGAGAGCAATCTGTCTGTTTCTTGCTTGAATGTAAACATGACACAAATTAGTTAAATAGCTTCCAGGCGTGGCTATGCTTACGAGTACATCCGAGTTCTGAAAAGCCGATCTTATATCATAACTTGGAAGTTAAATCTTAAGTTGCCGGTTGGAATTTATTGTTGAAATAAAAAATAAAAATGTTTTTTATTTCTACAATCAACTGAAATTCTTATTAAATAACATCAACGAAACAAAGTAACTTGGTAACATAATATACTGAACCACTTTGTAGGAACAGGGGGCAGGGCAGTGTAGCTACGTCCAGCATACCCTGCAATGCGATTTTGTAAATTTGTCGGAAGTGAAGACTTGGGTGACGTGGTCACGAAGTGAGCTGTCAATCCAAGTAACCAAGATGGAATAACAACTCACTTCTTGATCACTTTACCGAAGACATGACATGTTTACGGAATCGACTGGCAGGTTTCTCAGCCCGCTACTAACTTACTGACTGGTAAAAATAATTTTCCTCGTCATGAACTAGACTCATATAGTTCGTGTGTTTGATGAATACAAATTTTCTAAGATCTTCTTTACATTGGTACTCTAATTAAACGTACATACAATACACAGTTCAACACTTCTGTGTATTGAGAAAGTTTCGAACAATTCTTGGAAAAATGAAGATAAAAATATACTGTGCACCTAATTTTAGCCTAAGGTCAATATCCTCTAATTCGACTGTTGCTGCTGACAACAAATTGGCAATGGCTGGTGCACTGCATTCTGTACGTTAGTGAATTGCTTTGGTAGGTATTAGTAGTTTAGGTGCCAAGTTTTGTTAGTCATTACTGTTCACCAACGATTTAATGTTTTTACCTGCAAACGTACCGCAAAATATAGGTGTAGTAGTTTCAATGCAGTATTTTAGGTTCACTCCCAAAAATACCGCATCAAGAATACTCCAAGTATTTCACCTGTAAAAAAGATGTTTACCTCTGGCAGTTTAGTCTGTCAGACTTCCTGCTGCTTGTGTGCGCTGTTTCATCTGCTTGGCTCTCTCGTTTCCTTCGGGGTGAACTTTTGTCCTAACTACACCTCTTCTTCATCTTTGATTCATTGCATTTGCAACCCATTGGGATGGGTCCATGTTGGATCTACTACCACCACTGGTACTTATGATGTTGCTGTTGTGTGCCGTGCTGAGTACATACGTTTTTTTTTTATAATTGTTAAAATATCCTATTTATGATAAATAAGACTTATTTATCTTCTTCTCTCAGCTAAGCTGTGCGTTGCCATCCAGACAGTTTCAAAAAAGCTTCATCTTCGATAAACACTGCTGTATTTCTTGCGGTACCACTGCAGTTCTCGCCATTTTTGTAGTCTACACAGAAAGTTCAGCAGTAGTCTGTGTACAGAATACGTAATAGTGGCCATGTGGTAATGTCTGGCTGGAACGAGTAAACTTTGTAATGAATGTGTTAAGTTGTCTGTGGCGAAACAAACAATAGCTGCAAACGAAGCATTTAGCAGACAGAATTTTTATTTCGCGAATTTTAAGGATGTCAATTTAAATTCCTGTACTCTTGTGAGCCATACCACAAACCGTGAATTTTCTGGGACTAAAAAAAACAAAAGCAACCAATGATTTTGTAGGTTTCTATAAGGAGGAACTTTTATCCTACTACGAAGGGTTATGATTATAATCAGGAAGGAGGAAGTTTCCTTCAAAAGAACTTAAGAACAGCCTTAGCTTACGAGATCATTATCAGTAGCGTCCATTCGATCATGTAATGTGCAGTTATTTATATTAGGCACATTGCAATAGAAACGTAAAATATGGTGGCAAGTAACCCATTTCCTAAATACGATAATCGTCATACACAGCCTGACTCTACCCTTCTGGGAATAAGCCTCTCGTTTCTCCTGCCAATCCCCACGCTCTTGTGTCATCTTAAACACCATACTTATCTCTTATTGACCGTGTCATGAAAGTTATCACAGTATTTTCAGGAAAGATACATTCATACACAATAATTGTGATAAATAAATAAGTTCCGGGCGTAGGACCGCTGTCGTCAGGCTGTCTGGGATTGAGTGTGTGCCCGTCAATAAAGACCGCAATACGATTGTTTGCGGATCGAGATGAATAATAATGGTCTTGCGGGTTGCCGCATGTGCCTTTATTTACAAATCGAGTATGTCAAGAAGAGTTTACTTTGAACTTTCTGGCTAGTCGTATTGATAGTCAATGGTAGAACATGACATAATATCACGACTTTTTATTATTTTTGAAGGGGCTCACCTTTGACCACAATCTCACCTGATGGAAAGCGATGATGTGGTAGACGATGTGGCACGCTTGCTTAGAAGTAACCTGTTCTATCTTGAATAAAGACCTCCAAGATGCAGATATCAGAAGGGTTCCATTTTCTTGATCTGGTTTCCCAAGGCTGTGTGTTGGTCTTCTCAATTGCAAAAATGTGGCCAGTATCTACAATTAAATAATATAAGTCGTGTTAAAATCTCTGTCGGTGTGAGCTGTACTGTTTTTGCAAGGAACCCGTCATTGTCAAACATATCATTTAATGATAGCTGCAAGATATTTTTTTACAACTCCAACAATTTAATCATCATCTGCCTAGCCTTTTCCCAACTATATTGGGGTCGGCTTCCAGTCAAACCGGATTCAGCTGAATACCAGTGTTTTACGTGGAGCGGCTGCCTACCAGACCTCCACAACCCATTAACTGGGTAACACGATATTTCTTGGCAAGACTGAAGTCAGATTTACTGGCTTCTGAAAATACGTAACGACTGCCAAAGATCTACAAATGACAGCCGGGACCAACGGCTTAACGTGCTTTCCGAGGCACGGAAGAAACTCGGTATGTTAAGATGGTCACCCATCCACGGACCAACCTTGGCAAGCGTTGCTTAACCTTTAAGATCGACCCGTGCGGCTGTTATTATTTAGCCACGAGCTCCTCCAACAATTTAATGATCATTCCTAATTACTCCTATAAACTACGCAAATATAAAACGGCCATACATATAGCCAACAGCTGAAGCGTTGATAGGCAATCAAGAAGGGGCCGTAATTGTGAATTATGTGCTGCTGATCCATGGAGAACCTTAGCCTTCACCTAGCTTAGATGAAGGTTAACTAGAAGATTAGAGTGCATCAGCTGATGATGATTTAAGCGGGAAGTACTAGGAGGACACAAGTTGAAAGGTTGTAGCTAGGGTTGAATACAGATTGGTTGGCACAGATGACCAGATAAGAAGGCGTTGATTGACCTCTACGTATTTTTAATCGGGGTCCAATCCATATTATCACTTACTTTCTTTTAAGTAACCCCATAGACTGGTTAATCTTTCGTGAATTGATGTACAAAACACCTCAGCGATTTGATTATAACCAAATCTCCGTTTTCGTCTCTTTAATTATATTGACATCGCATTATATTCTTAACAAAATTGAATGTTTAGCCAACATATATTTCTCAAGTTACAAAAACAGCCAACACATATACATTACATATGTATATATTACATATATATTACAACTACAAAAACAGTCCAAGACATATATAAACAAGCCTGTCATGTCCATCATTTATTACAATATTTTGCCTTAGCACTTCCATCGCCACTATATTCGTCCGCATAAGTGAACGACGAACGTGCTCCATCAATTGGACGCCATCTATTGAATTTGATAATATATCGCAAAACCATATGTGGGCGCGCATCCATCAACGAAAATATGGTGACGTCATTAATCAACGCCATGACGTGTCATCACTAGTCATCAGCCGGTCTATTCTGCCAACAGCTTAATTACTTCATGTTCTAGTGAAGTGAACACTCGGTGAGTCGATTACTGATTTGTACTGGAGTTATCAACGATGCAGATGTTGTAAATTATAGTTGTGCATCATCTTGGCAAGACCTACTCTTTAGCATGAGATCCTGGGTTCAAAACCGGATCGGGCATTGTCTGTTTCAGTGTGTTGCCCAGTCTAAATTTTTGCCCAGTTATTTTTACTATTGATAGGCTTATGTTTAACCACTATCTCACTAGGTAAGCGATGATGCGGTCGAAGATGGAGCACGCTTGCCTAGAAGTAACCTATTCACTCTTGACTTAAAGACTCCCAGGTTATAGCTATCAGGAAACACAGGCTCTGGCAGGGAATTTCAGGGTTTCGCTTTTTGGGCTTAAGATCTTAGTTTGTATCAAGGCAACAGATTCGCCTCCCTGTTAAAGCAAGTAACCACATTTCAAGGTTCAAACATCTTTGTCAAATCCTTCTGGATCCAACCGCGATGTCTGTCGTAATTTGTGACAAACGGGTTGCACCTGAACTTAACAATGAGCAGCAGGACATATATGCGGGCGCGCATCTATCAACGAAAATATTATGGTGACGTCATGACATCAATGCCTTGTATGGTTCATGGGGACATGACAGTTTGTTGATGATGCGTAGTTTGTCATCGAGATTGAAACTAAATGGTTCAGTCGTTATCGTCGTTTATCTATTTTAAGTTTGATGAAAAAGTAATGCCCTAGAAAATGTCATTGTGCTTACTTTGGTAGCTAAGATTTTAAAATTACGACAACGATGCGACGACTGTATCGCGTAGAAAGTTCTACAGATTGTATTCTGTAGTGTCCAAGAAAAATTGTCGTAGAATAGGGGTCACATTTCCTTGTCTACCAATGGCAGAACGACTTTTACTAGAAAAATACCAGTTCCCAATCCAAATGACTATTTTCCTTTAACTTGCCATGTAGATTCTAAAGTCGAAACGCACTATCTAGCTCTAGCACGAGTTGTGAGCACAGATCAATAGCAGCGGGGTGATCTCGCCAATGTACGGTGGGCGAACGAAACTTGCAAGCGACTAGACGAACCAATACCGTGAAGCGTCAAAGCTGTCGTTGTCAAACCGACCAATGGACAGTGAGCTCACGCGCCGTTTATTAAACTGTATAGTTATTAATTTTGACCGAAAACAAAAGGTGCTAAACAAAACTTAATGTAAGACACCTCGATTACCATTTGTATTGTTTTTTCGAAAAATTAAGCACTAAATTTTCTCTGGCCATAATAAATGCGAAAGCTCTTTTAGGGTCCATTGTTTTTGTCTTTGTTATAACCGTGTTCTTTATGCTCCTCATAAAAGGCTGGTGATACTTAAATCTGCAATGGATATTATGAAAGCTTGTAATTCACGTCTCGGACTAAGTATGAGATATTGCCCCGTTTGTCTTGTAGTGGCTGTTGAATATCTATAAAACCACACCAATAGCTTTTGAATCATGATATCCGCAAGAGATCTAAGGTTACCGACATAGCCCGAAGGATCGCCAAACTGAAGTGGCAGTGGGCAGGGCGCATTGCTCGCAGAACAGATGGCGACCGCGTACCGCAAGACGCAACGTTGGAAGCCCTCCCTCAAGGTGGACCGATGACCTGGTGAGTACCGGACCGGTTGTTGTGGCGACACCTGTGGAGGCCTATGTCCAGCTTTGGACGTCTTTCGGCTATATGGCAGATATATTTGGCAGACGCAAACGCGTCGCAGACGCGAGACGCACAGGACCGATTGTTGTGGTGACACCTGCGGGGAGGCCTATGTCCAGCCGTGGACGTCTTTCGGCTGATATGATGATGACTTATTTTTTTAATAAAATATGTAGATTCTGTCCTTTGGTCAATTTTTAGAAATAAACTTAAAACCGACCGGTCATTTTTAGGGCTAAGTCTAAAAATAAAAACATGACTAATTCAATAGGGGTAATATTTTCCGCCAGTTTGCGACGTGACGTCATCTGAAGCCCCTTGGCAATGGTAGTAGATTTATTATGGGGTGTTACAGTGTCTCGCCAAATGCAATGAACTAAGTGATTTGACTGGAAATGCTACCATGGTTAAGGTTCGATGAACTTTCTTACATTGGTTGAATGATCTATCTTGTGGGATTCGTACTCTTCTGCATAAGAATGCAGAAGAGTACGAACTACCATGGTTAAGGTCCGATGAACTTTCTTACATTGGTTGAATGATCTATCTTGTGGGATTCGTACTCTTCTGCATAAGAATGCAGAAGAGTACGAACTCCACAAGATAGTTGAAGGTAAAGTAAGAACTTTGCCTTTTGCCTAGCCTTTCTCCAACTCTGTTGTTGGGGCAGGCTTCCAGTTTAACCTACTCTTTTAATCGTCTGAAAAGTTTAAAAATCTGAATAGTCTATAATAAAAACATTGTAGATTTTGTTTTCATTCTGTCTTCTTATAGTTTTTTCAGTGACACCGGACTCGCACACAAAGCGTTCCGTACCTACCATAAACCTTATTTATTATTATTTGTTTTTATAGCGGACATAGTACATAATCTGTGAACATTTCAACGTTCTACCTATTACGGTTCTTGAGATATAGACGCTGACAGACAGACGGACGGACAGCGGAGGTTTAGTAATAGGGTTTTTAGGGTTACGTGACCAAAGCAAACTTAAAAAGGTCTTGCGTGGTTAAACCGTTAGTCAGCCAGCTAGAGTAAAATTGAGATGAATTCGCTCCGATAAAAAAAAAATAACGCTAATAGTGGAACTCAATCAACTCACGTCAACTAACTGGCATCCAAACTAGAAGGCAAAGGAAGTATTGTATATTCCCGATTGAAACAGCATAGTGTCTCTACACTTACCGAGAGATTTGGTGACACCAGATGAAAGGGACTCTTATGAATTCCTTCTGCTAACACAGATTGCCACGAACGCAGAGCTAAGAGGCTAATCGGTGACGTAAAGTTGGTGGATACCAAACTACATAGCTTGGCTCATCGCCGTAAGGTTGCCTGCTTGTCGGTCTTCTACAGATTGTAGGTGCTTCGGTGAGTGTGCCCAAGAACTCCACGACCTCATCCCACCGGCCCCCATCTACCATCCCCACCTTGTTGTTATTCCACCAGTTCGCACTAAGCGTTTCCAAACGTCTTTTATAATGCGCACAGCAAAGGAGTGGAACTCTGCCTGCGTCTGTGCTTCCAAACGCTTACATTCCTAATCTCTTCAAAATTAGAGTAAACAGGCTCCTTCTGGGTAAGCTTGCTCCATTGTAGACTTTGTCTCTGTCATCTCTGACCTAGACTAGAGTCAGGAGCAAACCCATCACAAAAAAAAAAAAACATCTAATTTGGATACCTGGAACCTTCGCACTATATCACCGTATTATTTGACAACTCGACATACATTTACCACTCCTACAAACGTGTCCAATTTAATTTCCCTAATGACATTAGTACGAATTAGGTCACACAGACTGGATCGTGTGAATATCATGCCTAATGTTTGTTTCTAAATGCCGAAGTTCATATTACATGTGGGTATAGGTAATTCGTTTTAGCCTGGAAATCCAGCTATAAGATTAGATTCCTGTCAGTCAGATATAGGGTTAGCTTCCAGTCAAACCGGATTTAGCTGAATACCAATATTTTACGTGGAGCGGCAGCCTACCAGACCGTGATCGTCAACATGTTTTCTTCGAGACAACTCCCTTCTGTTTTGTGAGGGGTTCAATTCAAAACGATGGTTGATAAAAAGGTGATGATTTGCATCATCATCTTTATATCAGCCGCAAGACGTCCACTGCTGGACATAGGCCTAACCAAAGCATCGCCACAACGACCGGCCCTGTGCGTCTCGCATCCATCGCCTACCCGCGACCCTGACCAGGTCATCGGGTCCACCTTGTGAGAGGCCTTCCAACGTTGTGTCTTCCGGTACGCGGTCGCCACTCCAGAACTTTTCGGCTCCATCAACCATCTGTTCTGCGAGCAATGTGCCCTCCTCTGCCACTTTAGTTTAGTTGATGTTAGTGAAAGATAATAACTGCTTTTGCTATTCTAAAACACAACATCCCAAATACGATTGTCTACTTGCACATGTGTGGGGCCACGCCAATTAATTGATTGACTGAATTTGGCTGGATTTCCCTTATTCCCAATGGTTTAGCTGCGCAGGTCAGGTAGGGTGGCAGACTCGTTAAATATTGATACGCCGCCGCGCCCAATCAGACTAAAAGCCGACTCTAGGAGAGTTGGGGAAAAAAGATGACACAACACTGTAAAGTAATGTACAGTACTTATTAAGGGTAAATAAAATTAAGATACAAAAATCAACTAAGCGTTTAGCGACTTCTTTAAATAACGCATGAGCACTCGGACCCCAAGAGTTTCAACTCGAAACGGATCGAACATATAATTGCCAACTAGGTTATTATATTTTCGATAAAATAATTCTTAAGTTCACAACAAAAAAGATAGGTTACAAAGTCAGTTATATTGATGTAGCTGTGTATTGCCTATAAAGAGTCAACCCGGTTTCTTAATTGAGAATTTGAAGTTAAGAACTAGTCACACCGTAATAATAAAGTTTGACAACTTCTCAATTCAGAAACCATCGCTATGACCATTGACCGTAACCGTAATATTTAGCTGACTAAGTACATATAAAAATGAGATGCGGTAGAACCTGTGTACTTCACAAATTTAATATACTTGTAGACTTGCAAATAGTACCTAGTAAGGCTAGTACGTCTACGAGTACTGACAATACTTACTGAAGTATTGTGATACAATTTGCTTACCAACTAAACGACATAGTCAAAACAATTAATCATCATCACTGACAGTACCTTATCATCATTAAGATGCAGTAAATGTGCATGTCCTTGGCATTTTAATACTTGGCATTACTTGAAATGTAACTTCAAGTTGGCAAAGAAAACAAAACACCCACTTAATTACTATTAAAAGGACTAAGGACTTATAGACAAACAATAAAGCTACGAATGGTTTGCACTTACCTGGCTATCTCTTCATCGGCCTTTAGTCCGCCTATGTGCCTTTGCATAGTTTTAATAAATAAATAAGATATGCATAGTAATAAATGCACCGCATTCAATTGCATTTATAACGGAACTATTTTCCCTAAAAGTTAAGGAAAATAGGAGGAACGAAGTTAACTTAAGAGTGAATAGGTTATTTCTAGGCAAGCGTGCTCCATCTTCGACCACATCCTCGCTTACCATCAGGTGAGATAGTGGTCAAACGCGTGCCTATCAATAGTAAAAAAAAAAAAAAAAAAAAAACTGGAGGAATATGGGTGGACTATAGGTACCTTCTCCCGATCATCAAATGACTTCTCCCGCTTCAAGCGGAGCGAGATCCCTTCCGCTCAGATCATTGTGACTGTCTTTGAATAAAACCCACCCGTGTTCTTTCCAATGCCCTTTGCATTTTAGAGCTGCGGTGGTTACTCGTTCGAACTATTCCTAAAAATTGGCAGAAAACTTTGCCTTGGACATCGAAACTGTAATACGCCTTAAGGTGGTTGCGCCAGGGTAGCCCGCGATATTCAAAAATTTTATGTTTTTTTTTAAGTTCATGAAGCCCTATAGAATGGTTATTGCTTGAAAAAGTCATTCTATAGGTCTTCATGAACTTAGAGGGCTATATTGATGATTAAAATTGTTATAATTCTTTAGATAAATACGCGCTACAGCCGCGAATCGTATTTTGTTCAACATACAGCTTCACACTGACCGGCAAATTACAAAAAACATAAAAATATTTGAATTTCGCGGGCTAACCTGGCTAGCATCTTAACGGAATGTCTAATAATGTATGTCTTTTGGTTTTAACAATTTTAAAACAACATGGTTTCTGTCGGGAAGGATGGACTTATTGGAGAACAACATCCCGTCATAATAAACTATTAACTTCAAACTAGGGTGTTGAACTCAAACGGTATACTTGTATCGAAGTGTTTACACAGGGAGCCGACGTAGTTAAACTAAAATTCATTGGTTGAATTGCTGCTACCCGGCGAACTATAGCCGCCGACAGAAGATAATGTACTATGTTGTATAACAGTTCAAGGGAAATGCATATACAATGACGGTGACCGAATCCAGAAAAAAGAGGATGTACCTACGTCATTTTTAGGGTTCCGTACCCGAAGGGTAACCAACGGAACCCTATTACTAAGCCTCCGCTGTCCGTCCGTCCGTCCGTCCGTCTGTCTATCTATCAGCGGGCTGTATCTCAAGAACCGTAATAGGTAGAGAGCTTTAAGTGCGAGTCGCACACGAAGGGTTCTGTACCATAAACGTTATTTTTTATTATTTGTTGTTATAGCGGTAAATGAAATACACAGTCTGTTAAAAACTAAAACCATAGTATAAAGAGAAGGGAAGTAGGTTATCTTCATACAAACGCACCGCGCGCGGCTTGTATGTGTGCGCCATAGTATCTATGCATCGACGCACGCACACTTTAACAAAATCTCGACCCGTTTCTCAGTGCGCCAGTCGGGGCTAACACTGCACGAGGTTCGCGCGTCGCGGCTTTTCGGCACCGCTAAATAAAACCAAAATGTCTGATAATCGCAGGAGAACGTATTGCTGTGTGTTTGGGTGTCTTAATAATTCATCGATTCCAGAATTGTCTCTGTTCAGATTACCTATTGAACAGGAAAGGTAAGCTAGTTACTTATTCTAGTAGATATATAATTTTTACTTGATGATGAGATACCTACTTACTTATTTTTTGTTGTATTAGTTTTCTATCACACAGAGGAAGTAGGTAGGTAGGCCTAATTTCCTACTAGAATGTATTAGGTACTTTTGATCTGTCAATTGATTTGCCGCTATTGCTTTGTTTACGTTTAGTTATGCTGATTTCTCAGTATTGTAGGTATAGTAACTAAGTACCTACCTACAGTTATAAAATCGTAATTCAAAATAAGTAATTGACTAATTGTAAATCAGATATACATATAAAGCAAAGTTCGAATCATAACAACAAATTCGATTATAGTCTAAGAGACAGTCGTTAGTTTTTTTAATGTTGTTTTGTATTTACAGTGATTCTTTTAATTATTCTTGATTATTAATGATTCTGTTTCTTTCATCGTTTAGATAAAATCGGTCTCACAAACTCTGTACCCGGACAATACAATAATATAAATTAAAATTTATCTAAAAGTGACAACCCTAAGACAGTAGGCAATTGTATCGCGGATTGGGCCGGAGATAACCTACTTCCCTTCTCTTTATACTATGCTAAAACTGTCTACTTATTACGGTTCTTGAGATACAGCCCGCTGACAGACTGACGAATGGACGAACGGACAGCGGAGGCTTAGTAATAGGATTCCGTTGGTTACCCTTTGGGTAAGGAACCCTAAAAATGAAGCTTGAATGTTACTCTATGTAGTACAAAAGCCCCTAAGTCTGCAGCTAAAAAGGTCATCAACCAAACAATGCAGTTATTTGGAAACACTATTACAAGGAAGACCCGCATATTTACAATCTAAACGACAATATTTGTAAACGTCAATTTCTCCGTCAAAAGATGAGGCATCGACACACAAATGATGGTTACGTCATTGACAGCAATGTTTGTAAATATGAAACTGTGCCAACGGTTACGTTATCTTAAACAGAATGTCTTCCAGCTATTTCATCTCCACAGAGATCGTATCTTTGTGCATTTTCAGGCCATTATTTTCTTTACACACTATATTTAGAACGCCACACGATTTTACACCTTATAATTTAAAGAAAAAAATTAAAATGCTTTGTTCACAATGATGCGCCATAACGTGTCATCATGACAATGGAAATGAAAGTGTTTTAATTTGCTATGAAAAAAAAATACAAAATACATTCCCGTGAGAAGTATATCTTTTTATTTGTACAAAACGATGTGTTTTGCTTTGGAAGGTAAAAGTCATTTTTCTTTTGAACTCCGTTAATGAGGCCGCTCCATTGTGTGCACAAAATTAGTGTTCTATAAAAAGTTTTACTAACACAGTAAAAGTAACTGCCGGTAAACATACACCTTGGCAATCTTGGCATTATAGGCTATTAGCTTTTACTCATAAAGTTAACTGCTGAAAATGAAGCCCACAATTCAGTTGGGAACGTTTTCGTAATTACCATTTTTTGCCTATACCTAAACTTTACACACACAGAGGCTCCTTCGTGCCTCGGAAAGCACGTCATTCCTAACTGTCAGTTGTCGATCTTTGACAGTCCTTATGACTTGAAAACTGAAGGGTCCCTTATTATGCATTCAGGATGCTGTTGGGGTTGCCGCGCCACTGTAGTGCGTCACAAATGTTTGCAAACGCGCGTGTTGACGGTTTCCACGCTATAGTGCGGAAGAAAGTGGCGTCATTATTTCAAAGACTGCGCGGCAGCACCAACAGCATTTTGCAAATGATTGCAACGCGCTATGACTGTCCCATACAGGCACACTGTGTGGGAATAGTTACGGGAATTTGTAGTTGTTAAAAAAATATATTTTGTCGTATTTTGTTCCTACTAACATAGATCTCAAGAAAAATTTTTAAGTACTAACACTTATGGATTCTGTCCGAAATAAATAGATAATAATAATTACCGTGGTCCGGCTACAAGGTACCGTATTATCCAGTTACTGGGCTGTGGAGGTCACTCGATATAAAATACTACTAGCACATCGCCCGCGACTTCGTTCGCGCAGGTTTAGTGTTGCAATTTTTGTGGGAATCTAATTTTTTTTTTAAATAAATTATAGCCTATGTTACTCAGGGATACTGAAGCATTGTAATGGTGAATGAATGTTTGAAATCCGTCCAGGTATTTTTGAGTTTATTCGTTACGAACATACAAATCTTTCCTCTTTATAATATTAGGGTGTAGCCTAGTACTCAGTTAGACTGGAAGTCTACCTCCCTGACCAGCTCATGCTCTAACTGTTGGTTACATCCAATTACATTGCCGAAACCTTTTTAGTTCAACCCTTTGACCATTTCTTTCGAGGTCATTTCACAGGATTCTTGTTCAATGAACACAGTTTAAACACACTAATTTCGTTTGCACAGGACAATTATGACACCGGAAATGTCTTAAAAAAGAGACACTTTTATTCCTTTCTTCCTTTGGGCACTTGGGGCTATCGATTTCTCCAAAGATATTCGAATAACTTTTGTGACTACACAAGCACACACTTCTGCTAGAATGAGCGATATATTCGTTGTACCTTGGGTTTATTGAACCATTCTACAAGTATTTCCAGTGAAAAGTGCAAGCTACATTAACCATATCTTTTTCTTGCCTCAAAATATTTATCTAAATCTGAAGCTGGTCTAAATAACATCGTAACTAATGGGCCGTGAAATTGAATTTGGTTTTGTGGAATATATCGCTATGGCGATACTGACAGGTAGCAAGCAGTCTTCCATTCTTGGACCGTTTGATAGTTTAGTAATTAATTAAAAAAGGGGCATTTTAAAACCATTTTATTTTTTTATAATTGTTTTTTTATTTGTATTCTCGCGCTACAATCTCACCTGCTAGCCTACTATGACGTCTTAAAACGATCATGTATAAGGTGTGGGAGAGAGACAGAGTCATACAAGACGCATAACACTATCCCTTATTCTCAGCTTAATCATTATCGCATTGACACGTCATAGTAGGGCCCCTGATGGAAAGCGATGGAACTTACCTGTTTGGCGTTTTAGGTTGCTTGTCTAGAAGTTAACCTATAACTCTTGATTTAAAGACTCCCAGGTTTTGGCTAAAAGGTAACAGTCCGCCACTTTTTTCCAGTCATTGATAGTCCTAAAAGCCAGAATCAATTCTCTTCTGGTAGTTGCCACGGTTGATTCTGCCACAGGTAATATTAACTAAGATTTTTTGTTGTTTTTTTATTAAGTTTTCTTTTCCACACAGGTAATTTCTCCTGTATCGTGGGTGCGTCGACAAACATACAAACTCACATACACAAACAGCCAGACCCGAAACAACTATCTGTAGGCCATACAACTATTTATTTGTTCCGTGCGGAAATAGAACCCGCGACACGCAGCACAGCAGCCAATCGACTCGACCACTGCGCCGACCATGTCGTTTGTCTAGGATAAAACAAGTTAATACTACTTATTTGAACATAGAAGCGGTAATAAGCACTATAAGTACATTATGAACAAAGTACCACCAATGAAATAAATGGAACCACCAATAACTACCGCAACAAAAACAGTTGAAAGCCGTTAGGGAAGTGTCAAATTCGAACATTTGAATTGCGAACGCAGACGCGTTCCGTTGGCCACATTCAAATGCGTGCGCGCACTCAGGAAGTCACTAATGCGGTAACGAGCTGACATCCGCGACACCGCCATATTGGGTGGCGAAGTCCTATCTTAATTTGTTACATAACACTATTTACATACATGAATGATTTATTTACTTTGTTGATATGATAATGCGGGTGACGCGTCGGCTGTGTGCAGAATTTTAAATTGTTTGTTTTTTTTTAGAACTTCTTTTAGAAGTCGGGGCAAGGTTAAGTTGGCTGATTTATTATGTTCGATGTAAGGGTCAATTGGTATTTCATTCATGACTTCAATTCCTTCCAAAATCCTCTTAGAGATTGGTCTACAACTTTACATACATTAAGATATAAGAAACTTGATTACTGAAAGAACAGGCAAAGCAAAAGTGTAGAACAGAATTGTGTGAAACTAGGAGAGCAACTACAGTGGGATTAGTATAAGGTTTAATCATCTGCCTAGCCTTTTCCCAACTATATTGGGCGTCGGCTCCCAGTCAACCCGGATTCAGCTGAATACCAGTGTTAGAACAAGGTTTAGCTTACCAAATATACATACATACTAGGCATATAAAATAGGACAATATTGTACAATCGAATATAAGTCGACTTCAGTAGTTTGTAGTCTTCTGTATCTTAGTAATGCGTGGAAGGAAAAATAGTTAAAAAGGTAAACGGACTTATGAAGGTAAATTTCTTCTTTTCTAAATAAACTTAAAAAAGCAATTTTTGACCACTACTGTTTATCATCCATGTTATATAGACACAAATAACACACAAATGCTCATAGGCAATTAATCGCAATAGGGAAGATGCAGAATTTATGATAATCTATCTTCTAAATCTATATACATATAATAAAATCGTAGACCAACCGTGTCTGTACATTGAATATTTTTGCACGAAAATTACATAGAAAAGTTAGGAAAAAGATACAAAACACAAATATGCTATTTTTGAAAATTTTGTCTGTCTGTGCGTTTGAGGGAGCATCACGATTATCACTTAAAAATATTAAGTGATAATCCGAGTAACATTTAGCGTTTATTTCATCAAAATCGACCCACAAAATCAAAAGATATTGAATTTTTAATTTTAGTAAGAAGCTTCCTAATGTTTTGTGATTAGGCAAAGCGCCATCTATTGAGAAAAATAAAATTCATGAAAACCATGAATATTACCCGAAAATACATTGTTGAGTTATTTGTGAAACTTTTATACGTAGCAAAATAAAAGTGAACATTTTAATACCTTAATGTTGTCATACTCTCTACTACTCATCCTTATTTAACGTCTTCCGATGCTAAACATTTCGTCAATTTACTTACTTGGTCGATAGATGGCGTTCACTGATGACGCGTTTTTCTGAATTGCGGTGTTAAGATTTTCTGCTGGAGAACGACCGTCACACGATTTTCAAACACAGTCGCGTTTGTTAGGTGTTTAGGTTAGGTTTCGAATAGGTCTTGAAAGTCTTTGTTAGGGTCTAATTTACCAATATCACTACCTTCTCTGATTTGTCTTTAACAGGATTGGTTAATTGTTCGTTCATCGTAATCTTGAATTGGTTGGGTTCTTTTTGGCACTTCGAATTGTGATTCAGGCCTGGTAGGGTTCCGTACCAAAAGCGTCGACGGGACCCTACTGCTAAGCCTACGTACGCGACTGATTCCGTTAAGAGCGAAGCAACGAACGATTCGATTTGCGAAGCAAGGCTCATAAAAATAGGGTACCGTACCAAAGGTGGTCACGGTGACAGAGGGACCCCATTACTAAGCCTCCGCGATCGATTCTGAATTCTGCTTCGTGTGAAGTATCAGACGGTTCGACTTGCGTTACAGGGCGAATTATAGGGTTCCGTACCAAAGGTGCTGACGGGACCCTATTACTAAACCTTCGCGTACGATTTTGATTCGTGCGAACGAACTCGATTTTAGGGTTCCGTACAGAGGTTGCTAACGGAACCCTGTTTATTAATAAGCTACCGCGGTCAGTCTTATTTGTTTCGCTAATTTCAAAATGCCTTCTAGAAAAAGGTCGAATCTTTCACAATATAGCTAATGTATGAGACTAAGTAGGTCTCAAGGAACAGCAGAAGATCGAGAAGCCAGACTTGCTGCAGCTAGAGAAGGGCAGGCCAGAACTCGCACTTTAGATAATTGTACTCATCGCGAGATTCGGCTAAGTACACAACGTTCTCGCATGGCAATTTCTTGATCTTTCGAGAGTAGCCAGGAACGCACAGAGCGTATGTCATAGTGTTCATAGTGATCTACTACGCTTTAAAACAGCTTCATGTTTTTGACAGACTGATCTTAACAATTCAAGTATCTACCTGTAAATAAATGGTTTGAATCCTGAATATCTCCCAAAGTAGGTACTCCCGAGATAAGAATGCTTATGTGGTATTCCAGACTAAAATCTTCAGCCGTATTGTCGTAATTGAGTAAGAAACATCCAGCCAGCCAAACTTTCGCATTTATTAGTAAACATAAATTAGAAGTAAGATAATAGGCTGGCATCGATCTAAGCGCACGCGAACGACGTCGCGGGCACAGCTAGTGTTGTTAATAAAATGATAAAAAAAGTATAGAATAAAGGCCATTTACACGTTTTTATTTTAGTTAACATCGATTTTTAACAAAAATAATGAATTAAAGTAACCTGAAACGGAACGTATTTAAAAACAACAATCAGCGTTTAGTGACGTCACTGCTGTTAAGACAGCGAAAAGGCAACCTTATGTCTTTGAGCTAGGATAGTTCATGACAAGTGTCAGGCAGGAGTGACTCAACTTCCTTTTTCGGGCGAAATGTCAAACTGTCAGTTTAAAACTGCAATTTTGAAAAGAATTTAAAGCGCTTAATTTTTTTTAATTTATGTATGGTCTATTTTACGTAGAATTCTTTAAAATGGAAGGAGCAAGATGAAAATATTGCATGTGGGATATTGGTGTGTGTGTCTGGTACACACAACCAACTGCGATTGACGCCAGAATAGAACGATGAATGCAATAGCCATCATGGCACCCAAGTGATGACTCGCTCTATTCATAGTCGAGGCCACACAAGAAGCTTTTATTGGAATCTGTTGTACATGCCTATCTTCATATAAATGCCGATGAACATGTGCAAGATATTGTGTTGACTGAAATTTTTCAAATTTAACGAAAATTGCGTGCGAGCAACACTGAATCATTTGGATGTTTTAATAGGGAAGATGCAAATACAGAATTTATGAGAATTTTGTCAGTAAAATGATAAAAAAGTATAAAATAAAGGCCATTGCAACGTTTTTATTTTGGTTAATATCGATTTTTAACAAATATAATGAATTAAATTACGTGAAACGGAACGTATTTAAAAACAACAATCAGCGTTTAGTGACGTATCTGCTGTTATGCCAACGAAGAGGCAACCTTGTGTCTTTGAGTTAGGGCAGTTCTTGACCAGTGATAGACACGAGAGACGTCATCGTCCGTTTTGTCAACGTCAGCGAAAACGGACGAAAACTGTCTGTGAAAGAACTGTCCGTTTGAAAACGCAATTTTGGAAATAAATTAAAGCGTTTTCATTTCTAATTTATGTGGTGCTCTATTCTAGATGGAGTTCTTTAAAATTAAAGCAAAAATGGAAATATTGCATGTTTCCTATTAGTTGACAGAGTGTCGCTATATTAGATTTTTTGAACTTGCAGTGTAGAAGTACGAGGAGAGTGTGCGGTGCGCTCGGGGAGAGAGATGCTAACCCACGCCTTTCGAACTGTCAGAAATGATTAACTTATAGGCTCTTACTTAGAAAAGCAGAATTGTCATGGTAAATCTGTTATTTATGGTCAGACCTTTCTAATATTTAGTCACTAAATACCCTATCGTGTCCGCCTCAGCACTTGAATACTTTAAATGTTTTTCGAGCGCGGTAGCCAGATGCCGTGTACAAAAGTGGACCTTCCAATGAACACTACTGTGACCATTTTACCTAATTGTTTTTGTTGTTGTAGTAGTCCAAGAGATACAGTCCGCTGACAGACAGTCGAACGCATAGCAGAGGCTTAGTAATTTACTGATTACTTCTAGTTCAGTATTTTTTTAGTTCCGTTGACTATCCCTCCAGAACGGTATCTTATAAATAAATTCTGCTACTTCGTAATAAATAATATCGATAAAACAGCCTATTCTGCTAGTCCATAAAAACACACAGTAGTTCCATTAGCAAATAATATGAACGTCATAAAAAAAAACAACAAACCCAAATCAACATTCCTTTCCTATCTAATTCTCTCACCATAAATCACAACCCCAAATCTTTAATTAAACCGATCAAAATTAATAAACAGACAGAATACCAAACGTTTCCCGCCTCAATTGAAAACTTCAGGTCAATAGATTCTTAACCTCATCTAACGCAATATAGTTTAATGCTTAAATTAGATTGCTTTGTGCCACCAATAGGGTTTAAATGGTTAAATCAGTATGTTGAATAAGTGAATGAGTCAGCTAGATGGGTTTCTTATCGATTCTTTTGATTGATTTCTCGATATTTGGCGATTTTGGTTTGGTGGCAAAAAAAATGGCTGATGGCTACCTGTTAAAGGTTTTGCCTACGTTTGCTAATATTCTGTTAACGATTTAAAAGCCTGCTGGCCTTATTTGTGTTTCGATTGTTTGTGTAGATTGTAAAGAACCTACTCTTCAGAGATAGCCAGAATTTCGGTCTTTTTCATGAAGTGATAGCAGCAGTGCCTATGAGGAGCTCGTGGCTAGATAATAACAGCCGCACGAGTCGATCTTCAAGGTTAAGCAACGCTTGCCAAGGTTGGTCTGTGGATGGGTGACCGTCTTAACATACCGAGTTTACTCCGTGCCTCGGAAAGCACGTTAAGCCGTTGGTCCCGGCTGTCATTTGTAGATCTTTGGCAGTCGTTACGGATAGTCAGAACCCAGTAAAATCTGACTCCAGTCTTGCCATGCAGTACTGTGTTACCCAGTTAATGGGTTGTGCAGGGCTGGTAGGCAGCCGCTCCTCGTAAAATACTGGTATTCAGCTAAATCCGGCTTGACTGGAAGCCGACCCCAATATAGTTGGGAAAAGGTTAGGCAGATGATAGCAGCAGTGCCTATGCATACATAGGCACTGCTGCTATCATCTGCTGTCCAAACACAAAATTGCAAAATAATAATAATATTACCTGTAAAAGGACCAAACTATCTCCATGAGAGTAGAATACTATTGATGAAGTTAGAAGATACCAATTCTATTGGTACCTATCTAATTAGTTTATTCTGTCCAAATATTATTTTTTTCTCAAGAATAGCAAAGATTTCCTCTTAGTACCAGTGACAGTCTGCCTCATTATCATCATCCGCAGCCAGACTTTGCCCATTGCTCAGCATAGGCCACTCTTCTCTCTCCTCTCTTCCAATACCCACGTTCCTTTGCCAACCTCATCCAGGTTTTACCCGCGATGGCCGGCCCACACTTCTTCCAGTCCGCGGACGCCATTCTTAGTAATGTCATATCATACTCACGCACCTCCTCTTCTTTTCAGACAAGTGGGCCGCAACCTCATCATCCCAGGAGGCACCAGGACTATCGACGCCACCGGCAAGCTGGTCATGCCCGGAGGCATCGACCCTCACACCCACTTCGAGCTGGAGATGATGGCCGCCAAGTCGGCTGATGACTTCTATAAGGGTACCAGGGCTGCCGTTGCTGGAGGAACTACATGTGTTAGTGAGTATTGCGAAGACATTTTTTTTTTTTACTTTTGATAGGCACATGTTAGACCACTGTCTCACCTGATGGTAAGCGATGATGCGGTCGAAGATGGAGCACGCTTGCCTAGAAGTAACCTATTCACTCTTGAGTTAAAGACTCCTGGGTTCCAGATATCTGGAAATACAGACTCTGGAAGGGAATTTCACTCCTTAGCTGTACGCACAATGAATGTTTTCTGTGAGACAATTCTGCGCTCGCCGACGTTCAGGAATTAACTCAGGCATCCTTTGCTACGGTCGGGATTGAATTCTAACGCCCGTGACATATACTGCTTTATCCCCTTGGTGAATAATTTACTATTTGCATTCGGATCGTTACTTCCAGAGCCAATCTATTAAGACAACTGTATCACCATTTATAAAGTTTGCCTGTAATGTCTGACCCTTACTCTTCTTCCTCAAGACTTTATCGATGACATCTTTTTAACATAAATACAAGCATCAGGCCCGAGGCACCTACTCAAGTGCACGCATGAAATGCATGGAAGCAATTTTACCGTTCGTCACTTTGAAGTTGAGCTATCGGCAATTGAGTCCTAATCTTCATACAATGATGATAATATTGTCAAATATCATTTTTTGTACCACTTGAAGTTTTTTCCTTATATGATTCATCTCGTTGTAAACATAATACATATACAATAACTTCCAAACAAAATAATTTTAATCATTTTTTTTTTACTTTCCAGTCGATTTCGTGTTGCCGCAGAAAGGTCAGTCCTTGCTGGAAGCCTACAAGAACTGGAGAGAGAAAGCTGATAATAAGGTACGCGTTACTTCCGAGCTTTTGAAGTGGTAAAAATAATTCAGGGTACACCTGATAAAGCTCCCTTGCACGTATGGTAGGCGCCAGATAAATTTGCAATAAAGTACATTGACCTCTCCCTAATATCCTTTCGTAGATACCCGAACAATAAATTATGAACCAATTTTCATTACCAGAGAACGCAAAGGATCACGATCAATCGATTCGTACACCTAAGACTACCTGCAGTACTGTATTTCCGTTATCTTTGAAATCCATCCAAAGGTTGTCTTGAAAAGATCGCTTTTAGCGATAAGGCCGCCCATTGTGTCACCCTATGTAATGTTTTCTTCATCTATCTTTTCTGTAACTTATATGGTGTACATAAAAAAGAGTATTCTATTCTATTCTTTATGTCTTTATTTCTGTTTTGTATATTAAGAAAGTCAATAAATGTATGTGGGTCAATGACCGTTATTGCACATTTATTTAGCGTCCACCATAGTAACGACAGAACTGCAAAACAAAACCGCCTTTATAGCTACGATGTATTAAGAGGCGCTTTCAATTTTAAATTGTTGTATTGATTTTAAAGTATACCTTACCGCTGGTCATGGAGGGTTCATAATGTTTGGGATGAACCCCAACTGAATAGACCAGACTGGTTCCAGAAAACATAGACCTGATGATCACCCATCCACAGACTGACCGCCATCCACGATCGAGCCGGGCGGCTGTTATTCTTTAGCCACTACCACGATGATGACTAGTAAATAGACATCATAAGTTACAATAAGAAGTTATTTTTCTATCACAGGTATGCTGCGATTACGGCCTCCACGTCGGCGTGACCTGGTGGTCTCCCGCAGTCAAGAAGGAGATGCAGCAGTTGACAACAGAGCAGTACGGCGTCAACTCCTTCAAGATGTTCATGGCGTACAAGGATGCCTGGATGCTGGATGATTATGACCTCTACTGCGCTATGGAGGCCTGCGCTGAACTTAGGGCTTTGCCCCAGGTACGTTGTAAATGCATTAAGTTTAAGTCAAGAATGGACTGGTTACTTCTAGGCAAGCGTGCTCCATTGTTGACCAAATGGTCTCTTTCCATTGCCAAGTGCGAGTCGAACTCGCATACGATGGGTTCCGTGCCAAAACCCATAATTTTATTATTTTTTGTTATAGCTGCAATACAAATACACAATCTGTGAAATTTCAATTGTCCACCTATTACGGTTCTTGAGATACAGCCCGCTGACAGACAGACAGACGGACGGACGGACAGCGGAGGCTTAGTAATAGGGTTCCGTTGGTTACCCTTCGGTGGAACGCCAAAAAACTTCTTCTTCAGGGCTTTGTCCTAAGACGACGCCTTAGGACATACTCGTCACGTCACGACACGTCGAAAATTAACCTTTTGTCTTGCTGAATAGGCCAAATCGAATATTGTGGGTTGGGCGGAGTGATAGCGGTATTTACCATACAAAATAGATATTTTGGATGGAAAATACCGCTAAGTAGATACTTAGCAGCTCAGAAACTGCCCCTTAATTGCATTCAATTCAACAATAGTGAAAAGGGTAGTGGTGAGCAGTGTTCCCAGCCAGAGTCTGTGTTTCCTCATAGCTAAAACCTGAGAGTCTTTAAGTCAAGAGAACAAGTTACTTCTAGGCAAGCGTGATCATCTTCGACCACATCATCGCTTACCATCAGATGAGATAGTGGTCAATCGAGTGCCTATCGAAAGTTTGAAAAAAATGAGGCTTAAACATGTCTGACAAAATGTTTACCTCTCTGCTTACTCAATTAGGGGACAGGCGTGATAGTATCACGGTTAGCGTAACACCTGTCGTATGGCATACTAAACTATAACACAATAGGTGGCTACCATAATATTATGGTCGGACACCTATCTTGTGAACAAGATGATTTAATATGTGATTTAAATGTGACCTTATGAGGACATATGACGTTGTTCATTGTTTAGGATCTGATTGTGTTTGTCAAAAATAATATTGATGTAGCGGCATCAATGCCGCCACAAGAAAAAATAACAAAACGAAATTTGTACAAACTTGCCAACAAAAGAACCGCAACGCCATCTATCCCACTAACAGCGAACTACTAACGAAATCCTGCTCACGGTATCAGCGATTTGAACATAATCCAACAGTCCGAATATTAACTATCGGGCAGTTGCCCACCGAACACATCAACCGTCCAGTCGGAGGATCTCCCTTTTCACTTTACAACTATTTCCAAAAATATCAACTTTGATTTCAATTATTTATAACTTCTAAAGTTATCATAATTAAAACTGTAGTCTGTATATTCTTATTTTTCAGGTCCACGCGGAAAACGGGAACATAATCGCTCGCAACACGGAGAAACTGCTCGCCAAGGGCATCACCGGGCCCGAGGCTCACCAGCTGTCCCGCGACGAGGAGGTAGAGGCCGAGGCTGTCAACAGAGCCTGCGTCATCGCCAACCAGGTCAGTACCCACCATAGGGAGCCTGGGTAGAAAGCTGAAGCTGCTCGCCAAGGGCATCACCGGGCCCGAGGCTCACCAGCTGTCCCGCGACGAGGAGGTGGAGGCCGAGGCTGTCAACAGAGCCTGCGTCATCGCCAACCAGGTCAGTACCCACCATAGGGAGCCTGGGTAGAAAGCTCCGAAACCTCGAAAAAAATGTCAGCTGTTTCATACAAAATGCATTATTTAGCATTGAAAATGTATGAAACACCTGATATTTTTTCGAGTTTTCGGGGTTGGTCTCAAAGTAAAGGTTGTTTATAATAATGTGTACTTTCTGTCTAAAAGGTTGTTGGTGTTTTACAAATAACCCTGTATATAATATCGATTTATCGCCGTAAAAATATCGACGACAAACATCGATAATTTTATGGAAAATATTTTTTTCGGTTTGACGTAGTCGTAAGCAAATGTGTTGATGAACTTGATTTTTGATAATATCCAAGTAATAGCTATCAACTATTATTATAATTTTTTTTTATGTTGACGGCACATCCTATCCCATATTTAATTTTAGGCTTGTAAATTTTTGCTGCGGACAAAAAATTTAATAGGTAGTATTTGGGTTTTGTAAAAATTGGATTCTAAAATATTATTTGTAATCGTTTTGTGACCTTTTTTTCTGTACAATGTACAGTTCGCGTCAGCGTGGTTCACCTCTCGGAAGTTAGGTTTGAGTGAAGTCCGCGCAGGTGCAATCGCGTAAAAAAGGGTTACGATCCTAAAATATTTTTTTGTTTATACGTATTATACTATAAACAAGTAACAAAGACTACCAGTAACAATAAAAATATCAAAAGTAACACAAAAACACATACACCACAAGAACACAAATCAATCTGTAAGAAATAACCAAAATAAATCATTAAAAACAATAACAACGTGTAACACTTTTCGCATCCACTGTCGTATTGCATTGAGCAAGCGAGACACATACATGCATCGAACGTATACGAGCGAGTGAGATGCCATTACACCCGCGCGCTTGCGCTAATCTACGCATGCGCGAGCTACCCGCGCATGCGCGGTTGTATGTTTGTTGTCAAATTGACATCCTGCGCAGCCGATTGCGGCGTACTTTGCGGAGGCAAACTTGCGTGATGGGAACTGTAAAGTGAAAGGCAAAATAAATGAGTACGAATATAAAATGTCTGTCAATTTTACATATAAACATTCTCCTATCTAACGCCATTTTGTTTCGTGTTACAGGCCAACTCTCCGCTCTACATCGTCCACATGATGTCCAAGAGCGCAGTGCGAGCTCTCCAGCTGGCTCGCACTAGACAACGACAGGCCCTGTTCGGAGAGACCCTGGCTGCCACTGTTGGCACTGATGGTAAGTTAAGTTACCTAACACTTATCAATCTTTATTAGATCATCTCCACTGACACTCCGCCGTATGGTGTAGGCCGGTGCCGTAAAAGAATAATACCATCCCGTCACACACAGGCCCCACCACGACGGCAACGTGGGGACACCCTCGGTGGGGTTCGCGGGCTACCCTGGCGCAACCACCTTATGTAACATTGTGTATTCTATTGCAGGCTCGCACTACCGCAACTCGTGTTTCCGCCACGCAGCAGCTCACGTGCTGTCCCCCCCGCTGCGGCCCGACCCCTCCACCCCGCAGGCCATGTGCGAGGCGCTGTCCGAGTGAGTATACATACCTCCTGCAGGCTCGCACTACAACCACGTGCTGTCCCCCCCCTGCGGCCCGACCCCTCCACCCCGCAGGTGTGCGAGGCGCTGTCCGAGTGAGTATACATACCTCCTGCAGGCTCGCACTACAACCACGTGCTGTCCCCCCCCTGCGGCCCGACCCCTCCACCCCGCAGGCCATGTGCGAGGCGCTGTCCGAGTGAGTATACATACCTCCTGCAGGCTCGCACTACAACCACGTGCTGTCCCCCCCCTGCGGCCCGACCCCTCCACCCCGCAGGTGTGCGAGGCGCTGTCCGAGTGAGTATACATACCTCCTGCAGGCTCGCACTACAACCACGTGCTGTCCCCCCCGCTGCGGCCCGACCCCTCCACCCCGCAGGCCATGTGCGAGGCGCTGTCCGAGTGAGTATACATACCTCCTGCAGGCTCGCACTACAACCACGTGCTGTCCCCCCCCCTGCGGCCCGACCCCTCCACCCCGCAGGCCATGTGCGAGGCGCTGTCCGAGTGAGTATACATACCTCCTGCAGGCTCGCACTACAACCACGTGCTGTCCCCCCCGCTGCGGCCCGACCCCTCCACCCCGCAGGCCATGTGCGAGGCGCTGTCCGAGTGAGTATACATACCTCCTGCAGGCTCGCACTACAACCACGTGCTGTCCCCCCCCTGCGGCCCGACCCCTCCACCCCGCAGGTGTGCGAGGCGCTGTCGGAGTGAGTATACATACCTCCTGCAGGCTCGCACTACAACCACGTGCTGTCCCCCCCCTGCGGCCCGACCCCTCCACCCCGCAGGCCATGTGCGAGGCGCTGTCCGAGTGAGTATACATACCTCCTGCAGGCTCGCACTACAACCACGTGCTGTCCCCCCCGCTGCGGCCCGACCCCTCCACCCCGCAGGCCATGTGCGAGGCGCTGTCCGAGTGAGTATACATACCTCCTGCAGGCTCGCACTACAACCACGTGCTGTCCCCCCCCTGCGGCCCGACCCCTCCACCCCGCAGGTGTGCGAGGCGCTGTCCGAGTGAGTATACATACCTCCTGCAGGCTCGCACTACAACCACGTGCTGTCCCCCCCGCTGCGGCCCGACCCCTCCACCCCGCAGGCCATGTGCGAGGCGCTGTCCGAGTGAGTATACATACCTCCTGCAGGCTCGCACTACAACCACGTGCTGTCCCCCCCCCTGCGGCCCGACCCCTCCACCCCGCAGGTGTGCGAGGCGCTGTCCGAGTGAGTATACATACCTCCTGCAGGCTCGCACTACAACCACGTGCTGTCCCCCCCCTGCGGCCCGACCCCTCCACCCCGCAGGTGTGCGAGGCGCTGTCCGAGTGAGTATACATACCTCCTGCAGGCTCGCACTACAACCACGTGCTGTCCCCCCCGCTGCGGCCCGACCCCTCCACCCCGCAGGCCATGTGCGAGGCGCTGTCCGAGTGAGTATACATACCTCCTGCAGGCTCGCACTACAACCACGTGCTGTCCCCCCCCTGCGGCCCGACCCCTCCACCCCGCAGGTGTGCGAGGCGCTGTCCGAGTGAGTATACATACCTCCTGCAGGCTCGCACTACAACCACGTGCTGTCCCCCCCGCTGCGGCCCGACCCCTCCACCCCGCAGGCCATGTGCGAGGCGCTGTCCGAGTGAGTATACATACCTCCTGCAGGCTCGCACTACAACCACGTGCTGTCCCCCCCCTGCGGCCCGACCCCTCCACCCCGCAGGTGTGCGAGGCGCTGTCCGAGTGAGTATACATACCTCCTGCAGGCTCGCACTACAACCACGTGCTGTCCCCCCCCTGCGGCCCGACCCCTCCACCCCGCAGGTGTGCGAGGCGCTGTCCGAGTGAGTATACATACCTCCTGCAGGCTCGCACTACAACCACGTGCTGTCCCCCCCGCTGCGGCCCGACCCCTTCACCCCGCAGGCCATGTGCGAGGCGCTGTCCGAGTGAGTATACATACCTCCTGCAGGCTCGCACTACAACCACGTGCTGTCCCCCCCCTGCGGCCCGACCCCTCCACCCCGCAGGTGTGCGAGGCGCTGTCCGAGTGAGTATACATACCTCCTGCAGGCTCGCACTACAACCACGTCCTGTCCCCCCCCTGCGGCCCGACCCCTCCACCCCGCAGGTGTGCGAGGCGCTGTCCGAGTGAGTATACATACCTCCTGCAGGCTCGCACTACAACCACGTGCTGTCCCCCCCCTGCGGCCCGACCCCTCCACCCCGCAGGTGTGCGAGGCGCTGTCCGAGTGAGTATACATACCTCCTGCAGGCTCGCACTACAACCACGTGCTGTCCCCCCCCTGCGGCCCGACCCCTCCACCCCGCAGGCCATGTGCGAGGCGCTGTCCGAGTGAGTATACATACCTCCTGCAGGCTCGCACTACAACCACGTGCTGTCCCCCCCGCTGCGGCCCGACCCCTCCACCCCGCAGGCCATGTGCGAGGCGCTGTCCGAGTGAGTATACATACCTCCTGCAGGCTCGCACTACAACCACGTGCTGTCCCCCCCCTGCGGCCCGACCCCTCCACCCCGCAGGTGTGCGAGGCGCTGTCCGAGTGAGTATACATACCTCCTGCAGGCTCGCACTACAACCACGTGCTGTCCCCCCCGCTGCGGCCCGACCCCTCCACCCCGCAGGCCATGTGCGAGGCGCTGTCCGAGTGAGTATACATACCTCCTGCAGGCTCGCACTACAACCACGTGCTGTCCCCCCCCTGCGGCCCGACCCCTCCACCCCGCAGGTGTGCGAGGCGCTGTCCGAGTGAGTATACATACCTCCTGCAGGCTCGCACTACAACCACGTGCTGTCCCCCCCCTGCGGCCCGACCCCTCCACCCCGCAGGTGTGCGAGGCGCTGTCCGAGTGAGTATACATACCTCCTGCAGGCTCGCACTACAACCACGTGCTGTCCCCCCCCTGCGGCCCGACCCCTCCACCCCGCAGGTGTGCGAGGCGCTGTCCGAGTGAGTATACATACCTCCTGCAGGCTCGCACTACAACCACGTGCTGTCCCCCCCGCTGCGGCCCGACCCCTCCACCCCGCAGGCCATGTGCGAGGCGCTGTCCGAGTGAGTATACATACCTCCTGCAGGCTCGCACTACAACCACGTGCTGTCCCCCCCCTGCGGCCCGACCCCTCCACCCCGCAGGTGTGCGAGGCGCTGTCCGAGTGAGTATACATACCTCCTGCAGGCTCGCACTACAACCACGTGCTGTCCCCCCCGCTGCGGCCCGACCCCTCCACCCCGCAGGCCATGTGCGAGGCGCTGTCCGAGTGAGTATACATACCTCCTGCAGGCTCGCACTACAACCACGTGCTGTCCCCCCCGCTGCGGCCCGACCCCTCCACCCCGCAGGCCATGTGCGAGGCGCTGTCCGAGTGAGTATACATACCTCCTGCAGGCTCGTACTACAACCACGTGCTGTCCCCCCCCTGCGGCCCGACCCCTCCACCCCGCAGGTGTGCGAGGCGCTGTCCGAGTGAGTATACATACCTCCTGCAGGCTCGCACTACAACCACGTGCTGTCCCCCCCCTGCGGCCCGACCCCTCCACCCCGCAGGTGTGCGAGGCGCTGTCCGAGTGAGTATACATACCTCCTGCAGGCTCGCACTACAACCACGTGCTGTCCCCCCCGCTGCGGCCCGACCCCTCCACCCCGCAGGCCATGTGCGAGGCGCTGTCCGAGTGAGTATACATACCTCCTGCAGGCTCGCACTACAACCACGTGCTGTCCCCCCCCTGCGGCCCGACCCCTCCACCCCGCAGGTGTGCGAGGCGCTGTCCGAGTGAGTATACATACCTCCTGCAGGCTCGCACTACAACCACGTGCTGTCCCCCCCCTGCGGCCCGACCCCTCCACCCCGCAGGTGTGCGAGGCGCTGTCCGAGTGAGTATACATACCTCCTGCAGGCTCGCACTACAACCACGTGCTGTCCCCCCCGCTGCGGCCCGACCCCTCCACCCCGCAGGCCATGTGCGAGGCGCTGTCCGAGTGAGTATACATACCTCCTGCAGGCTCGCACTACAACCACGTGCTGTCCCCCCCCTGCGGCCCGACCCCTCCACCCCGCAGGTGTGCGAGGCGCTGTCCGAGTGAGTATACATACCTCCTGCAGGCTCGCACTACAACCACGTGCTGTCCCCCCCCTGCGGCCCGACCCCTCCACCCCGCAGGTGTGCGAGGCGCTGTCCGAGTGAGTATACATACCTCCTGCAGGCTCGCACTACAACCACGTGCTGTCCCCCCCCTGCGGCCCGACCCCTCCACCCCGCAGGCCATGTGCGAGGCGCTGTCCGAGTGAGTATACATACCTCCTGCAGGCTCGCACTACAACCACGTGCTGTCCCCCCCCTGCGGCCCGACCCCTCCACCCCGCAGGCCATGTGCGAGGCGCTGTCCGAGTGAGTATACATACCTCCTGCAGGCTCGCACTACAACCACGTGCTGTCCCCCCCCTGCGGCCCGACCCCTCCACCCCGCAGGTGTGCGAGGCGCTGTCCGAGTGAGTATACATACCTCCTGCAGGCTCGCACTACAACCACGTGCTGTCCCCCCCGCTGCGGCCCGACCCCTCCACCCCGCAGGCCATGTGCGAGGCGCTGTCCGAGTGAGTATACATACCTCCTGCAGGCTCGCACTACAACCACGTGCTGTCCCCCCCCTGCGGCCCGACCCCTCCACCCCGCAGGTGTGCGAGGCGCTGTCCGAGTGAGTATACATACCTCCTGCAGGCTCGCACTACAACCACGTGCTGTCCCCCCCCTGCGGCCCGACCCCTCCACCCCGCAGGTGTGCGAGGCGCTGTCCGAGTGAGTATACATACCTCCTGCAGGCTCGCACTACAACCACGTGCTGTCCCCCCCGCTGCGGCCCGACCCCTCCACCCCGCAGGCCATGTGCGAGGCGCTGTCCGAGTGAGTATACATACCTCCTGCAGGCTCGCACTACAACCACGTGCTGTCCCCCCCCTGCGGCCCGACCCCTCCACCCCGCAGGTGTGCGAGGCGCTGTCCGAGTGAGTATACATACCTCCTGCAGGCTCGCACTACAACCACGTGCTGTCCCCCCCGCTGCGGCCCGACCCCTCCACCCCGCAGGCCATGTGCGAGGCGCTGTCCGAGTGAGTATACATACCTCCTGCAGGCTCGCACTACAACCACGTGCTGTCCCCCCCCTGCGGCCCGACCCCTCCACCCCGCAGGTGTGCGAGGCGCTGTCCGAGTGAGTATATATACCTCCTGCAGGCTCGCACTACAACCACGTGCTGTCCCCCCCCTGCGGCCCGACCCCTCCACCCCGCAGGTGTGCGAGGCGCTGTCCGAGTGAGTATACATACCTCCTGCAGGCTCGCACTACAACCACGTGCTGTCCCCCCCCTGCGGCCCGACCCCTCCACCCCGCAGGCCATGTGCGAGGCGCTGTCCGAGTGAGTATACATACCTCCTGCAGGCTCGCACTACAACCACGTGCTGTCCCCCCCCTGCGGCCCGACCCCTCCACCCCGCAGGTGTGCGAGGCGCTGTCCGAGTGAGTATACATACCTCCTGCAGGCTCGCACTACAACCACGTGCTGTCCCCCCCCTGCGGCCCGACCCCTCCACCCCGCAGGCCATGTGCGAGGCGCTGTCCGAGTGAGTATACATACCTCCTGCAGGCTCGCACTACAACCACGTGCTGTCCCCCCCTAACCGTAACGTTAAGAATAATTGACGTTGTCTCTTCTGTACTGGTGAATCGGAACGTATAGTCAGAAGGCAGAGAATTTGATACCAGTCTCTGTCATCTCTGATCTAGACTAGTGTCAAGAGCAAAGCCATAACTAATTAAAAAAAAACCAGTCTTGCTAATGAGTACCGTGTCACCCAGTTAATGGGTTCTAGAGGTCTGGTAGGCAGCCGCTTCGCGTAAAATACTAGTATTCAGCTTAATCCAGTTTGATTGGAAGCCGAACCCAATATAGGAAAAGGCAAGGCAGATGGTATTTATAATTGAGTGATCTGTTCCCAGTGACCACCTGCAGCTGATCGGCAGCGACAACTGCACGTTCCACGAAAAGGACAAGGAGCTGGGCAAGGAGAACTTCTCCAAGATCCCCAACGGAGTCAACGGCGTGGAGGACCGCCTGGCTATCCTGTGGCAGAAGGCTGTTAACACCGGTATGTTGTGTCTGCCATTTTTCAGTCATTTCAGGCTATAAACAGGGATTATATCTGCTCTTTTAATTTTAGAATTACGAAAATGAGCAAGCGCCAGATAAACCTACAATAAAATAAAGTACTTTTTCCTAATATCTTAATTAATTATGAACCGTTTTTAGGGTTCCGTACCCAAAGGGTATCCAACGGAACCCTATTACTAAGCCTCCCCTGTCCGTCCGTCCATCCGTCCGTCTGTCTGTCAGCGGGCTGTATCTCAAGAATAATAGGTAGACAGTTGAATTGCCGCTATAATAACAACAAATAATAAAAACTAAAGTTTATGGTACGGAACCCTTCGTGTGCGAGTCCGACTCGCACTTGGCCGGTTTTTCATATCTAGAGAACGTAATGGATATATAATAAGTCGATTCAAGGCAGCAGCTTTATATTTTTATTTTTGATATTAAAAAAGTCAATAAAGGGTCAATGTCCATTATTGAACAATTATCTGGTGTCTACCATAGATACCAGATTTAATTATTCTTCAACACACTTTTTCGAAAACAGGCTTCTATTCCATAGCTTAGCATGCAATGAAGTGTATATTGTAAAAATAAAGCGCTATTTTCATCTGTAGATTCTCGAGCCCGATGTCGATGAAAAATAGAATTGCAACATGGATTTTAGAAAAACATATCTGTTGATATATTTTTTTTATCAAAAAGGCATTTTGTTTAAATTGAGCTCTTGTTCTTTACTTTAGTTTGCCATGTGTTATTACTTCTCAGAATTTGATCCTTATTAGTTACACTTTCGGATGGTGTAATATTACAGGGCGTATGTACAGTTCCCGTCACGCAAGCTTGCCTCCGCAAAGTACGCCGCAA
Organism: Lacanobia oleracea; assembly: GCA_950371165.1. Classification (NCBI taxonomy): domain Eukaryota; kingdom Metazoa; phylum Arthropoda; class Insecta; order Lepidoptera; family Noctuidae; genus Lacanobia; species Lacanobia oleracea. Next base: position 11,858,972 of record OX493414.1, read on the forward strand.
TCGGTTGCGCAGGACGTCAATTTGACAACAAACATACAACCGCGCATGCGCGGATAGCTCGCGCATCCGTGGATTAGCACAAACGCGCGAGTGTAATGGCATCTCACTCGCTCGTATACGTTCGATGCATAAGCGTGTCCCGCTTGCTCGATGCAATACGACTGTGGATGCGAAAAGTGTTACACGTTGTTATTGTTTTTAATGATTTATTTTGGTTATTTCTTACAGTTTGATTTGTGTTCTTGTGGTGTATGTGTTTGTTGTGTTACTTTTTGATATTTTATTGTTACTGGTAGTCTTTGTTACTTGTTGTATAGGTAATACGTATAAACAAAAAAATATTTTAGGAACGTAACACTTTTTTACGCGATTGCACCTGCGCGGACTTCACTCAAACCTAACTTCCGAGCGGCAAGCCACGCTGACGCGAACTGTATGTAATATTGCGTTGATTCTTAGCTAAAAATACCGAATATTCAAAAATCTAATGATACAGTTTTAGTTTTTATCAAAATCGGGCTCGAGACTCCTTTCAATGTTTTTCGATATTCCTCATAGTTTCGGATCTGGCCGTCCACGTACACTTTAAAAATTCACCTTGTACTTATAATAAACTAGCTTCTGTAAGCGGCTCCACCCGTGTGGACCCAGGGACTCCTGGGATAAAAGTAGCCTATGTCCTTTCTCAGGCTCTAGACTATCTGTACTCTAATAACATTTAAATCGGTTCAGTAGTTTTGACGTGAAAGCGTGACAGACAGACAAGAGTTACTTTCGCATTTAAAATATTAGTAAGGATAAATAATTGTAGGTATAATGGACCCGTGCCGCTTCGTGGCCGTGACGAGCGCCAACGCGGCCAAGATCTTCAACATCTGGCCGCAGAAGGGCCGCGTGGCCGTCAACAGCGACGCCGACATCGTGGTGTGGGACCCCAAGCTCGAGCGGACCATCTCCGCCGCTACACATAAGCAGGCCGTTGACTTTAACATCTTTGAGGTGAGAAACAAAAAGAAATACAAAAAATCATTGGCTTATGACCAGTGATCGGAAAAGTAAACTACTACGTTCAAAGATCAGAGAAAAAAGTGGAGACTTTATTACGACAACACTTTTTTTTTCGGAATATCTATACTAATATATAAAGCTGAAGAGTTTGTTTGTTTACTTGAACGCGCTAATCTCAGGAACAACTGGTCCGAATTGAAAAATTATTTCAGTGTTAGATAGCCCATTTATCGAGGAAGGCTATATAACATCACGCTAAGACCAATAGGAGCGGAGCAGTAATGAAAATTGTGACGCAGACGAAGTTGCACGGGACAACTAGTTTGACAATATGCCGAAACCCGAGACATTAGTTCCGAAAAAATATTCTCTCGTAAGGCGTCTCCACTTTGTCTTTGCTCTTTTTCGAACTTTAGCAATTTTAATTCACCTTTTTCCGATCACCGGTGATGAATGCGTCATATCAGCCGAAAGACGTCCACTGCTGGACATAGACTTTTTTTTTGCGCTGGGAAAAATTGCATTACGCATACCCTCCCATCGGGGGAATGGGAGGGGTATGTGGGACTCCCCGGGCAGACCCGGTATATCCACTAAAATAACCCAGCGGCATTCCCGCATCGTCCGAGTGGAAGAGGACTGGGAGATCGGCGCAGCCTTGGCGTCCAGTCCTCCTCCGACGACAACCCGCCTAAAACGGCGGGCCCCTCACGTCCTCCCCGTTAAGGGGGAGGGCTGGGAATGACCAGCGAAGGTGGTGTGAAGTGCAATGCGGGCGGAGGCGCCCCCGCGTCTTTCATCCGCCCATCACCACCATGAGGAGGGAGAAGACGACGTCTTCTTCGACCTCTTCTTCGCCTTCGGAGCGGCGCAGCGAGAGGGTCGTCCTCCCGCGCGCGCTCCGCCGCCTCCTTTTGCGAGATGACATCCTCGCAAAACCTGCTGGAAAGCGACTCATTCACTTTTGACTAAAGGAGTTGCAGCTATCAGGAAACACCGACTCCGGCAGGGAATTCCAATCAACCATGCATGTAACGCTTGGGGGAGGTCTATGTCCAGCAGGAGCGGGGAGGCCGTGCGGCGGGAGGCGAGGGACGCTATCGTCGTCCATTGGACGGAGGACCTCGCCACCGCCACCTTTGGCCGCCGTACCTTGGACGCGCTCGGTCCGGTCCTGCGAGACTGGCTCGAGCGCTCCCACGGTTTCCTTTCATTCCGTCTGGTGCAGGTGTTGTCAGGCCACGGCTGTTTCGGCAAGCACCTGCACCGGATCGGGAAGGAGGAGACTCCGGCGTGCCACGACTGCGGCGCGGCGGAGGACACGGCTCAGCACACCCTCGAGGTGTGCCCGGCTTGGTCTGACTGCGGAGATCGGACAGGACCTCTAACTTCCCAGCGTGGTCAACGCCATGCTGGAGAGTGAGGGCCCCTGGGCAGCGGTCGCCTCCTTTTGCGAAGACGTCATCTCGCAAAAGGAGGCGGCGGAGCGCGCGCGGGAGGACGACCCTCTCGCTGCGCCGCTCCGTAGGCGAAGAAGACGTCGGAGAAGACGTCGTCTTCTCCCTCCTCATGGTGGTGATGGTGCGGGGGCGCCTCCGCCCGAATTGCACTCCACACCACCTTCGCCGGTCATTCCGGCCCTCCCCCCACGGGGAGGGCGGGGGGAGGGTGTGAGGGGCCCGCCCTTTTAGGCAGGTTGTCCTCGAAGGAGGACTGGACGCCAAGGCTTCGCCGATCTCCCAGTCCCCCCTCCACTCAGACGATGCGGGAATGCGAGTTGTAATGTCCTCGAATATTTTTGAAGTCAAGAATTTAAATTAAATTACCTTTTAGGTGGACAACGGCATTCTTCTTCTTCTTCTTCTACCTGGCGTTAATCCCGGCTATTGCCAGGGTCCGCCTTCCTACTTAGCTTCCTCCACTTTGCCCGATCTTGAACATCCTTCTCAGTTAGGCCATTGGCTCTCATGTCGGACTTAACGACGTCCAACCAGCGCTTGCGAGGGCGACCACGGGACCTAGCCCCAAGAACAGCCATATTCATGCATCCCCGACCAACGTACTCCATAGGGCGGCGCATGATGTGGCCATACCATCGCAGACGACACTCTTGCAGTTTTTCCCCCACGTCACGGACACCAAGACTACCTCTGATGAAAGAGTTGCGTATGCAATCGGATCGCGTTACGCCACTCATCCACCTCAGCATCTTCATCTCCGTGACGCGAAGCTCCTGGGTGTGTCTGCTTAGTGCTGGCCAACATTCACCGCCGTACAGTAGGACAGGCCGTATGATGCATTTATATATCTGCCCCTTGAGCTTAGGAGGCATTTTGCGGTCGCATACAACGCCCGTAACCTCGCGCCACTTCGCCCAAGCCGCGCCAATACGTGCTTGGACATCGTCGTCCACGATGCCAGACTCGTGCAGCACGGATCCAAGGTACCTGAACGTATCGGACTTTCTGATCAGGTCCGAACCTATTCGGATGGTGTTTGTATCCGTGCTGCCACAGGACATGTACTCAGTCTTCGCCACATTTAGTCTCAGATCACCGTTTTCAAGCGTGTCCTTCCAAATGTTGACTTTGCGCTCAAAATGGGCTTTGTTCTGATTAACGAGGGCGATGTCATCGGCATACATCATTAGCCATGGAGGCTGATCTTGGATGTTTGCCGTAAATACATCGAGCACTACGTTAAACAAGAACGGGCTAAGAGCCGAGCCTTGGTGAACGCCAACAGATATTGGGAAGCCATTCGATTCGCCAACAGCGGTCTGAACAGAGGAAACGGAATCGCGGTACATGTCTCTGATAATGTCAATATAGGCCTCGGGAACGCCCTTGAAGCGCAGTGCCCACCAGATGGACTGCCGAGGTATACAGTCGAAGGCCTTCTGCAGGTCTAAAAAGGCCATATGCAAAGCTCTCCTTCTCTCTCTGTAAGCCTCAGCCAGATTCCGTAAGGCGGACACTGCGTCCATGGTGCTGTTACCCGCCCGGAAGCCATATTGACACTCAGAGACAGTACACTCGCTATGGAGCCGTGTGTCAATGATGCGCTCGAAGAGCTTCATGGTGTGGCACATGATCTTGATACCGCGGTAGCTACCACAATCCTGTACGCTACCTTTGCCTTTGTAAACAGGGATAATCAGGCTAAATCGCCACTGGTTCGGCATTTCCTTGGTGATCAGGATGCGGTTAAAAAGATCTGTCAGAAGGTCCACACCATGTGGGCCCATCGCCTTCCACACTTCAATTGGCACATTGTCAGGCCCGACCGCTTTCCGGTTCTTCATGTGGCGAAGAGCAATGCGGGTTTCGTCGGGGGAAATAGGGGAAATAAGCCCAAGGTTAGGAGGCGGTTCCGGAGGAAGGTTATGGGGATGCTGTTTGTTAGACAGCTCCGCGAAGTATGTACACCATCTCTCCTTAACAGAGGGGGCATCGTAGAACAGCTTACCCTGGGCGTCCCTTACACAGAGACATTTGCTAATGTCCCGTGCAGCTTTCTCCCGGGCACGCGCCAGCTTAAAAATAAGCTTTTGCCCCTCCGCAGTTTCCAGCTTGTCGTACAAGGGCGCCAGACTTTTGCTGCGGGCTCTGGCTACAGCTTTTTTGCAAGCGCGCTTAGCCGCTCCATATGCCTCTCTGTCATCCGGAGAGTTGGACCCTTGCCACTGTTTAAATAAAACCTTCTTCTTCCGAGTCGCCTCCTGCACCCCGTCATCCCACCACCACGTCTCCTTTTCTATGGTGCGGCCACCACGAGAAGTGCCAAGGACGCGCTTACCCGCATCGGTGATTGCTGAATGGATCCTACTCCAGATCTCTTGAGCGGACTCATGCGGAGCACTGATCTCGAGATGCTCGAGCTCCGCGATGAAGTCCGACTGCCTAGGACCATCAAGCAACCACCACTTTGTGCGGGGTTTGCGTTTTTCGGTCACTTTCTTTTTCGGTACAACCGCAAAGTCCAGGACAAGGAGGCGGTGTTGAGCCGTTAGGCTTTCACCTGGGATGACTTTGCAGTTGGTAACCTTGCCAATGTGGCACCGTCTCACCAGCAAGTAATCTATTTGGGTTGAGTAGGCACCACTACGGTACGTAATAAGATGCTGGGGCTTCTTCTGAAAGAACGTGTTCGCGATGGCTAGGTCAGACAAAGCGCAGGTGCTGAGTATACTGACTCCCTCTGCATTTAGCTGGCCATATCCAAAACCACCGTGAACACGTCCGTACTCTCCAGCAAACTGACCTACGTGACCGTTGAGATCCCCCCCAACCAAAACACCTTCGGAATTCGGAATAGCGCGTAGTACGTCCTCGAACTCATCCCAGAAGGCCTCCTTTTCAGACTCACAGCAACCAGTTTGAGGAGCATAGGCGCTGATTAGGTTCGTTACCGACCCTTCGATCAGCACCCTAACTCGCATCAACCGGTCGCTGCATCGGTCTACTTCAAGGAGTCCATCCTGGAGGTCCTTAGACAGCACCACGGCCACTCCGCCCCTGCCCGTTGGTGATCCGGTGTACACTAGCCGGTACCCCTGCCCGATGTCACGTGACTTATTTCCCTTCCAGCGCGTCTCCTGAAGGAAGGCGCACTGGACCCGACGCTTCGCAAGTACGTCCGCGAGTTCTCGGCAACGTCCGGTTAGGGAGCCAATGTTCCAGGTGGCAAAGCGGAACTTCTTCTTGGGTACTATCCTCTTTAGCCGTGCCCGTACTCGACACGGTAGCCCTAGCCCACTTATCGCAGGTTTAGGGCGATGTGCTTGCGCGTCGTTATGCGGCGACGCCCTAGCCCGAGTACCCGTTATCAACTTCTTGTCCATTTTATTTGGCTGAAGTTGGTTTTACGTGGGGCGACCAGCCGTCTGACCCCCACAACCCTACGAGAGGGAAACCAGGTTCGCCAGAGCCTCGTCCGTTGGACAGCAGGGTGCACCGCTAGCAGGTGAGGTTGGCTTGGGTCTTAAGATGGTAACAGACCCCATGCACCCCCCAGACCCCATGCACCCCAGGTGGACAACGGCATTATGTTATGATTATTTAACAATTTTTGCGATTTTCCAGGGCCAGAACGTGGTCGGTAGTCCCCAGTACGTCATCGTGAACGGTCGCGTCTGCCTGGATGATGGACAACTTAGAGTCGTTGAAGGTAACATTATTATATTATCTTTTGCTTACCATATCATTTGAATTTCTGAGGCCTTATCCAAGTCCTCGTTCATTAATATGTTAGAGAATAATACTTTAGGAGGCTCTCCTTGGTTGCGGAATTTGTTCAAAACAGTCACCGCAGCCCTGAAACGCAAAGGGCACTAGGAGGAACACGGATGGGTTTTAGTCAGTAATAGTCTGACACTCCCTTCTGCTCCGCCCAGAGCGCGAGGAGTCATTTCATGATTGCCTCTCCTTAGGCAGCTGTAGCAAGGGTTTGCTTGAGAAAGCGTTATTTCTGGACACGGTTTGCATTGTTCGGAGATTCCTCTCTATTATTTTTGAGGGACGGTAGCTTGGACCCTGTTCCTGATACCGGTGGTCTAACAGAACGCTTTCACATTTCTATCTGTTTTTTAAGAAATAAATAAATAAGTACTACTAATAAAATATAAATTTTAACATGAACTACATGTGGACATTCCTTTAAATATCGTGTCTGCCATACGGAATATGAACCTGCCAATTAATTGATTTAAATTCACATTCTTTTCTTAAGAAGTATAGCAATGCTGCTACAAGAAAAACTAATGAAGTTAAATTTTAACGAAAACAAAAAGAACCGCAACGCCATATATCCCACCAGCAGCAAACTACCAACGAAATCCTGCAACGCGGTATCAGAGTTTATACAACAGCTTAATATCAACTATCGGGCAGTTACCCACCGGACACAACCGTCCGGTTGAAGGATCCTCCCTTTTCAATGGAGGTTTGCGGGAGTTTACTTTCTGTCCGGCAAACCTCTAAAGAAGCCATAAAATACATCTATAATGCCTTTACTGACATCTGTCCGTCCGCAGGTTTCGGCAAGTTCCTGAAGACTCCGGTGGACTCCCCGCTGGTGTACGACGTGGCCCACGACCACGAGCAAGCTCCACACCGGCCGGAGTTCCTGGACACCCCCGCGCCGCACACCAACGGCACGCCGGCTTCTCCCGGTATGTTGGACACAACATGTTGGTCAGCGTCCAACATGTTGGTCATGTTGGCACACGAGCTATGAGCGGAACTAGCACGCTTGCTTGGTTTTTAACAGATTTTTTTGTTGCCTGTAAATAATTAAAGCTTCATTTTGAGTGAGTCTGCATCATAAGGTTTAGTTCAATCAGTCACCTAAGTTTTATTTACGGACTGGGTAAGACAAAATGTAGTCTTAATAACATATGGAAGTTAATAGTGAAATCCGGCTCGAAGGACCCATGTTGTGAATAATGAGCTTCTTGGGAATTTGTGGAATTGAAAATTAAAATCAGATTTGTAGAAAGCAATGATTCCCTCGTATATTAGAAGTGTCAGAGTGAAAAAAAAGTGTTGACACTTGCAGATTAAAATGTACCCCGATCGTAGAGTTGCCAACTGCAGATCGAACAAAGGGTAATAGGGTCATCATCTGCCTAGCCTTTTCCCAACTATATTGGGGTCAGCTTCCAGTCAAACCAGATTTAGCCGAATACCAGTATTTTACGCGGAGCGGCTGCCTACCAGACCTCCACAACCCATTAACTGGGTAACACGGTACTTCATGGCAAGACTGGAGTCAGATTAACTGGCTTCTGACTATCCGTAACGACTGCCAAAGATCTACAAATGACAGCCGGGACCAACAGCTTTTCGTGCTTTCCGAGGCGCGGAGGAAACTCGGTATGTTAAAATGGTCACCCAACCACAGACCAACCTTGGCAAGCGTTGCTTAACCTTGAAGATCGACCCGTGTGGCTGTTATTATCTAGCCACGAGCTCCTCACAAAGTTGAATAGGGTATTTTACTGAAAAAAAAACTAATTAGTCCGTCAGATAGATTTCCAAAAAATATTGGATACATTTTTTTTTCTTTTTTACGTAATTAAAAAATGACTAAGACTCGCGTGACGTCACTACGATAGTACAATTTTTACTGGCGACGTGACGTCACCAGCCTCCTTCTCTCGAGTTTTGATGCATTTTATCTTTGTCAATATTGAAATACAAAAACAAAAAATACGTATCCATTATTTTTCAATTCTCTAATTGACGGACTAAACAGATTTGCAATTCATTGATAGTGGAACCTAGCCTGTTCCAGAATTCCCTTGATCAAAAACATTTAAAATCTAGTCGCAATCACATCAATGCTACAAATGTGGGTTCATTATAATTCCCTTATTTTATGAACGCTTAAAAATACGGGATTTACCCCGCTGTCTTTGTGTCCAGAGCCTGTAGTCTCGACATAGCTCTATATCGCGTAGCGACCGAATTTGGTCGTTAAGTCCTAAGGCCACCCGTACACAGAACATTTTGAACGCGATCCACGGATCATACCATTGATATTGACTGTGGAATGCGTTCTAAACTGACTGTGTACGGTGGCTAAGGCCACCGTACACAGTCAGTTTAGAACGCATTGCGCAGTGCGAGTATTTTAACGTTCTCGATCGCGTTAGCGTAAACGTCAATTTGTATTGAAACTGGATAAGCGCCGTCTGGTGACAGTAACGGTTTAAAAAAAAAAAGGTTTTTTTTTTCTATACAATTTGACATAAGCGAACGTTTACACTAACGCGTTCGAGTGCGTTAAAAAACATACACTAAGCCCTCGGGTGACTTTAACGAATTCGGTCGCTAGGCGATCGGTAATTACGTCGAGACTTCCCGCCCTGGTTCCTTTTACTTATGATGCTGGCTTACAAATATATAAGAGCCAATCGCACGCACGCTAGCTTCTACATAAGCACGCAATTTCTAAGCTAAGCTAGATGATTGTATAATATAATATATGTATTATTTATTTGTGGTCAGGGGACGGGCAGCAAACCAGAAAGGCATAGGTTGCATATTTTTGTACATAATTTTTGTAGAGCTAATCAGAAAATTTTAAATATCGAATTATTATTGAAAGCACAAACATTATTAGATAATACCATTATTAGGAACCGATTGTCTTAAGAATTAAATTGTTTTTATATGACTATTTGATGAGAAAATAAAATTAAAAGGAATAAATAATACATTCTTTCAGGTAAGGTAAGTTTACAAATTCTACATATATTCTACAATTTTTGCAAAGAGTAAGGATCAGCTCCCACCGAGATGCAAAGATGGCAGCAGAAACTAGAAAATTAAAATATAGCCAATAGCCATAAACTTTACAACTTCATTTGCTACAGAAAGTGGTATACATTGTAATGAGAGAATACGCTAACGATCCACTCAATCTGCACCTCGATGTTTTTTGCGCGTCTTTCAGGCATCGTCTTGTTTGGACTTTGTGTGAGCAGACCCTTAGTTCAATGTTTGTGCTTTCACTACTTATACGTATTTATCACATAGGAAACCCAAGCTGGGAAATCTAAGCTAGCTTTTCGCTATTTAGATATTGGAATCCGAGCTGCAAGCTTATTGCCACGTCCGGCGCGATTCCGATCTAACGTGATGTTTCTCTTGCAGCCAAAGTCATGTATGGTTGCTGCCCGACCTGGAAACCTACAAGGCCACAAGGTCTGCTGTCGTATACTACTGGTTTTCATTATTTCCAATTATGTAAACAAGACAAAGTCATAGATAAAGAAGAGAAACCAGCCAAGTGTGAGACAGACTCTCACACGGGTTGCGTACCATAAAACGAAAAAAAAACACTGTTCTTGTTTGAGAGCCCGCTTTAATTTTATAATTTGTTGATATAGCGGCAACAGAAATACACTGAAAATTTCAACTGTTACGGTTCCTGAGATACATCTCGCTGACAGACAGAAAGACGACCGGACGGATGGACAGCGGAAGCTTAGTAATAGGGTTCCGTACCCAAAGGGTAACCAACGGAACCCTATTACCACAGTATAAAAAATATTTTACCGTGCTAAGCTCCGCATCTCCAAGTATGCCGCATACCATAAAAAAAAAAAAAACAGAATTAGTAATTTATGCACAAGTCTCTAGAATCGAGCCACAGGAGTGCTCAAAAATGCCCCAAAATTCATGATTCTTGGTGAAGAAACCTAATCAGAAAAGTAAATAGTTTGAGTAGAGTAACTAACCCAAGGACCGCCTTTTTAAAGATTCTTCTTATTTGACTTTAAAAAAGTGCACAAAAATAAAAGTGCCAATTTTAAGTCGCGCAAAGGTGACAAATAAAATTAATACATTTCCAACGGATTCACGCGCGATTCCACGACTTTCTGAATCAAACACTTTCTTAATATTCATACGCTCGCCTTTGACCACAATCCCACCTAATGGGAAGCGATGACATGGTCGAGAATGGAGTACGCTTGCCAAGAAGTAACCTATACACTCTTGACTTCAAGGCCAGCAGGTTGTAGCTATCAGGAAACAGACTCCGGCAAGGTATTCCACCCCTTAGCTGTACGAACAATCAACCTGAACTCTGCGTGTGTTTCTGAACGCATTCAACACTAATCTCTTCAAAGTTAGAGCGAACCGGCTTCTTCTGGGTAAGCTCGCTCCATCGCGGCATCGTCGACTTTGTCAAAGACCAGAGACAGGACAGAGACTTGACATAGTCAAGAGAAAACCCAACAAAAGTAAAAAAAAAAAACAAAGTATAATAACTTACTAATTTCAATGCAAATTGTTTACATCATTGGAATAACGAAACGAACATCGTGTGCGTTGCTTCTTAGAGCATCTATGCCCGATTTCTGAGGTACTTTATCGGTCGTTTATCTGTCCGTTAAACACTAACCAGTAGGTAACGCGTTAACGGGCAGGTAAACGATGGGTATTCTTTGTTCTGGTTCGGGACTAATCGTAAGGCTCAAGTCACACCGAGATGGCGAGTAGCTTCAGTGTCATATAATTTTAAACTATATCTTCATTACTATAACACATATTATCGCGGGAGTCGCCGGAGAGCTCGCGGCGACGCGACCTTTTCATGTTTCTCAAGCGTTCAAGCGATACTATGTGATATAGTAATGAATTTAAAGTTTAAATTATATAACACCGAAACCACTCGCCGCTTGGCTTCCATCTCGGTGTGACTTGTGCCTTGGTGATACGGAGTAGAAAACGCCCGTAACTACGGACTTCGGGCGTAGAGAGTAGACCCCCAGAAAGGGGGTATTAGCCGTCTAACTGTAGAGCTAACCCCGTTCCCCTTATGCAGACTTAGGGAACATGAGCAAGGCCGGCGACCGGAGCATGATGTCCGGCTCCAGCACGCCCACGGGCCGCAAGATGCGCGAGCCGGGCGCGAGGAACCTGCAGACTTCTACGTTCTCTATTAGCAGTAAGTTGATTCCATTTTATTATAATTCTTCATTACTCGCCTCGTATTACTTGACCATAACTTGTGAAATATGCGGCATAAATACCGCCACAAGAAAGAACAACGTAGTAAAAAGAACCGCAACGCCATCTATCCCACCTAGTGAACTACTAATGAAATCCGGCATCGCGGTATCAGAGTTATCTGTGTCATTAAAACAGTCCAAATATCAAGTATCGGGCAGTTGCCCACCAGACACAACAACCATCTGGTCGGATGATTTCAGTGTAGGTTTGCGGGACACTGTTCCGCTATAAGTACACCCTGTACCTAACTCTTCGGGGGAAACAGGGCAACATTTGCACGCTTATAAGATACCCCGTCGATTTATTACTGCATATGCGACCCATTCGACAAGTTATCGTTTTTTTTTTTAATGATACGGTCTAATACGGCCTACGCAATACAATATGGTAGATCGATTAGCAGTCAGAAAAGTCGCGGAAATGCGCCGGATGTTTGCACAAGACTCAGCACGAAACCTATTAATGAAATATTGCCTCGGGCGATACATAATTATCCCGTTTTTGAATAAGAATAACAATATTGTTATTGTTATTTGTATAAAAAATGATACATTAAAGATCTTAAATAAATAGGATATTTGGCTGAATGTTGATAATATTCACGGTTTTAATTATGCAGAATGCACTTAAAAATATACATACTCTAGTTTACTTACCTACTTATTTAAATATATATTTTTTTACTTTAATTTGCAGAAGAGTTGGATAGCCCTGACACGAAGACTTCAGTCCGCGTGAGGAACCCCCCTGGAGGCAAGTCCTCAGGCCTGTGGTAGACTGGTCTGCTGGAGACCGAGACCGAGACCGGTACCGGTACCGGTACCGGCGAGCTTGCGGCATTGACACGATACTGATACTTGTGAACAGTTGTGATAATTTATACTTTATTATTGTTCGTTGAATTAATCATTGTTTTTGGTAAAATGAGATCGATTTTTGATGACAATCTGGGTTTGTTAGCCCATATGGATGATTTTTTTGATGTTTGTATGTTTTTTTTGTGTGCGAATAATTCTCATTAGTGAAATATTCGAATTTTGACATCGCAGAAGAAATTAGAAATGACTACTAAGAATTGTAGTTCCAAATCTTTTTAATTATACCTAAAATTGGGTATCGTAATATTAATTTTCCACGATACTTTTCACAAGTAGTAGTGTCCAGGGCTTGGGGCAGCTAAGAACCAATTTTGAAGCTACTCGTTAATAACCCAAAGCTTAAGCATTAGTATATGTTAGACTGTTAATTTAGGACATGACATAATAAAACAGTTATAAAATTATGTTAATTATTCAGTTAGGACACTTGTAAATGGGCCATTTGCGAATGCCACCAATGCCAGCGATATGGACATTTTGAAAACTAGGGGCCACCAAGAAACTACGAGTAAGTCGTAGAACGAACTGGTTAAGTCAGTCATTATATATTTCATTACCCGCCACACTTCCCATCCACTGTAACTTAAGAAAACCAGAATCGACAGTGGCTACCACCTGAAAAAGGCCGAGTTTATGAAACTCGTCGAGTCCTGGTGTTACGATTCAACTGTCTTGGATATCCCGGTATGAAATAATCAGAAAAGAACAGCGGAGAAGTAGGTAGTATATTTCATTAGTACCTAATGCTCTCAAAACAGTGATGGAAAACCTCGTGAGCAAACCGGGCATGTCCTAGAACACATAATTCGAAGACATGTGTTATTATACCAAGTCAAACTGGGCCGGCTTGGAGGGTTATGGACCAGTTCATCTCGCAGAGAGAGGGCGTAAGTCCCAGCAATGGGTAAATGAAAATAACCTGGGTTGTCTAAAGCAAGAGTGAACAGGTCACTTCTAGGCAAGCATGCTTTATCGTCGACCAAATCATCGCTTTCCATCAGCCATGTTTGTGGTCAAACGTAATAACCCATAGTCATTTGTTAGCGGTTATCAAAATTGGTCCATTTGCGGGTAGTCTTATGTAGACTGACGAAATGGCGTATCGTTTAGTGAATTTTATAACAATAATTGTAACATTTTGTAGACGATTACGCTGTTAAATTACGATTAATAATACAATTGATTATGCTTGTATTACAATTTTAAAATTACATTGTTTTCCTGAATAATATGTAGATTAGGTATGAGCCTTGGATAAGTGGCGGTTTCAGCTTGAATTTTGAGTTGAACTTTAGTTCAACCGACGAATTTCCCCGAAATCGTCGAATTTTTCATTGATTTTAAAACCCTTTTTGCATCTTTAGATTATTGAAAGCTGAAATCGATAGAACACTAATAATAGTGATTGTAGAAAAATATTTATATTATGGTGTTTTTTGTAAAAAGGAGTTGCAGTTTTTTTTTTTCAAAAGTATTTTGGCACAAATACGGCACGCTAGTTAATTTGAAATGATTACAAAAACAAGTAATTAGAATTATTTAAAATTGTAGAAATTGGCTACAAATAAGAAATAGGTACGTAATTACCTATTGTCTTGTTTATTCAGGTTAATAATACTATCTTATATTGATTATTTGTTTAAATTTTCAATGTTAACTGGTTATAATTTTATTATATTATTATAGGTTTTACAATAACGTTTTAGAATGTTTTCTGTATTCACTTGAATAGTTAGTTTTCACCCAAGTTATAGACTTCCAAATCCCCTGTTGCTAAAATGGGCCAAAAATATTGTTTTAACAAAATGCATTTATTTTTAAATCTGTTAATTAATTTGCATTAAAATTGTTCTGTTTTTCTTCGTCTTAAAGTGTATTGAATGGATTACAATACACCTTCTAAGATTTCGTATTATACAAGTTTTTAAAATAATATTATCATTGTTTGAAAAATGTAGAGTGGTTTCAATAATAATGGCAAGATTTTAGAACCATTTTGTATAATTAAAAATAACATTTGAAGTAAGGTTTTTAAACTATCTTCTCCCCATTTAAATAAATAAAAATTGTCTATGAGCTTGCCAGCATTATTCGACTACTCCTGTATTAATAATTACTTTTCATAAGTAACCACAACATTCACTGCAACCCATCAATCATTATTTTATTATAATTAAGAATTTTTAACGTAAAAATTGCTGTCATAAATCGTAAACTCATAACCATAATTTTTATAAGTAGGTGAAGAGCGAATGATTCGCAAGCTGTATGTTGTGCTTTCGTGATGTCTCACTGTGTATCATAAGGTTTATAAGGCTTAATTCAAACCGCTATGTACGTACACATTTTATAGTAGCACTTTGACATTGCACGGAATTCTGTGATTCCTAACAGTCCCACCCTGGGAGTCCATCGTCGATCACATCCTCGCTTACGATCAGGTGAGATAGTGGTCAACCGGGAGTCTATCAGTAATAAGAATTAAAACAGCGTTGATACGCAGGCTCACCTTTGCGCGGGTATAATCACATGTCAAAACATTGAGATTCCTGGGCAGCATCTTAGTTAAATGTGATCGAAAACACTAAGACAAATCTTCCAGAATAATCACTCAAAATAACGACGAAAAAGTTCATTGTGTTTAGAAGAACTAAACATTCATAGTAAGAAAACTTAAAAATCGACTTCATTAATATTTATAAATTTTTTTTTGAACATCGGGATGTTGCCAACGTGATAGCAACATTACACTGTGAAGTGTGTTACAGTACAGCGCTGTGTGAACGTAACCTAAGAATCATTTTGTCATAAGTTAGAGTTAAGGTTGATTGTTTTATAAAACACTTACGATTCTTAACACCTGTGTACTGTCACCTAGGTTTTATTTAGTGTTCAAATCGAAAATCTTTTGAATTATTCATTCTAGAGTTCATTATTCGTTATTTGATTTCGTAATTATTTTTCATCTTCTATTTGATTGTCGTATAGGTAAGTATTAAAATTGAAAAGCGTTCTCTATCATTGACCACATCATCGCTTACCATCAGGTGGGATAGTGGTCCAACACGTGTTTAGGCTCGCGTTGCTATAATAACAAACAACAACGACAATATGACGGTTCAAAATAATTTTCGATTTCAATGCTTGTAGCTTCGTAAAACTGGGATGTAATTGGTCAGTATAGGGGCCAAAATATCATAAGATCGAAGTACAAAAACCTTAAAATAATAATTCTTTTATCTCTCCGTATAGTACTAGTCTTGCAACGGCGTCACAATTTTTATAGCGTTTTACATAATTTCTAAATGTATATTCTCTATTATGCATTGTCACGAATAAACAATGTAATCTCATGGCGTTTGTTTTATTTTAATTTCCGTCCTTTTCAGTTTTTTGAAATCGGGCCGCGAAGTCTCGACATACTTACGGATCACCTAGCGATCAAATTAGTTAGTCACCCGTACACAGTCAATCTCGAACGCATTCCACAGTCAAAACCTGTACCTGGCACTGGCCTTAGCGGGCCCCGTCTTCTATACTGACAGCTCTTTGAGACGCGCCGTCGACCCGGGCCTGGTTCTGATCAGATGGTGAGCCACCCAATGCTCGCCGTCCGCAGACCCGCGCCTACGGTGGCCGAGAATTGTCCTGCGACTCCCGACCCCCGGGGCGTCTTCTACTGTTGCGGCGGCTGAGGCGTTCGGCTTCCTCTGCTAGCATTACTGCTTCGCAGAAGGAGGTGACCGCTTCCTCGCTCCGAACCATGGCTTGAAGCAGGGCCGGACGCGAGAGGTCGCCGCCGCCGATCGCCTCGAAGAGGACCTAGGCGGTGCTCCGCCCAAGCAGGGCAAATCTCCACCGGGGCGACCTTAGGACCTAACAACTTCAGGCCCTGACTGGTAATTGATTCTCTTCTTGAAATGGGAAGTTATAGAGCTAATTTGCAACGATCGTTAATAGTCGACAAATGTATTTTTTTTCTAAATTATTTACCTAGAGGAGTTTATTCGTTCATGAGTTATCAAGAGTATCATATCTTATCATTTAAAGTGGAGATGATTACTCACGATTAGTAATTTTTGGTGAGGTTAGGTGAGGCAGAATATTTAAAAAAAAAACTATAGTTCGATTATGCTAAAACAACCTAATTAGGTCCTAAAGTTAGAGGGGTCACATTCGTTGAAAATCAGCTCTGGGTCATCCTATTAGATTAAATAGATCTGTAAGACAATTCAGTGTTCCTATTGTTTGCCTCCTTATCTCGGAAACGCCTGTGAACTCAAGAATTACGTGCGCCTCCCGATGGTCCCCCGCCCTTGCCACCATTCGCAGGCTGCCTCTGTCCGGTCGCAGAAGCCGCCTGGTTAGTTCCCTGTACAGGGATGGTATAGCCCCCTTGGCTGCCTATGCAGCCTGGCGTGTGTTCTTGTAACCATGTGCGCAGGTGGGTGAAGAGGGGTGGTACTATGGGTTCAGAACTGTGCTGTGTAAAGTGTACTGTGCTGTTATAGCGCTCCACAATAATAAATAGTTTTGATACTGTTTTAATAAAGTTTCGGTTCAGTGTTGGTGACAAATTGGTTTTTGGCCATACATACTACTTGTGAGTTGAAGAATTTACACACAAACATTACAAATAAGACTTACTTAAGAAACAATAAGTGACATTTTTGTGATTATACCCAACCGCACATCAAACACGGAGCCCTTGACGCGAACGCGTAAGCGACGCCGTATACCGTGCATTTAAGACCTTTTGGTCGCGAACTTTGAGACACTCACTCGTAGTGGGCATTTATTAGTGTGCGCTTTCAACTAGCGAAATAATTTTTTGGTCGTGGGCCTTTTTTGGGAGTCATTATATTTATTATTTGGTCTTCAAAATGACTACATTACCTCCGAAATGGGGCTGCTGTGCTCTTGAACACATTGATAAAAGCTTCATTCGATGTAAAGTAGGTATGCGAAAAGGCGTTTCATCATGAGTGCCTTAACTTGGAATTAACGTGTGAACTAACATCTTGGATCTGTACTCTATGCACTATAAAGCCACCTGAAGCGGAAAACATCGATGTCACACCTGTACGGTTTAATGCCAACATAACTACGCGTACAAAGAATTTAAGAGGCAAGCATTGCAATCCCCACCAAATGCGGCAACTACCCCCGTCACGGAAGAGGGTGTTCGTACCATTGTTGAGAATGTGATGGATTCGAAGATGAATTCTCTTTTAGAAAAAATTACGTTGGCCATGAGCAACTTGCTGAACAAGGAGTTAACAGAAATACGTGAAGAAGTTGCTGGCCTTAGGGGCTCCGTAGAATTCCTTAGCAATCAATATGACGACATGTTGAAGGAAAGAAAGCAGAGTGAAGACAAAATAAAAGATCTGACACATAAAAACGAGAAGTTATCATTCACAATTAAAGAAATGTCAAGCCATTTGAACATCTTGGAACAACATGCTCGTGCAAGTAATGTTGAGATCCAATGTGTCCCCCAGAAAAAAACTGAAAACCTTCTCAATATTGTAACTCAGTTGGGGAAAACCATTGGTTGCGACATCAAAGAGGAATGCATCAGTAATTGTACTCGTGTGATGAAGCTCAACAACAGCACAAATCGTCCAAAATCAATTGTTGTACAATTTGTCACTCCCAGATTACGAGACTCTTTCCTAGCAGCTTCTATAAATTTTAATAAGGGAAAGCCAGCCAGTGAAAAGCTAAACACCTCCTATCTCGAGCTCGATGGTGCGAAGTCTGCGATCTTCGTGACGGAACATCTGAGCCCGGCTAATAAGGCACTGCACACGGCTACACGTCTCAAAGCTAAAGAAAAAGGGTACCGTTATGTTTGGGTCAGGGGAGGACGCATCTATGTTAGAAAGTCAGACGATTCCGATGCCAAGATTATGAAAGATATGGATTCGCTGCACTCCATTGTATAATGATCAATTTTCAACCAAAAGCTGTTATTGAGGTTATTCTAAATTAAATTCGCTACTTTTAACGTATACTACCAAAACACTCGTGGATTACGATCTAAAACTCAAGAATTTTATTGTAACTTAGCATGTTCAAATTTTGACGCATTAGTAATAACAGAAACCTGGCTCAATAACTGTATTCATAGCAGTGAACTTTTTGATAAAAGGTACATAGTTTTCAGACGTGACAGAGAAACTTCGGGTTTTCATGCTAAAAAAGAAGGCGGAGGTGTCTTGATCGCTATATCGAGAAAGCACGCTGCTAGCAGACAATGTTCTTGGGAGAGTGAGTGCGAAGACTTATGGGTCATTGTGAGTGTCGCAAAAGGCTTCAAAATAGCTATTTGTGCTCTTTCCTTGCCCCCGCCTGTGCATTATTCAATTTTGGAGCACTTCTTGGATAGTTATAATGCTATAGTTGAAAGAAATGATTACTGTACTATTCTTATCGGTGACTTCAATATGAGCAATATAGATTGGAATCAAACTAGTATCGGCGCTACTCACACTTGCCCCACTTTCTCTAGGACTAATTCTAAACTAAATCAGGCCTTTCTAGACTTTATCCACGTAAATAACCTCAAACAATACAACAAAGTATTTAATGTTAAAAATAGAAACCTGGATTTGGTTCTTGTAGACCTTCTCGAATGTAAGGTGACTGAAGCCCTTAATACTCTAACTAAGATCGATCCATATCACCCTCCTCTTGAAATTTCCCTAAGCCTTAAAGTTAATAATAGTTTAAAACCTGAACGTAACATTAGACTAAACTTCAAAAAAGCCAACTACTCTGCTATTAAATCAGAGCTAGAAAATACCGACTGGTTTGCCCTACTCTCAGATACAGACGACCCCTGTATAATGTTGGAGCGGTTCTATACGGTACTTTATCAGATCATAGAGCGGTTTGTCCCATCGAACTTAGTAAAAAGTAATTCGCGACCACCATGGTACACAAATAAGTTGGAGAGATTGCTGCGTGAAAAAAATAACTTAAGAAGAAGGTATGGTACGTAACAAATCCCATGGATAAGATATCTCTTCGTTGGTGTAGTAAGCGCTGTGACAAATTAGCAAGAGAATGCTATAACTCCTACATAGATAGCATAGAACAGAAGATTACAACCAATCCCAAGTTTTTCTGGTCCTTCATTAAGTCTAAACGGGGTGTTACTAATACCTATCCAGCTTCAATGTCAAATGGCGCCAGCAAAACTTGTAATGGCAATGAGATATGTAACATGTTCGGGATCTACTTTTCTTCAATGTACAGTCCAACTACCCTTGCTTCCAACGTAGTTCAAACTTCACCTTTCTTTGAAAGCCTTCTTCGCAACTCCGACAGTTTTTCTTTGATCCAGATTCCAAAGGATAAAATAGCCAAGCATCTCAAAAGCTTAGACATATCCAAAGGCTCCGGCAGCGATGAAATTCCTCCTAACTTTATCGCAATTTGCGCTGATCAACTGTCAACCCCCTATGCTTGATTTTTAACAAATCTCTCAGCGCTGGTATTTTCCCAAAAAAATGGCCAAAGTGGTTCCGATTCATAAATCAGGCGCTGATGATGTAGTAGGAAACTATCGTCCTATTTCTATTCTTCCGACATTTGCTAAGGTTTTCGAAGCAATAGTTTGTCCTGACATACATAACTATTTTAGGAAATATCTGTCTGAACATCAGCATGGCTTTACTGCTGCAAGATCCACCTGCAGTAATCTAGTAGCTTTCGTAGAGGATATTGCAGCTTCACTTGACTCAAACCAGCAGGTCGACGCCGTATACACGGATTTCAGCAAGGCTTTTGACAAAGTTTCTCATGAAGTGCTGATTCAAAAACTTGCCGCGTATGGTTTTGCTGGTCCTCTTCTCAAGTGGCTGCACTCTTACCTAACGGATAGATCCTTCTATGTCGTGGCCAATGGCTATAAATCTGAAACTATGATCATAACTTCCGGTGTTCCACAGGGTTCCCACCTGGGCCCCGTAATATTTATTATCTTTGTCAACGACCTTCCTTATTGCTTCATTAACTCCACGCCATTCCTATTCGCCGATGATTTGAAAATAGTCCGCGTTATAGATTCTCTAGCCGATTCAGCATTACTTCAGGATGACTTGAACCGACTTATGAACTGGTGTAAGGATAACAATATGCAACTTAACGTAGAAAAATGTTCCCAAATTACGTTTACGCGCAAGGCTCACTTCATTGATTTTAATTACAGTATCAACGGTGCGTACCTCAGTAAAGTTGATATAGTCAGAGATTTGGGAGTCCTTCTTGATCGTAAATTAACATTCATTCCCCACATGGACAATATAATTAAAAAAGCTTCAAAGACACTCGGTTTTGTGTTACGTAATGCTAAATGTTTTCGCAAGCCCAAAACTAAGATTTATCTTTTTAACTGTCTCGTTCGTACTGTATTGGAATACTGCGCGGTTGTGTGGCGTCCCCACTATGCAACACATAGTCTTAAGTTAGAGAGGGTCCAGAAAAGATTTTTATGTCATCTTGCTTATTCTGCCAGACTAGACAAAAAAATTACGAGCTATGCAAAACGTCTTGAAAAATTTAGCATGACTTCACTCGAAAAACGAAGAGATAAGATAGACTTAATTTTTCTTTTTAAAATACTTCAGAGTAAAATTGACTGCCCCAAGTTGTTTATTAAGTTCAATTTAAACGTACCCTATAATTATCCACGTCATCCTATCAAACTATTACGTCCCCCATTCCGCAAAACTGTATCCGGATCCAACTCCCCCATCCCCAGAATTTGCAGGCTTCTTAATAATTGCCATGAATCAATAGATATTTATTCTACATCACTTCAGAAATTCAAGCGCCAAATCCATCAAAACTAACCTACATATTGACTTTTTCTTTTTCATTTTTGTATCTGCTGCTGCAGCCATCCACTGGTTGTTGTTTGTGGGTGTTGTTTATATCAGTACTCTTATTGTAATTTTATTTGAGTTATAATTTTTTTCATTTTTTTTTGCATGATGTGTCTATCGCATCATATTGTGCACTATGCTTGTAATGTATTGCTTGTGTTATTAGAATAAAAAGTGTAACAATTGTAGATAGGCCAATAAATCAATAAATAAATAAAAAAAGAACCAACAATCGCCGTACCAGATCCCCTCCTGACCAACTCATAGTGATCTAGGAAATTATGCAGCCGATGAGTTGGCCAGGAGGGGATCTGGTACGGCGCTCAGTCCTTTTATCCACTACAGCGTCACAGTGTTGCGGTTGGTCATCGTGACGAGTTCTACCGCATTGTGGCATTCTTGTATGAGTTTCGAGTTGTGGTAATTTTTGCCTAGGGATTGGAGTACTGAGGCAATGTTGGAGAGTATAATACGAATGTAGGTATCGGTGACTCCCCTGGCTTGCAAGGAGTGGACCGCTTGGATAAACCACGTATTCCGCCTGATGGCAAGACGTACCTCATATTTTTAATAAATTAATTGAACACACAATTAATAAATAGATAAAAAGAAGGAAACAGAAAAAAAGGTTCAATGGTGATGCTTATTTCTTAAGAAATCTCTTCCAGTATACCTGCGAAAGGAGTCAATTCTTCTTTGAGCTGGTGTAATTTCCAGATACCCCCAATACACTGCCCCCGTAATATGTGAATACAGTGAATCTGAAAACGTCGGTACCAAAATATTTCTCATGAATCGCTTCCTACCACAGGTGTAAATATGTAGACCATACGTGTGGCGCCCTCTTGTTGCAAAATCTTTTCCATTGAGTGACGCTTGCATGAATGCGTAGCGGACACTTACAAGACAAGACCTATTATTTGTAGAAACATGAGTATACATAAAAGGAATGCAGATTGTTCACAAAAAAAAAGCGCACAGTTCAAAAACAACTCAACAATGACATAACGCTTCAACATGGGGTGTATATGCTTTTTGAAAGTAGTTTACAGAACTGTTGGTTGGGGGCGCTGGTGGCGGGACCACTTTACGGAAAGGTAAGGAGTAAGGACATCTAGCAGCGGTTCACAAAACGAGCACTCTCTCTAATAATGGCTATTCAAATAAATAAAACAACGCAAATACAATTTTTAAGTTGTTTATTAAAATAATATTCGTTCAACTGAACACAAGACATGGGACCAGACCTAATAATTGAGTTTACTAATTTGTCATTTCCTCTACAAAAAAAAAAAAAAATAACTGGCCCAACGTAAGAGCCGTCTGTCTTTACCCTCTTAACAATAAAAAACAACCTATAAAATCTATCAACATAAAGACAAGTAAAGGTATCTTCACAATACCTGCGGTTTCATACATAAATTTGGCACAGACATTATGATATATTATCGTCGTAACTGGTCGAAATTCCCTGGCAATCTGTAGTTCTAGATGGTTTTGGCACGGGATAAAAATCATTACTAAAATAAAAACTTCCTTTTCAAAATAAAAAATCAAATCCATCATTCACTATAAAACTCAAATAGACCTTACTAATTAATTTTAAGAAAATCTAATTTTACATTTAGAAAACTATACAGTACCCATCTTTACTTAATATTGCACAAATTAGGATTTCATGCAAAATCGTACGAATGATCAATATTATAATTTCAACGTTCATAATTCGGTCAAGTTGTAAACAAACTGATGTTGATAACATTTTGTCAGTTAATATAAATTGCATTTTCTTTTGTCGAGTAAGTATATCCGATAAATTCGAATTTAATCACCGACAGTAATTTATAAATCAATGTGGGGTTGGTATTTCAAGTAACAACGTTAAAATTCTTAATAATAACAATAAAAAGTAATTAACAAAAATCATTTGTTGGACAAAACAAACCATCCGAGAACATTCCGAGGGTACTAATCGCTTTTTAATAATAATATAAATGCAATATTTTTATACCAAAATGTCCTATATATTCGTGAATTACAAATTTATTTACAAATTTGACTCCTATAGGGGGTTGCCAATTATAAAATATCTTGTGTCTTCGTATGTACCAAACATTTTCCGGTTCGAGTCAGTATTTAACTAATATTTTTCTTTTAAACTTCTTTCTTTATATTATAATAATAATGTATACATATGTAAGTAGCATAGTACACTTATATACTAATATGACACAGTTAGATTATAGCTATATTTTTACATCATGTATGTACTTACACATATACAGTGTGGTGTTGTCCCGAAATGCCGTTCGACACGCTTACACTAATCGGCCATCTTGCGGAAATTACTAGAATTGCATGCAGCCAAAGATAGATGGCGTTGTTGTAAATTGTACTAGGCATCTCAAGTTAGTGCCAAAAGGTAAAAATTAACTCGTCGAAGAAAAATAAAATCATTACATTGAACATGCAATCTTTAATATTATAAATATACACTATTCCATTATTTAAGAATAGAATAAATACCAAATTCTACTAATACAGACACATTTAGCTTACGTTGCAACCAATGACGTGTCTTTTTGCGACAATTTTTTTCACTATTATTTTTTAATATTTTATAATATACAAAGGGCATTCGGCACAACACCTTATGATATACTTCACTCATACAACGTGCCTAGTCTAATCTACGACAGTCTAACAAGTTCCGTACAACGGAAAAACATTTTTCCCTCCGTTCGCCTTAACAATAACTTTATACACAAGCATACCGCGAAGGGAAAACATTTTAATAACTAAATTCAAAATCTATAACGCTACATGGAACCTTTATCTGGTGCAGGCCGTAGGTAGGAAGTTTTAAGAACACCAGGCCTTAGTCGCAAGTGACGAGTACGCATTTTACAATCACGTTGGCTCTTGATCATTGTCGCAGAAACATACCTTGGCTTAGTACAAGGGATAGATGAATGGTTATGGGAATAAGTAGTACTCTTTCTATTGAAAAATACTGGCGAAAAGAGAGTATCTTTCAATGCAAAGTGTGTGGTAAAATCTGGTTTTCTCGTCAAGGAGCGTATGCTAAGTATGTTTCTGCATTGCAATTAAAAATTAGGTCCAAACGGTAAACCACCAATCATTTCGTAAGGATTTAGGCGAATGCCCAATCGTCAAGCAAGAGAGGCCTGTTATAAACAAAATCGTCCGTATCAAGAGAGCAATAGAGGTGAAAATTGTTTGTCACACAATATTAAGAATTTAAAACTGATGAAATTATCGTGCATATAATTTTGCTTCGATGTAATATTTAGATATAGATTGTCAAATATTTTAAAACAGCAGTGAATTTTTAAAAGATGCAAGAATTAATTACTTCATTTGATTGAAATCAATGGCTAAAAATATCGTTGACTACTCAAGGTACAGATAGTAAAAGAACCCATACTTTTATTTACCAAATAATATTTATAAGAGATTTTAGAACATAGTATTGTCAAATCAAAGCCCAAATGAGTGGTCTCATGAACATATTTTGTTAATCAAAAAGTAGGAAATGAAATACGTATCGAATAATAAATAATTAATGACTGAATTGTGTTGACTGATGACATAATTCGATATGTACTTAATTTCATACTTTTGTAAAAATTGGGATGTTAAAAACTACTACTGTACATGGCAGGATAAAATAAAGAAGTGAAAATTGACAAACTCCTGGACTAAAAATAAAGATGGAAAGACATAAAAAAGGTATTTATAATAAAACATGGCACATTAATATGCGACTAGTATTAAACTGAATGCAGATAATATTTGGTCTGTAAAAGTATGGGCTTGTTATAAAAATGCACTATAAATGACTCGATTCGGGCTCACAATTTTGAGATCACTTCGACTGAAGAATGGGCTACCTCAGTACCGTTACCGGAGGCTCCGGCTGACCTGTAGCCACTCTCGAGTTGAACGACGTCGAGTTATAGAAATACCGAGCACTTGGTGCGGATTACATTATTAGATAAACATTAGGCCACTTTACTTTATTACATGAAAAAACGGTATCTTTTAGGTTTATGAATATATTTCTTACCTCGCTATACAATCAGCGAAATTACAATAGTTCACAAAAGTGCCGGTATTTCTAAAAGTCAATACTCGTTAAAAGCCGAATAGAGGTAGGTTAGTCACTACGGATTCCTCCAAACATGATGAGAACAGCAGTAACAATCGGTACTTATCGTTAGTTCATATCACAACCGACACGACTCGTGTTTGCCGCGGCCGCTAGGTGGCGCCCGAACGTTCACTCACGCCCGCACGTGGCGACACTCACGCCCGCATGCGGCGACACTCACGCCCGCACGTGGCGACACTCACGCGAGCAGTCGTCCGGCCCGCCGCCGGGTACAGTCCGGGCCGCCAGCGGGGGACAGGCCGACTGCTCGACATAGCACTGTTAGTATCACGGCGCGGCTCTGAGAACATCCTAGCTCGGTAGTATCGCGTATCGCGGAACGTCCTTCGAGCTCGAAGGTCGACAGAGGCGCGGGGTCGCGGGGGCGCGGGGGCGCGGGGCGGCACTATGAGACGGAGATGACCTCGTGCGGGGCGCGGGGGGCGGCGCGGGGCCACGACTGCGACGTGAGCTGCCCCACGGACAGCGGGTTGTTGGCGTCGCGCGGGTTGGTGCCCACGGGGTGGCGGGGCGGCGCGGGGGGCGGCTCGGAGGCGGGGGACGCCAGCGAGGACAGCGCGCTGAGCCCGCCCGGGCTGGACGCGGAGTTGAGCGGCGTGTCGGCGTCGCCGTCGCTGGACGCGTCGCTGAGCTCCTCCAGCTTGACGTCCTCCTCAGAGCACGGCGACTGCGGCGTCGCCAGCGGCGGCGGCACCGTGCCCGCCGCCGCCGCCAGGGCTTCCATGTAGCGAACGCACTTCTTCTTCCGCCTACGAACAGATGCTGCTTAGTAAGGAGTTGGGAGATGGGTGTCGAGTTGGAGAGGACTGTTTCGTAACTTTTACGATCCTTCGATCGCGTTTGACTAAGGGCGAATTTAAAAACACGTTTACAAGCTGTCAGTGTCGCATTGTCTGTGGAATATTGACACTGACAACTATTGAACGCAGTTCAGATGTACTGATCACGATCAGTTTGAGTTGGTGAAAATGGCCCTAAATCAATAATTTATATTCAAGAGTAAATATAGTAGAAATTAGATGGGCATCGTCATCTAGCTAGCGGCTAGAGCAAAGGCCATAGTCTTTTCCCAAAAATATTGAGAATGCAGTGCAGCTGAGCTGAACTGCAATATGTTTTTTATATAGGGCGGTTGCTTTTAAGTCTTTATAACCTAAAAACTATGATAAATATACTATACTTAATTTTTTTGTAAAGTTTACGAAACAGTCCTCCACAAAATAAAAGCTAATCTATCCTACATTACACGTAACACGGAAATCAAAATGTTAACAGTAACATGCTGGAAACGTGTTAAATAAACTGAAAAAACGCCAGAAACATCGAACACTCATGCTGAAAAACAATTTGTTAAATAAATTCGTTATACATTGAACGAAAAATAAGCAAACGACTACCTACGACAACATTTAAAAACGCCATTCCTTTAAAAAAAAAACAATCAGATTTCGTCTTTAAAAATAAATTCTGTATGCAAAAAGACTTTTAACTATCAGTTAACTGACTTATAACAATTAAATCATCTGCCAAGCCTTTTCCCAAAGATGTTGGGTTCGATATCCAATTTGAGAGTACGTTTCCACTTGGATAAGACATACATAAATCGACCAATCACATTGATTGAAATCCACAGCTCTATCTCACAACTACTGCGATTGGTCGATCCCAGCCCGGTTTATTCTGTAAAAATCTCACTGTGAAGAGAGCTTCTAACTGTCATTGTACATCTATACTAATATATATTTGTTTGTTTGGTTGGTTGAATGCGGAAATACTGGTTCGATTTTAGTGTTGGATAGTCCATTAATCGCCTATATAACATCACGCTACGACCAATAGGAGCTAGTGAAACTATGAAATGAAAGTTAATTTTATAAGCTCTTTGCACAGTGTATATTTTACAAATAAGGATATCTGTTCGCTTTTTTCGTCTCTAAATGGAAATGCACTCAAACTGGATGTAGCTGAGGCAGTATTAAGTTTTAGATAAATAGAAAATACATTACAAAAAATTTCTTCAGAGCAAAAAAAAATTCAAATAAAAATTCTATTTTGTCTACTACAACACACAGTTCATTCCTGTCTGTCAATTGCGACATCACCAACCGTTGCTTGAGAGTCGGCGGGCAGGCGCCGGCACTAGAGGTTTACGTAGGTAGGCTCCTGCGGGCTCACGAGGCTGGAAGCCGGCAGGGAGGTCGCCGGCTCCGGCCGCAGGAGGCCTAGGCCTCCCGACACCATCACGCTACTTGACTCGGGGCTGTGCCCGCCAATCGTGGTGGAATCAATTGATGCAGAGTGACGGGGTAGGGTAAAGATGGGGTACAATAATGATGGGGCAGAAGCATGTTGGGGCAGGTGGATAATGGGGCAGAGGAATGTTGGGGCAGAAGAATTATGGGGTAGCGTAATGTTGGGGCAGAGAAATTAGGAGGTAAGAGTAATGGTGTGTGACAAAGAAATGATATGATCGATGGTGATAATGATTGGACAAGAAAAATTATAGATGTTCATGAAATTGTTAATTATATAAAAAATAATGTGTTGGTAGAGATATAGAAGATACAGAACATATAAGAAATACGGTGTGTAAACAGTGTCACATAAAATTTATAAAAAAATATAGAGTGATTACAATAGTAATAGTTAAATAAATAAAGGAAACAAAAATAAAACGAGTCAAGTGGCGTGAGGCGAAAATAAAATGATCGAAAAATAATAAAAAAAGAACGTAAAAATGATGATAACGAGTCACCAATAGTGCCAGCAGATCCAGGGTCCATGAGAAGCGGCAATCATGAGTGGAAAAAACATTTGTATAAGTAAACAGAACCTTGACAACAAACAACAACCAAGCGAGCCGATTCAGAAAATGTGTCCAGATTTTTTTGAAAGCTTTCGACAAATGATTGCCCTTTCTCTCTCTCTCTCTCTCTCCGCCATTTTGACTAACCCCCTAAATGTCTAAGTACCTTCGGCTACTTTCAAAAAAATCTATTCGTCTCATAATCTAAACAATTGATTTCTTTGTGAAAAGACACATTTTCTGAATTAGCTGCTTCGCCGTCAACATAATCCTTAATTTACTATTGTAATATAAAACATAAAAAAATAAACAACAACTACATAGTTTCTGTATAAGATTTTCTTATATTATAAAATACCAAATTAAAATGACTGGGCTACTCTTGGACAGCCAAGTCTTTCCACATAGAAATAATAATTGTATTAACCGACGGTATTTGGTATACCATCGGCTAATTTTGACTTAATTTTGCACAAGCGAAAAGAAAAAAAAAGTAAAAATAAAAAGTAAGACCCACCTGCAAGGCTTGCACCATTGGTTCTGCTGGTCGAGACCATATCTCGCTCGACATTTCTTCAAGTTATTTCCTGAAAGTATTACAGCCTTTGTTTTAGTTCACATCCTTTACATCCACTAAAAAACCACTCGGACATTGAACCGATCCAAAATGTTAAGCAAAACAAGTAACTTCAAATATTGCAAATAATTCACAAAAGAAATATGATGTCGAGTAAATTGATAAAATCTCTGCTGTAGATCAAATGAAAAGGAATGCAGCGTAATTATGTGATGCACAAATTATAGGTTATTTACCGGAAATCATATTTAAAGCATCTCAAAACATATCAGCTATCTACTCACTACAAGCGACGCATGCAATCCCTTATGTTAGTCCATGCAGGGAGGGATGGGACAAATGAATGGGAACAACGGAAAAAACATTGGTTTTAAAAAATAACATACTACACGCATAAACTTTGAACAAAATAAATGCTAAAACTACGCTATTGTCGGAAAAAATAACAAATAAACATGACGTCTATAAGCAAATTGAAGCAGAATAGGTTCTCCGGAATCAAAATAAATATTTGTGACTTTATTTGGCCAGTATCATTGCACCGCAGTAACACAAGCGCAGCAGCGGTGTACGACTAGTCCGCGGTCCTGCGGCCTGCTCCACTACTCAATGTACCGAGAGAAGGCTGTCCCAGCCTGGTCCGACATCAAACTACTCTCCCTGCAAAGCAATTACTCAAATATTGACTTGCTTAACATGCACGCTCCCCTCGCACTCAGGAGCAAAACGGAAAGCATAAAACCGGGACAACCTTCGAAGGACGCGCGTCAGGGTCTCTCTCATAATATAGCGTTTAAATCAAATAAATAAATGCGATAAATATTAAATAAACAAAAATACTTGTATATTATATATGTATGTATGTCTACAACCTCGTACCCCTTCAACCAAGACAATATTACTAGTCGCTCGGTCCGCTCGGAGCGGAGTTCAAAGCAATTGAACTCTCGCGGGACAGGAGGGGGGCAGCGATATGCTCGCGCGGGGGGAGGGGCAGGGCGAGGAGCCGCCAACGTCTCCGGGCTTAATCCTTCGTTAATTGACCTCATTTTTTTAATGAGCCGATGCGAGATCGCATTCAAACGACGCACGGGACGTCGGCCGCTCCGGGACATGTGTGCGCTCTGTGACCGACTTACGGCCTGCTGTCGCCGAGCCGCTCAGCCGAGCCAGGACGCGGGGGGCGGGACGGGACGGGAGGGGGCGGCAGGGGAGGGGCGGGACGCTCGTCGACGGAGTAAAGGCAGTACCTCCATCGGTTGTCTCCTGTTTTCGTTTCCTCTTCTTGCCCCTTTGCGTATTAGCCCTAGACGACCAATCGGGATAGAGTTGCATGTGCAGCTGCCGCTCTCGGCGCGCCAGCTCGTAATACTTGGCTTGCTCCTCGCGGCCGAGCGCGTGCCACTGTATGAGCGCGCCGGATATGGAAACAAAACAGAGAAATGCACTTGGACGGTGGACTCGCTGCGACCGAACCGTCGATACGACCTAGGCGCGTGCTAGAAAAACAGCCGCGAGATTGCTAACCACAGAATTTTGTCCCCTACAGAATGAGAATGGCCAATTGTGATGTTCCTCCCAGAACCTATTCTGCGGTCGGTTCACGCGTCTCGACTAGACATATAACAAACCAATATAGTTTCCGGAGGGTGTAGGGTGTACAGTTTACGTTCACTGGACGACTACAGTACACAGAACACGAACACGTACGGCGGCCGGGGCTGCGGCCCGGGGGCTGCAGGACCGGCCGCCCGAGCCAGCCGCTTTTCTAGCACAGGCAGCATGACCTCGGAGACACACTACCGCTCACATACACACACACACACGGGAGGGGCGGGAGGATGCTGACGTTAGTGTGGGTTCAAGCCGCTCGGTTAGCACGTGGCACCGACAACAAGCAACTCCTGTGTTAGTGGGGAGGACACGTCAGGGGTAAGCGTGGTCAAGCCGTGACTGAGCCCCACGACGCTGCTAGCTCCAATACCTCCCAGCTCTGCGGGACTGCGGTCCTTTTTCCGCTTTTTCTTTTTGGAGCCGTAACCGTAGTTGTCTCTGGCGCTCCATCCGGGGTACAGCTGCATATGGAGCTGTCTCTCTTGGCGCGCTTTCTCATAGTACTTTGCTTGTTCCTCGCGACTCAACGAGTGCCACTGCGTATTATGATACCAGGATATTGGGTTACCAGTCGCCGACATGTGCCTCGACTCATGGTGTGTTTAAGACATTGTTACTCTTGTTAGGAATGAGATCGTTCCGGGAACTGAGTGGACTGCTTCGTTTCTATACGGTCAGCTATTTATTATGCAGTACGTCTATTGATGGTAGATAGGCGGCCGCACTGTCTGTATAATGCAAGCTAAGCTGGACGTGCGGTGACGAATCGTATTCCTAACAAGATTAACAAAGGCTCAATCCAATATGTTGAGAGAAATATTAATATTAAATGCGATACAATCGAAATAATTGCTTACATCACATTAGCTAAGATGGCCGGTCACTAAAATGAGGTTGTTGACATCCATTTAACCTCTGATTAGTAAAACCTTCGTGGATTGCGATTAGATGACGTCATGTAAGCAACCTCATACAATCCCGATATATTCTGCTGCTGAATAGACGTTACAAGTGCCGGTTAAATACGTAATTAATTGATTAATTAACGACTTAAGACCGGATTGATTGACAGTCAATATGATGCAAGATGCTTAGCACTGTTGAATAAATCTTTATGCAGTAGCTTTAGTATTGATGTCGAGTCTGATTGATTTTGAAAGGACTGGTCTAAGATTTTCTGATAAGCACCTTCTGGTATTTAAAGATTGTTTGCAAGCTGTTTATATGTGTAATAAACTGATGCAGTAGGAATAACTTTCCATAACTTGGGACATAAAATGTGGCACAGTAAATTCCGTAAAACGGATATTAAACCTCATTCGACAGTATACTACATCGGGACTGAAGTAACGTCAACATAAACCTATCACAACACTTTATTAAAAACTCAATAAAAAAAAAACAAATTTATTTTTGAATTTCGAATTCTGACAATTCTAGAATGAGACAAATATTTGAAATTCGAAATAGAATGTAACGATTTAATTTGGAATTTTGAGATTAAATTATTCGAATATTGACTGTTAATTTATGAATGTTGTTCAAAATTTGGACTCACCCGTCTGCCGAGGATTTGGTTGATGGCTGCTGATTCCTTGAGGGTACATTCAGCCACTACTTTCGCCCTCATTTCCTTCATGTATAGCATGAAAGCGTTTAGAGGTTTCTTTATGTGTGGCTTTTTATTCTGTTCCTTGTTGTTCGAGTTGGCTGAGCTGTCTGATGGCTTATCGCTTGAGGAGCTGCTGCTGCCCTTCTCTAACGACCTGGAAAATACAGCGTAGATGTTGAGCTGACTATGATTACGGTTAAAATTGAGAGAATTACATATACGACAAAATCGGTTCAAGGTGTTAATTCAATGACATAACCAATTCTGTTCATTGAGAATTTTGAGACATTTACAGCAAGTATTTGAGATTCTGTCATGTCTTGAGATTTTATCATAAGAGCTGTCTATTTATATCAAAACATCCCATATCACCGTAACACTGATAAATACATTCTTCAATTTGCACGTGAGATAGTAAAATTGCATCTATCTTAACTTTCGAAAATATTCAAGTACAAAATCAATCTTAAATATATATTTTGCCAAATCATGGCTTGTTTCTTACATTATGAAAATCTATCATTATTGCTTGTACCTGACATTATAAAAATCTATCATTATTGGCTTTTTACCACAAAAATCAACCTAAATTGACATCTCCCAAAAAAACTAGGCGACTATAATTTATTTTTCCAACCATACCTAACCCATTCGAAAAGCCATACATTCACCAACAGTTGTAGTGGGATCAATATGTTAATAACTAGTTTAG
Source organism: Lacanobia oleracea (assembly GCA_950371165.1). Lineage (NCBI taxonomy): Eukaryota > Metazoa > Arthropoda > Insecta > Lepidoptera > Noctuidae > Lacanobia > Lacanobia oleracea. The sequence continues at coordinate 11,891,797 of OX493414.1, forward strand.
GTGTTAACGACACCCATCCAGACAGACGACAATAAACAGTGTGCGTCCGGTTGGAAATAGACGCGGCGTTTCCGGCGCGAGCGCAGCCGATCATGCACGAACGTGGCCGAACGTGGCCGAGTAGCTTCGTAATTATGGCAAGCATACTGATTTTTAAAATGTTCGTGGAGATCTGGTAGATCGTTAATCGAGGAAGACAAAAAGAATCGATGGATCCACTGTAAAAGAGGATTTATAGACATAGAAAAGGATTTACCACAGAATTTACTTAAAGAGCAGTATAGAAGGAAGACACATTGCGCTAGCCACAAATATATTGGGATAAGTGCAAAAGAATTATTACAAGATTTGGTTGATGATGTTGAAGTTTGAAGATAAGACAGGAGGCAATGTGGATGGAGATAGTTGTCATGTTCAAATGAAGATGAGTTGACTCGAAATGACCACATCGGTCATTCAGAAAGTAACAAGGTCAGGGTGGCAGAACTAGATGGCAGTTTCGGATACACTTGAACTATAAGATGAGTGGCAAGAACCACTGGACAGAGGCTTAGGTACTACATATGGCTGTTATGAAAGAAGTTTGTAACGAATTAAACATAGAGTGAGGTTCCGATTCCAGAAAAGGAAGTGGGAATATTTCATTATTTTTTACTGATCCAGTATTGTTGATACTATTATTACTACCAGACTGTAGGTGACAATTCTAAATCTGAATACAGATCAGCAATCAATTTAAGTACTTTTAAAAGATAACCATCTAATCCTGGAGGTTTAAGAGAAGAATTCTTCTAACAAACTATTCAAACAAACACATTAGCAGATCCTAATCAAAAACAAATTATCCTAAGTCAAGTTTAAACAAACAAATTAGTCACTATGTCACCACAAACCGCTCAAACGGTACTCACGACCTTTCTCGTGATTTTCCAAAAATAGACGCGTTATTTCGGAGATAGCTCATAGCAGATGAGTCAGCTGATAAAAGAAGTAACTGTGATGCAGTAACTTCATAGACTTCCGACTAAGTTGAAATGTAGTAACATGTAGACGTTGGTGAACTAGATTTTTTTGATTAAGTAGTACCTATTTGGTTTAGAATGATGAAAAATCCGACCAAGTGCGAAAGTCCAAGAACACGTTTCTTTTATGGATGCCCCATTTAATTTTTAATTTAATTTTTTTTTCTTATTTGTTTTTATAGCGGCAATAGTATTACACACTCTGTGAAAGTTTCAACTGTATACCTATTACGGTTCTTGAGATACAGCCTGCTGACAGATAGACAGACGGACAGCGGAGGCTTAGTAATAGGGTATACTCGAAAAAGAATGGATGATATCATAATGGCTAAAAGTGTCGGAAGAAAATGTTTTGAGACGAGTTTAAGCACTATGGGACCATGGCAAGCTGAAGAAGAGTAGGTGTCACACACAACATCCGAATTTCATAAATCAAACTGGTCCTGTAGAACAAGTCTATAATAGCCCTAAATCCGTTAATCGAAAAAGAAAAGCAGAACCAGTAAAAAACGACTTCCTGTCTTCGAAATTCTTCGAAATGTAGAAATAGAGATAATAAAATACATTGTCAGTGACATATAACTGTTGGTTTAATATGTCCAATATAAAAGTTTTATGCACCAAATTAGTTCTGAATATAGCCAAACTAGCTTGGGATATACGACTTCCTATGGACGGTTTAAAAACGGGGAAAGATATAAAAAGAGAAAGAAAACCCGGGCACAATGCTTGTGCGCGCCCAAACGAGGTATTCGGCGCGCGCGCAGTAATTATGTGTTAAGTACGGTCAGCAGGACAAAGTTAATGTTAATTTTGGTTTTGTAAAGATTTTAGTTTGTAGAATAGAACATGGTACTTCACATAAAAACGACGAGTAAATAATAAAATAAAATTATTTGTAATTAAAATTAATATAATTTATTCGTCGCCTTTTCTTTACTTATTTTTATAGGTTTTCTTTCCTTAAGTTGATCTTTTATATTTTTTCCCTTCGACACCTTCACTACGTCGGCAAAAACACCGGTACTAAATTTATTTTTTATGTTCTAAATAATCGTTAGGTACTAAAGAATGTCCATTAAAAAATAATTACATGACAAAAACGGAAGTACATAAAATGTGTTAATTAAACAAGATGGTGTAGATTGAATACCGAGTGGTCAACGAATGCGACGAAGTAATAAAGTAACTCATCTGCCTAGCCTTTTCCCAACTATTATATATTGGGGATGGCTTCCAGTCAAACAGGAATTAGGCGAATACCATTATTTTACGCGAAGCGGCTACCTACCAGACCTTCAACCCATTAACTGGGTGGGCACTTCGTGGCAAGACTGGAATCAGATTAACCGGCTTCTGACTATACGTAACGACTGCCAAAGATCTACAAATGTTAGCCAGGACCAACGGCTTAACGTGCTTTCCGAGGCACGGAGGAAACTCGGTTTGTTAAGATGGTCACTCATCCACAGACCAACCTTGGCAAGCGTTACTTAACCTTCAAGATCGACCCGTGCGGCTGTTATTATCTGGCCATGAGCTCCTCAAGAAGTAATAAAGTAACTATTCAGTATAAACAACTAAGATCTCACATGTTAATTACATTTAGAATCATCGATAAAAATGTAATTATAGACTTAACGAACCAATCGTTTTTTTGTTGGAATATGTTAATGAATGTCACTCTTTTATTAAATATATTTATAGTATTTTTATCTTCTAAAGCAAAGTGGTTTGTTTTCACTCATTTCCTCTTTTTACAGGTTTATTTCTTTTCGCAAGCTGTTTGGTATCTTATTGGATAATGATTTCTTTGCCAATTTTATAGCGGTGACAGTGATTATGGCCCATTTTTTATTTAGTGTTTCTTTCATCTGAAGGACAAAATTCGAAGTTTCATTTTCTTATTTAGACTTTTGTTTTAGTAGAATTATCAGGACAACATTATTCCTAATTTGGAGTTTCTTAAAAACGTTTGTAGCACAAAATAAGGAAGCACTTTACAATTTTATAGTATCGCATTAAGGTTATCTTTAAAAAATCTCAGACATTTGTTTTGTCGACAGTACCGGGTGACGCGGCCCGTTAGCCAGGCTGCTCATATATCATCTTAATTAAATTTCTCCTCCAGGGACTTATTTACATGATTGTACCTGGGCTTGTATGTGCTGTTGTGAGGTAGCATTGTCAGAGAGAAGCGATGCTGATTGCAGGACCATATAATCAGATATTGTGTTAAAGAGAACAATGGGAAATCCTTCTTTTGTTGACTTACTGACTGTACTAAATGTATTGTTGAAAAATATAAAACTACTAGTTGACCCGCTCAACTTCGTCTGCTCCGCGCCTATTGCTCTTAGTGTGATAATATTTATAACCAGTCTTCCCCGATAAATGGGCTATCTAAACACTGTAATATTTTTTCAAATCGGATCGAGCTCCTGAGATTAGAGCGTTCAAGCAAACAAACAAACTCTTCAGCTTTATATATTAAATATAGATAGCAAATATTTGTATTTCAATCAAAAGATTGTATTAACCACGGACTTGCCCCTAACTAATATTGAGTGTTTAGAGTAATTTACAGGGAAAAAAATTTAGCCATTCAAAAAATAAAAAGAAACTGGATGCAGTATTTATTTGGATTACAAACATCAAGCTGGACAAGACCAGTATTCAAGGTTAGTACTGTACCAATACTCAATACGGATTGGTCTTTAATTTCAAAACTTTTCCGTTAGACCAAATACACTTTATTAATAACAAATAACTACAAAGATGCTTAATTCATTTTAAGGGTGAGGCTATAACGAACGTAATTTTGTGAGTTGTAAGTTGCGTAAAATGAGTCGACGGAATTTACGCTGCATTCGGTTTCATACTAAAGTCCTATTTGTGCCACACGGCGACGCAAAATGAGTAGAAGTTTAGTGTGAAATCTAATTCCGTAAACTCATTTTACGCAACTCACAACTCACAAAATTATGCTCGTCTGGACTCATTCCGCCTCATCCTAAGGTACAAGTTCAGCTTATCTTACAGTGGGACCCCACACTTTTGGTTATGAATTTTGACTGATGCACTTTGTATTGAAGTTGGTAACTTGTCGTAATTCGTAAGGCATCAGCTTTCTTGTTACCTGATCAGTCAATTCTGTTGACAATTTATTTTAAAACCTGCATATTTTATACGGTAGCATAATTAATTGCTGAGCTTCTTTTGGGTGTCAAGACAAGGCCGAAAATATGCAAATTTTAAAACATGTAGGTTATCCGAACTTCAGTTTAAATTAACACTCAATGAATTTGTTTCAGTAAAATTATTTACAGGCGTTTTTGAATCGACAAGGAGTCGGTCAGTCAGAAAAATGAAGCCAGTTACATGTTGCAGAGCGAAGGTCTCTATGGAGAAAAACGCACAAGAAACTACATTGATTGATATTTTAATTAGAGCAGTAATGAAAACTGTGACGCAAACGAAGTTGCGCGGGACAACTAGTCATCCATATAAATATTACTTCCATACTAATACTCCAAATGCGAAAGTAACACTATCTGTATTTTTTTGCCTAAACCGCTGAACCAATATTTACGAACTTGATTACATTAGATAGTTGAAACCTTGGAGAAGAACATAGAAACCACCTTTTTTTTTGGGGAGCAGAGTCTTGACAATATTTTCCGACTAAAACGCAACTTGAAAAATACATTTAATTGATATCACATAAAGACTTGATCATTATTTCATTAATATAAAATATAACGCGTGTGACTTTATGATAAGCTGGATGACCAATGATTAACTTTTGATCCCAATTAAAGTGCACCGAGATCAATTTTGTTTACTTATTGATCTGGACTTAATTACTTACTAAGTTATCAACTCAGTAACAGGTTTCAATATCATCATTAGTCTAGCCTTTTCAAAACATTTTGCCTAACACTTCATCAACATTATCATTGCCCTCAACTAAAATATATATGTAGAATGTTTAATAGTTTTCTGTCAATGTATTGATGCGTCACTGAATTATTTTGGAAGTAGGTATCATCATCATCATCTTCCTGCCCTTCTTTTTCTTTTAGAAGTGATGGTTGACTCCTTAGACTGGTTTTCTCCTTAATCGCAGTGTCGGTGGTATTCAAAACATCCCCCAAAGAACAAGTATATGGGCATTCGGGGCAATATCCGACGGGTCTATGAAACCCCATCTCGCCAGGTAGTGTTTGCAGCCAGCCTGGGTGCGCAACCGATTCTGTGCCTTCCATATATGCCATGTCCCTTATCCTATGTTGCTTGGGGTCGGCGCAAAACCTTTGATTCCTCCATTTTGTCCTGTCAGCCGTCCCGCAATCTCTGACTCTCTCTTCACACAATACATCCATCTTTGGAAGCAGCTATGTCCATTTTAAAATAGGCACTATGTTGTGCCACTAGAACCACGTTTAGATTTTTTCTTATGGCCTATAAGCCCTATGCTTAATTAATGATTTCCTAACATACAATTTTTCAAAAAACAATTCTACCCAGACATGTGTTACAACCCACCCCTACGCGTGTTATCTTCAATCTATCGAACAAGAGGGCGGGCAGTTTAGTCGTATAACTCGCATAATAGCCGTAGCGATACCATCACGCTATGATACGATCGGAGATAAGCAGAATGGGTGTGAGTTGTGACAAAAGCATTGCATGCAGCTGATTGAAACGTTTTGTTAAACTTATATTTTGTTGTAATTGTTTTAAATTCAATGTGTACGGTATAATTTGTTAGCGCGTGGTGCGAATTGAAAATGTTTGTTTTATTTGAGTTTGTGTGACGTAAATGTTTGTTGGATAAAATTTGTTTCGGTATTCAGTTTTTTGGATAGAACTTAATACATGCGACATTTTTCAAATAACTTCTGCAAACATTTTCGGACGATTTCTGGTAAGAAAATCGAAGAAGCCGAATACGAAGTAGTGCTTTGCAAACTGTATTTTTCCTTTAATATTGGCTTTAAGGAGTTGGGCTAAAGTTCATAATCATACATATAGATTTCAAATAATCATCCCCTGCTTTTTTTTTTGCTCGTGGCTAGATAATAACAGCCGCACGGGTCGATCTTCAAGATTAAGCAACGCTTGCCAAGGTTGGTCTGTGGATGGGTGACCATTTTAACATACCGAGTTTCCTCCGTGCCTCGGAAAGCACATTAAGCCGTTGGTCCCGGCTGTCATTTGTAGATCTTTGGCAGTCGTTACGGATAGTCGGATAGTAAATCTGACTCCAGTCTCGCCATGTAGTACCGTGTTACCCAGTTAATAGGTTGTGGAGGCCTGGTAGGCAGCCGCTCCGAGTAAAATACTGGTATTCATTTAAATCCGGTTTGACTAGAAGCCGACCCTAATGTAGTTGGGAAAAGGCTAGGCAGATGATGATGATGATGATCCCCTGCCTTTTTTTTGTTGTGATGGGTTTGCTCTTGACTCTAGTCTATGTCAGAGACGACAGAGACAGTCTACGATGGAGCGAGCTTACCCAGAAGGAGCCTGTTCACTCTGACTTAAAAGAGACGATGATTTATATCAAGTTATCTGATGGTAGGCAATAATGTGGTCAACAATGGATCACGCTTGCCTAGAAATGACCACTTTTAACTCAACTCTTTTTTAATAAATAAAAAAGTTCTAATGTATGGTTATTTATGTCATTCACAATGTTTATAGCATACTAAAAGAATTTATTCCTCGAAATAATCCACCTGTCGCTAAATCCAAAAATTTAAGGTCTAATCACACATCTGTATGCAGTTACCACTGGTCATAAACCATACAACAAATCGGTGAGAAATTGTGTAAACAATTTGTGGGGGACATGCGCCATGAAACATACATGATTGTGAACCACGGTGTTGTTCAGATATGCCATAAATATTCACTTGAATTGAGTATTAGGTGGGATTTTTCACACAGACTTTTGGGATAGCACGTTTTTTAGTTTTGGTTGGAAAGATGCAATTTTAGTAACAAGTATCATTACTTCATAAATACATTCGACATTATTTACAATAATTAATTCTAAAAAACAGAACTATCGTCCTGCTTAGCCGAATTTAGGACGTGCCTAACAGAATTCTGGGCGTAAATATCAGAATGTGGACCTTCCTATTTCAATTTGGGATTTCCTAACAGTATTCTGAGCCTTCAATTCTGGCCCAACATAACAGAATATTACGAGCCTTTTTAAGCCCTTTTGGGCCTTCTCAACCGTATTCTATGCTATTTTACAATTTTGGCCCACAATATCAGAATTTTGGGCCTTTTTAACTCAACTTGCCCCACTTAACAGTATTCTGAGCCTCCCAATCAGAATTCTGAACCCATTTACCAAAATTCTAGGCATTCTTAAGCTTGAATTTCCTCAAAAATTGGTTCTTCGGCGCAAACCCTGAGTATAGAATGTTAATGAATATTTTCTTACCTTGCATATCTTGAATGATGTGAGTCGAGGTCTGACTTGGAGGGGGGAGGGGGCACGAGCGCGGGCCCTAAGCCCAGCCCTAGTCCTCCGCCCAGCGTTGGGGAGAACCGGTATAATTCACTGTAGAAGAAGGACAATATGAGGAAATTGACTCTTTGAAGAAAAATAGTTACTACTTCTTGAAATAATGTCCCTAATTTCTTAAGATTTGGTGGCACCTTTTGGTGAGGTAAAGGCGACTAAAGGACTCTACTTTCTGCTTTGTAGCTCCTGGCTTAGACCAGGCCATTCCTTTTGATTCTAGGCTAAAAAAGAAACCACTTGTCAGATAAGTGCATGTGTCGTTCTCGTATGATCAAAATTTTTCAGACCGGCCTCGAATTTTGAGGGATCTTTGGAAAACTGACATAAATGATTAGGAAAACTATAAAATAAAAATCGAAGTAGTAACTATTATGATTATTTGAAAGTACAAGCAGATTATTTAGCGATAGCAGACACGAGAATTAATCACAAAAATATTCGAATCCAGAATTCAATCTGCGCCTCAAATGTTCAGCGGAGTTTTGATCACTGTTTGGCGTTTTTTTATGTCTTCGACTGCTAAGGCTTAATATTCGACCTGTCCAAGATATAACAAGTGAGTATGTACCTAGGGATACCATACCTCGATAGACTAGAACTGGATATTGGCAGCGACGTTGGGTAAGGACTCCTGAAGCCGCTCGCCGCTGACGATATAGGGTACATGCTTGGGGTATGCCTGAAAATTGAGGGTCTTATTCACTAGTAGCTTCTGCCTAAGACTGGTGTCATGGAAAAAAGTATGATGAAAAGGAGCTTTTGTGTTTTAACTTCTAAAATGATATACAAGAAAGTATTTTAATAGCCAGTGAAAGAAAAATCAATGAAGATAGACAGGCCTTTTGAAATTTCTTCGTAGTTTACTTAAATATTTGTTGAAAATTAAATGGCAACAGGTTTCTTGGTTTTTGGTCCTTTTGGTTTAAAACAAGATTGGTAGTTAAGTCAGTATTTCAACACCGAAGAATGACAGTTTAAAACTTTCTGCCTTATCACCTTTAAAAACTTATGATTGAAATAGTTTTAGTCCTTTTCAGTAAATAAAAGAACAACAAGAGTTAACTCACCATGAAGCTGCAACTTGCGACATCTCCGGACTTAGCATGGGGTAGGGGTACGTACCCCCCGGGAAGGGGTACATGGGTGTCCGCGCCAGCCCGGCCGCTGTAACATGTATCTAGTTAGTGTCTAGACGGAACTTAGTTGTAGTTGTCATGTTGGTGGGGGTGGTATAAATATCCGGCTCGAAGGATCGATTGCGGAGTGTTGGGAGAAGTTTTAGTTGTTTTATAATTAAGACTATTGCAATTTTGTAGTATTAAAAGATGTTAAGTATATTACTCTATTCAAACATCAAAATCAAGGAAGACTATTTGGCTCAGCCGCAATGATAAAGGTTTGTAAACAGCTTCTATATACAACATTTCTAAGGTATAAGTAACAAAAAGCCTGAGACTCACCCAGTGAACAATTACAGGTTAACTAGCATTAAGAGTAAAGATGACCACAAGTAAAAGCCTACAGATTTCAATTAAACTTACCTAATTTAGAGTCGAGCTGATAAGGCGGAGGGATGCCCATATGGGCTGGTGGGGGCTGCCCTAGTTCACCACCGGGGCAAAACAGCGACAAGCTTCCTCCCGCTGGCAGGCCCATCTTACCCGTCTGAAACAAATGAAAGATAAGATTAATAATAAAAAAGAAGAAGAATTAAGTCAGGCTAGAGACAGGTTAGAGTGTGACCACAGAGTACCGTAATGGTGATTCAAAAGCTGCTAAGAATCCATAAAATGAAAATGTTATTGCAAAAGTAACTTCTGGTTTCGCAAGCGAAGAAAAACTGATAAAAATTACAAAACAAATCAAGTAAAAGAGCAACTCCAGACACAAAAAAGTATCCATTATAATCTTCAGACTTCAGATTCAGTCCACTAGCCACAAAAACTAACGGTACCGGCGTCATGTCGACAGAAACCGAAAAATCCAACGTAAACAAAAAAAAAGAAGAAACAAATAAACACACAACCCTAAAAAAACAAAGTTCCAAGGCAACAAAAACCCGACAACTACTCTATGGGAAGACGACGCGTCATTAGCAAGTAAATTGGCGCCTGGAACGTATAAATTTCGTTCTACCCTCGCCGTCGCCCAATTATGCAAAATGGCGCCCAACGAGGGCCATTGAGGCGCGTCGCACTTCCGAGCCGGAGTATCTCACCTCTAATTAAACTGGGAATTCTTTTCACCACTTTATTATGCGATATAAACGACAGTACACGTAGACATTATTTAATATTTCGAAGGTTTTTGTTTCAGTTTTATGAATACCTAGTTGTTTTTTGTAAGACGTTATAAGACAACTATAAGGAACCAAGTACTTAAGAATTTGTCTTTTAGGTTTCCTTAGACGGCTTCTAAATCATACAATAAAAAAATGCTCATAAAGAAAGCAAATGAATTCGTTTTTTCTAGAGCGCGTGGTCCTCATGAGAATATTTCATTAAAAAACTTGAGCATCGCAGACAGTTATAAAACAACCATTTGAAACCTCGTTAAGACCATTTATTCAAAAGCTAGTGAAGTAGCACTGACCAAAAACGTGCTCCAAAATCATAATTCCAAGCAATTTAAAAGTAAAAGGGCTGACAATCCCTCCCGTCTATAGTCGAAGAGCAGGAACTGCTTATTAAGACAATAATTACCACGAACAAAGAAGCCCCACTAATTAATAATAAAACACGAACAAACAAAGACCTCCATTCACGCTCGGGACAGTTTAAAAAAGAAAAAAAAAATAACCGAAACGGTGGTCGAAAAACCTCGACATGCGAGCAATGAACAAAAAGAAGCCATAGACAATGATGACAGTCGAGACGCATAATGCGGGAGCAGCGCGTTCTTAATTTGAAAATATTTCCATAATAAGATTTGTCTATGGCGCGACCGGTAGAAACAAAAGAGTTGAGCGCGCTTTGTTCCGTTGACAGACGGTAATAATTCAAAATTATATCACGCAATTAGATAGCGCTATTAAATACTTAGCGCTCCGCGTCAGTCGCACCGGTTTATTAGCTAAACAACTTTTCTCGTTAAAACTTGCATTTTTTAAATTAGTAGGCATCTTTTCAGCTTTGCGTGTACATTGAGAAGGTCCCTAATGAAGGCCAGGTGGAGTGGCCGGCTATTGAAGAAATCGCTGAGTGGGTAGTTATTGAAGCCGCATGAAAGCTCGGCGTGACGTCACCGCCACTTGAGCGACAAGCCGCAGTCGCTAATTGGAACTCGTGGCGATAGGACGCGAGAAATGTTGCCTCAATCGACTAATACTTCAAATTTGAATAGGTTTGTTAACGAGCGGACGGTGAATGTTGCGAATAAAGTTGAGTGCTCGGTTTGCATTCAGTAACCGAGTTGGTATACACGCGAGTTTTGCTAGTTAACTTTTAATTCGGTACTTCTATCGAAAAGCTGTTCCGAAGAAGTAGATGTCACGGTTTTAAAATGGAATTGGCGAATTCAGTCAGGTCACAGCGGTAACCTAACTGACGCACACCAGCGCAGTCTTCCTACACCCCTTTAGTTCACCAATGCGAACGAAGTAGGGCGTAATATCTTGAGAGTTCGCCCCCGGGGTAGTGGGCGTGGAAGTAGGATGCTGTGTTGCTATGGCAACCATGTGTAGGGGTGATTCGTACACGCGTCCTCAGCCTGTGTGGGTGAGGGGTGAGGGGTGGCACTCCTCGCTGTGTGCGTGCCGCACCGAGCACCGACCTTGGAAGTTTTGGTCTAGTTTTAGATCTCAGCTATTTAACTTTTTTGCGAATAACTTTTGTTAGGCTAGAGAATATTTTTATTTAAAACAATGCAGGATGTTTTATTGTTAAGCTTTTTTTGTTACGACAACTTTTGTTCTTTTTAATTATACAACTACTACTTTTGAAATTAAAACATTATACAAAAAAGCTTGCTTATAAAGTTTCTGCATACGTTTTCCCTCTATTTGCAAGCTGAGAACGAGACTACCTTCACAGATTTGAGTTCATTCCTTATCCATTTCCGGCATTGGTCCTTCGAGCCGGATACGATCCCGGCGGATCCATATAACGAGGGAGGCTGCAGTATACACACGTATTTACATATCTATCTACTTTTCCGTACAATTTCATATGAAGAAGAGATTATCTATAGAAATATAGGGTTATGTTTGAATTGTGGATTGAAAAGGTATCAACGGTATTTTTGATATTAGAAGGCTATTAGAAATGGTTGTAGAAAAACGTGAACATAAGATAACACAATTTTAAAGTTAAAGTGGGTGTTATTTAAATAATTTAAGAATCCATTACTAATTGACGCAACATTATAAGATTCCCACGGTCGACAAATTGAAAAGATAAAGTCGTATTCATAATGTATTTTATTTAATTAATCACTAAATTGACGAAAACTATTCTAATATATAAAATTCTTCCGTTACTAACTGATTGAGTGACTGACAGACAACGCACAGCCGAAACTACTGGTCGTAGGAAGCTGAATTTGGCATGTCCGTAGTCCAGCATTAAGCGAGGATTTCCCGAAATACCTACGAGAACGGGAAAAACGGGCTGTGCGTGTACGAAGTCGTGGCCAAAAGCTAGTGTTAATAGAAATTTTGATAATAACGATTTTGTATAACTTATGTCTTAAAAACTGGATATCGCTTTTTCAGCAAACCGAAATCACGTAGAAATAACAAAAAAAACGAAGAAACAAATGATTAAAGCGTAATCTACAAAGCGCCCTTTCAGCTTCACAATAAAATTCTTCCAACAAAAAATATAATCGGTAAAACTTTTTTCTATACATTTCTTTTCCTTGCCAATTCGTTTCGAGAAAATCTAATGGTGAAATTTTGGAGGGGTGGCACAATATTCAAATCTGAGTATCGGAGGGTAGCTCGGGAGGCTGCGGGGTTATTGACCTTTTCCGACAGCCTGTGCGAACCTATGTATTGGTGGATTTAAATTTAGTTACTGGAAGTGGCAGGTTGAAAATGTGTTGCTAAGAAAATTAACTATCGTATTAGTTGTTTTATTTTTTACAACAATTTTGAATAGTTTTAACGACTACTTTTTGTTTGTCTGACAAAGTAACGTAACTAAAACTCTAGTTTTTAATTGGCTAGTTAACGTCTAAGGTACACGTAACAAAAAAAGAAACAATTTGCAAAGACTAATAAAAATGGTATTTCTATTGAACTTCTAATAAATAAATAATTGATGAAGACTGTCCATATATATTGGAAATGCAAATTGTCTAATCAACCTTAATCTAAAAACGTTCTATTTAAATAACATAGAGTAAGGTGTGTATTATAAAAGGTATAAAATACGAAGCAAATTGAGTTTTAGAAATAACTGATAGGGCATTTGTTTTATAACTTGCTAAACATACAACGTCAATTAGCTAGCTGTTTGATGTATTCTTAAACATTTACAAATAATAAATGGTAACATTTTACAGGCCGGTTATCAAGAAAGCTTATTATTTAACATCAGCTTTATACCCTAGTAGATTAATGTCCTCATTTTATGGGAAGGTGTAATAACTGGTATTACATCGTATTAAACTTGTTACTGTCCACTTCTGAACATTAACATCTTTTCTAAGTATCTGAGGATTAGAAAAATATTTATTTAAAAGGCTCAAAAGAAAGAACAGGGTTGCAAACATCTTTATTGCGAACATGTAAAATATGTCAAGACAAAATAAGATGTTTTATTTGTATAGCTAAAACAACAATAACTAACAACATTTTAAGACACCACCTTTTCCGAAAAAAAAAAGCCCTCGTTAAAATTACAAAGAATAAAACAGACACACACTCAAAAAAATAAAACAAACATAGTCAGTTCAACCACGCCCACCGGGGCCACATCCAGGCACTCACCCATCTACAGTTCTTTGCTCATCGGCGGTGAAGGGCATGCCAATTACGTTTTTGACGTAGGAAGCAAGCTTTCACTAGGAAATTGAAATAGCCGCTGTTTTCCTAGCGAATATTTACAAGGGGTGCTCTATCGCTGAAGTATAGTAGGGGATGCTATGTAGGGGTGGAAGTTACAGTTTTGTTTTTGAGAGATGGAACCGATTTTTGAATGGCTGATTCGAAGAGAGGTGGGTAAATATATGTTTACTGGTTGACCCGCGCAACTTCGTCTGCCTCACAATTTTCATTACTGCTCCGCTCCTATTTGTCTTAGCGTGATGATATATAGCCTATAGCCTTCCTCGATAAATGGGCTATCTAACACTGAAATAATTTTTCAAATCGGACCAGTAGTTCCTGAGATTAGCGTGTACAAGTAAACAAACAAACAAACTCTTCAGCTTTATATATTAGTACTAGCTGACCCACGCGGCTTCGCTCCCGTCAACTGGCTACTACCCTACCTACCCTACCTACCCTACCTACCCTACCTACCCTACCTACCCTACCTACCCTACCTACCCTACCTACCCTACCTACCCTACCTACCCTACCTACCCTACCTACCCTACCTACCCTACCTACCCTACCTACCCTACCTACCCTACCTACCCTACCTACCCTACCTACCCTACCTACCCTACCTACCCTACCTACCCTACCTACCCTACCTACCCTACCTACCCTACCTACCCTACCTACCCTACCTACCCTACCTACCCTACCTACCCTACCTACCCTACCTACCCTACCTACCCTACCTACCCTACCTACCCTACCTACCCTACCTACCCTACCTACCCTACCTACCCTACCTACCCTACCTACCCTACCTACCCTACCTACCCTACCTACCCTACCTACCCTACCTACCCTACCTACCCTACCTACCCTACCTACCCTACCTACCCTACCTACCCTACCTACTATAATTTGAGATTTAAACTATCCTATCTCTCAAGTTGGATCGAACTGCACATGGTGTGCGAATTTTATTATAATCGGTTAAGTGGTTTAGGAGTCCATTGAGGACAAACATTGTGACACGAGATTTATATATATTAAGATAGATTTTTTTTTTACTTTGTACCGTTCTTAATTTACCAAATTCTATGTAGGTACTGAACACTACTCTTACTTATACATATTGAGCGTGTATATGTCAATGTATATTAGTCAACCACGCTACAAGATTGGTGCTGTTTTTTTATATATACTTACTTTCGTATATAAAAAAAATATATATTACTTTCCAGTGAGATATTTTTCAACGAAGCCACTCAGGGTTTAGCCAGCGGCTTCGTTGAGTGGAAGACTGGAAGCTACTGTATTATACATTTATAATTTTAATTACTTAATAAAAATTAAGTAGATAAGAACTTAAAGTGCAACGCACAATGCAGGATATAAATACCCTTGAACATAGTGAAGGGCGCTTTTAAACCTACGCCTATTTGGTATAACAATGGGCAAAAAATTTAATATCTTTGGATTGCGGTTAGCTCTAGACATTTTCCGAACTGCCCTTCAGGAACTCACAATCAATGCTTTTAAGTTTATACCATAATAATTAACGAAGGAAAATTGGTTTCGATTCACGCACCAATTTTTTTTTATTTCTTTATCTGTTCTCTTTATATAAATTGTTCAAAATCGCGTGTGGTTTTGCATGACAAACATTAAACCATTCTTCGTTAAAAACAGAAGAACATCTTTAATAATAGTCCTTTCCAAATAACTAAGCTGCGCAAAGCTATTCAGAATCACTAAAATAAAACAGCTTCGAGAAACTAAGTGGGCATTTTGTCACCGATTCTGCGAATAATTTAATTTAGAGCAAAAAGCCATGCGCAGGCGCATCAATCTCAATCTGCTAGCGCGGACACTTAGCAACTGAGTCACTGACTCACTAAGTTCCCTGAGTCATAGTAACGGTAATATATTCTTGAATAAACATTAGAGAAAGACTTAAGTATTATAAATAAAATAAAACATATGAAGAACAGCCTATTTTTTTGTTGAAGAAAATGTAAGTTCCTTCATGAATCATTTTGAAGGAAATCATAATGTAAGAGACGCTTGTAATCTCGCTTAAGTAAGTCTGTAAGAGACTTGACCTTTCTGAAACACCAGTACTTGACTTTAAATTAAGCTCAACATAAAAAGCTACGATTTTGAAATTAATAATTACTGACAAATATTTTCGTACTGTATTATTTTCTGTCATAATAAAGACTCTTTCCTAAAACAAAGGTTTTAAAAACCAATCTACGGAACTAAATTACTCTCTGGCATTAATATTTCACAGATTCTCATCTAACCCTCTCGTGCCGGCTACGACAAAATGACATATACGGCTCGGCACGGTTCGGTACGATCCGGAACGGCAAACATGCCGGTGACAGGTCACAGTGCCACATTTGTATTTTGTTTATCTCTTACTGCAAGCTTTCACTATGTAAAACATTTAAATGTGCGTGCATCAGAATCCAGGGATGACACTTTATTCCAACTTCATTATAAACTTTAAGTTGAAGAGTTTAAGGTATAAAATTGAAGGAAGGTGAGAAGTTTAAAATTAAATCGGCTTCAACGATTGTCTCCACGCTAATCGTACTTTTTTATTCCCGTTATGGATGTTTTATTGTACGCTGTTGCTGAATTGAAGCTAAATATAGGCTTGAAACTATCTGGATTTATCTAAGTACAAAGGTAGGTACTTATCTTAAAGGAAATCCAGATCTTATTTCAATAGGGAAAATAATCTTAAATTTTATTATCTAGTTCAAAAGATCTCAACGCTTTCTCATTATTGCCAAAGAACAATAGAGAAAAAATAAACTGGAAATCTCAACCTAAAAAACGCATTTTTCCTCAAAAAAACTGCGAAGAATCTCCAAAATTGCTTAATAAGGATACTATCAGGTAAGTTATGCAGTAATTTAACAAGATAACCAATCACCGGACCATATCGAAAGTAACCAAACTGGAACGATTCGAAAATCTCAAGGAAGAATTGCGGTAACTTCACATTGTATATCTCTGTCGCACTTACGAAGTTAGCGTATGTTCTGTCTCTGTCTAAAAGACGAGTTATGCCGAGTATTTCCGATGTGGGCGCGAATTTCGGGCGCTGAGAGATAAACACCTTGTTTTGTTTGAGATGACTTGAGCTACAAGATAATGGTAATGACGAGGTGTTGACGGATCTTCGAATGAATTGGGTTAGTGACCATTGCTTTACAATGTGTGAAATTCTGTACTTGATGGCGTCAGACCGTGTCAACTACTATGAGATGACTTACGGCTGTTTTTATAAGCTAAAGAGTACCAAAATATGTATAAGTGGTTTAATTTTATTTGGCGCAAAAACGTAGATACTATTTCAATGTTTTTCTCCTTTTCTTAATTTAAAGTTACTGTCAGTGCCTACATATCAAAGGAACATGAGTGTAGTACTTACTATCAACCTTGGTAAATCTATTATCCACTATCACTATACTTTAACAATCAAAATTAACAAAATAATGTCTCAGTTAACTACAAAACATCAAACAAACATTTCAAAGAATCTGAATACAAAAACAAAAGGAATTGAAAAACGTCAAAATGACAATACACTAATGTTGAAGCGATACAGCAAAGCGCTTGAAGCGGCTATTAGTTATAATAACAGAGTGGTTAATACGACCGAACGACTGCAGTCGGGGGGTTAACCGTTCTAATCGGAAGTATCGGAACACGTATGATTATGAAAAGTGTTGTCAAATTAGTGACAACTGACGGTATTCCGGAATTACCGGATAATTAGCGCTCGGGGCATAGGTAAGGAATTAGAGTATTAAGTATTAATACGTTTTTAAATAGGTATTTTCTATTGTGAAGGAAAAAGGGGTGATTCGTTGTTTTTTTTTTGGGAACTCAACTTTTAAGTTTTATTAAGTATTAATACGTTTTTAAATAGGTATTTTCTATTGTGAAGGAAAAAGGGGTGATTCGTTGTTAAATTTAGAAAATTATGCGATTTTTTTTGTAATTTCTAGAGTATGGTAATCAGATTGGATTAACTCTTCATAGTTTATTATTCCATATCTGACACAAGGACACGCATTTTTTTTTGGGAACTCAACTTTTAATTTTAATTATCTAATTTACGGAAAATGATAATTAACGGAATATACGTTTGCAAAATTCATAGCTTTACTAAACTTTGGACCTCATAAGTCAAATAACTTAAAACCCATGATATCATCTTAAGAATACAATCTTTAATATTTATCATCAAGAATATTCAAATTCATACAAAAACAAAACCACTCGAGTTTTTTTTTCACGTGAACACAGAATAAGGCCATGGGAACAGCCTAACATGACAAATAGTGTTGTCCGAGACGTCGTTTAATAAACACGGCAAAGGGGCCAATTAAACCCCACGACACGTCAAAGGGTTAATACTGGGTTGTCGGCTCGTTTGTACCGGGGGTCGATTGGACCGGCACAGGGAGGGTTTGAATTTTTAAGTGTCGCTTTTATAGATTTTGTGATATAGTAATTTGTATGATTATTTTAGAGGCGCATCTGTGTTGCGTCAATCTGGTTGGTTATGTCAGGGGTTTTTTTGGCAAATAGAAAATTCTGACTTTATGGTCATCTATAGATAGTTATTCAAGAAGTTTTATATGTATAATTTGATCCGAAATTCCAACAGGACGGGAAAAATGAAGTCGCCGGCAAAAGCTAGTTTTTATATAAATCTCAAAATATTAACTAGGAATCATCAGTTAGCTCAAATAAAGAATTTTTTGGGAGACTCATCTTAAAATCACTAATTATATATGTATATAAAAGTACAAGCAAGCATCTACATTATATTTTTTTTTTTTCAAGAAGAACTAAGTGGGGTCTCAAAGTCACGTTCAAAAGATGCGTTGGGGTCAAAGATCACAGTCATATAAGAGTCGACTTGTTCGTCGCTTATCAACAAGTACCATAATAAAACCATGGTCCTTCGTTTGTCTCTTAAATAAAAAGGTCTGAAGATTACAAGTTATAAATCTGTATCAATGTACAAGCGGAGTCCAAAGGGGGAGAACTCATAGAACATCGAAATATTCGTCCACATCGCTGTCAACGGGAAAAGTGCCCAGAACACTGGCTGCATTGCCTCGTTGAATGGCAATGCTGATTCGTTGGCCAAGAAAAGGCCAGCCCTCCGGTCACAAGAAGACTCGTCTAACTGCTAAGTTATAAATCGAAAAACACTAGAAATGATTATGAGGTTTGTTTCATTTAAATTGAGATGAATATGTTTTTAGAAATACCTAGAGTTTTATCACTATTGCGATGGCAGCAAATGGAAAATTCATAAAGTTTTAAGTAATTCTCTTAAAACAATTATCCGAGACAGTGGTTTTCGAAGAAAGACTTTCATTGCCGTCTTTATCACCTTTCGGAGTCCTATTTTCTATAATAAATCTGAAACTATTATTCCTAACGACTTAAAACTGACTAGAAAATGATGACCATAAAACAGTATAGAAATTGTAAAAACGTTATGGGATCGCGGATCCAATTTTCTATGTGTAATAAACAGTTTGCTGGTTAACCCTGTGGATGACGCGAGCCCCGCGGCGCCACTTCAAAGGAAATATAAATGTATGCATTGTTTAGCGAAAATCCACCCGCGGGGTCTTTCAGACCTTCACGGCACGGTGAGGGTTGAAAGAGTATTTAATTTATTTTTACCTGAGTGTAAGTCGTAATGCTTTTAAGTATTTTTCAGGAAATTCATAACGGTATTAGCTTCGACGGGCAATAAAATATTTTATGCAATTTTCTAGGAAAGGATGCTAGCAAAAGCGTTGTCGCAGGGCGTACTATAGAGTGCATAGTGTTGTGCGTACTATAGAGTGCATAATGTTGTGCGCATTAAATTGAGTTTGAGAATTTATTCTGAAGAATTTTTCACGAAGGATGGGTTCTATAAATATTCATTAAAATCAAAGTGTAATAAACATGTCACTGGCAGCGATATAACCATTGTACGAGTAGGTATTCATAGAATTAGGTTTGAGAAAACAGTTGTTATTATTTTTGGTGTACAATACAATTCTATCTATCAATCTATAAAACTACCTTGTTGAAATTAAAAAAGAAAGCTCATTATGCCAAACATTAAAATCTTGGTTTAATTTCTTCTTCTATTTGGTACTCTCCCCCATTAAAACTTCATCAGTTCAAAAAGATCAAAGCGTAGACACTACCTCAGCGAAAATCTATGATTAACAAGATTGGATAATGTAAGGAGCTTGATAACTTAATGGCACCCTGTACTATGTCCAGTGATGTACAAGTTATCATTAGCTGGGCCATGTCGGTCACCATTTCACCAACACCTTGATAGCCTACGGTAGTGTTGGACTCAAATGGCTGAGATTCCAAGAAAAAGCATTGCAATAAACCTATATCCTACACACACAATTTCTCATTTCCGATAGATACATCAAAGAGTATTTAGGAAAAGCGATTTTCTTACAGCGAACAATTAAGTTAGTTGAAAAAGGAGAGAAAGAGTTGACTGAAATCGAATTATTGGGTTTACTACAATTAAATGAAGTCCCAATTCCCATATCATCATTATTGCAGCCGTATGCCGTTCATCCACAGCTGGACATGGTTCTTCCCCAAGCGTCGCCTCACCGAGTAACAGTACGCTTGTCATCCTAATATATAAAACTCCTGCGTTACTGACTGACTGACAGACAACCCCCAGTCGGTCGTATGAAGCTGAAATTTGGCATGTAGGTGCCTTGGAAAGTGTAGGGGAGCACTAAGAGAGGATTTCCTGGAATTCCAACGGATAAGGGAAAAAACGCGATATGCGCGTACGAAGCCGCGAGCAAAATCTAGTTTACCATAAAAGGGTGACTTCATAAGAATCCTAAGTCCCCCATTAAAATGTCATCATTTCAAAAAGATCAAAGTTCAACGCAAAAATCAATCGTGATTAGCAAACCCTAATAGGGCTCAATAATGTAAGGAGCTTGATAACTTGATGACACCCTGTCAAGCAAGTGATGTACAAGTTATCATTATGCCAGGCCAAGTCGGTCACCGGCAGCTTGATCGGACCGATCAAGCGTGACAGGTTAACTGTGCAATTTAAAATGAGCAGTGGTTTTTTTCTGGTTTTTTCGAAATGCCACTGTGTTTTAATGTTGTGGAATGGAATTGATATGCAAGAATTGTATGTAAGTTAAACTTTGTACCCATAATGATTTTTTTAAAAGCTTTTACATTTAAAATACAAAACCTAACCTCAAATAACGTAATTACAAAATTAATCTAACCCTTGAAAACTCACTAAACACCAATGAACAGAGAAAAAAAATACAACCCAAACGTCAAATCGAACCAAAACCGCCCAGTTTAAATGGAAATAAACAAAATTATATTGCCTTCAGACATGAGCGAACATCAAAAGGAAAAAGTAATGCGCAGAGCCGGGTTGACGATGTCATTTCCCTGTAAAATATTAACGTGGGGTCGTCCGGACCGCGCCCTGTCATTTCAGGGTTAATACTTGTTAATACCGGTATTCTCTTTATTCTATACGATTCTACGGAATTATCCGTCTTAACGAGTACATTTTCTTTTTCGATTCGCAGGTATTTTTTATGCTATTCATTTTGTATGAAATTGCTGACTGGAAGAAAGACGTTTGTTCGACAATATGGGAGCTTGTTATTGTAGGTTTCTTTATTGAAAAGCTTACTTTTCGATTTCAGAAATAAGATTTTCCTAATAAGTCTTGAAAACGATCATATCTCTTTGTTTGGGCTTTGGAATTTTACTCTGGAAGTCTGGATCTAGAAGACTAAGTAACAAGCACCAGAACTAAGTTTAATAGATATCGCATTGATGCTGCTATCCATCCAGAATCATCAACATCTCGCCCACTGCTGTACCTATACCCTATTCTGTAACATCATTTTCGTATCTCGACAGCGGAATCCGAGGTGAGTATCAAATTACGTCAAACGTAAGACCTTTATGTTGTGTGTAATAAAGCTCACTTTGTGAGGTTTGTCACTCAGGTGAAGCTCGATTTCGAAATGGTTATTTACAGAATAGACTAGCTGATCTTGCCTCTCTTTTCTTGTGCCAATACCCACGTTCTTGCGCCAGCCTCATCCAGGCTCTACCCGTAATGGCAACAATATCGTCTACTCGAATCTAGATTACTAACAAGAAACTACAAAGTCCTGACTCCTGACCTCTTCCAAGATCCAAAAAGTCAAACGCGCGCTTCTTTACTGAACAAGTCGAAGAAATTCTAGCCTAACAATCTGCCTTTTCTCACCTACGTTTGTGTCACTTTCTAGTCTGACCGGTCAGCTTAGTACCATTTATATGTAGCGTATGCCTATCTGACATCTACGACTCAGTCACTGGGTAACACGATCTTCCTTAACAAGACTGTTGTCAAATTTTCTTGCTTGTGACTATCCGTGACGACTGTCAAAGATCTACAGATGACAGCCGGGACCAACAGCTTTAACGTGCTTTCTGAGGCACGGAAGAATCTCGGTTTGTTAATAGGTAGGTATTTAAGTTTTTTTTTATTTGTATTTGCTCTTGGCTTTAGTCTATGTCAGAGGTGACAGAGACAAAGTCTACGATGGAGCGAGCCTACCCAGAAGGAGCCTGTTCACTCTAACTTTGAAGAGATTAGGGTTGTAAGCTTTTGGAAACACAGACGCAGGCAGAGAGTTCCACTACTCCTTTATATAGGTATTAATCAATTCTAAGTGAAACTTGTCGAGCATTCCAAACGAAATACCTACCCCACTTTACCTAGGCAACAGCTGCCTAATTACCTAGCTTTTCCACTAGCCATTAATCTAGCTACCGAGGTAAGTACCCCATGAGTCATCATAGGTATGTTTCCCACGTCAGTTTTCCCATAAGCGATCCGCAGTCCGTCCGTACCCTGAACTATGTATGGCGAGGCATACATAACTGAGACGCAGTAAGTCTATTTTAATTACTAGTATCGATATCGGCAGATCCCCGTCTTGCCTACGCGGGAGCTGGGCTGTACCTGTAGTGATGGGACACGGTCGATGCCGCTGTCGATAAACTGTTGAATAAAGAAAAGGACGTGTTATTTTTTGTTTGTTATTTTTAAATTAAAACGGGAAAGGTAAATACTACTTGTTTTGGGAAATAAGTCAAATATAACGGACTATAATGTAATAATAAACGATTTGAGTTTTTTTTTTATTGAGATTTAATGATGATGAAATTTAAAACTTGGTCAATAATATTATAATTTACGTGTGAACTTTTATTTTAATTCCACTTTTTATCTTTCATAAGCAATCAAGGAAGCACTAAATAAGAATTTATAGTATTTAGATGGGTTAGGTACGTTTAAATAATATTTATTAAATCGCTATGACTTCCAAATTCCCATACTAACGATTCATCGATAAGTATCAATCAGCTAGAAGTATTGTAAATTAGTCATAGATATAGGTAATGTATGTGAGAAAATCTAATAATCAGATTCACAAGGTCAAAAAAATAAAAAAAAACGACAGCCTTAAATTAATAATCTTAATCTCTTACAAATTCAAAAACCACAGTATAATCATCATATTAGTCATCTATTTGCTCAAGGAACACAATTAATCACTTCGATGAACATTATAACACAAGACTATCGATAATTGAACTCCCAACACTATTTCTAACACAAACAAGGCTGGATAACGAGGTGAAATATTCACGTAGTAAGCGTTGTAATCAGCTGATAGCTGTCTCGCTCGCACCCGTGCACCCTAGCGCCACCTACCGGCCCCGGGAAAAAGACAGCACGCGACCGCGGCACCTACAAAGGGGTCGCGTCTCTTTGATCTTGCCGACGCGCGTGCGTACGACGCTACGTCCATGTGTGAGTGTATGCAGATGAGGACGGCACCGAGAATTTGATAATTGCAAAGATTTATGTTGTTTCCTCAATGTGACGTTTTGCGTATTGGTTAATTAATAATGGGTGCTATTTTGGGGGGTATTATTAATGTTATTGGCTGTTTGATTTTGAGTCGTATCGTAACTAGGTTAGTTATTAATTTTCCAAGTTACAAATGAATGTAAACCGTGTTCGTGTCTTTTGATTTGTAACAAAAGAGACAATAGCAAAAACATGTAGTAAATTATAATAGTAATAAATAAGTTACATTGCACTTAGTATTTGCCTTATCTGGGAAAGACCATATTTGGAAAACTACTCTAAGGAGATAGTTTAATAAGCTGTGACTTAACTAGATACAGCTCCTGTACATTCCTAGATAGTCTTGACACAAAATCTAAACTAATAGGAATCATAAAAAGGTACTTATATTTATTTTTGATGAATGTGCCTACGGTTGGCAAGTTTTTAGAAATGGTGTGAGGGGTTGTTAGACCTTACTGCTCACACGTTAAGAAGAAGACGAACTGTTTAGAACAATTAAAGTATACCGATATATCGGATTTTAGAGAGGAAAAAATAAGAAAACCAACTTTTAAATAGACTACGGTTAGCATTAGTTGGAGGTAATCCCTGGCAATACTGATCTGATTACAAAAAAAAATCCTTGACTATTTGAAAGCTACACTTTTGCCGCGTGCCCCTTTGGATTTTTACCCCGGAAAAGTGTATGGCCTCTGCGAGATACGTCACAGAAACGAATCCGCAGACAAAACCTAGTTGTATAACCTAATATGTATTTAAAATAGTTTACTCGTTACTGAGTGAGTGACTGATAGACAACGCACAGCGGAAACTGCTGGTCGTAGAAAGCTGAAATTTAGCATGAAGGTTCCTTGAAGACCTGCTGGGGTTGCGAAATTGGTTCGAAAGAGTCACCGCGGCCCTACCCCCGACTACGCTCGCGCTCTAAGCGAACGCATAGGTCACTAGGAGGAGCGGATGGGTTTTAGTCAGTAAGGGTCTGACACTCCCTTCTGCTTAACCCAGAGCGGTAGGAGTCATTTGATGATTTCACATCCTTAAAAAAAAGGTTCCTTGAAGAGGGTAGGGGAGCAATAAGAGAAGGATTTCCCGCGTACGATAATAAAAAAAAAATAAGACTTAAGTCTTCATAAATTGGAACACCCTGTTACAAAAGGCTTAGGTCAATAAATTATATTTTACAAGTCTAATAATTAGCATAGTGGACTTATAAAACGTATGGCGGACTTGATGAATAGATAATAATGATAGATAATACTAGATTGTATGTGTTCGACCATAGACACGTTTAATTTATTGGTTTTATTTTATTTTATTGATAGAGGTGGACGTGGGATATGGGACAGAGCAACTGGTATGGTAATTAATTTTAGATATGATATGTGATAAATAGTTTTAAAGGTTTTTGCAGAAGACATTTTAGGTTAACAAGGAAATTTTAGGTTAAACTCACAATTAAAGTAGGCACCAAATACATTTTCAACAGCAGTCATTGACCCGTCTACATTCTTAATTTCAAAATCAGAATAAAGAGAGGAAGAAGGATATCTCTCGTGATTCTTTATTTTTCGAGTGATGAAAAACGATTCATATAATTTTATTTTTTGGGTTTCTACGAAAAGAAATTATGGAAAGGTCAGTGTACTTTATTGCAAATCTATCTGGCGCCTACCGTAGTGTTGTTTGGATTCTTCGCTTTAGTATGCATCAGTATTGAGATTCCAAGAAAAGCTTTGCAATAAAGGTTTATTGCATCGGCTCATCGACCAGCCCTATCTTACTCGCATTCAGCGGCTTTCAGTCTTGTCAGAAAGCACAAAATAAGCTTTGGGCCTCACGATTAGTAAATCTTAATGTAAGCTACTTTAAATCTGCAGCAGAAGCGCTGTCTTCGAAGATACCGTGGAACTCCATGGAAGAGGAAGATTATTGGGTCATTAAAATGTATCATAAAGTAAAGAAAAAGAAAGATAGAAACATTGTTTATTCCTCCCAAACAGACGCACAAATTAAAAGAAAAACAAAGCCAATAAAAAAAAAATACATCGAATAAAATTGATGTTGGAATGAGCAGGCCCGTGTTAGGGCCGGGCATTTCAGTTATGACGTTTCTATCGCGGTCACACCACAGACAAAACAATATTTACTCTGTGATACTGGCATTGTCATAAAGAAGGAAAAGAACACAAGCTGTTGTGATAGGCCAACAAAAATGCAAATAAATGCGGTTTTTAAAATAAAAAGGTGTCAACATTCATATTTCTGTGTTCAGAATATTACGCAAGCTATAGTGATGCGCTAGCAAAAAATCCAAATAAATGAGGTTTTTAAAATCAAAAAGGTGTCAACACTGATATCAGAACACATTAGCACCACAGGTACCTAATGCAGGTGTAATGAGCCTGTCGGTGCGTTGGATTAACTGATAACAGCTGATAACGGGTAATCCGACCGCTATGACTTGGAGTGGCACTCTCGCGCATATCAATGTTATTGAATACGTGGTGAATGTGAGTTGTTGATTCATGGGCAGGAGTGGACATTGTGTAGGAGAAAGTTGTGAAATAACTAAATATCAATAACTTCATCATCATCCTCCATAGCCCGATTTCGCCCGCAGTACTATATCTGCCACTTTATTTTGCGGACGCCGCGCCACTCGGTCAACGCCTTCCTCCGTCTATGGTAGACATCAGATAAATGTACAATAACTGTATTTGACCCACATACATTTTTTGACTTTCTTTATATCAAAAACAGAAAGGCCAAGTTGTCCTGAATCAACTTCTGTCGTAATCCTTAACATTCTCTAGTTATGAAAAACGGTTAATAATTTATTGTTCGGGTATCTACGAAGGGATATTTGGGGAAAGGTCAATGTACTTTATTGCAAGTTTATCTGGCGACTACCATAGAAGAGACCGATATGGATCACTCCATATTCGTCGACACAATTTTGCGCTCGTCCCAATGTATGGTCTTTGCTGCAAAAATCTTCCACATGACATAGAAGAGAAATAAAAAATTATATCCAAATTACGTATCTAATTATGAATTTTTGATTTTTCATGCAATTAAAAGCGTTACGATAACAAAATCAGATAAATCAAATCATACAATATAGGTACCACGATTATGATCTAAACATGGAATTTTAATTTACCTCTGCTTCCTTCATTACGGACCCTTGATTATTACCGAATTAAGAGATAACACTAATGATGTAAACAGTAGGTTTTTTAATATTTATAATTATGAATAGTATCAAGTTGATAACGTTAGGCGGTACATGACATGTTATTATTTATTGAAGACTACCTAATATTTAAAGTTCGAGGAGCTCGTGGCTAAATAATAACAGCCGCACGGGTCGATCTTGAAGGTTAAGCAACGCTTGCCAAGGTAGGTCTGTGGATGGGTGACCATCTTAACATAGAGAGTTTCCTCCGTGCCTCGAAAAGCACGTTAAGCCGTTGGTCCCGGCTGCTATCATTTGTAGATCTTTGGCAGTCGTTACGATTGTCAGAAGCCAGTAAATCTGACTCTAGTCTTGCCATAAAGTACCGTGTTACCCAGTTAATGGGTTGTGGAGGTTTGGTAGGCAGCCGCTCCACGTAAAACACTGGTATTCAGCTGAAACCGGTTTGACTGGAAGCCGACTCCAATATAGTTGGGAAAAGGCTAGGCAGATGATGATGACCTAATACCTATTTAAAGTTATGGTTTGCGGACCTGCCAGGGTTGTAAAATTTATTCGAAAGAGTCACCGCGGCCCTGAAAAGCTAAGGGCATTAGGAGGATTCACAGATGGGTTTTAGTCAGTAAGAGTCTGTTACTCCCTTCCGCTTCGCACACAGCGGAAGGAGTCATTTGACGATTTACCATCATTAAAAAAATAAAATGGGTTGTGGAGGTCTGGTAGGCAACCGCTCTGCGTAAAATACTGGTATTCAGCTGAATCCGGTTCGACTGGAAGCCGACCCCAATATAGTTGGAAAAAGGCTAGGCAGATGATGATGACCTAATACCTATTTAAAGTTATGGTTTGTGGACCTGCCAGGGTTGTTTTAGTCAGTAAGAGTCTGTTACTCCCTTCCGCTTCGCTCAGAGTGGAAGGAGTCATTTGACGATTTACCATCATTAAAAAAATAAAAATGATAAGTCACCTTATACGATGGTAGGACCAAATGAAATAACACTACAAGAGGCACAATGCCGAACGGAGGGAGATCGGCAAGTATAGGCTTATCACAACGTTCAAAAGACTGTTGGAATACTACCTACAGATAGAGAATAGTAAGAGGAGCACGTGGCTAGATAATAACAGCCGCACGGGTCGATCTTCAAGGTTAAGCAACCCTTGCCATGGTTGGTCTGTGGATGGGTGACCATCTTAACATAGCGAGTTTCCTCCGTGCCTCGAAAGCACGTTAAGCTGTTGGTCCCGGCTGTCAATTTTAGGCAGCCGCTCCACGTAAATTTTTTTTCGGTTCGACTGGAAGCCGACCCCTATATAGTTGGGAAAAGGTTAGGCAGATGATGATAGAGAACAGTAATAAACAAATGACTGTAGTAGACCAGTAAGCGGATCCTGGCAATAGAAAAGAAAAACAAAAGAATATTGGTCCTACACTACAGAGCAACAGTTATTTATAAGGCAGAAAATATCGCCTCTAGAATTCCTAAAAGCTTAGTTTTCCAATTTAGTTTAGAACGTTTGACGGTATACAATATTCCAATATTAAAAAGCTAAATGTCAAACATAAAGGCATATCTTGTAAACAAAACCTCCTTTAATAGTGCTGTACCAGCATCTACCCAAACACGTGGTTCAATAACAAAGCCCGGCTTTTTCCCGAAAAACATTAAATCAACGACAAAAGAATCGAAACGCAAGCTCTGCACCAAACGCAATTTCGCCAAAAACTAAAAGAAAAACGAGAAAAATTCCTACAGGCCCGATTTCCCTGTCCATTGTCGTTTCTATGTATATTTTTTTTTTCATCTTATTTAGCGCTTTGTCGGCGAGCCCTTTGAAGTCTCCCCCCTTCCCTCCACAGGGTGTTACAAATTGCGTCACGTTCGTATTGTATAGCGTAAACACGATTCGCTTACTAGTGTTACTCGTTAGTAAAATAAATAACGATTTCGAGCGTAATTTCGACTCGAAAATTGAAACGGAACATCTTTTCTCGAAAGCAATTTATCGCTACCATCATGTATTGTGGATGATCGGCTTTTTTTGTCGGCAAATATCTTCGGTCTAGTAAAGCAATATTTTCTGATAATCTAGATTTTGATAAACTTATTCCTAACAGATTGTTCAGAATGGCAAAAGGTAAAGAGAACAGTAATTATACCAGAAAGACATTTGCTTAACAGTAGGAGGACACAGAAAAAAAACCTAGGATTTAGAGTTACCAATTTCTGGAAGGCCGTACCGTTTTCCAAAGAGAATAATGAAATATTCCATAGAACTTCAATAAGCATCCCTATCACACGTCTACACTCATTTCTTGGTTGACTGGGTCAAAATAACGACGTGATTTTTTGCTTTGTTGAAGCTCAATAAGTCATCGAAGTATAAGACATATAATAGATTGGAACATTCATAGGGAAAGATCTTTTAAACAAAGTAACAATGCATGTGATACATCATTAGAGAAATGCAAAACTTGTCCGAATCGATTCAAATATAAATTTTCTTGTTACTCAATAATGACGATAAAATCGCATATTTCTGGATTAAGCTAACATGAATAAATTAACTGACTAAATACATATGATGATATCCGATCATCGTCCTTTTTATCTAATATTTGAACTAGCCAGTAAAAAGAAGAAACGTTTTCACTGAAACTTTCCTGGAACCTCCTTCGGTAACCAATAATAATGCAGCTGGTTATCTGAAGACTTCGGCACATAATGGACTGGTTAAGCTGCAACCCTAGCAGACACAGCTAGCACAGCTCTAAAACAAAATTTAAAACAACAATATCAAGATCAAAGATGATATAATTGTGGTGTATTTTGTAACAGTACCGAAAGACTAATTGCAGTAGAGGTTACCGATTCTCCATTTTATCTTGACAATCATCATCAATCAGCATAAGGAAGAATAAAGACTGATGATACTGAATCCAGGTTCACCACGAACTTTTATATCAAACCTTCAAACGGTCTATAAATCCCAAGTCACTCGCATTTGCCTCAAACCACCACCCATGTCCTATTGTTCCAATATTGCTTACAACAATCAGATTTATAGCTAATGCGTCACCCAACTTGAGTGTATCACTTAAATCTAACATGATTAAGTTAAACATGGTTTTGAGAAGTGCGTTTGTAACCAGACCCTGTTCGCCATATAAGGAACAAAGGGTCAGGAGAGAGGGCTGAGTCAGACTTCTTGGAGCTGGAGTAGCTAATATGGAATGCTCATATCATGATATTGTTCTTTGAGAAGCTGTCAAGTTGGTATTGGAATTGTTGGTGCTTTTTGAATGTTGGTTTTGAATGAAGAGATTTTGGTCAATTGTCTTAGCACAAAAATGCTAGACTATCTTCATCATCATCATCTGCCTAGCCTTTTCCCAACTATATTGGGGTCGGCTTCCAGTCAAACCGGATTTAGCGGAATACCAGTATTTTACGCACCAGTAACACGGTACTTCATGGCAAGAGTGGAGTCAGATTAACTGGCTTCTGACTATCCGTAACGACTGCCAAAGATCTACTAATGACAGCCAGGACCAACGGCTTAACGTGCTTTCCGAGGCACGGAGGAAACTCGCTATGTTAAGATGGTCACCCATCCACAGACCAACCTTGGCAAGTGTTGGTTAAACTTGAATATCGACCCGTGCGGCTGGTATTATCTAGCCACGAGCTCCTAAAAGTACTAGACTATCATATTTTCTATTATATCTTATTACCTACTTTAGTATCTTACTATCTTGATACCGATAGTCAAGTCAGCTATGCAACCTTTAACTGGAATTTCACGATGAGTCTCGTGATTTAATAGATTGATAGAAAACTTGATTGTGACTGAGAGGTTTAAAGACTTTAACTATAATAATTTTATGAGGCTATAATACCACCTATTCATTTCAGCATGTATAATCCCGGGAAAACCGTACCTTATTACGGAATTGAAATGTTTTCCACAGTATATCAAAACTCCAATAGATTCTCCTATATCTTAATGGCGTAAACCCTGACTAAACGTTATGATAACCCCGATCAATTCGTTTAGGCTTCAAAACGAATAAATTACAAGAGAAGAGATAAAGAGAACCTTTAAGTTTTCTGAAGTTTGTTGTTTAACAAGTTTGAGTGATGATCTGAATAATATTTCTGATTTACGCAATGAGAAAGAAAATCTTAACAGTAAAGAAGTTCGAATTAAAAATTATGATGACAACTTTAACGAAACCAAAGCGACAGGTGCAGAAATATTTCGACATCCTTAATTTCAATTAGACGTAAGATGAGCTGGACAGCTGGGTAATAGTTGCATTAAGAGCTCCAGACAAATATCCATGTATTTTAAATTTCATTCAATCGAGCCAGACACATTCTCGTCCATCCGATAGCGGACGATGTATCAACTTTAATGGCCGCTACAGAAAAAAGTCACAAAGAGAATATATTTGAATAAATCACAATTTCCACCGCTCCGCCCACAATAACTTTCAAATAAATGTGATTATCAGAAAGAGCAAAAATAAGCCATTCACTCAACATTGCCAAATTGTGTCGCGTCTATACTAAATCATTGAGCTGTATAGAACTTTGTTTGAGACACAAGATCGTCTTGGACATCAAACGAAAGTAAAGGAACTATAGCACTAATATAAAATCATTATAAAGATTAGAAAATACTCGTAGTATTGGATGTCATTGACGCGCCAAATGCTTCTAAAAGCATTTTGTGTGTGTGATGAGTTAAGCAAAGTTTAATTTACAGGCTACAAATCAATGAATGAAGACAGTGTGTATAATAAAATACCAATTCACGCCTTTGCCTAGTTTAAGATCGCCACTCATATTCTCAGAATATTTTGAAAGACGTGCTTGTTGTCACTAGGGCAATGAGGCGACCAAAAGTTACAAAAATCTGCTTAAAATTCAAGATTCATCGCAATATAATAAAACTGAAGCACCTATTGTACGTAGTTTAATATTTAAATATAATTCATGGTTGAGGTGGAGGATATAAATTAAAAAGAGCTGGTTTCCGTCGAAACCGAGTGAATTATTACTCCTCTTGTAATAATGAACTTATGTTTTTACGACTCAGTTTTTAATTTAAAAATCAAATTATCGGTCAAAAGAGGTTGACAATGTTGACAACCAACTTTGTCTTATTCTTTTATTGTGAGTTTTATAATAAACTAAAATTTTGAATGGACCGAATGGTAGTTATTCAATTGGATGAACTCCGTGTCTCTATGTCCCATATCTAACATAAATCTAGAGCGTCGCTCTTCAAAGCAAATTTTTAAATATGCATAAAAATGTCAAACTATGAAATTGATGGGCCACCGCTACGCGGCATGGAATGTGTTTCAACGAATGATATACACATAAATGATGCTGAAACCATTTGTAAAAATAAAATGTGTGAACAGAACCCATCGGTATTAGTTTTGATCCATTCCACTAAATTACTTAGAAATGAAGGAGATATTAAACAGTTTTATGACGACAATACTAGCTTTGATAACGTCTTTTTTAAATTATTGGAACTTTAAAATTCTGCTAATTAAAATAAAGATAAGATAAGTCAAGATTTTCTTACCAGAGAGAGACCAGTAAGCCTGTATCAATAATATGGTACGTAGAATTAATGATCACTTGTTTTCCAAACAAAATCGATTTATGGGTATTAAATTACTAAAATTGAGCAATTCGACCCAGTTAGCAAAAGTTGAAAGTAAAATCGTTCTGGAGAACAAAGTCTCGTTCGAGACGAGACAAAATTACGACCTCTTCGTTTTATAGATGCATCATAAAAACGGGAACCCAGCCGCTTCTTTTAGTAACTGCTGAAGATTAATTTTATAGATGATGGTGCCCACAGTAAAGAGATTGAAGTGTTTTTATTAGTAATAAGTACTTGATTGCTATACGTATAAGGTTTGGTTGCAAAAGATTCATCGTATTCATTTGAGTGTTGACTTTGAGAAAAGTTATAATATAACTAAGCATTTTATCTCATATTAATTTCAAATCCATAAACATTCCTTTGATCAAACAACAGTCAACGAATTTCCAATCAGTTTTTACTAGAACAACCTTTTCAAAGACAGTCTAAACATGGGTGTTCCTCAAGGAGCACATCTCAGCCCACAACATTCTAACAACCAATTCTCCCGAATAAATTAAAATCATTGTAACCTTGTTGTTTCGACCTCAACCGCCCGCTTAATTTACTAATTGGTCATTATTCTTCAACGTAACGACCCAATTAGGTCCAATCAATCCCTGATATAGCATTAACATTGTCGGTGCATAATATATTATCCGTATATGACAGTACTACAGAATTTATGGTCGTACAAGTTAATAGTAACATAATGGTCATAAAGTGGTCGAATGGGAAATGTTTTTATTGCATCGATAAGGGAAATTAATTTTTGTCTGTTAATAGATATGAGAAAATGTATTGATTTCGTTTTATAAGGTATGGGAACCACATTAGATAAAGTTGATTAGAGATTATCACGAAGGAAATTGAAAAATGATATCTACATAGTTACTCGTATGAATACAGCTACAAATCCTATAGTGGTATTTGGTAGCCTAAACATGACATGATATTCATTAATTTAGGCTAAAAATTTCCTCTTGATATTAAATCCACGCCCAACTAAGGACGAAGCAACCACACACTATCAATCTCACCAATCCCGATAAACTTGAGCATTAGAAATGGAAAGTCCATCGATACATAGAATTCCGAGCACACAGCTCTCCCCAAAATGGCGATATGATAATAAAACACGAGCGGTGCGCGCGTCGACACCGGGATAAATCTCTTCTTTCACGACCATACTGTTTTCTGGCGTATATGACTTAGGAATCGAATAGATATGGAGAAGAGAAGAAAAAGAAGACATATTATTGAATAACATGAAATATTTTTTAATATCATTATTATATCTATACTAATATATAAAGCTGAAGAGTTTGTTTGTTTGTTTGCTTGCTTGAACGGTCTTAACTGGTCCGAATTGTCAGTGTAAGATAGCCCATTTCAATTTTCGATTTCTCGATTAGTCGAGGAAGGCTATAGGCTATATATCATTACGCTAAGATCAATAGGAGCGGAGCAGTAACGAAAATTGTGACGTAAACGAAGTTGCGTGGTTCAACTAGTGTATTAATAAAGATCAGAATTTAGACGACGATGAAAATGTCATGAGGTAAGTTCCGAGTATGGATGTTTGGATGGAACTAAGGAGGGAACAGGCAAAGATGCATCGGATTAAATGTGTGAAAGAGGGCTGAAAAAGGAGTAAATACTGAGATGATGGGTGATCAAGATGTAGGGAAAAAGAAGACATGCTGAGCAGCAAGAGGATTATGTCAAGTGACACTTGAATTAGGAAATCAATAAAGAAATATTAATCCAAAATTGTAAAATAGCAGTCATCAAGTGACTATACAAAATACACTAACAGTGTAAAAAGTGATGGACTGTATCACTCATATTTTCTATTCCGTTACCGTGCATGAAAATGGTACATTTTAAGGTAACATTGTTTTTATTCTGGACAGTTTCATTTTTGTGTCATTCCAATGGTTTGTTGACGCAACACTAAAATATTTAGAATATGTTTTTCATTTCAGTTGAAATCGCTAAGCTTTTTTCTCACATTTCCATTAGTAAAACTGTACGGATATAAAAATGTTTGATTAATATAGAGGTGTTATTTCCAGTTTTTTTGTAATGAAATGTTTCATCTGTTACATAAAAATACTTGTTGTAAATTCTTTATTTCATGTAATTTAGAGTTATTCTCACACTTCACAAATTACTACCATAACATATTTAGACTCATCCTAATGTATTTGAGCAAGCACATCTAATTTTCATCAAATTAATTCTTTTACCGCGCAATTTCTGTCATCAAAGAAAATGCATGAAAAATTCCGATTCTACGGGAGGTGTAGGTCTATGGTGCGCGTATTTCGGACGCCTTTGATCTTGCCGCCGGCTTTAATGAGGCGGGGCATATAAACGGTAACTAGTTAGAATTGTTCCTAGCCCACTGTCCAGCTTTAGAGGAATAACGATTTGTTAACTTTTCACATAGTGCTCTTTTAAATTTTCTCACTAAATTGTTTATGGTTCGGTAATGGGAAGCCGCGAAACTGTTTGTTTATTGTGCGTTCCGTATTGCTGTTTAAAAAGCCCGCCAGCTTTTACGTTAGTTTATGGAATTTATTTTTTTATGGGATCATTCGTGATTTGGAAGTGGCCCTGTGGTATCTGTAAAAAACAGCTGCCACAGTAGTTATAATACATGGATTTTTCAAATTACCTATTACCACTACTGCTGAATATGGGCTTTAGGAAAAGTCCTGCCTTAAACAGACATGCTAGAAAAGCGTGACATTATTCCGATTTCATGGTCACACCGTTACGCAACAGCTTTTTGCGCAACAATTTGAAATCACGTCCATCTAACCTTTTCACGTGTAATTCCCACCCAATCCAGCCACGCACTATCAAAATTCAAATAAAAGTCAATAGCGAGAAACGAACACCCGCAGAAATACAAAAATAAACCGCACTACATTGCTGGACCGTAGCATTTTCGAAAAAAAAAAAAAAAAAAAACTAGAAATGGAACGCGACTTTTCATTTTGTTGCGCGGTAAAAAGCGAACAATAGGCGGGAAAATTGCGCGTCACTCTGGCGTTCCAATTTGTCAAACGGGTGCCGCAAGATGGCGGGTACGGATGCACGGAAACATGGCGGCATCCGGTGGCGTTTAATTAAAAATGCGTCTCACTTGAAGCTTGCGATGCGCCCGAGGTGGACGTATGCTGTGCGTTTTTTAATTTCGTAATAATCAGGTCATACATAACTGCGAAGAATAGGAGAATATAAATCACTGTTTTAAAAAAAATATTTTACGAAATTTTCGCTCAAACGAGAAAATGTCAACTCAACCTTAACAGTATCAATGAGATCTGTTCAAATATTTAAGGAACCAATAACGTTGTTCTCCCGAAAAGCCTAATGGGCCAAAAATTCCGGATCTCGAACGGAAATGAGGGTGGAGTAATGGCGACATTGACGGAAGTCGACCAGGGGTCAGATCTCAGAGCCTTTTCTTTCCACACTTTGGTAAATAAGAAAGAAAACTGGGGGAAAACTGAGAAAAACTAAAAGATACTTTAGGTGGTAAGTTTTAGGGTCCCGTTTAGTTTGTGTTGTTAGATTGTTTATACAAAACATAGGTGTTGGAGCGAGATATTGGTTCTTTAGATAGTGCGGGGTCAAGACGTCGGTGTCTTATTAGATTTTATGAGAAAGCACGTATCAGTGTGATAGATTATTTGCAGAGTTCGCGGTAATTGACTCGAGTGTCTATGGCGGGCTGATAAGGTGATATTCAAGAAGTCTGTATACAAGATACGTCTTCTCTATCTTGGTTATTTAAGGAATTTTCTCATCTAGAAATCCTATGCAATTATTTTATATTAATCACTTGGCTTAATAAGGCGCTCAGCATTACCATAAACTAATCCAACAACAAAAACTACCATATCATAATCGCTTGACCCTCAAAAATGGCGAATTAATAAACCAAAATGTCCCATGACAGGCCATCCTCGAGCCACCGATCCCCATGCAATCACACAATGGCCAAGTGGATGTCATGGAACGAAAACACCAAGTGGGCACAATGGGGAATAATAGAAACTACCCTCGTATTAAAAAACAAGTGGAGAATCACACAATGGGGATCGAACCTAGGCCCTCCACTTACAGGGTTGTGCGTGACCAGAATTTTGATTTTTTATTTATTTGTTCTGTTGTTGACTTTGTCTTTACGGACAGAATTTTAAATGATATTTTTGTTGACTTGAATATGTTTTTATGGAGGTTTGTGGCTATGAATCTGACAGGATTAATAGTGTAATTGTTTGGCTCGGAAACATGGTTTGAGTTCAACATTTGAATTTTAATTTTGTGCTATAAAATTGAATTTATCACTTTTTTAATGCTAATTGTCGTTGAATATAATTCTTACACATACACTACAAAACTGTTTTTTTAGATTTACATTCTCTCTAGAGATTCTCATGCACCTAAATACTCAATCATTAAAGATGAATAAACGACTCCCCAGATTAAAGACCGAATAAAACTGAGTTTGGTTTGAGTATTGTGGCGTTATAATTTTTCAAATACTTAGTTGCAATATCAACTAAATAATCTAAATTATAACTCCACCAACAGATTCTGTCAACCCTAGTATAAATCCGCGTCCCTAAGCATTGAGTGTATCAATAATACTCACGATTTGTTTGAATTTGGTCTTATTAATTAACTACATCAAGTACGAGTGTTGCGCACTACAAAACTACCCTCATTTTGAGTATACAAATTGGTTTTTGTCATTTTGCTACTAATATTGCGCCCTACCGTATTTTGCTAGGGCAGACTATAGTATGGGATTATAAGTATGAACAGGTAAATAAAAGTGAAGGTAGCTGTAAATTTATTTTGACACAAAAAAAAATACGAGTACCCTTACTATAACATCTAGAGAACGTGAAATATTAATGTCTAGGTCTGCATTTCATCCTATGGGGTTGTGGTTTCGGGCTTCCGTCCCGTACAATCTCCAATCTACGCTCCATTCACCCCACGATACTCATCATCTATGCATCGTGTTTCTGTCTAAACACGTTTTGAAAATCTCTCAAGCGTTCGCCATTTATTTAAAACTCGTCATATTCCTACCCCAATAACAATTTCTATATTAATTAGGAAAGGCTTAAAAATTTATGAGTGAATACGTATGATTTAAATTAAAAAAACCAAGAGTACCATCAATTTTACCAAAAAAAATAATTAAAGAAATTTGTAGTGAAAAGTTTCGCCTCATTAAACGGGACACGACCGCATGCGACGATTACTGTAATTCTTCTAACCGGCTCGCCCAATTACGATGTAACCAGCAATTATGGCGCCCAGCATGGGACAACGCGTGATATTGAATATGTCGCGCTAATTACTGTGCATTGGGGCTTAATTGAGTGGTGTTAGTTAAGATGTTGTGGTAATTGGACTTTCATATTGTTTGTGTTGATAGGAAAATTTATAAAGAATAGCCTGATTTTTCACGAAACGAATATAAATTTAGGTCGCATTATCTACAGATAAAGAGTAACTTAATTTTTAAAATAGCTACTGAGATGTACAAAATAAAAGCTCCTTCAATATGTTTTCAAAAACATGCGTCCACATTCAGAACTCAAAATGTTTATCTCTTGAAAATCTGTCAGCAAAAGAAAATTGCTGTTTAATATTTGAGTCACCTCATTGAATACAAACTTAGTATAATGAGACATATCAATATTCATAGCTGTGACGGACACGTGCCAAAAGGGAGGGTAGATCAGTATTTTTCTTTCCGTCCAACACGGTTCATTTTTGAAGCGATATCTTTAGTCTAGTCACAGTTAAGCGTTTGTACGCACGATTCTATCTTTTTATTCGTTTTTAAAGAAGGCTTATATTATTTCTGCTATACCTGCTGTTCATCATAAGATAGTGGACGCAATTTTCTTTTCGACTTAAAACTACGAACGAGCATCCTCATTTTCAGGAATAAAATAAAATACGAAATATCACGAGATTAATAAAAAATAACAGAAAAATCCGCCTAGCAATAGCGCCGTAAGGAGAAATGTAAAAAGCCTGCCAAAAAATGTGATTACGTAAATTGTCACAAGCAACGCGCGGGTTTAAGGTTAACACACACTGATCCGTTTCCCAAATACATAGTGCCACCGCAATGAACAAACGCGGTCGTCAACAGCGCGCCTCGGGCACGGGGTGGCGGGCGCGACAGGGGAGGGGGTGCGGTCGGATCCCTTTGAAGTTGCCGCCGCCGGCGTCTGTAAGCGAAAGCTGGGTAACCGACGCTTAGCTTTGTTTTCTAGTTAAATGATAGACGTTTAGAAATTACTACTGTTCGAGACATCTTAATTTACGAGCCGTGATCCGTCGGAGGACATTTTTGCCGGAAAATTACTGAACGAAACTGAATTGGTTTTTAACTTAATTTTGAAAGTAATCTGGGCGACAAAAGTGTTACGCTAGGGTGTCCAGGTGGGCGAGGGTTTCGGGACGGTCCGGCCAATCGCGCCCTTTGACATGCTAATGTACACCTAATATTTTGTCTGTTTTTCTACTAAACACTGTTGACACAGTTGTGCAGAGTTTGTTGGAGCTTTTTATTTTATTTTGAATATTTTAACATGTGCTCTATTTTTGTAGAGTTTATACTGTATTTTAATTTGAAACATAATGTTTTTAAAATGTGGCAGGTAAATTAAGCATATCAAATAAAACCTCACACATTCTTACTAATCTCTTCCCTTGGAGGAGGACAGAAAGTATACCTGTTACGTAACATTATCATGAACTCAATTGAGAAAGCTCACGCATCATTTGATAAGAAATACAGTGTTATTACTTTTAACATTCGAGCAAGTATTCACGAAGTATAAAAACCGCAGTTATTATCTCTATCTACCCTCAAATTACAAAAAAACTTTCGACTTTATCCATCACAAACCACTCTATAGGTATTATATCTGAAACAACACAGTGCGGCGTGTGTTATTGGAAAGCGTCCTTCCATTCCTAAGGGTCATGTCATAATTCGCCCGTTTCCCCTCTTATATAAATAAAACATCGCGGCGACCACGTCATGTGAAACGACATATTACGGGTTACGGCATTATGACATTATCTAGCAATTTGCATTTTAGTAATCTATTCAGAGCAACGTTTTTCTTTGATGTCCTCAAGTTTGACGCTAACCTTTGACCCTTTTTGTGATATTTTTAGCAGAACACGCTATATTTTTATACTGCCTGAATATTGCCTTACACCGAAATGCAAATACAAGAAAAGTAACTTTACAACGTAGTTTCCAACGGGTTTTCCCATTCACTAACGGAACCTAACCTATTACCACCAGTTTTATAGCAATTACGTTATAAAACAAGACATAACAAGAAAATGGCATGTAAAACACGCCTCGAAAGCGTGGGCGTCGCAAAAATGCCAAGAAACAGAAAACACTCAGATTTTAACGACCATCTCCATGGCACTAGAACATGTCATATCCTGTAAAACAAGAAAACTCCTCCGCCTACAAAAACTGCGCCCAGCATTAGCAATTTGATTACATAGCCGAGATTGCACACAAACGCCCTCTGTGGGCGAGAAAACGTCACGTCGTCGCCTGGACGCGAGGGGCATCGCAATGCGGACGCATTAGGCGCTACACGGCTCTTTATACGCAGACCTGTGGTCACACTACTTACAATTACGTTGCATGTTTGTTTGCTTGTCGACTCGGATACGTACCTGAAACAAATAGCAAACAGCTTGTTAGAACGTAGCTAACAAAACTATACATTTTACAATAGTTGTTTCTTGAATTTATGACGGATTTATAAAGCAAATCACACATGTCCCAGAATTTTAGACGATAAAAGGTATGGGTAGCAAAAAGCCTTATTGATTTCGAAATAGTAATGCACATGAAGCTGTTTATGTCACGATTTTGAATTCCGTTTCACAGCCGTGAGGTTTGAAAGGAAGGATTAAGGAAAAATATTTACAACTAAACGTACAATCGATACAAAAGGTGTTTCAATAAATGTCCAAAGAGATAAAAAAAAGCTGACATAATATTTTGTGTCACATTATTTTTCACTTTTCAAATAATCTGTGTATATTAAATTAAGGAATTAAAGTTACCGCTAATAAGTGATAACTTGATAAGTTGACAGTCGAATCTGGCAAGACACAGTTAAACGACAAATTACCGAAAAGGTTTTCAATTTATTCAATAAATTGAATACTATACACTCAGTGGTTTTTACTTTCACTTTTATTGCCATGTATCAGAGTTTAATATTTTCAATAAAATTGTAATTTTAAGCAAATAACATTTACGACTTTTAACCACTTTGTCAATATGGCCGGTAGTGTATGAGAAAATGATTCATCTTTATTGTTTTTAAACGAAATTTGATTAAAAGGTGCTAAACTTTGCATACCAGTTTTAAGATTTAATTACAGAAAACTAGTATTTAAATGACTTGGCGATAAGCAAACAGCTTCTTTGTAATTGTGTAGTACTGTTCCCTCTAATTCTATATATTATTTCTATGCTTAGTTCCAGCCACTTGAGCTAGTACTCGAATACCAAGAAACCCCTCATTAGAACCTATTACATCTTTTCCTGCCAGGAAACCATATGCGAGAATGCCTCAGATCCACAAGATTATTACCAAATTACCAATGTTGTAATATTGATTCTCGTCAAAACTTCGATTCACTTTTCATATATTCTGTAGGAATGTTAAAAGCTGGGACAAAACCAGATGCAAGATTAGAATAGATCTCAAACTAAATGGTTCGTACTGACATGCTTTATGCAAGCCAAATCGCTTCGTCACGGAGACGATTCAGATGTCACGATAGGCTAAGTAAAATATAGATACGACTGGCTCTTATAAAAGACGGAGAGATACAACTAAAAAAAAAAATGTATTAAAAGAAAGAAATCCTAACTAACATTATAAATGCGAAAGTGTGGTTGTTACGCCAAAATCGTTGTATGATTTTGATGAATTATGGTACTTTCGGCGAAAATCTACACTAACGAGAGCGAAGTCGCAGGCAAAAGCAAGTAGTTTATAGTTAGGAGAAAAACTAGCATTTAAAGATGTTCAAATGATCAAATAAACTTAATTATTACTAGCTTTAAAGAGAACAGAGGCAAAAGCACGATAAGACGGTTAAGTCAATATAAAAAGCTACAAACTTGAACTCACTTGAGCATCTTAAAACAAAGATCGTTTATCTGCCTTACTCAAGAGTTACATAAATGGCGTTTGTTTTTCAACAATGACTTTAAAAATCCGTGGTTTTATCTCGGATTTAATCTCGGTTTTTTCTCGTGTCACTAAGCTGAGCTCCGAAGCTCGTCGTGTGATAAGAGGCTCACCAGGTTTTTTTGCTATCTTCCTTTAAATGTTTTGGTATTTAGATAAAATATTCCAGATGCTTCGCCAAGCAAGATAGAAAAAAAAAATATGAGCTGGTATTTTTTCTAGATTTATTCAAGTCATTATACGTTTTTAATATAAGCCTTAATGTGCATGACTGTAACCTCTGATTTATCTTACGATTGTGATTATGCAAAAATACTTCTGTATACATTATTTTTTCTTTAAAAGCATTATTAGTTGAATTTTTGACAGCAAAACTACAGAAAAATAGGTGATAAATATCGTATAATGTTCCGTAGTCCAAATTTTTACATAATAATTACATATATAATATTTTAAATACATACTTAAAATGTTTTAGACAGATGCCACGGTCGGTCGTGAAAGATGCTATCACACTTGGGTGCAATAACTTTTAAGCGTTCGCTTCAAGCCGCTTTTTTATACTTATAAATCTAGACGTATTTTTTACTTTTTTATATCCGATACACAACTTTTGGCCACCCTAGTTTTTAACAGGCCAAACGTCAATATTAAATGTTTATTGAACAAAATAAAATTATACTGATTTTCGATCGGAATGACTTTTTAT
The DNA here is from genome assembly GCA_950371165.1 of Lacanobia oleracea. Classification (NCBI taxonomy): domain Eukaryota; kingdom Metazoa; phylum Arthropoda; class Insecta; order Lepidoptera; family Noctuidae; genus Lacanobia; species Lacanobia oleracea. Next base: position 11,934,241 of record OX493414.1, read on the forward strand.
TACACATTAAAATTTTACGATTATGACATTTATGACCAAACACAACTAAACTGGCCCGATAAACCTATAAATAAAATTAATGATAATCACTTTTCGATTCGACTGTATTTTTTGCGAATTAAATGTCAGATCGCCAACAGTTGTAAGCTTTTATGGTAGCAAGGGGGGCGGACAACCGCAATTTATAACTAGAACTTTTGTGCAAAAACTACCAATTATTAATTTCTATTTACTCGTTTAAAAAGGTGATGATCGGTCGTATGTTCAATTACCGTACAATGCGTCCATTTTAAATTGATACTTTGGTGTAGTTTTATTGCTAACAAAATAAAGGTTACAATTCATTAGCACGGAGATCAAGTAGCGCTGTCCGTGCCGCGAGTCCGTTAAGGCGTCGTTTCTTGCGAATTAAATTAATTCTAATATCAAAAGTGGGCGGGGCGAAGCTACCGCGATACGCAATATGGCCGCCTGTGAATATTAATCGTGATTATTTATCGCATAATGAGCCGCTATAACAGTTGGCTAATGTAAGGCTATGTGTTGAATGTAAAGATAGCGATAATCGCGCGGCTTTTTGACGCACGTGTAACTTGCGATGGGTACAAAACTTTGTTGTAAGGGTGGGTGCACAACGGAAAGATAACGTCGGCTAATCGAGCGTCAAACTTTTTATTAATTTTTCAATGTAATACGCGATGAATTTTCATTAAAGCCAGTGGGTGGTGCATTTCTAATGTTTTTTACTTGAGAACACACACGTTATACTTGTACCTAAAATTAATCATCAATTCTAGCTTCACTAGCTGATGCAAGCGGTTCCTACAACTAAACTTCTTTATAGATCATTGTAAAGCAAAAGCAAAATTTTAACTAAATTTGTTCAGCTGCATTCATAAGCGAACTTACAAACCTCTGTAATTAAGTACGTTACCATCTTCATTTCCCGTTTTAAACACATCAAACAGCAACCAGAAAATCTTCAAGTCGGTACTCTCACAGAGCTTAAAGCCATCTAAAAAATTCTCGATACAGCCTCCACTCTATTCACAATTCAGTGTCGCTTCGTTCCTAAATCCCCCACAAGCCGAGCGCTAAAAGCCGTTGACGGGGCGTGCTCATCAAAAATTCAGCTTTCAGTCTAGACCTGTTCTTAAATCTAGATGTAGGTAATAAGTCGCAAGGTAAAAAGAACTAGGTGAGTCTTTTACGCGAATGTAGGTGACTGGGTGCGCGAACGTTTCGTGAAATGGTTTTTGGTGTTAGGAGAAAAAGATGGCGCGGTCTTTCTGTTTTTTTTTTTTTTCGTTTAATTAGCTTTTGCTTCTTCTAAACTTTATTAAAAAACTATTCGACACAGTGGTAATCTGTTAACAAGTCGGTTAGAAATATTTTTTATATACAATGCATCTGATTTTGGTGTTTAGTGTTTCAGCCAGGATATATACCTAGTTGTAAAATACAAGTTCTGAGGGTTTCGCTGAACCAATAATATTAAGAGGTCAATTGTTTGTAAAGATATTAATCTCTGGAACTACTGAAAACTACATTTTTAAATTATGCTTACGTTTTATGCTAGATAAAAACAACCGCACGGTTCCAATGGGATACGCTACGAAAACCAAGCCGCGAGAAAAAGCTAAGTTTGCTATAAAACTATAATTGTTTCTAACTTCATGGTACAACGTTACACTTTATTAAGATTTTTTTTTAAAATAATTGCTTTGGTGATAATTCAGCCGTTGAGAAACAGGCTTTATCCGAATAATTGCCATGCATAAAAAGGTGGCAATTTGCAAATATTCAATATAAAAGTTGTAAAACCTGATCCGGCTGTGATTTTTATGTGCATGGCGAAAATACGTGAAACATGTATCAGAAAAGAGTAGTTTTTGCACAAAATAATAACTGTTTTTCTACTTGGCGACCGTGTGTCTAATGTATTAAATACTCGATAATATCGCCAATAGATTAAATCAACAGATAAATTAATTTAACACGATATTGCTTTTAATTGATATTATCAAATCATTTTAATTATTATCGGCAGTAGCAATTTCTGCGTAGATTAATGGTAATGACAAACAGTAAACACTACTGGGAGTTTTTCCACTGCTGCTATATATTTCTTATTGATCGTTAATTTTTGTTTTGATTAAGGAGGCATACAACGCGTATTTTTAAAGATTTCCTTTTATCTGTTTTTTGTTTTTTTTTTATTCCGTCTGTACTGTCCTACTGCTGGGCAAAGGTCTCCCCAACTACTTCCCGATATTTTACCCCGTGTCAACTCGAAGCAGCTCTGCAAGTTGGTGTTTAGGTCGTCTCGCCACCTCTACCTAGGTATCTGTTAACCATTGTAAACGCTTTTATTTTTACTAACTAGCTTATGCTCGCGAACTCGGCGTTAAAGCAGCCTATAAACAAGGGACCCCATCACAGTGATCTCAACAGAAATTCATCAAAATGCGTAACAAACAGACAGACTTACTTTTGCATTTATTATAATAGTTTAGCTATAGGGCAAAGACTAAATCATCAATGAAATCCTACCTATTGTAGACCAATGCCTGACATAGGTCATTCCTAAGTTGCTTCTTAAAACCGCCGTCACGAAATATTTTAACATTACCTTCCGACTAAATGCATCATAAGACCACACAAACTCATTGTAGCTCAAAAAATAATCTATTTATAAGTCCCGAACTATGAGACGGAAGTATTTAATATTCTATCAACGAAAGTCTAGTTTTGGCCGAGCGGACGCGACTGTACTATGTCCTGTGTTGTATGTCCGTATGTCCTCCTAGACTGTGCACCTACTAAACTTCCTCCGATGAGTGGTACGGGTTAACTGTTTTTGTTTTAATGTGGTTTATTTGCTGGGGAAGTTGAAATAAGCTTTTGAGTGACGATTCTTGAATGTAATGACCAAAGTTATAGAGGCAGTCAGTTTTGCTGAATAACCAACAATTGTACCAAAACTTGAGGTATTCCAATAAAGTCGTGCCTAAAAGACATGAGAAAAGAATAACCCAAAATTTTGTTGGATGTGGATTGCTTAAAAGGGTGACGTTTAAGGGTGCACTTCCACTGAAGCGGGGATAAACGGAGCGCTCGTGCGTGTAGCAATAACGTGATTTTTAGATGCTTAGTAATAATTTTATGAAAATTAGTGTTTTCAACTTTTCCAGGAATTTATTTTTAAAGGACTTAAAAAAATTAAGGGGCGCCTTAAGTCACCCAAATGCTTTTTTTTTTGTAAATACTCGTTTATTTTGTTTGTCAAAATCAACCAAACTTTATCATTTAATGCATTGACGATAATCGTCTTGTAATAATATAAAACTTACTATAATCAGAATAAATACTCACGTATTTTCACCTGTTTGCTTAATAATTGAGCTGTTAAACTAACTTGTAAGTAAACTTCCTCCGATACGATAAGATAGCATGCGGTTACGGTATCGGTTTTGCGTACTTTAATTGATTTTTATTAAAGTTTGTTCACACTATCTGAACGATTAATTGATTCGTTTCATTTTTGGGAAGTTTATTTTTTTACTTTATGTCTAAAATAGCTTTAAATAACCATAAGTTTCTGTAAGCTTGAAAAACTGCGTTTCGAAACGAGAATTCTAAAATTAGCTTTTCCAAATAAAAGTTGTAATTGCTCTTTCTAAGCCTTTAAACACATTGACATTCTATCAGCGATCTATAAAGATTGACGAAAAGTCAAAACAATTGACATGTGCTAACGAAATGTCGAGTCGTCAATTTAAAACTTTTAAACATATCGACAAACACTATCTACGACAGTATTTCTCTTTGTCTATGAGCTAAGGGTTGCTATTAATTTACCATAATTAGTACATTCATCATCATTTGCCTTTGCCTTTTCCCAACTATATTGGGGTCGGCTTCCAGTTAAACCGGATTCAGCTGAAAAGCAGTATTTTACGTGAAGTGGCTGCCTACCAGACTTCCAAAACCCATTAACTGGGTAACGAGGTACTTCTTGGCAGGCATAGTAAATACATTAATTTAGTTATTAACTTCCCATCAGAAAGTCTAATTTACTATTTCTAAATCCACGTTAAGCACGTCGCACATCTACCTATGTTCCTTTTTTGCCACCAGTGTCAAATCCAGTGTTCTATCTAAAGCGATACGTACTATAAAAGGCATCCATTTCTGTTTGATTGGCATGTTTTGTATCGCCAGCGATTCGATCACGCTCATTGCACTTGTCTCGGACACGCGGGTTAACCAATGACGTTGTTTAAGAGCTTTTGGAGTTTTTTTTTTATTTTACAAGCCGAGAGTCATTGTTTTTAATTAATTATAAGTAAGCACACAATACTTTTATTCTATTACGTAACTAATTATTCGAATAAAAATAAATAAAGCGTTTTTCTTTTAAAGATAACTCGATGCAATGTGCGTATTCCTTTATGTTTTTTTATAGTTTTGTGTTAAGCTGCAGTTACGGACGAATAAAATAAACAAAGACAATATTTTACTCCTCAATTTTAATTAATTTATTAATTTGCAACATACCTACATTATATTTTATTGGGTAAAACGCAACACCATACACTGCGATCGCCAATCCGCCAAGTGTGGCGATTAGGCAAACCCCCCCTTTGGGGGAGGCCTATTAGTATGTCCAGCAGTGGACGTCTTTCGGCTGTTATGATGATACATTATATTTTTATTTAATCATATAAAAAAGAGCAAAAAATATTTTACGCCTTCACAAAACGTAAGTCCCAACATTAAATAAAATGTGAACAACATATCAGACGCGACAAGTGCATGGTCCCGCGTGTCGCGCGCACATTACAAGCGAGCAATGCGCACACGCCGATCACACTGGCCGCGGCACGCGACTACCCAACATGGCGCTGGGTTTTATACAGGTGTTGGACGAGATTTTCTTAAAACAGTACACCATATCGTTTTCAAAATAAAATAGTCTATAGGCGTCGTCAGTTATTTATTTGTAATATTTTACTTGCGGGGATAAAATACTGGTATTCAGCTAAATCCGGCTTGACTGGAAGCCGACCCCAATATAGTTGGGAAAAGACTAGGCAGATGACGATTTTTACTTGCGGCCCGCGCTCTTATTACGTAACATGCTGTCTAAAACAATCATGAAGTGTTTTAAAGAGAATTTCTAATCTATTATTTTGCGTATCGATCTTGTTCGTATAGTACCTGGTTAGTTCTCTTCTACCAACCAGTCCCTTTATTTACGTAATTTGAAATTTAAATCGTAAGTTTTATTATTACTATAAATAAACATTGTACTTATGTGTTATTTTATTGGCACATTTTTTTTTGTATTATACTTATTTGAACAAATCGTCTTCGCGACAACGTAAATAGAATGGCATAGTATACTACTATTATGCAGGCTATGTTTCGCAAATACCTGCTTTATTCCGTCATCATCATCATCATCATCATCATGTAAGCTTAAAGCCCTCATATCGACCGGTCCTGTACTTCTCGCATCCAGCGAATTGTCCGACTAGTTTCGTAAATGCAGACTCATACGGAATTCCGGAAGAATGTCCGGATTGCAAAGGGAATTTTGCGCTCATGATTAAATTCCTCACATTGTTATGTTACTTTATTCAGAAAGTTATCAAGCTGTACCTATACATAATTTAAACATTCGTTAAGACATTATATCTGTGTAAGTATACAAGAAAGAAAGAGAGAAAGTCTGCAAGCAGGGAGTTTTATTTAACGCTCTTTACAACTTTAGCAAATACTAGCAGATCCGTGACCACTTCGTTGGGCGGTATTTTTTGGGTTATATAGCCCATGACACTCGTAAATAACATGGCTTTCTATTGGTAAAAGAATTTTCAAAATCGGTTCAGTAGATCCAGAGATTACCCCTACAACCTCACAAACCTCTTTATAATATTACAGTTTAGATAAAAAAATTGGTAGGATCGCGATTATACCCAGGGCAAAATCTATGTACCTATCTATGACATAGATAGACAAATATAGATTCAATGCAATTCGAATTGAGAACTTTATCATCATTATATTGACCTTATCCTAATTCATTGGGATCTGTCTTCATCTTCCACAGCGTTTCTAAACATAATTTTCCATTCAATCCATCCATCATGAGATAGAAATTGAACCTCTTTATTTTAAGTTGGTTTAAAAAAAATAAGCGAATCGCAAAATACCTTGCTATCCAAACCGTATCAGGCTTATTAGACGCGATGCGTTCACGCCCATCGCGTCTGTCCGCGGCACGCGCCTGCGACCGACGCGGTGTGTGAACGGCTTTATTTATTGTACTGTCATGTTTTATTATTATTTTGTTGGAAATCTCGAAGTAATTAGGCATGTATTGGTGTACCGGTGCGATTAATTATAAAAGATAGTGATAGTGCTTGAATTTCCAAAGCTCTTCTTCGGAAACAGGATTTAATGTAATAAACCACTTCAAACAAGATAGGAATTCATTTTTGTTCGATTTTAATCCATATTCAAGCTTGGGAATTCTGTTGGATTAAGGAGAATATGCAGTTTAGTCTCGGAAAGCACGTTAAGCTGTTGGTCCCGGCTGTCATTTGTAGAACTTTGGCAGTCGTTACGGATTGTCAGAAGCCAGTAAATCTGACTCCAGTCTTGCCAAGAAATACCGTGTTACCTATTTAATGGGTTGTGGAGGTCTGGTAAGCAGCCGCTTCACATAAAATATTGGTATTCAGCTGAATCCTGTTTGACTGGAAGCCGACCCCAATATAGTTGGGAAAAGGCTAGGCAAATGATGCAGTTTGGCCTTCCACATACAATTTACAGTTGATTGAAAAGTGACTTACAAGAACAAGTACTAAGTATTAATAAATAATAAATACACGATTCCCATGTCAAACTAAATAACTCAATGTGACATAACGACATAATAATGCAACAAAATACCAGACGTCCCTACAAGTTGGGGTAAATCGGCCGGTTGCTGTCACCTGAAGACGATAAACGCGTGGCGCTATCGAGTATCCGATATATCCGAATACATTTTTTATTATCTGCGCTACCCCCCTGTCTGACACTGACACATGAGTCGCTGAGTTTTCTGAATAAGACGTCAAAAAGGGCAATTTATTACCGCTTCAACGAAATGGTATATGCGGATTTTATTAAGCGTTTCATATTTAGGGTGTTATTATTGACTTGATAAGGGGTAACTTTATGAAAATGAATCCTTTGAATATCAATTTTAATACAGTCTATTAGAAGTATGAAGGGTTAAGGAAGAGAGCTTATTTGATATACTGATGTGGGTATAAACTTCTCTATTTAAGACGTCAGTCGAAAACAAAGTCGGGTAAAAATTATCAAGCCATCCGCGTTTATTATAAAAGTGATCTCCGATTTCAACTAACAGGTGGAGGATATTTCTAGCACGATATTGTCTTTATCCATTCAATCAAGTGGCGCAATACACTGCTCTCCCGTCTCTAATAGCGCCAAATCGAATTGCGTATTGACTGACAGATGGCCCCAACCGAGCCCAACCCGGCCCGACGAACCGATGACAAATTTGCGATATTACATGCGGATTAATGTCCATGCACCATTTTTTAGGGTTAAATTGTCTTTTCTGGATCACCCTTGTGGATTTTTAATAACTACAGCATTTCAATTTCAGCTGTATTGTCTTTAATTAGAGTCGAAAGTAGATTGTAGTGTCCGCTTCGGTTGGTTCGTACTATGAATGTAATGTCGAGATCGCGAAGGGCGATTCCCCATGCTAGATGGCATCCGTACGATGGTTATCATAATCCCTGCATTGACATGATGTGATGACACATGTCGTGTCGTCGTGCTCTAAAATGTCGTTTTAAAAATCCGTCTAGCTCACGACGTGGGTGACAACAGTTGCATTCACCCTAATTTTGTAGCGCTTAGAGTTTATTTTTGGTAATTTTAGACGCATTAGTTATTTTGTTGGGCCTGGGAAGGTACAATATGGATAGTTCACAATGTAGATTTTGTTTGCGTATGAAGATCAGTATTTGTATTTAGTATGTCTGTCTATGTTTGTTCATCTCGTGTCAAGAGCGAATTTTGTTTGCTCTGTAATCAATAGTATATTTTTTCTATTTGTGTAGTCAGCAATTTGGTGATGAACTGTTTTATCAACTAAATAAAATACTGAATCGGTAAAACGAGTGCATATTTTACCAATGTTTGCTTTAGGTCTATCTGCGTATGATTTTTTTACTGGAAATATAAACCGTATCGCATTTGTAAACCTAACTGTACTTATGTTATAATACCAAACAGGCATCGATTTGTTATAATACACATAAAGAATCATGCAACAAAAATGTCAATTACCTACGTTTAAATCGATATTCTACTTCTAAGATTTACATTCCATATTCCAACCGCACAAAAACTTTGCACAGTGGACAAAAACAATAACCCAGCAAGACAAAAACTAATAATTCCTATTTCAAATAAAAACAGAGTCAACACGGTTGATCCATCGGCAATCATTTGTACAATCACGACTATATTAGTGTAGATTAAAAATCGCACACAAAGGGCTGCAAAGGGAATAATTTAGAATTAATATCCTTCCCTACAATTACTGCAAACTGGGGCAAACTGCAGAATCATAGAAAATTACAGGATTCTAAACATGTTGGACAAAGGAACCCCTCAGTTCAACGTTTTCTATGGAACTAGTAATGGGGACAAATTTTTAATATTGCGAATTGGGGAGGGAGTTTTTAAACAATTAGATGTGGAATGTATGGAGTTATCAATTTGGGATGGAGATTTTATCGTGTTGTTTGAAACGAATTTTCAGATTTCGTTATAAGTTTTTGGAGATAAGTGATACTTCAAATGCCTAAGCCAGGTATAAGATACTATCATTAGGATCGAACATAACTGAGTAATCTAAATAAAGTTCAAGTGTATTTTTCCTTACATAAAATTCTACGAGTAATAAGAACGACTCTTTCCACCCACGTTAGACGAAAAATTAAACTGAAATATGTATATTATAATATTTGTAAGGTCTCGAGTGCGTTCCACCACGGTGCTTCACTCTCCAATCGTTACGGGGCAAAAAAGAAAAAGTGAAATAATCGTACGCAAAACCCTCGCGACAAATGAACATCGGGAACTCGAGAGGTCATTAAAACGAGGCTCGATCTAAAAATGAGAGGGGGAGGGTAAGAGGGGGGACTTTTGAGAACTCTGTAATTGGACCAGGGAGGGTCTTAAATCGTATTCGAACCAGCAGAAGCGGAAAGACGGCTCAACCGACTATAATTAACAACAAATATGGGTGAATCGATTTTTTTTTCCGTTCAAAGTACGCCCATTAGGTTATTTCGCGGGGCGAGCAATTACTCAAACAATACAATTCAAATATTAACGCTAAACCTACGTTTTGTGGGAAAACTTGGCTTGTTTAGCAACTGCCACCAACGTAATCGTGTGTTGGTGTTTTCTTTCGCTTTTACAGTATCGCTGGCACCACACGGTAGTATTTTTTTTACCTGTATTTTTCTTTGCCTTGTTTACGTAATTGAGTATTTTGTGGGCAAACGAAGGGAGACTGTAATCGGTTTAATAATTTCGCTTTAAGTGGAAAACTATATTTGCGTCGTTTAGTCAAGCTTCGTGTTTTATTGATACAGTAATTTCAACTTTCAACCTTTACACTAAGGTACGATTCAATATTGTTGGAAAAATGACTTCATATTTTATCTCGCATGACGTAAAATAATCCCACAACACGCTAACGAAGCAGCGCCTTCTCGGAAACACGTAACAAGGTACGTCAAAGCATAATATCTAATAGACCACACAGTGTGACAAGTGAGAAAAAATAACAAGACAAAAAACCTAAACAAGGGAATCACGTCACCACATTATGATAATAGGTTCGAGATATGACAACATCGAAAATAATCCGCTTTGTCCAGAGAATGGGCACATTAGACCAGCGGGCTGTCCTCTGGGACATGAGCGCCTTTGATTTCGGATTCGATGGAAATTAATATACGTCGCGTACACATGGTACATTTAATGCACATAGAACAACATCGACTAGGCCCGTGGTCAGCCGTAGTACCTATAAATATTCATGTAAAAAATGACATTAAAGCGAAGTTAAAAATAATGTCACAGTGTGTGTGTAAACTTCATTTAAATAAAAAACATCCGATCGGTTAGCGAACAACGTAAAGAGATTCCATGAAACCATTTTGTGATAACTAGCATAAATAAAACGGCGGAATCAAAAGCCGCATCAAACAGAGTGCGATCATTTAATCATCGCGCCGATGATTATAATTCACCTGCCATGAAAACAAACATTTATAAAACCGCTATAGTGGTAAGATGGATCATAATTATGGGTTATCTCGCGTTGAATGGCGCCCCGCGAACCGCACGCGATGCCAAAAGGCGTCAAATAGCTCGTTAAATGCCCCTTACAAATAGAAATATTACTCATAACTTAATCCCCCTTAACCTGCCATAAAATCATATTCACATTTTTTTTGTCTGGGCAAATAGGCGGGGTGGCTCACTGTGCGTATTTATAACGAATTGGCGATTAATACCGCACAATGGTTTTTGAGAGGTTATAATAGTCATAATTCATGTTTTTTTTTGTGTGGATAATCGAGGGGGTTAGGTGAAGGGTAAGTTTGTAAATTGGATTTAATATTTACATCTTTAGTAACAGTCGGTGTGAAATTGGACGCTCGCTTAAGAGTTATTAGGGGTTGGTATGGGGTTAATCCGACATGAGTGGTTATTGATAATGGGGCTAAGTTTTATTGCGATTGCTCTTATTACAGTTATATTGGATTTTTGAAATTTTTAGTAATCGGTTTTGGATTGAAGGTAATTGATTTACTTGTCCAAGAATTTTAATTACCATGTAGGGTTTTTAACTTTTTGGACATCCTGCATACGGCCGATGTCATTAAAGCCTGGTAGCCTTTTTGTCCACATCTATGAGTCCTGTTTTAGAGCGCAGTAATGGAGTTCTGAACTCGGTATAGTCTTTTAAGACCCAGAATGCAGCTCTCCATTGCTTTTTTTGACAGTTATTGAAGCTAAATAAATGAACAAGACACACATAGCTATACTATGACATATCAAGTGCAAGTCCAACGTATAACCACGCCAAGCCTGTAAACCGAAGCTCAGTACAAACAAAACAAAAGTATATTCGCTATGCTAATGTTTATTACTAATGAAAGTTTATGACACGTGGGCAGAGACAAAGGGAGCACTAAACGCAAATGTGTGGACATGACTTTGAAAACCCCGATATCCCATGAAAGAGTGACGTTAAAAAGGCATTTGTCTTATTTTATAGCAAAGGTACTGAGTCCTATGGTTAATGGTTACTGGTTGGTGGTTATAAATGAACTTTCTACGGTTAGTTGGGCTTTTAAAATGGTAGCTCTTGTAAGTCGTATTTCTTGTTCAAAAGCCAAATTGTAATCGGGAAATTATTGCTTTTTGTCTAAACATAACGGTTTTCTTAATACTAAATTTGAGAAATTATTTTACAAACACTGTTTCGGACTAATAGATAATCGGATTATGAGCTTCTTACTATCAAGTAAATGTCAAAATTGTCAACCAATTCGGGCGTTAAGTCCATTCATTGAAAATATGAACGCTACAAAACCTTGAGATGTGAGTTTTACACTAAAACTACAATTCTAATCCATAGATTCAATCCAAACAACAAAACAAACTAAACAGCGCCAAGTAATAATGAAAACGTACACATTCTCTCGCAATTCCATTGGAAACGAGATTAGGTCTCGAATCTAAAATCTAGACCAGACTGGGAGCTAGGGGGTGGTGCAAGGGGGCGAACGAAACAGGTGGGGCGAAGGGGATGGAAATAGGACTTTCTAGGCAATTACCATCCACTGGGACTCGGATAGCTGGAATCTAGATCTTATTGAAAATATATTATATGCATCCCCTTTATACTGGCTTTGTGTAAAGAGATAGTATAATTGCTACGTTCCTCTGTTATATTTGCTCAACCATTCATAGTATGTCTGCTATTCACTTTGTTATTGCAACTACTAAAATAACAGAAGAATATTCACCAATGAAAGTAATCTAGAACACATTTAAAACAAAACATCGACCATTTTATGTTTTATTTAAGGCTCGAAATATCAGACGGCTTTCACAGTAATTGTTTAACGAAATATCAATACAATGCTAACGGGTTTCCATTAAAACAACATTGAAATTGAAATAAACACTAGTTTATTAAAAACAAAAATCAAGTGTTGACTTTTGCGAATCGGAAAAAAAATCCGGGATAAAAAATTGACACCAATTTTTTTTCCACGAAAAAAGGCATCCGGCGCACTGTGTTGTTACGAAGCGACTTCTCTGTGCGAGTGTACGCACAATGAGATATCCGACAAAGCTCTCAGAGAGGGTGCCGACGGGATGACGCTTTTAAAAGTATTACTGTCCACCCCCCTGCCCCCAGTCGGCGTGATGACACCCCAACCCTTGTAGTGTTTGATTATTTTATAGTGGGTAGTTGAATATTGAACTACCAGGGAGGATTCACAATGAGAAACTGTTTGTATGAGTTCTAATAGTGATCCCCAGGGTGGAAGTAGTGATGTATCTATCTACTTCGAATTTGCTGCGGTTTTAAAAGGATTTCTAAGTACGATGATGTTAAAGCTACTTGCCGCTTACACCGGTTTTCTATGAGAGCGTTAAGTCTAACAATATGCGTTTGGGTAGGTGTTGCCATAACATAAACTTGAAGTGCCAAGAAAGTTAACTGGCAATACTTTACGAACATTATACGAAGTCATTTGTCTGCCTCTTAACAAAATAATTGTTTGTGTTTACTACTTCCCTTTAGGCGAAGTTCAGCATAATATGCTCAAGTCTACTTCGTAGGCTAAAAAGTTGTTTCAGAAGTCGAGTTCTGCGGATAGTTTGAGAACATAAACTGAAACTCTCAGGAACCAACTGAGAGGGTTTTTGTTTCAGTCGCTGTTTTTTTTACAACTCATTTGAAAATGATTCCTTCGTCCTACTTTTCGAGTATAAGGATTTTTTTATGATTTGAGATAGGTTTGCTCTTGAATCTATCTAGTTTAGGTCAGAGGTGAGGTGCACTGATCTTACCCAGAAGAAGCCAGTTTACTCTAACTTTGAAGAGATTAGGGTTGATTGAAACCTTACCACAATCTGCAATTTGTTTATGTGGTTTCGAAAGCACATTGACTCGACTAAGTCTCAGTATAAGATGGTCACCCATCCACGGGTTCACCTCGGCAAACGTTGCTTAACCTTGAATATTGACCTGTGCAGCTGTTATTATTTCACACGTCGCAACGCATGGATGTTTTATAAACCAGGGATGTTATTGTTATTTCGCCCTCTACATAATTATCAGTTCTTATTTATCAACACTGTAATCGCTCGATTATAATTAAAATACATCCTTAACCTTGCAACCAATTTCAATACAGTCTATAATCATCAACACCAAGGTGTCACCTTATCAAACAGCAGAAACAATAAACAATCATTGAATTGATAGCGATCTGGCGGCATTAGCAAAGGGAAACGTTTGATTGATCGCACCGACTTTTATTATAATCACATCTACTTGAGAAGTTTTTGTGTTTGTGTTAATGGAAAGAAGGAAGGAAGGAAGTTATGTAATATCCTGTTATGTTGTGGGAGGTATATAGAAGTTATGGGTTTTGATTTTTAGAATCCACACCGAGACCCAGCATTATGTTGAGCGTTGGCAGTTTTGCGCGAATGGGACGAATATTATGTATTTTCCAAACCTATACTTGACGCAAACAAATACTTTTTCTTTATTTCTATTTAAGTTGGGTCCGATTTGATGAGAAAACAAAGTTGTTTGTTGTTTTTTATCAATTCAGCGATAGTGAGACCTCACCTGAATGTATTTTAAAATAAGTTATTTATTTTCCACTAGGTATGTAAATCAAATTCTGTATCACAATATCTGATGTTTACCGATTAACGAATTACCGTTTTCCTAACTTTCTTAGATTGTCTGATTGTTTTTCAAGAAGCCATCTTAGTATTATAGTGAAATCGCTACAAGCCAACCAATTACACCGTAAAAGCTTAGCTGTCGAACTTCGAGTTAGGTTCAAGGGCAGGCAGCGCCGGGGAATGCGTCCTAGCTTCCGGCAAGCAACCTCTGCGCTCGGCATACTTATTAAACACTGACAACCTCATCGATCGGAAGACCGGCCATTGTCGAAAAAAAAGTTGTACAACATCTTATCCATCTAATCGGTAAATTGAAAATAAGAAGCTACATAAGCGGAAAAACCGAACAATGGGCACAATACCTAACCGCGAACCTCCACAAAATGACAGAGGATAAAAAACTGCTAGAGTATATCAAGTGAAACGTCATTAAAGACATAACTCCGGTCCCGCGGCCGCCATACAAAATACTTTAAGCGGAAACCCCATACGCATCAAGACTCAACAATAGAACATATCTCAGAATCGCAAGTAATAAAAGCGCGGAGCGCCCACATTAAAATCTTATCCCTTTCTTAAATAAAAAATTCACGAAAAAATAAGAGGAAATCTCCCCTCTATTATTCAGTGGAAAACGTTCCCCATCCCACCCCCGTCAACTGGGTCGAAGCCCGTACGCGCGCACCGAAGAAAACACAAAGAAATTCTAACTCTAACGCCCAGTCAACAAAGTTACAATTGGCGTGACTACTTTGTGTTTTTAACTAAGGAAAATGCACTTTGAAAGTAAGATATAGAGTTTATATTCGTTCGGCTTGCAGCTGATCGGGTGTATAGAAATCGCGCCTTAGTACGGTATTTGAAAATGAGATGCAGCGAGGGTAGGGGAGAATGGGGGTTGGGTGGTCTCTCGAAACCCGAATTAGCGGGCCGTGTGTAATGATTTTCCCGGGCGGAATTATGGACGGTATCGAGACGGGCTGGGGACCGGCAGGGATGTTCTTTTTAATGGTCTTATGGGTACAGATGATAAGGGATATCCGTCGGAACTATGCTTTATAAGCACAGATTTATTCAAAGGATTCAGTCAAAATCACGACATTTCCCCTTTAGTAAAATCTTCTTATACGAAATTCTTTTCTAAATACACCTTGATTTAATCAATATCCAAACCAAATCATAACCGGTTATAAACGACACTTGAACAAATTAATTGAAAGCCGCAATACAATACAATACAATATCATGAATCAGTTATTACCAATCGATATCAATCGCTTCACATTATTACAGTGATTGATTGATTGAATGGTGCCATTTAACCCCGTGAAGTGACAAGTGGCTCTACCCTTTATGAATGGTGTTGTTGCCATTCATGCAGTCTGCTCAATCGGTGTATTGAATTAGGTCTAAAAATTCAAATTGACCATGAAATGAAAATACTTAGCATTACGGCTGTAATGCGGCGGCTTGAGGAGCTCGTGGCTAAAATAATAACAGCCTCACGGGTCGATCTTTAAGGTTAAGCAACGCTTGCCAAGGTTGGTCTGAGGATGGGTGACTATTTTAACATACCAAGTTTCCTCCCTGCGTCGGAAAGCACGTTAAGCGGTTGGTCCCGGCTGTCATTTGTAGATCTTTAGCAGATTGTAGCCCGGCTACACAGAAACTTCTAATTCACATTCATATTATATAATCTGATCAGCTCTAGGGTCTATACAATTATATAGAGTCACAACTCATATAGGGAGTCGGTCCAAGTTAATTACTGATACTCATGAGGATCCGGAAAGACTGCATGCCGACCTCAACATAGTGGTGTAAAATCTAAACGGGTAAACAACCAAAGCCTCGCCAAAGAAGTCTCCTTGGCTAGGTTTTGGTTCTTTACCCGTCCAAAA
Source organism: Lacanobia oleracea (assembly GCA_950371165.1). NCBI lineage: Eukaryota > Metazoa > Arthropoda > Insecta > Lepidoptera > Noctuidae > Lacanobia > Lacanobia oleracea. The sequence continues at coordinate 11,950,206 of OX493414.1, forward strand.
ACCTCAGGACCAAAACCATTAGGAGTGGTCGCTCCTGATGCTTTTGGTTGCCGTCCAGTGACAGATCCTCGATTTTGCGACAACCAAAAACCTTGACACTTCCCCATCACGACCGACTTACCGTTAGTAAGACAAACTACGTCTTACAGACGTATATCACTGCACAAATCGTAATCTGAGTTAGGTGAGCGCCTGCTCACGCCGCCGGGACGTGGTCGCGATACGTCGTGGAGATACACTTCAAAGACTATTATGTTTTACTGATAACGGAGTTAGACATGTTTATTTGTTTTATGGTGGTTTGGCTGGGTTTTTTTTTTGTCGTAGGAGTTATAGGAGCTCGTGGCTAAATAATAAAAGGAGCACGGGTTGAACTTCCGAGGTTGCAGTACCCTTGCCGAGGTCGCCCAGTGGATGGGTGTCCATCCATTTGATACCGAGCTTCCTCCGTCATTAGAAGGTCTCTGACAGTCGTTACGACAGGTACAACGACAGGGTACCGTATTTTTACCCAGTTACTGGGTTATGGAGGCCGAGAGCAGCTCGTGGCTAAATAATAATAGCCGCACGGGTCGATCTTCAAGGTTAAGCAACGCTTGCTGAGGTTGGTCTGTGGATGGGTGACCATCTTAACATACTGAGTTTCCTCCGTGCCTCGGAAAGCACGTTAAACTGTTGGTCCTGGATATCATTTGGAGATCTTTGGCAGTCGTTACGGATAGTAAGAAGCCAGAAAATCTGACTCCAGTCTTGCCAATAAGTACCTACCGTGTTACCCAGTAAGTGGGTTGTGGAGGTCTGGTAGGCAGCCGCTCCGCGTAAAATACTGGTATTCAGCTGAATCCAGTTTAACTGGAAACCGACCTCAAAATAGTTGGGAAAAGGATAGTAGGTAGGTACTGGGTTGTGGAGGCCAAATAGGCATTTCAAAACTGACTTAACTTCCCTTAAACAATAATAATCAACTCATTTGTCATAATTAGTACCGTGCAGTAGTTTAAACTGTCATGTAGTGTGGTCCTCTAAAAATAGAGAATCCTCACCCCTTCCGGTGAATGTCACCCACACAAACATTTCATAGAGGGGTCACAAACATACATGTTTCTATGCGATGGCATGATAGGAACAAACACTTCATCATCATCTGCCTAGCCTTTTCCCAACTATATTGGGGTCGGCTTCCAGTCAACCCGGATTTAGCTGAATACCAGTATTACTACAAATACTGATTATCAGGATTAGCAAAATACTAGTGTCAGGATAGGAGCCAACACTTGAAATGTTTAAATTACATGGTGCTCGAATATCCTGGATACTTGAGGACAGGTCACGGACATAAACTTGCAAAAAAGTATATTGAACTTTCCCTAATATCCCTTCGTAGATACCCGAACCGAAATAACCGAATTATGAACCGTTTCTCATTACTAGAGAACGTAAAGGATCACGATAGAAGTCGATTCACGATAGCTTCACGTCTTTATTACTGTTTTTGATAAAACACCACAAAGTAAAAAAAATACTTTAATTTCGGGAGTCGGTGTTTTTCGTTGTTTCGTTTTCGAACACCGAAACAACGAAGCGGTGTTTTGTTTTTGGAAGTCGGTTTTATTTTTTTGTAAAAAACCACAAACACACCGTCCGGCGTGATGTTATGTTTCCGTGGCCTACCTCCGAAGTTCTTCATCAGATCTTCACCAAATTTAAATGGGACCAGTCCGAGATAATACTCTTCCAAACAAAAAAAGAATCATCCAGATCGGTTAACAATTGGCGAAAAATCGCTGAACAAACATTTTTCATGGGGTCCCATCATCAGATCCTGACTTATACCTTCCATCATCAGTTCAGCAACATGAGATGATGATTACCAAGCACAAATATCTGAATTGCGATAGAAAGTTTATGAAAAACATTCTAAGTGCTTACAAAATTTGAGGGTTTCCCTCGATTTTCATGGGATCTCATCATCAGATTCTAACTTGGTGACAATGGGACCACCTCAGGAGTATAAAAAGGCTTAGGCTTTCGAATAAAAAAAATATTTTTAAAATCAGTAAAGGATTGGCGGAGAAATCGGTGAACATACATAAAAAAGAAAAAGAAATACATACAGCCGAACATAGAACCTCCTCCTTTTTGAAGAAGTCGGTTAAAAATAAAATATCTTGTTCAACCACAGTAACTTATGATGTATTAAAAATTTATAAGAAGTGCAAATTATGTTGCAATTATCAATTATTATTATTTGCATAATTATCCGCAATAAAAACAGTTGCTTGTTTATTTAATATGTAACATATTTATATTATTATGAAAAAGTATCTTATGAGTCTTTTTCTAGTCTATGGTGGGCTGGTAGGCCCCTTTTCATATATTTCTTAGCTTTTCTAGTGCCATGCCAGAGAATGGACGGCGGCCGAGGCCGGCCCAGAAGCGGTGGCGAGATGATCTGGACGCATATTGAGAGCTGGTTCGAGGTGGCGCAAGAAAAGAGTGTATGGACGGATATGGGGGAGGCCTTTGCCCAGCAGTGGGACACCAAAGGCTAAATTTTTTTATTATAAATGCGAAAATTAGGATGTATTATGTATGTTTGTTACTCAATCACGTCAGAACGGCTGAACGGATCTTGATGAAATTTGGCACAGAGGTAGATTTTATTTTTTATCCCGGGAGTATGTTCCCTTGGGATAATTTTCGAAATTCAAGCGGGTAGAGCCGATGGTGGCATTTAGTAAGGCTGTCAATTCAAAACAGCTATACCAAAACACTAACAATAGGCTCAATAAGAGCTCAAACCCAAATGAAAGTCTAACCAAACTTTATGATAAGGGCTCCCACAGACAGCAGACACTGAATCAATAATAACTGCACAATAATTATTACAAAACTATTAATTTACGTTATCATACGTCAATTCAATCGCCACGGAAAATTACCGTATTAATTGCTATTATTACGATTGTACCGTTATTAATGTAGGTATTGCTAGTTTATAATATTAATTTTGTGCTTTAGAACTAAGTGTCAAGTCGATTTTTGTCCAATATTTTTGGGATTGAAGTTTTGTTTCTACAGTAAGCAAACGGTGATTGGGTGATATGAGTTTTAAAGATTTATTCATAAACAGAAACAAAACATATACTTAAGTAAGTACCTACATACATACTGATAAGCAAATTTTATATTCTCTATAGAAAATTTGAATAAAGTAATAAGCCTGAAAATGGCAGAAATGTTGAGTTGAGTACCTATTTAACAGATTCAAGTTCTCTTTCCTAGATTTTTTCTAATCATTTGCCTACGAGTTCTGAGTTTTTTCACGAATAAAACTGTGAATAATTACCAAGGCATTAAGATCGGCTTTCTGTTTGCTGAGAGCAGTGATTATAGCAGACTCCTCCACCGTAGTAGACCATTAGGAATTTAGGAACCCCATGTTCAGTAGATGTGTACAGTACGATAAGATGACGATAGTGATGTTTTATTTTTTATGAAACGTGACATTCATATTTAAATACAGATGCATTCATTTTATCTTAATAGGAGGACGGAAGAAGATAGACGCAAATATTTTTAAAAAACATTTCATTTATTCTGCCCAAGTTCCGCTTAAAAAAACTTTAGAGGAAAAACTCATTCATTCATTATTTCATTCCATTCTAAATACTTCATTCAAACACGTTCAATAAAGGAACGCTTAAATTCAATTTAAAAAATAAAATATTCGATTTTCAAATCCCGAGACGGAACGAACGCAAGCGACCCCGAAATTGCCGGCCGCATTCACCCAGACAAAAGCCCTAAAATACACCCCGCGAGCAAAAAGAAAAGCATTTCCATCCCTACCCCTCCTTCATTTAAATTTCCCGCCCCAGAGCGGGGGCGGCGACTGTAGGGGCGGCTTCCGTACAACAGAGACGAAACTTAAAATTTCATAGAAAAGAATGAGACGGTTGTATGTCCACCTGTTGCGTTTCGAGTTTCATATTTTCGCGGCGGATTCTTTTTTCGTTTCTTACCGCGTTCCAAAGGATTTGAATGGCGCGCCCGTGCATGCGTACTAGACTTAGGTATTGAACGATATTGACGTACGACGCCCGACGTTCTACGTACGATTTTTAAAGCTTTTCGTTCGGTCATTCTAGATTCGAATAAATTCTTTGAAGGATTCTTTAACGATTTTTTTTTAAGATTTTCCAATTGAGCTTTGTGCTTGAGTGGGGTTTAGATATTTTGTCTGATGTAGACGTTCTGCACATCCGATACTTTAAAAAGAAATATATATATATAATATATGTATTTTATTGAAAGGTTTGTCAATCATGCACCAGAAGGCACAGCGCTGGACGGCCTCACACAAGGTGGTTTGATGATCAGGTGAAGGCCGCGGGAGTCCGCAGGATGCGAGGCCGGTCGTTGTGGCGACACTTGGGGGAGGCCTATGTCCGGCAGTGGACGTCTTTAGGCTGAGATGATGATTTCGATGACTTTCCGCGTTTTGGGTAGAGATGTAAAATCATACACAGAAAAGTCACAGATAAATTAAAAATAGACAATCACATCCAAAACCATTAAAAATCTCAACAAACAAAGGAAATCAATAAAATATGAACGGATAATTTAGTTATTTCCCCGATAGTACACACTGAAGCAGGATGGAGTCAGAAATAAAAACTGTTTGTGTTACCGTTTCCGGCGCGTCCCGGGTTCGGTTCCCGGCTGAACACGTGGTGCGGTTATTACGAGGAAATAATCCAATAAAAATAGTATCACGGACGATTATATTACGATGTGGAAGACCATTTTGATGTTTGTTTATTGGAAGATTGTGTAAATATACCGAGTTTGTCTTATTTGAGCGTGTGTGAGGTACATTTGTGGATGGGATGCTGTTAAGGTGTTTTATTACGAGTTGCTGTCTTTTAGTCATGTTTTGAAATGATAGAAAAGCCTGAATAGTTGACGGTAATTTAGATTACGGACATGATTAGACTATAAAAGATTTATACTAAGCCTTTTCAGGAGTAAATCCTGACAAAGACAAAATTATTTATTATTTCAACAAAAAATAGTCTTGCAAACAAATGACACGAAAGATGCTCTACTTAAAATGCAGACACGACAGCTGCTCAAACCTACAAAAGCTTTGTATGGGCTATTTTATGCTAGCCGTTTTATACTAGCATTAGAAAAACCAGCAGTATTACAAGCGAAATTATAGCTCGATCAGAAGCGTTAACAAGCGATAATGCGAGCGATAAGCGAATTCTTACGATACGTATCTGTAGATCTATTTCGCTAGTGTCCGTTACAATCTGTGGCGATAAGTAGAGTATCTTTGCGATAAGGTTATGATAGTAGATACTTAGTACCTAGTACTGGGTTTATTTGGGTTTGATGAAAATTTTGTTGTTCTGACAGATTTTGCAGAAATTTTCTGGAAATTTTCTTTACAGTTTTAAAATTAGTTTTCGATTTTATTTTATTTTCTTGTCAAGTTTAGCCACTTTGACTGGACTTTTATTTTATTTAGAACTTGAATACTTATAATGATTCGACTAGTAGAACATGCTTTACGGCATTAAATTCAGCCATTTGTCACTCTATAATACCTACATGAATTTCAAAAAAAAAATGAATGAAATATTACTAACAAAGTTTAAAATCACTTATCCAAAAAATAATCAAGTTAAAAAGCCCTAAAAGCCTTCGATAAAAATAGACGAACAAAAAAAAACTGCATCAACCGTTCGAAGTCAAGGGGTGAGCGCACCAGTTGTCGTCACTCCGCTAAAACGATTTAGTTAATGCGAAATCGTAAAAACTCACCATTGAGACGGGCAGGGGATGCGCCCCACCGTTGGGGTAGGGGTACGGCGCCATGAGGTATCCCATGTTGAAGCTGGCAGCAGGATGAGGCTCAAATTTACCTGGAAATATAAGGATGACACGTTAAAATAATGAAAATATCTTAAGCATTATGGTGCCGTATGGTGTCGGTCGGTGTCGTATGGTGCCGTAAAAGAATAATACCATCCCATCACTTCCCGTGGGTGTCGTAAGAGTCGATTAAGGGCCTCACCAGAGAATAGGCAGCAGCGTTCTCTGTAAAACGCAACACCATACACTGCGATCGCCAATACGCCTGTCAAGCGTAGCGATTATGGCAAATCCCCCCCAAATTTGGGGGAGGCCTAAGTCCAGCAGTGGACTTCTTTCGGCTGTTATGATAATTGGTATCTGCCTCCGTGGTCGAGTGGCTAGGACATTGCAGGCTTGAATCACCTGATTGTCTGATAAAAAGATGATTCCGTGCTTCGGAAGGCACGTATAAATAAGCCGGTGGTCCGGCCGCCAAATGGTGTTCATCAAATAAACCATGTCAGAGACCCTTGAGGCGGTTTAGAAACTCTGATACTAGGGGGTATGGGGTCGTTTAGACTTACTGCCGACACGATAAGAAGAAGACTGTTATGATGATGATGGGTTGTGGAGGTCAAATAGGCAGTTGCTCCTTCCGAGTGCCAGGGTTGATACTGAGCTGCAACCGGGTAGACTGGAAGCCGAGCTCAACATAGTAGGGAAAAGGCTGTTAAGATTTTCTTATAAACTTGAAAGTATGGGCGTTTGTTAATCAATCACGCCACAAAGGCTGAACGTATTTGGATGGAACTTGGCACTCGGCCTGACACAGGTAGACCCCGACCTGGATTAATTTAGAACTTCTATATCGTCACTCGGGCGAAACCGCGGGTAAAATCTACTTGTAATATTTACATATTATGTTAATAATATTTTACAACATTTATAATGAAGATTGAGGACAAGTAGGTATTTCTTTTAATTGGTATTATAAAGAGGGATGCATTTCCTGCAATTTCTTTAAAAGAATTATAATTATTGTCTAGTTTTAATTGCATCAATATAGGTGCAATAACAATTTGCTCACCACCATGACTATCTTCATTTAGTGAGCCAAATAAAGATGATATGTAGGTACTTCAAATAAATACATTTATCTAGAACACAATACAGATAGACAGATAGGACATTATTTATTGTATACAATAACGAATTGAAATTAAGTTGATAGTGTATTTTTATGTAGTTAATTATTTAAATAGTGCTTGTGGCGTTGGTAGGGGTTAATAAGCTTCTTTTTGTTTACTATTTTTCAAAGTAAATAGAAAAAAAAATTAATCCTTACTTAAATTATAAATGTGAAAGTGAGTTTTTTTTTTTTTGTTATCTCTTGACGTATTTACGGCCGTACTGATTTGGATGGAATTTAGCAAAAGGAAAGACTATGTCCTGGAATAGGGACAAGGTTAACCTTTCGTCCCGGAAGTATTCTCGTTTGGGATAATTTTCGACTTTGAAGCGGATGAAGCCGCGGGCAGCAGCTAGTAATTCGATATAGCAAACATTAACACGACAAAATATTTCTTCGCTTTTGAATAGCAAACAATTTCTTTTTAGTTTACTGCAGTACCAGGAAACACCACAAACGGTCTAGTGGTTTTGATTTAAAACGATTGTTTAACATGAGCCGTTCCACGGCATTTAATTAATACAGATAACCTTTATTATAACACGCACAAATTAAAATGTTTTGTGTTATGCAAAGTGCTTATTGAATTCGACGCTATCGACGTGATTTATTTTAATTAAATTCCAGTTATTGTTGCATTTATTTTGAGTGAGCGTGGCTTTTTATTGAGTTTATTTTAGTAAGACAGTTTTTGGTGTTTTTACCTCAAGAGTTTGTAGTTGAAGTTTTTTTTTGTTGTAAATGTGCTACGGATCAATGATAGTTTAGTAAAATGATGACCAATGATTTTCGGTTATGCTATTTATAGTTTATCAACGCAAACAACACAGTTATTAATTAAATTATCTGTTTTTGTTTGCCATAAGTCAATATTGGAGATAATTAATAAAATTACCGGCTCTCAAGAGCCACTAGTTTGTGGTTTGACGGTATTAATCCTAACAAAATTTAAAGTAAATGAATTTTGCTGCTTTATTGTATTTATTTATATTAACGAGAGCGAAGCCGGCAAAAGCTGGTAAACATAAACCGGAAACTAAAACCTGACAACACTTTCTGTTTCGTCATCATACAAATTAGGTACTATTAAATATCGTTTATAATTTCTTAACGGGCAGGGCAACACACGATGTTCCTATCAATTTTCTGCAGTGGCAATCACAAATATTATGACAGTTGTCAGACGGGCCGTGTTCGTTTCCCTGTTGGTGCAACTGTCACTTTACGCCATTTTCGACGCGCGCGCACCTCGCGTTCTTTTGGCGAAAAATCTTAATTCGTTACATCGATATGCTGCTTGGGAATACCTTTGATCAGCTCGTGACCCTCTTATCAGCTCCACTTTGGGTAATCATCGACAGCAGAGATTGCAAACCAAGGTACGCGCACTTATTAGTTTGTTACTGTTGTATTTCCTAGGAACATCGTTTTGTGTAATCGTCCAGACCCTCGGACTGTCCCAAATGTGTGGTCTAACTGATCGTATCTAATAATTTTATCACGACGACACACCTTCCAAGACAAGACCCCAAAATCCTCCTCGCAATCGATAAAAACCAAAAGTCAAAGAACGAGTACAGACAGCAAAACATAACGCTAGACGCAGCGGGCGTGGCAGACGAACAAATTACACCGCGACGAGAAGTAATTTGCTAACGTAATTGCGCGCGCAGACGTCTGCGTAGTGACGCTGTGTACCCGATGGGGAGCTTGATTTGATGGACAAAGACGTATTTGTTGAAAGAAGTTGTAATTGTAAAAAGGAAGACGAGTAATAATTTGGTAAAAAAAACCATGTTAGAAAAAAAATACATTGGAACAACGTAAACAAATAAAAAAGACAAATCGTGATCATATCCCAATTGATTTGTTTTTGACGTAATATAGGTATGTATCTGTTATTTCATACTTCTATATTATGGCACGTTTATATTAAATCTGTCACCGAATGCGGCGACCGTTTTCGTTTAAGTGGTCGGTTTATCGAATTCGACGACCGCATTCAGCCTGATTCTGCTGAATGCGGTCGTCGAATTCAGCCGAACCATATGTGGCGCGTTTCAACAAATCACCCGTGTTCAGTCACTAAAAACGATAAGTGGCCGAATTAGGCTAACCGAAAATCAGTTACAACCAGTCGGTGACCGAATACGGGCTGCAACCGAATCGTTACAAACGACCTAATGTAAATGAGCCATTACACGTTATCTCAGTAGTCACCCTCTTCCTAACCATATCTTCTTTGACTCTACATTCATATCCTTTGTCTTATCATTCCTCCTTATTCTGGTGGTCATACTCATTCCTCATGAGAAAACGATTTCACAATTGAATTCACACTGGGAACCCTACATACCTTGCCATGAAAGTGCGAAACAATAATTAACAAAGCTCGAAGAATTCAAAAAGAATTTCTATCGACCACCTTAACAAAATAAAATCCAAAGAATTTCATAACGGCTGACGAACATGATTCTAACATCATACTGTTTTTGTTTACAATCTGTATACCTACTAAAACAATTATGTGGCAATCAAAATTTTATTACTTTTATTATTGTGACTGTTTCACTGACCGTACTTTATTGTTCGCGTCCGTATTCGGATAAATATCGAGACTTAACACATTAGGTGCGAAGTTGAGAACCTTTTTAGGATTTTACAACAATAAATAATTGATTGTTTCTATTTCAGAATCGTTATTTAATGACCGTGGTAAAAATCACTTTTAGTTTAAAACTGTCTCCAAAACCATATTCGTCTCTAAGACCGCGGACACGAAATTTGACGCGACCAGCAGTGCAGCGGCGCGTTCAATTGCAGAGGTGTATAATGTAACTACCCCCGCCGCCCTCCGCGCCGCTGTGTTCATGTCCGCGGCCTGAGAAGCGGAATTTATAAGAAATACTAATAATAGGTAATCTTTTATTTTACCCGACTACGGCAAACCAAAGGAAGGTTTATGATTTTAGCTGTCTATGTATGTATGTATGTATGTATGTTCTACCATAGAGCTTGAAATACTGAACCGATTTAGATGATGGGGTATCAAAAGATTCGTAAAAATACTCAGGGTGACATAGGCTAAGTTATTCAGAATGTTATCGGGAAACTTGGCGATGAAGACCATAATGTGGAGAAACCTGATGCAAATCGAGGGAATCCGCTAGATACGAGACACATAGAACCGGTCGAGAGTAGACATTCGGCAGAGGCCTATGCCCAGCAATGGACGTCTTACAGCTGCAATGATGATGATCGGCAGTGAGAGCACAACTTTGCTTAGAAAACCATAATTACTCTAAAAGTTTTGTAGATTTTTTTGGTGCCAATAGAGTTTTTAATTTACCAACCTTTTCAAATAAAACTCACAGATAAAGAGCGGTTTTAACTGCAGAAGACAAGCACTATTCAAATAAGAGAGACTCACTTATTATAAAACTATGGTAACCAACAATATCCTCTGTAAAGTCCAACATCAATAACATAAAATCAACCACATCCCGAGTGTAGCGTGTTGAAGAGTGTAACACATTTAGTATTGGACTTATAAGTACCAGCCACAGAGTTCAGAACGCCACGACGGCAGCCACCAGAGATGTTACAAAATAATTAAAAATTAAGTGTTTGTCTGTTTGTCCCGGCTAATCTCCGACACGAGTGTACTGATTTAGACGGATTTTTTACTGGCATATAGATGACGTTATAAAAAGTAAGTTAGGCTCTATTTTTATAGACAAAGAATTAGGATTCCGCGCAAAGAAAATAAAACCCATGAATTTGTGAACAGACGCGGACTACTTGTTTTTAAAATTCGGCTGTCATAGCCAGTCAGAATAGGGAATACGCGTGAAAAAATATTCATTGTATAAGAAGTCACTGATACGCTTTGTATATCTATACTAATATAAAAAGCTGAAGAGTTTGTTTGTTTGTTTGCTTGAACGCGCTAATCTCAGGAACTTCTGGTCCGATTTGAAGAAATCTTTCAGTGTTAGATAGCCCATTTATCGAGGAAGGCTATAGGCCATAGGCTATATCATCACGCTAAGACCAATAGGAGCGGAGCAGACGAAGTTGCGCTGATCTAATAATATCATAAGTTCTGACACTGCCATTTCTAGCAATAATCGCCGACGCCACATTGCTCTGTAGTACCCATAGACGCCAGACGCCATCTTAACTAATACGATGAGGATGTAGTGCTAATATCTGTGCTGAATATCGCACTAAACTTAACAGCTTATCTTAATATCTTGTAATAGTAATATCTTCTAATATTGACAAGTAACAGTCGAGTGGTTTAACAGCTATAAAATTATTAACTAATACCCGATTTCATAATATTGGGAAATATGTTATGATGGTAATTGAAATTATTGAGGCATTGTTTTTCATTTAAATAACCTAATGTCCCTAGTTCTAGATGGACTTTGAATGCCCCGTAGCAACACTGAACTGTTCCAGGATAAAAAGCCTATGGCTCTGTAGATCTAACCACCACATGAGAGATAACTGCGATTCCTATTAGCGAATCATCATTTCCCCTATTTTTCCCCTACGAAGACAAGCCTTAGGAACTTTTCACCTATCTCAGAACTAATCTAAAAATAAACTTTTGATTAATGAATTCATTTCAAGTAGCTTTCTCATAATTTCAGACTATAAACTACCGTGAAAAAAAAAACGCAAATCAAACCAAACCAACAAATCTCACTACCAACTCACGCGCATTCAGTGATGAAGCTGTACAGAATAAGGGCAGCCCACGCCTTTTCAATTTGTAGGCAATTTAGTTAGTACGGGAATTATTTTGATGAGCGCCGTACTGGCGTGCTGGCGAGATAGTTACTAGCGCCAGTAATAGCTTACACTTGGTTTTATACTGATTATTTTACACGTCTTCTTTGAGTTGGGAGAAAGTGATTTTTGGTCGCGCTTTTTCGTGTGATTATGGGATATATAGGAATTTAATTAATTAATAGGAAATATAGGGATGATTGTAGTGGCGAGCGCGTACCGGAAGACGCAACGTTGTAAGGTCTCCCACAAGGTAGACTGATGACCTGGTGAAGGTCGCGGATAGCCGATAGATGAGACTCTTGAGGGAGGCCTATGTCCAGCAGTGGAGTCTTTCGTTCGATCGATTGAGTGTTCCTTTTGTCATATCAGCTTTAACAAAAGGAACACTTAATCGATCGGGGGCTGAAATGATTCAGTTGATTCGCGAACTTGGCTGACACACTGCTACGTGTCTAGATAATATTTTTTCCTTAGTGAGTGTCTGTATGTCTATTTATTTGTCGGATGCAAAATGTAACTTCATTTCTATTATCTGTCTCATCATCTGCCTAGCCTTTTCCCAACTATATTGGGGTCGGCTTGATTTCTTGATTTCTATTATCTGTCTACCTACTTCCCTAAAACTGCTTGTATGTACCACAAACTAAACCTCATCATCATCATCATATCAGCGGAAAGACGTCCACTGCTGGACATAGGCCTCCCCCAAGAGTCGCCACAACACCCGGTCCTGTGCGTCTCTCACCCATCGGCCACCTGCGACCCTCACCAGGTCATCGGTCCACCTTGTAGGAGGCGTTCCAACGCTGCGTCTTCCGGACTAAACCTAAACCTAGCCCTGCCTTATTCTGTTTCAGAACACCAAATCTAAACTATTTAGAATCATTTTCCTTAAAACTATCAACAAAAACCAAAAACTGACCGTTACTACGAACCGATGCATTACTCACTACCTAATTATAAAAGAAGAACCTCCTTTTTATAAGTAGGCTAAAAAATAAAAACCAATATGGCTTCCCAATTAAACAAATGTCAATCAAGTTTAAAAATGCGTCGTTTTTTATTTTAAAACGAGGTGTTATCTTGGAGATAATAATGGATTTGTTATTTATTCCGTTCCTATAATTATGATAATTAATCATATCGTTCCGAACTCGGTTTCCCGCAAACAATGCATCGAAGTATCTGATAATGTTTAACTGTTGAGTAATAAGTGTTAATTTAATATACATTTACAGCTTTTGGGAAAATTATTTGGTCGTAAAATAATGATACTTCGGGGATTTCTAGGATATGATAATATGTTAAATTAAATCACTTTCGATTGCGATAGCAAACAACAGATAACAACATTTTTTATTGATTGATTTACAGATTACCAAAACCGAAACCACGACATTTTTTGTCAGCACAACACCTCAAAAAATGTTCGAAAAAAAAAACGACACAAATGTAATAAATTACACCTCAATTAGTCGAACACAAAAAAAACTTCTCGAATTACGAGATAGAGTATCGAAATTCGAGATACAGAATATTCTCCCAACCTCATCCTGATTATATTAAGTGTGTACAGCAAGGCACGTTTCCTAGAACCCTGACGTACTGTGGTGGGTCCGAGAGCCTATACAAATATTGACAATCGGATGCATGGCCGTGTAATGTGTAATAACTACAACAGTACACAAAATACACATGCTTTTTAAGTTTTTCATGTTAGTGAAAGTATTGGAGTTTTGAAGCTACTGGTTTTTAGTTTTTAGTGTGGTGTGATGATCTCTTAGGATCCATTAAATATCCCATGTTAGTCGGCTCTGCTTCTATTTTGCTGTTTAATATTTTTAGTCGACTTGAGTTAGTCTTAGAACAACTGACAATTCGAAAAGGAAAGAAACCGAAAATCAAACTATAGCTTTCGGTAACGAGATAAGAAGTAAAAAAAAATAAGCAGAATTTTAAGCTTTAAAAAACGGCCCAGTTTGAGTCGGACTATCGAGTCCGACTCAAACTTGGCCGTTTGGTCTTGGCTTGGCTCGGTACGGAATTTTAATAGAACATAAATTTTGCCAAGGCGAGAGCAGAAAAATTGGAAAAATTTAAGCTTCAAAATATTAAGAAGGTTCGCTATCTTTCCAATAAGCAAATTAAGAGGCTTCTTGCCCAGTAGTGGACAGCAATAAGCTGAGTTGATTGATCGATCATTGTCAGAAATCCTTACAGTTCTCGGAACATATCAGAGGCCTTAAGGTTCTAAGAATCGAAAGAACAATAATGATAAGCTAAACATTCAGAATGAAAGATTGAACCAAAATGAAACAGTTTCTGGACACACCTCTACAATTATGTTAGCATATGCTAGAGATAAAAAAAAACTTAACTGACAGATAGTATCAAGCATTATCAAGTAACTTTATCACTGGCGCAGTAACGAGATGGTAATAAAGCCTGACCTAGAAATATCCAAACCGAACGTGGTGGCAATACAGAGTTATTAAAAAGGGGGGGGGGGCAGAAGATAACTATAGTGCCACCAAAAATGTCACTTATTTTGGCACTTTATCACCCGATCTCAACGATACCAACGATAAGGAGCATGTATATGCAAATGGCATTGATAAAGTTCTGATCAAACAATCGATTTCTGAAAATAATGATAACTATCGCTCGTATCCATTCATAATAATCGACGGAATCTTATCTCGAGGTATAATTTTATTCGTAGCTGATTTAGCGTCAATTACAAAGTTGGTGTCAGTTTTGGGTATGCTTTTATTGCTTAGATATGATCTGTTCATGCATAGGTTTGTTCTCTTTCAGTTTTTAAGCGGACTATTATGGCCACTGTAATGCGAATGAGCAGCAGCTTCTCTGTAAAACGAAACACCATACACTGCGATCGCCAACCCGCCTGCCAAGCGTAGCGATTACCTCCCTCCCAATTTGGGGGAGGCTTACGTCCAGCAGTGGACATCTTTCGGCTGATATGATGAGGCGACTTAGATCAATCAAAGAGATGGACAGCATATATCATCATTCTTCTGCCTTAATAATCTGACTTATCTCTGGTTTCTAATCTGTCGGTCTGTTTAATGAAAATATTATTGATTCTATAGTTCGCATACACTTCGTTGTTGCTGAAGAAGAAACCATCACTGATGAGATTAAACAAGATATTAAAGTAATGGCATAACTGAACATAGACCATCTTCTATTTTATACACTTAAAAAGCCAGACCACTTAAATACCAGTCTTTATTCTAAAATCTACACCCCAGCGGAGCTTTATGATAAATCCATTCATCCATCACACACTCATACACACCCAAATGATTCACGAACTTAGACAAGTGTAAAAAAAACTCGGCTACCTGCCCACAAGAGGGTCTGCGGTCACAAATTATAAGGTGCTGTATTTATTTTAACTCCAACGTACAATATAATAAACTTGCATAACTAGGGACCTGTAATTGTGGTCATTTTTAACGTAAGCCATATGAATCACCCGGTTCAAGGATGTGTTAAGCTTGCACATGGTTGTTGAAATTTTTGATGCTTTTTGCGGTTGCTTCTACAATTGGATAACCTTTTTTCTTCTTCACTACTTCTGTCTGTAATATCTTCTGGTTTTGGAGCTTTCTTGTCGATAAGCTTGTGTTTGATTATTATACCTCCTAATGGCTAGCGTTTGTGTGGTCGAGACACGCTTGCCTAGAATTAACTTATTTATTCTTTACTTCCAGTCTCCAGTTTTAGCTACAGGTTATAGGAATTCCACTCCTTAGTTGTACCTACAGTTAGCCTTAACTTCAGGAGTTAACAAACGATCTACTGATAGAAGTATTGTTATTAGGAGACGGAGTGTTTCACATGAGCCAAGGTTAGTCTGTGGATGGGTAACCATCTTAATATACCGAGTTTCCTCCGTGCCTCGGAAAGCACGTTAAGCCGTTGGTCCCGGCTGTCATTTGTAGATCTTTGGCAGTCGTTACGGATAGTCAGAAGCCAGTAAATCTGACTCCAGTCTTGCCATGAAGTACCGTGTTACCCAGTTAATGGGTAAAATACTGGTATTCAGCTAAATCCGGTTTGACTGGAAGCCGACCCCAATATAGTTGGGAAAAGGCTAGGCAGATGATGATGAGTGTTTCACATGAGCCACCAATCTTTCAAAGTATCGTCCACAATCTGGCCTGCAGACTTAAGGTCTTAGTCTTATTAAAAGATACCAAGTGTTTTGATTGCAAGAATTTTATCTGAATCAGCTAGTCTATTCTGTAAGCAACCATTTCGATATCGAGCTTCACCTGAGCGACAAAGCTCACAAAGTGAACTTTATTACACACAACATAAAGGTCTCATGTTTATACTCACCTCGGATTTCACTGTCGAGACACGAAAATGTTGTTACAGAATAGCACTACAGCATATAAATCGTTGAGGTATCGAATTTCGGGATTAAGCATAAAAACTGAATAAAATATTTGAATAATTAGCTCGTTTACAACAAATTAATTGTTATTATGCTTTAAAATTAATTTAATACATACCACTAATTCTCAGTTCAGCTGGCAGCAAAAGAGATTAATACAAATATTACTTTATTGGTCATAAAACGGTTTTATCAAAGAGGAGTCATAATTATTGCTATTTTAAAAAACAAAATATGTATGTATTATTTATTTATTTAACACTTAACGCACATAAAAATGTACGGAGGCAGACTTGATGCAATAGACATTCTCTACCAGTCAACCTTTGGGTAATGCAAAGACAAATAGTGGTAGGTGCAATATGTTTTTATGTTTTTGTTTAAATAAGGTCGGTTTTAAGTATTAATAGTTCGTTGGCACTTCTTACAGGTTTATTAAACTCGTTAAGGATCATAAGCTTTGCTATTTATACATCAAGTCTAGAACACAGGTTCTTTATCGGATCAATTCCATATTTAAACAAAAATGTAGAGCAGCTCACTCCAGCTATGTGGTAATTGGTTACATATTAAGTTGTACTCGACCAGACCCATATCAACAACGTCACAAAAAAAAACTAAATTTAATATCTCACTTTTTAATTCATAATTTAAAACAAAAGCGAACTTTTTCCTCAGAGTGATTGATGACATCTGGGACGTACCTACTAACCAATTACCGGATTGGTTGGACAACAACGGATGGAAAAAAACGTGTTTTACTTTTAACGTACGTAGGTGTTAATATGTCCTGGGTTCAGTATAAATATGGTCTGATATTAAGTAATGTTTTCAATAAGGACGTCTTGACTTTTGTTGTAGATAATTTTGAGCGAGACATATTGGACTGATAAAGGTAAGTGAGGTCACTGCAGGTAAGTAAATCATGGTAAAATACATTATGATTTTTAATGGAAGCCATTTTGACATACCATTTATTGGCCTTAACATCAATGACAAAGCGTAGTCTCGTCATATAGAAAACGCACTAAAAGAGTTTATAAATGATTATCTTTATTTTGTTGAAAAACTAACAAATATTTAGATCCATGACGCCAAACAAAAATTACGCTGATTGGATGGCGTCAACCTTGTTTTTATCGAATTATTTTGATTGATTGCCGAGTTTGCTAATATAGGTTATCAAAATACAGCTTTTTTTTCCATACGTTGTACAAACTGTTGTGTAATATCTACTGCTTGATCTATCTACAAACGTAGCTATGTGACAATGTAGAATCGAGCATGGTAAAATTTACACTTTGCAACAGTCATTTTACAAAAAAGAAAATGACAACTGTTAATATGATACAGAATAAAAAAAAACATTGAACATCGAAGCACAAACACGGTCATATTAAGTATGAAGTGTCGGCGAAACAAATTATAATTTTGTAGCGCTGCTAAGGAACTCTAAATGTGTTTTAATATCATCAACACTGATGTCTAACTTATAGAAGATCGCGGGGTTCATGGTATTATAAAGTTCCAGTACATCCTCAGATCTACCTACTTTTTATTTATTGCTTCAAATATCGTTTTACTATAGAATTTAAGCGAGCCGTTCTCTACCCTAACAATATTATAAAGAGGAAAGATTTTTATTTTTGTATGTTTGTAACGAATAAACTCAAAAACTACTGGACTGATTTCAAACATTCTTTCACCATTAGAATGTTACATTATCCCTGAGTAACATAGGCTATATATATTACCAGAAAACATTAGAGATCATTAAGAAAATTGCAGCGCAAACGAAGTGCTAGAAGATTTATAAATCTATAGCATCATTGCATGATCATAATAGGAATGCAATAAAGTATTGAGTATTGTTAGGGTTTTAGGTTTAGGACTCATTCTTACTGTTAGATAAAGTTCTTGTGTACATATTATGGCTGATTTCATGACTGTTTTGCATAGTTATCCATGTCTATAAGTGAAGAGTAGCTATTGATCTACTTGATATCGCCTCTTAAGACAGCCAAGGGAAAATCTGGAGTTGCATGTTATCTAGTTATCAGCCGATCGATCATCAAGATTTTTTTTCAAAATTCTCTTTTACATCATATATAGTACTATATCAGATAATAATGTTGACAAATCGCGTGGATTACATCAATCACATCCTTTTTATTTACTTGCTTTCTTCAACAGTGTTTTTACAGATTACAGCAAGAGCTCGTGGCTAAATAATAACAGTCGAATCGATCTTCAAGGTTAGGTAAGCAACGCTTGCCGAGGTCGGTCTGTGGATGTGTGACCATCTTAATGTACCGAGACTCCTCCGTTCCTTGGAAAGCACGTTAAGCTGTTAGTCCCAGCTGTCATTTGTAGATCTTTGGCAGTCGTTACGGATTATCAGAAGTCAAAAAATCAGACATCAGTCTTGCCAAGAAGTACCATGTTACCCAGTTACTGGGTTGTGGAGGTCAGGTAGGCAGTCGCTACACGTAAAATACTGGTGCTGATAAATGCTTAGCTGAATTCGGTATGACTGGAAGCCGACCCCAATATATTTGGGAAAGGCAGTCAGATGTTGGTACAGATTACAAGTATTCAATCCGCTTCAGTTCTTCATCGAAACCAAAACCAGATGCAAGTGTAAAAAGCTCGTTAATCCAAAACGACGAGACTCTAATTGTGTACGCATATCAAGTTCCAATTAGATCTTGGATATAATGACACAAAATACAGGTACTAACATGAGGACTCACGAGGTACTCGTAAATTGACTGTGCAAGGGGGATGGAGAGCGGGAAAGTGGGTGAAAGAGAAAGGGATGGCGGGAAACGATGTAGTATCAAGGGTAGTTAAGTTGTAGAAAAACTGGCTTGGTTACTGTTAGGTTTTGAATGTGTTACGATGGGTTTTTGTTTTAGCGTTTGCAGTTTGTGGGAAAGTGAGATACCGATTGTGAGGAGTTGTATTTTTAAATAAAATAACTTTTTAAATTATTTCTATTCAGTTTTCAGTTTGTTCTAATAAGACAGTGATATCCTATTGAATCTTAATCTTTGCAGGTTTGAAGTTTCTTGTAAGTTTGTCCGTCTATATTTTCATCGGAATCACTAGAGGTGTAAAAGATTTCCCTAGGAGAGGCACAACTTCATACGATGTGGTTTCTTAATAGCCACAAATGCCATAAGCTACGCCCAGAAGTTCGTAAGTGCCAACTATGCCACGGTTAGACCATAAGAAGCGTAACATAATACAAACTACCAAGATCCCCTATTTTACTAGGTATTAAAGTATTTCCTACAATTTGCTTACACTAAACTGTTAGCAGATACCCTTTAAACCGACCACTTTATGAGAGACACAGCGACAGACTGACAAACAAGACTCTATGCTTGTTTTCACCTGTTTTGAATATGGAACACGAGTTTATTGGAGCGGATGTGACGTATTTACTACTGGCAAGTTAAACCTCTGTGGTGTTGCCATTTAATTAAATTACTAGCATATTTTTGGGTTAATTTATGATCAGAATTGGAGCTATAAATTAGATTTGGACAACGTATTTTGGAGGCGATAAAGTGATTTTGTGGTATGAGTGTCACGGATTCCGTAGACTTTATTTTTATCTGGTAAGGTAAGTTCTATTTTGTCTGAATTTCATTGACGATACGACAATGCTAAATTGATACTTTTCTATTTCCGCTTAAATTTGCTAGTTTCTGGGATACTAGCTACGACCAGCGGCTTCGACCGACGCTGACGGCGTGTAAGTCTATCATTATCCGAAAGAAAAATATTTTCAAAACAAAATCCTGTTTCTTATTAGAGTATCCTATATTCTATTCCAGAATATAACGTTTCCAGACAGACAGAGCGAGTTACTGTCGGATTTATAAAAGTAGTAAGAAATATGGTCATATTTGCCATAGCTACATGACAATCATCAACAAAAATAAAATAATATAATTAATAATATTGATTAATTATTTTAAATCTCATTTATTTGCTGTACACCTACCACAGCGTATTTCTTTTTAACCCAAAGGTTGACTGGTAGCGAATGCCCCGTTGCATTAAGTCCACCTATGTAACACTATTGTACCTACATGAGGTTTAAATGAATAAATAAAAATTCAACCTACACCAGTAACACTTTTCCCCGACTATTTCACGACTTACCAAACACGTTAACCAGTCAATAAGACAATAGATCTTTTCGTCATGTCACTGGCAGGCCGCCTAGTCGCGACCACGGGCTGAAGATGATTTAATCGGCGCCAGAGTTTGAGGAATGACCAGCATCTGCAGTATGGATGTCGGGTATGCAGCTCATTCTTCACGTAATAGTTGGCTGCCTATTGCTATTCTCAACTTTGACATTATTGAGGGAGCTAGTGTTGGGATGTGGCGTTGGGTGCGTTTTTTGACACTATTGCGTTTTATTGTGATGTGTTTAAGGGTGTTCTGTGATTTTATGAAGCTTAGCTTATACTTCAAAGAGGTTGACGTAAAGGGTTCAATAATACTTTTTGCATTCTAGCTTCTTTCTACAATAAAACAAGATTCCTGAGATCTGTCAGGAATCTTTTTTTTTTGTATTTTATAGGTACTTAAGTACACAAGTTTTATAGAACTTTTAGAGATTCGTCTTACAAATCATCTGCCAATAAATTGTATCTTTTTATTTGTTGATAGTTGATGATTCCGAATTAACTAATGAATTTATATTCTCGAACAAGAAATATGAAACCGAGGTTACTACTCATAATATCCGATACATAGTTGCATTGCATTTAAATAACTACAAACAAACATACTGACAAAATTTATTGTAGGTGACAAAAGATGATGAAGTTGAAGCCTAATCGTTGGCAGCTAATTGCCACTTATTTAAAGCGAGCCAAAAATTATAGTTTTATTATAATTGCAAATCGATGATTGACATCAATATTTTTTGGCACAGCCGATACAAAACACAGTTCTTTATTATTTGCGTTTTTAGTCTTGTTTCACGGATCTCTAAATGCCAGTCATCTTTTAATTCAAAACCTAATTTATCGGTACATTAACTTCATAACTAAATCTAGCACTATTTTCCTATTAAGCATGATATTGTAGTGTTATAATAATATACTTGAACCTGATAACATCGAGTTTGATACCGTTACGGTCAATTAAATTGATTTAAACATAGGATTCTAATGATACATTATGATTTATTAATTTATTACTCCATTAATAATTTGTCTATTTATTTCAGTTGTTTTATGAATAGGTAAATATGTTGTACGAGTATCATTGGGGTGATCTGAGGATTCCAATTTTACTAAATTTATAATCCTTACTAATATTATAAATGCTAAAGTAACTCTGTCTGTCGCGCTTTCACGAACCTACTGAACCGATTTAAATGAAATTTGGTACACAGTAGTCTAGAGCCTGAGAAAGAACATAGGGACCACGCGTTTTATTCCAGGGTTTTATCCTGGGAGTATGTTCCCTAGGGATCACGCGGGCGAAACCGCTGGCAGAAGCTAGTTTAATCAAATTTCTAAATCAGTTGGCTTATTAGGATAGTCTAGTGAGCCAGAATAGTCCTAGATTCAATTTAATTTGCCTTTATGCATCAGTTAACAAATATTGAGAGGGCTTATCGTTTAATAATTGAATTTTACGCATGAAATTCCATTCACCCATCACTTTATAAGATAAGCAGGTCAATAAATGAAAAATTATACGTTACCAAGACGCATTTTAAAACTAAATCTCATTTAATCCAATGCCCAACGCTGAACTCAAAACCTAAGGCCACAAAATAGGCAGTAAACTCGAAAACACTATAACAATTCAACATTTTTTATTGTAAGTCATTTCATTATGCTCTTTTTACTGGTTCCAAAGGCAGGGTCGTGGCGACTTGATCAGATTAGGACCCGTAACCGGTTTCTCGAAAACATCCCGAAGAAAAAAATAACGAAAAAACAACACTAATAACAACAAATAACGAGGTACGGCTAGTGATGGACGGGTGTCGATATGTACGTGAGAAAAGTTATCGATAAAACTGAGTTTGTCGAGAGATTATGCGAGCATGATTGATGGTAATGTGCCGTTATCTCGCGATGAGAGACAAGATATAGTACGTCAAGTAGTTGAGACATCTTTATGTTTGTACGTTACAATGGATGTTAACAAGTTTTAAATTGAAGTGTGGTCCGCTGAAGTGCGTGTATTAATCTTTGTAGACAAGTTGAAAGACATACATCGGCGCTGACATTAAATTGTTAGTTAAACCGTTATGATATTACCGACAGGTACAAAGCGGTAGGTTTGCCAATTATGCTGGGCTCGTTATTTTTTCAAACATGATGTTAACATCCGAATTTGAACCTTAAATCACTGACTAATGTCCCGTTATCTACATATATCAAGAGTCTAATTTCTGTCCACTATTAGACCACTATACCAAATCAATCGATCACTATCGATAAAATCCCATCCCTACAGAGGTGGGGCAAGATGAAATTATACGAAAATATTGTAACGATAGTGACAGATGATTATAAGCTGGCGATAAAACATACATAATTCCGAGTTAATGGCCGCGGGCGAGATACAGCATTAAGTCCACGTAATACCGGCCTTATAGTTGGTACGAAATCAATTTCACATCACTAGTCCGAACGATTTATGGATAAGATCGATTATCGTGTACATGGAAGAGTTTTGGGTGTAATATGGGCTTATTTATGGTACATGATGGTGGAGGTAAAAGTGTTTAATGATGATTATTTAACAGTTGAAAGAGAATTTGAGTTAATCTCTTAAAAGGTTTTCGACGGAACTAAGTTTAAATTACTCGCTATTTTTTTCTTAATATTTAAAGTGACCAAGAAGTGACATTTCATGTCGGTGATAGTCTTGTCCGATATCATGGCAGGACATGTACATATTTTGACAGCTTCGACATATTCGGGATTTGATATTTATGGTTATAAGATTTGGTTAGTCAGTCTCATAATGTAGGCAATACTGTCGAAGTCATGAACATTTCTAACTTTGATTTTATTCAGTAGCCATTGTCTTTACTATTTTTTTTTTGCTATTCTAGAAAGGTTTAGGAAGTTAAATAAAGGTACACAATCTTGATGTGACTTTTAACAGAAACACATGTTAAACAAATAAACTACTGGTTCTCTTGATTTCATCATTATCATCATTTCAGCCGAAAGACGTCCACTACTGGGCATAGGCCTCCCCCAAGATCCGGGTTTGCCATAATCGCCACGTTTAGCAGGCGGGTTGGCGATCGCAGTGACCATACACTGCGATCGCCAACCCGCCAACCCGTTGAGTTTTGCAGAGAACGCTGCTGCCCATTCTCTGGCGAGTACCTTAGTCGCCTCTTATGACACCCACGGGAAGTGATGGGATGGTATTATTCTTTTACGGCACCCTACGGCAAATTTGTATTTTTAAACTGAGTTTTTACATCAAGATTGTTTACCTATTTTATAAACCTTTCTAGTATACATTGTTCGTGCCTTTAAATAACTTAACAATGAAGTGATGAAGCAAAGTATTCTTGGTATCTTTATACATACAGTTTGGTCGTTGGTCTTTCTAAAAATAGACACAAAATCAAGTTCTGCCAAAAACCAAAAGTGTTTTGACTACTAATGTGAACAAAAAACCTCTTGTTTTAATTCTAAGTTCTCATCGTAAATCATGGTCAACGAAGATTTAATAATATTAATGATATTCTGATTTATTGGCTTGGAGTATGGTGATAGAAGTTATAATTAAATCTGTTACAGATTACTGGGAAGGTGCTGGGCTGGTAGAGGCGTGATCGATTTGATATGCTTATAATGTGAAAAGTGTAAGATTTGGCTTCTATTTGGGAATAGATATGCATGCGATTTTTTTATTTGCTAAATTCATGATATTATTTTTTAAATACCTTCATCAGCGATGAGATTATAAAGCTTCAAACATAACACTTAGAAAGAGAAGTCCGATATGAAATTTGACGTCAAAGTCCATGACCCTTAAACAGCTGCCATATAAAACAATGTTTTCGTGGGAGGGACAGATATATTTGTTTAAGGTGGATGCTCCAGGGTAGCCCGCGAAATTCTAATATTTTTATGTTTTTTGCAATTTGCCGGTCAGGGTGAAGCTGTTGATTATTTCTGAAATATTCATTCTGTCGAGCTACATGAACTTAGACGGCTATATTGATGATTAAAATGGTTATAATTCTTTAGATAAATACGCGTTACGGTCGCGGATCGTATTTGGTCCACATACAGCTTCACACTGACCGGCAAATTGCAAAAAACATAAAAATATTTGAATTTCGCGGGTTACCCTGGAGCATTCACCTTGAGATAATTTTATTTCGTTTATTTTTCGTGCAATTTTGATACTAGTTTCACTGTTACACTGTGTTATTTTAGGATAAACTGTATAAATACTTAAAAATCTTTTTTTCATCTTACTTATGCTTTCAAAGGGAAACCTACTTCCTCCTAAGGGGAAACGTGTCTGACTTTGGTTCGTATATTCTTAAAATTAGAGGTAAAACTACACTAAAGAGAACTATAATAATAAATAAGTTTACTCACCAAATACTGGACTGAGGTCCGACTTTACCGATAGTTTACCGGGGTAAGGCTCGCCGGATTTTTCCTGAAACAATACAAATACAGTTTTAAACTCAATTTAATACTATTAAAAACCAGCGAAGTGCGAGTCGGACTCGCACTTGGTTTTTCGTACATAAACCGAAAACAACGTTTCTTGTATGAGAGCCATAATTTTTTATAATTTGTTGTTATAGCGGCAACAGAAATACACACTGTGAAAATTTCAGCTGTCTACCTATTACGGTTCTTAAGATACAGCCCACTGACAGACGGACGGACGGACGGACGGATGGACGAATGGACGGACGGACAGCGGAGGCTTAGTAATAGGGTTCCGTTGGTTACCCTTTGGGTACGGAACCCTAAAAAACGTAGCCTTTCATACAAATGCTGGGATGTGTTTTTTAGGAACCAATAGAATCACTAGCGCTGAGCGAATCTAGGTAAATGAAGACAATCAAGATTGTTTAACTTTATTTAACTACCTAAATCTTTCTAGTATAGTATTAAATACATACATACTCTGGGAAACCTGAACAATTACTATCATATACATACTTTACACCCGACATCCAAGATCGTATTTAAACAATGTGTAACGACATATCCCCAAAAAAAAATAACACCACTAATAAAACTAATACCGATGATCAAAATGCCTAAAAAGATCCAATCATGTGATCGAATCCCACGTTTTTCTAATAAAACAGGAGATATTTCCGCTTGCATTAGTTGGAATGCTATAATATCCTCTCTCCGTCGTTTCGAAGCCAGTAGACCGTTTAAATCACTACACCTTGGATTATTGGTGGGGTATTCTGGTGCGCGAGATGGTCAAATGTCGAGTGATAGACATATCTGATACTCGACATAATTATGTTGATGAGTTATTTATGGTTGCTTTGCTTCATTGTTAATAGATTCTAGATTCGATTTTTTATGTATCTATATAACCACTTCTTACCTACTAATGTATTTAAACTGATTAGTGATTACACCAATAGCAGCCTACATAAGGGTGCGTACAAACTACAAATGGTGCACTTGAAAAACCAGGTCTTTAATTGTGTGGACGTTGACGTAGTCAAGCAATCAATTAGTGACTTATGTATTAAAGATTATTTTTGCCTTCTGTAGTGTCAGTGGTCTTGCATAAATTATGTGTTTTAACTTATCTAAGCATACGATGCGCCCATTCCGAATACTACAACCTATTCCCATACACCTCTTAATTCCCTTCAAAACCAACACTCTCCCAAATTATCGCTCGACCACCGGAATAGTGACCATCCAATAAGTTCGTCTGTTAACGGAGGGTCGTAATTGGATAAGTCGGAATCAGTTTACCCCACTCGTACGTGTTTACCCCGAATCAAGGGTAATAGATTTCCCAAATTCTCCGGTAATTTTTACGTTAGATTACACATGTTTGTGTTGAACTATTTAGTTGTGTGTTTGACGGAAGAGAATGATTGTTTAATGTTGGAGAGATTTGGGGTGGAGGTATCAGTTTCATTCGTTCTCTGTCAATGGGGTGGTTTGAATGGAATGATACTTATTAATTGCGTGATCATTCTGCTATCATAGGTAGGTTTACCTGCTCTTGGAAATTCCTAATCGTTTTTTTTTTGTTTTCAAATTAAAATTGAAGTTTTTAAGGAATAAAAACCTTTTCAAGATGAAAGATAATGAAGACTACTTCCCCTGACGCTTAAAATAAAATACCTTAGAGAATGGGGGGTAGGTACTGGTACAGGTAAAGACTGCTTAAGGGATTATCTGAGTAGCTACCCGGTACTCAGACTAATCCCTTAAGCAGTCTCTAAAGCAACAATTGTTTATTATTATTTCAAGAAAATTTGACAGGGTTTCGGTCTTGCTCAAGAGTTGAGCTTGAGACATAATAAAGTTAATAATAATAAAATTTATTGCCTCATAAAATATGTTACTATATTTAGGTTTGACACTGGATCCCGCACTAGGATACCCGGTGTCGCAGGATCCCGTCTCTTTCGAGACCCAACTAAAGATCTTGTGATTTAAATGTACCTAGGTAGGTTCACCCAGCCAGAGCAGTAACATATCTTTCTGACTGGAATGATAACTAGACAGTAAGCTATGTATCAAAAAACAAATAAAATGTACAATTGATAACATGTCTTCTGTGCGGCCGGAGTCTGTGTTTCCAGATAGCAACAACCAGAGTTCGTAATCTGCTAATTCATAATGGTCTATCACTGGTCGGTCAATGGTCTCGTAATAGAATCGTGGAGGAAAGACATTTTCGTACTGACATTATTATAAAAAAAATTGAACATTTCAGGTTATGCCAGAATAGTTTTTTATATATTTTTACAGTTTATTTATTAATTTGTCATTATGTACGAGATTGCCATTCTATGCCATTTATTTTAATGACGCTTTTATATTAGTAGATTACCAAATTTGTCAAAATCAACAATTATGAAATCATTGTGTGATAGTTGTGTGGAATATTATATTATTATTATATTATTATTGATATACAATAGTATTTTACAAAAAAAAATCTAATTAGTCCGTCTGATAGATTTTCAAAAACTATTGGACACGTATTTTTTATTTTTTCACATTTATAAACAAATAATAAAGAGGATACAGCGAGTTGAAGACACGCGTGGCGTCATTTGGCTTGGTAAAAATGCACCAAATTTACCATGCCAGATGACGTCGTGTCTTCAACTAAAAATACCCCATTCTGACACTATTGTAATAGCAGACTTGAGGCCCAGGTCTTTAAGTCTCAAGTGAATAGGTTACTTTCAGACCCGCTGGTGTGATACTGGTCAAACGCATATCAATAAAATCTACAAAGTAAACTGCGAAAAAAGTTTTTCATCCCAAAATAAAATGTTTCAAACATGTTATTCACGTATACAAGCTAATAATATTTAGGCAATAAATGGGCCCTCGTTGTCCGCCATTATTGGCATTAACCAGGAATGCCTCAGTTAAAATATTTTGGTCGAATATTTTGCGCATAGCTTTCGTTCCAGCGTTTTTAATAAAACTATTTTGATGTTTTTTTTTTATATCATATGTTTATGGTACAGATCAATGGATAGTTACCAGCTAAACAAGTGTATGAGGCCGTAAGGAATCGATTGGTTTTTTGGGGACGCTTACAGAATTGAGTATTTTGAGTTATGAACGTGTTTAACCTTTAATACCAAATATTGTCAGTTTTCTCGAATAAAGTACAGTTTCGCCAATACTCTACTTTAATTTCTTAAATCAGGAAAATCGACTTCAAAAAAAAGAGAAAGGAGGAGGTGCTCAATTCGGTTGTATTTTTTACGTTTGTTACCTTATAACTCCATCGTCTATGAACCGATTTGAAAAAGTCTTATCAAATTTTTTTCAAAATCAGCTAGGAAGTTTCGCTTTTAAATCAAAATAGCTGGAATGGACGGTTTTTTGTCATCCGAAAGTAAACGAAATTTATATTTTGCTTTCCAGCAATTTTCCAGTGATGAGGTACCACTAAAAAGTGAGATATAACAAACGTTAAAAAAAAAAAAAACCGACTTTTTTTATTTGGATTTCGGTTGTATTTTTTTGTAAAGTTTTTTGTTACGCTTCTTTTCTTGACATATCCTTGTACAAACAGAAAGATACCTAATACCGCCCTAAAGTTCCCTAATCCCTAGATTCCCTACTAATCTCTAGTCACCTATTAAGACACAGGATAAGGTAAACCATTCATTGACAGACAGACATTGAATCCTCAACAATTCAACTCCCTTTCTTCTAAGATTAAGAAGAGATTTTTGCCCAAAAAAATAACGAGGTTTGTCTGCAGTTGTCCTTTGTTTCGGTAGAAGTCCGAGCTACAGTAGCCATACCTATTGGAGCGGTGGAAACAGCAGTTTTATCAATTTTAAAGCACACATTATTAACTTCTATAATATGACTTACGGAGCCGAAACGTGGACACTCACAGTACGGCTGGTTCATAAATTCAAGGTCACTCAGCGAGCTATGGAACGGGCTGTGCTTGGGGTATCTTTGAGAGATCGAATCCGCAACAAAGTGATCCGACAGAGAACCAAAGTTGTGGTATGTCCACTCACAGAACAAGCAAGCTGAAGTGGCAATGGGCCGGCCATATTAGCCGTAGAACCGATGACCGTTGGACAAGGTGGAGCGACGATCTTCACTGGGTAGCGGCTGGACGAGAGTTGCCGAAGATCGTGCCAAATGGCGTGCACTTGGAGAGGTCTATGTCCAGCAGTGGCAATGTTATAGGCTGATGATGATTATTAACTTCAGTTGACCCAATAAACAAAATTATCAAGTGACGAACATTATTGTAAACGGTGCTAAAGAAATGGAGGTCAGTAAGTGTGAAGATAAGTCTCGACAACCGATGAATCTTACGATCACTGTTAAGTACACTCTACAACTTTGAGAACGAAGTAATTTCAACCATATGACGTAAGATTTAAGGGTCAAAGTGTGAGGCTTTGCTGACTGTAACGCCACCGGACGCAGTTATGGTTGTCAAGGCAACCAGAGAATAAAATAATTAATGGTGAAAGAATTTTCGGGTATTTATAAAGGGAACTGATTTTTAGGGTTGAACAACAACAACACAAACGTAATACAACAATAAAGTAATTTTCATAAGTTACAAAAAAAAAAACTTCAATGGTCGTCACCATTGAAGTTTTTTTTTTTGTTCCAGTTAATTAAAATTATAATTGATATTAATATAGTCCCTCATTAATGTAATGAGAGTGTATTAATTAATACTAATCGACGCTTCATTACTTACTGCAACTAATAAGGTTACAATTAAGTTTAAATAATAACTTGCCTCTGGCCACATATTTCGAAAAATTCAGTAAATAAAAAAATCACCTCATTATTCAATAATAATACAAACTTCAATTACATCTTGTTGTATAAATGAACAAGATAAGTTTATCGCGTGTTTGACAACCTTACAGTTTAAGCGTCCGATGGGCAGTCTTCCCCGAGGCGACCAATTACGACTGACCCTACAAAGAATTTCCCCTATACTCGTAGCTGTTACAGTCAAAATTGTTACTTGGGACGTAACTAGTGTTCACTAGTTTTTTGTAAACACTGTTTTTAAATTAATAAAAAATATACATTTTTATTTCAGACATATTTGAAAAAAAAAAAATTTATACAAAAATATTTTTTTGTATAAAAGTTTTTTTTATGTCTTACTACTAACAATATTATGGACCAAGTATGTCTGAAATAAAAATATATATTTCTTTATTTTTATTTTTAGTAAAAATTGACTTCGGTCGGTGTTTTTGGTTATTTTGATTTTAAACACAGACTTCCGAAATTAAAGTTATTTTTTCCCATCCCATCATCAGATTCTAACTTGGTGACAATGGGACCACCTCAGGAGTATAGGCTTTCGAATAAAAAATATATTTTTAAAATCGGTCTAGAATTGTCGGAAATCGGTGAACATACATAAAAAAAATACATACAGCCGAACTCAGAACCTCCTCCTTTTTGAAGAATTCGGTTAAAAACTATGTTAGGTACATTAAAAAAAACGTGTTTTTCATCGGTTTTGATAAAATGTCTTAGTTGCCTCAAGGAAGTACTACACAAAAAGGCACACAAAAAATACAAACCTAATGCTTAGTATTCTAGCATTTCCAACACTAAAATCTATTTCAAATCGAACCAGTAATTACTGCTTAACCTAAGGTTAGCATGTTGAAACGAACAAACTCTTCAGCTTTATATTATTAGCATAGATTGAGACCATCCATACAAAACAACGGCGTAGTTAGTAGTTTTGACCCGACAAAAATATTGCGGCCGGTTTTTTTTTTCATAAGTAGTCCTAAGAAGTTTTGATTAATTTACACAATCACAAGAGCATTTTTATTGCATTGACCGATCAAAAATAATTTTGACAAATATTTGTAGTCAAAAGTCGTTTTGGCCGAGATCAGTTTTGACTGCAACATATCAATTACTTAAGCGTGCCAACCCTGACTCTTCGAATGTCAGACGCTGGACGCCCGAACTTTTTATAAGACCCAAAGTGTTGATTAAATTCTTGTTACAAACCTGCTTTTGGGACATGTCACATAAGTGTCAAAACAAGTTTAATTATTGATATGGAATTGTAAGTGTGTGGTTTGTTTAGACACGTTTTAATGTATTTAGTGATTAGTTGATAATGTCTGTCATTAGCGAAAATATGTTTTGATCAACTTGAAGTAATTATAAAGTTAACTACAGCCATTTGTGAAGGCCTTATTGAAACCTCAACGTGTCAGTATTAATATTCCATAATCAGAGACACATAAAACATTGAAACAAAAAAACAATTGGTGTTATTAAATAAAATCGTAATAGAATACTAAACTTGTTTCCAATAGTACTTCCATATAAAACGTGTTTAGATGCGCACACGCATCGAGAAAACCCATCACCACGGACGTTATACACTATATTTTACGACACTTATTCCTGCCATTAAAGACAACACCAACTTCGTTAGAACCATCGCCATTTCAAGCGAAATACAAAAGAATAATTCAGTCCCATTGAAACTATTTCACAATATCAATAAATATTGCTTGCATTACTTTGTTAAAGAGGAAAAAAAAGGGACGATTCTGGTTCGTTTGACATTCGTCTCGCGAGCGACATCTAGATCGAATGATAAAAGCAATTAAGGCCCTTTAAAGGAAGGTAATTGATGGTCAACGTATTATACGAACAGTCCGTAAGGGGTAGGTTCGACGACTCGAGAAAAAAAAACTTCCAATACTACCCTTTTATTAATTACGTCTGACATACAACTGATACTATGTAACATTCGTCTTTAAGTACCCTGTTGATTAATTAATAAGAAGTCCCATTTAGGTATAACAGAATTAATTTTCACAAATATGTCAACGTTAAATCGGTATTTTGGTATGTTGTACTCGCTTTTGGCGATAGATGGCGCAAAAAAGTGCAAGCTCATTGTACCTTGTTAACAACATTTTCGGTGTTCGTTTTTTGAAAAAATGTCATGTAATGAGTTCTATAATGCTAATGAAACTGTACGATATTTTAAAAAAAAGGTAAAGAAAAAATTTGTAACATGCGACGGCACCTTAACTGTCAACATGTTTTCTTTTTTTATCTTTTCCAGACATATGTCGTGTCTGTAAGTTAGATAATATGCAATTAAGGGCTTTTAAGAGTCACATTTAATTACTACTATCAAATGACATTTGTGTAAATAGCAAAAAAATAACCACCTTTGCTATACATGTAGGGCGAAGGTAGTTCAACATTGAATAAGGTCGGAGTTTCGATTGTCTTCAATTAATAAAGAGAATTTATTCATGGTATTTAATATTCAATAGGGTATGTGTACTATCTTTTATTGGCAACCTTTATGACCAGTTAGCATGACCATAAAGGGTTATAATAGAAATGGAAAGGGCTTCTTGAGTTATTCGAGTTATGCATTGATCAACTCAGTTTTCATTATCAATGAAGATGTTATCTATCTAGATTTTCTGCAAGTCTTCCTAAATAGGCAGTAGACACTACAAGT
This sequence comes from Lacanobia oleracea, assembly GCA_950371165.1. NCBI lineage: Eukaryota > Metazoa > Arthropoda > Insecta > Lepidoptera > Noctuidae > Lacanobia > Lacanobia oleracea. The sequence goes on from OX493414.1 coordinate 11,982,743, forward strand.
TACATGTATTTATACTATTGTCTGGAGGTCGAAACCTCGAAAGTTACTCCATTTAAATGCAACTTGCATGCGAGCTGGTTGCAGGTAGAAACGTGGCCGTGGTGTATTTCATGAAAATATAGAAAACGAAGGCAAAAATACTTAAACCGAAGTGAAATTCTATCTGGATAACGATGTCGAAGACAAAATGTATGGTTTTTAGCTCGGGACATCTTGGTAGAAATTTTTAGTACCATACATTTTGAACTTTTAAATTTTAATGGTTCTCGTTGATAACATGTAAATTTTTCTATTTCCAGCTAGAATCCAAGTTCAGTGTGATACCAAGAGTAAGTTGTTTTACTAATCTCAAATAAATGCTGTCCTGAACTCCTGAGTCAGTTTTGAATCCGTATAAATCAGGACAACAGTAACTAAATCAGGTTGTCGACCTCCCGTATCAAGAGACGGGATCTAACTCGTTAGGCACCCAATTAATTCCACAGCAGATCTGGTATAACATCAGGACCTTTCAAGACACTTGACCTGGATAGGATAGAACTGAACTGGAAAGCGATGTAGGATAGAACAAGAAGAAAACAACATGGACGATGAGAAGGGATTTAACATTAATTTGATAGTTAAGTCTGAAACAAAAGCCAAGGAGTCAAAACAAAAACTATAAATCATAAAAATAATAAATCATCAACATTTTGTCAGCTACACATAATTCAAATCTCCATCATCGAAAAGGTTTTTGTCATTAGTGAATCACAAAATATTCAACTTTGCTACCGTTAGTAAAGGCAAAGACGATAAAAATAGATACCGATACCAGGTTCTAGAATATCGATTTTCACATGAATTTCAAAATGATTGAGATCATTCGATCTTAATCTAACTTGTCATATGGCTATCAGATTGAAAATAAAATCATTTGCTTGTAATTCATTTTTAATCTACGAGCGAAATCGGTAATACTCGCTACCTGGTGCAAGGTGGATTTTTACTAATATTTTCTTGAGTTATATTGTTGGACTAATCTTTAAATCTTCTATATCGTAATCCCTGGACGGCAGTGATCGATGCTATAACAAATAGGGAGTTATCTAGTTTTATGCCTCAACACAAATCCATTGGCACTGATAACTTTGCTTATCAGAACATATAGGCGTCATAATCTAGTGCATCGTGAAAAGTCAATACGGGTTACGTAAGTTTATTTATGCCATATTGATCGAAAAATAGTTTTTATTCGGAAACCGGACCCGACACTATAAGACCAATAAATAATACAGTTAAGCTAAATTAAAATGAAACTATAATGCATATCATCAATGTCTATTACTTCTAAAATATTGGACGTAATTCAAATCAAAGATAAAAAGATAGTCTATAAGAGAAGTCTCATAAAAATGAATTTGCTTCCAATTCAAATTTATCTCATCACGAAATCGATTTTATATCAAATCGTGTAACAAGTATTTAAAAATAAAACGATACGTAAATAACACGAGCTATTTCTCGTTATGAAATTAAAATGCTTCGAACAAGTGGTGTTTATCTCTTATGCTAATTGGGTACCAAAATGTGGTATCGGTAAATTCTCGGTACCAAATTACATGTACGAATGAAGACAGCAGTAATCACCGTCAATGATACGATACCAAAAATACGTGCGTTTCTCAGCTGAGACAGAAACCCACCTGTCAACCTGTCATCACTGATCTGTACTGTGTAATTAGTAATTATTTAAGAACTTGTCACAATAACGTGCCCCACTGAAACACAAGCTGATTCATTCACCAAAGACATTGACCGATCGCACTAATTTTTTGTTTCCTTTTTAAATGCTTAATATTTTTAGTATCTCTGATACCGGATGCGAGGCTGGAATCCATTGACAAGACCACTAAATTTTAACCATATTAGACTGTTACGCCATAACAATAATATTTTATTGATGATAAATATAAATTGGCGACACCAGAAGGACATTTTTTACATCATCCGAGCGGACATCCAATTCAGAACAACGGTTGTTTTATGGCCGTATAATAATTAATATTCTTATTACAAATTCAGATACCTTTTATAATGAAAACCAAATAATTGACTTTTCAATTTCGTACCATTTAATATCGTTGCATTGGTACCCGTGGCGTAATAAATGGTGATACTAACAAGTCCACTTCTCAGAACGAAAAGGGGCTTTGCCTTTTGTTTTTTTTTTTCTTCGCATCCTCCGTTTTCGGTCACGAATATCTGTTCGAAAGATAAATAGTGGAAGTAGTGTTTAAGATGACGTCACTGGTCGAATATTTTTAGACCGATACCAAATTTTTAAAACTAAAAACCCATCACTATTGGAACAGTGATGAGCATTATTGAAAGAGTGTCACTAGCTCACTAAAGAGTTTTGAGCAGCTTTGAAACGTAGTACAAAGTAGGTATTATCACATCGTTTGTTTGTTCACACGCAATTAGAACCCCTCCCGTATCATTAGCACCGGCGTTCGAGGCCGAGCTGAGTAAACGCCACCTGTCTCTCTCACACCTACCGAATTAGCTGTGCCGTCTCGCTCCAGCCGTTTGATTGAGGATCTCGATTGTCTAGCTGCCGTTTGATTCCGGATTTCTATCAAACGATTGGTGTTGAAAGTTTACTCTGTCTGTTTGTCCATTGGGGCTTGCTACCAATATATCGTTTAGCTATAGTCGAGTATCTAATAAAGGTTCGTGTTGTGCGCTTTGGTATTGGATTTTCTGAGAATCGAAAGAAATATCTGTTTTACGAGTCTTTGGCGAAATCTTGTAGTTTTTATTGGTCGTCACGTCAGGTAGAAATCTGAGGTCCAACTTTGAGTCATATTTTTTTTTTTGTATTTCTTGTCATAATTTGGCACGGATCTCCAGACAGATAAAATCAAGACAAACCGTGTTACTGCCAAATATTTAATTACATCTGGACATTTCAGACTAATATGGATAGCTGTATCCAAAGATTGAGCGATACAAATGACAACCGTGCCTTCTAAAAAAAGACGCATTTTTGAGGTGATCTTGTTTTATTCCAGTTTGAAAGAAATATACTTAAGACACGTTTTAATCCACACACGTCTTTAGCTAGACAATAGAAATTAATACTTTATTGATTCCCGTCTTTCTTTAATTCTATTCATACTTTTTTTTTTTTTAATGCTGTGGTGGTACGGTATGGTGGTTGGTCTTACTAAACAAGGGTCAGCTTCTTAGCTAGATCCTACTTATCAAACTAAATCCGCCTCCAAGCAAGCTGTCATTGTTACATCATACCATTACGCGCTTCCATTATCTTGGTACGACTCAAACCCTGTCAGGATTTGCTTACAAGGAGCTTAGGCGCTCATTAGCAAATGCACCCAGCTTGCTACAGCAACACAAACTGAAGCCACCGCGAGCGGAGCGGTCCCATCAATTACTTCTTTAACCTCGCAAGAGAAACCTGCTCATGTGTAAAGAGTCGAGCGGAAATTACTCAGAAGGCAAAAAGAGTAAAAATGAGCTCGCTCATTTGTAGAGAGCGGAGCAGAGGCGGATGACTCCTTTTACCTCGCAACAGTTATATTAGCTCTGCTCATTTTTCTGTTTCATTTCTCGTTTGAGATGGGAATCAGACGACTAATATCTTTCTTAGTGGTAGCGCAAACCTATTTCATGAAAGCGAAGTCCGCTCCGCTTAGCCATTAATCTTTCGCGGTGGAAACCGGTCTTAACACCTTATCGTTCTGCATTACGAGGCTCGTTTTATAACGAGGTTCTCTAAAATTTTAAATAAGATTTCTTTGAGTATGGGGTTAAAACAGTAAGGCCGTGGGGTTCGCGTGCTCATTGAGCAAGCAGTTAGTCGACTGACCAGAGGTCTGGCCTCTTCTTCGGCCAAAGAATCAGCATTGCCATTCTGTATAGTCTGTATATATCATTCTAATATAAGTCATCTTTTTGTTAATTATAAACACTCTTTAAAAGAGTTGTTTTGAGTAGTTTTGAGTGTCAATATGGCTTCCGGGCGGGTAACAGCACCATGGACGCAGTGTTCGCCTTACGGAATCTGGCTGAGGCTTACAGAGAGAGAAGGAGAGCTTTGCATATGGCCTTTTTAGACCTGCAGAAGGCCTTCGACTGTATACCTCGGCAGTCCATCTGGTGGGCACTGCGCTTCAAGGGCGTTCCCGAGGCCTATATTGACATTATCAGAGACATGTACCGCGATTCCGTGTCCTCTGTCCAGACCGCTGTTGGCGAATCGAATGGCTTCCCAATATCTGTTGGCGTTCACCAAGGCTCGGCTCTTAGCCCGTTCTTGTTTAACGTAGTGCTCGATGTAGTTACGGCAAACATCCAAGATCAGCCTCCATGGCTAATGATGTATGCCGATGACATCGCCCTCGTTAATCAGAACAAAGCCCATCTTGAGCGCAAAGTCAACATTTGGAAGGACACGCTTGAAAACGGTGGTCTGAGACTAAATGTGGCGAAGACTGAGTACATGTCCTGTGGCAGCACGGATACAAACACCATCCGAATAGGTTCGGACCTGATCAGAAAGTCCGATACGTTCAGGTACCTTGGATCCGTGCTGCACGAGTCTGGCATCGTGGACGACGATGTCCAAGCACGTATTGGCGCGGCTTGGGCGAAGTGGCGCGAGGTGACGGGCGTTGTATGCGACCGCAAAATGCCTCCGAAGCTCAAGGGGCAGATATGTAAATGCATCATTCGGCCTGTCCTACTGTACGGGGGCGAGTGTTGGCCAGCACTAAGCAGACACACCCAGGAGCTTCGCGTCACGGAGATGAAGATGCTGAGGTGGATGAGTGGCGTAACGCGATCCGATCGCATGCGCAACTCATACATCCGAGGTAGTCTTGGTGTCCGTGACGTGGGGGAAAAACTGCAAGAGTGTCGTCTGCGATGGTATGGCCACATCATGCGCCGCCCTATGGAGTACGTTGGTCGGAGATGCATGAATATGGCTGTTCTTGGGGCTAGGCCCCGTGGTCGCCCTCGCAAGCGCTGGCTGGACGTCGTCAAGTCCGACATGAGAGCCAATGGCCTGACTGAGAAGGATGTTGAAGATCGGGCAAAGTGGAGGAAGCTAAGTAGGAAGGCGGACCCTGGCAATAGCCGGGATTAACGCCAGGTGGAAGAAGATAAACACTCTTTAAAAATTACGATCAATTAAGGTTAACTGTTTCATTACTCACATACCTTCCAGTTACTAAGACTAAGAAACATCAACTTTCTTCATATTTTCTTAAACTTTTACATTACTACCTTTTATATACTCTCAAAAGAGTATCCTTGGACTTTCTTGTCGGCTCTTCTCCGCAAGAACAACTTTCTGGCATCTCGCTACATAATCACGGACTTTCTGCTAGCGCATTTATGCTGTACCTACCAGCTTTCGCGCCTTCGTACGCGCATATCCCGTTTTTTCCCGTTCCCGTAGGAATTTCGGGAAATCCCCCTTACGGAGTGTAAGCAAGCTACATGCCAAATTTCAGCTTTCTACGAACAGCAGTTTCGGCTGTGCGTTTATCGATCAATCAGTCAGTTTCTGCTTTTGTATAGATGGTGGCGTCAAAACTCCTTACCTAAAGTAGGATCTTCTTCCAACATAGCAATAATAACTGCCTTTTGCCCGCAGCTTTGCTCGCGTCACTAGGTCTCATCTATATCTGCACCAGCATTCATAAAAAATTGGTTCATTAATTTTGGCGGGAAAGCAGTAACAGTAAACTCACTTCCGCAGAATATTAGTGAGGATTACCCTCTCCAGTACTATTCAGACCCTGGTCTTGATCTTCAGCAGACACTCAAGGAGCTTAAGCACTAAATACCACATGAACATCACCAAGATCCATGTGGATCCGCCATCTTTCTTCCTACCTCTGGCTACAAGGCTGCCTGTATTATCTGCCATTTGAGATACTCTGTTTATACCAGCTCCTGAGCCCCATTTCATTACGTGCCACCGGATATCTGTTGTGTTTGCGTCGCTAAGCCTAATGACTGCAATTGGAGGTGTTAGTCCGTGATGGCAGCCGTCAGCCTTGCGTTTGTGGTCCCCTTCTAGCCTTAGTACTAGTGGTTAGTTAATGTTGTTGCTAGGTGCAGTGTGGATTGGTGTTTGTAGGTATGTGTGTATTTAATATGTAATAAGTATTATACTAGTTCATATTGTCTCGTGTCGAGAGAATTTATGGACATATTGGAGGAAAACTGAAAAAATATCGTAATTTCCCAAAATAGTTTGGTAACTGGGTTAAGTTGGTCAAGATGGAAGACGGAATTGGTAAGAATAAAACTCACTTTTCAATTAAGTCTAGAATACAACTTTCCCCATTAGAAAACGTCCGGACGAATTTCAATAAAGCGAAAGACGATAATTTACAGTTATTATCCTCGGTGACCCCGCAAAACACCCACCGTAGCGCGCCCGTTCCTCTCGCGCTGTCACAAAAAACAACCTAAAACGACCAAAATCTTGTATGGCGAGAAAAAACCTTGCCCAAACCTCCAACGAAAAAACGACCTTACACCTCCTAACTTACAATCCATAACACAACAGAGAATATCGGAATAGTTTCCAACGCACACTCCCAAAAAGGAGCTTTATTTCAGAAGCGAGAAAGCCCAAAGTGAATTATGAAAATGACTTCAGAGGTCTCACACACGAGAAGCGGCGGTAAAGCGTTAAAAATTAGGTTGAAAATACAATGGTGGAGGCATCGTTTTTTTAAAAAAGGAACGATCTCGTTTGGCGGGCGTACCTGCGTCCGCGCAGACGAGGCCTGTATTTATGGCGCCGGGCTCGTGCACCGTTCGGGAACCGATACCACGTGGTACATGGTTTCGGTATTAAAAACCTTGTTAGGATAACTGTTAGTTTCCCCTCATTATGGTCGGTTGAATTTGCTTCATGTCCGTGACCAGTAAAGCCTTAAAAATATAGATAAGCATGCAGTAATTTGTGGTTTAACTTCAAACCTTTTTTGGTTGAGCTAAAGAACTTTAGAGAGGTTTTATTTAGATCCCGAAACCGCATACGAATAAAATTCTTGACCATAAAGATCCAGCCAGAAGGCAGAATGAGTCAATGAAAGTATTAGGTATGTATATGTACCTGAAAACTTCGGGAAACATCCAGTTAGCAGTGAAGTCACGATTTAACTAAACAGTTTCCAATACTTTTTTTGAATACCTGTTCAGAATCTTGGACGACATCAGTAGGATTCCAACTGTAAATTCAGATCCAGATTCCAGACTTAAAAGCGGAATTCTTTCCCATTTTACATTCTGAATCAAAGTCCCTGAAGAAAAAAAAAAAAAAAAACTACTCCTTCGTCACAACTTGATACATACAACCTTTAATTCCCAACAGACACGCCATTTAAAACCAACAGAAATAAAATAAACGAACACCCAGACAAAACCGTTCGTAGCAAAAAACAGAAGGACAGGAAACTTGGTCAATTTGTAAATGATTTATTGACTCAGCCGACCACACAGTTCTAAGTAAATTATCTTGCTAATTGACTGTTAATATTTCTTTAATGATCAAGGCTGCTTGGTTGCTGGATTATTGACCTTAAATGTTGCTGCTATTATGAAGTATGATCGGATTTAGTGAGAGAGAAAGAAGCTTAAGGATTCTAGAGTGGAAGATACCTGACAACAAGAACTACCAAGGGATTTTCCTAGTAACTGAGTTGTTGGGGCCTTGCTGGAATTCAGGAGTTACCGGTTAGACTGACCCCAACTAATTACAGAAAAGGCTAGACTAGCTAATGGTGATGAAACAAAAAGTAACGGCAGAAGAAATGCGTTTACTAGCTTTAAAGTTGTGCTTCAGACACAGCAAGGTACTGTTGAAGACGAAAATAATGAAGATGAGTCTACAATTTTCCCCACTCGAACATAAAAAAAACGACAAAGGTGTACCCCTGAAGGACAAAAATTAAATAGAAGAACCATACGAAAAGAAAGACATTCCAGTCCCCAACCAATGTCCTCCTCTTGTCTTTATAAAGATATTAACAATAGAATAAAAATCAATGGACAAATCCCAACAGGAGATTTCACGTGATTTGGCCACAATAGTGAAATAGCACCACAAAGACACCGGATGGCCACACTTCGTTTTGTTTACCTTTATTTGTGACAAAATAATACACAAAAAGAAAGATGGGGAGAGATAAGAAGCGTAAAATTTTGTGGATGAGGAGTTTGATCTTATCTAACAGATTTTTGTCAAGGTGTATGTGAATTTAGGTCCGGTTGTGAATTAAGCAAAATTATAAGCAGGTGTTTTAAGATACTAGTAGGTATAACCAGAGAAGGAAAATTAAGTAACATACGGAATTGAACATTTTTATAGACTTAAAAAACTACACTATTCAACAAGAAATTATGTACAAACGCGTATAAAAAAAATAAAATTAATCATTGGGCATCAAAAAAATAATCCACATCGCTGTCAATGGCAAAAGTGCCCAGAACACTGGCAGCATTGTCGCGTTGAATCGCAATGCTGATTCTTTGGCCGAAGAAAAGTCCAGCCCTCTGGTCACGTTAACAGTCGACAAGTTGTTTACTGATATCCCGAAAGACTCGATGCGCACTTGGACCCCATGGCCGTAATATTTCAGCCCCAAACGGCTCAAATATGTAACTCCCAATTTCTTGTTAATTAGTGTAGTTTTTTAAGTCTATAAAAATGTTTAATTTTTCTTTTGCCACGGATTAAAATCTTTCTGCAACTGTAAATAAACATACGGAATAGGTAATTGAAGATGAAAACAATAATTTGGGAAACAATAGAAGACATGACTCAGCGCATAATAACTACCTACATTCAAACAATAAAACGGACTACCAACAAACCACACAAATAAACTTCACAAAACTTGTAACACCCAAAGCCGCAGACGCAGGTAAAATAAATCAAAACAATATTTCATAAGGATTTCACAAACCCCACTATCAGTAACAAGTCAAGCGCCCGAAATCCGAAGTGCCCAAATATTATGCTTTTGAAAAGATACAGGATGGCAGACGTGGAGATAAGGCTTATTGCACACAGATTGTCGCCGCTCACTCGCGCTATCTTAATCCTGCCTTAAGAACTTGGGAACCATCAGATATGACCACAAAAAGTTTTCGGGAAATATGATAAAGATGAGATGAAATATTCTTATGATTTAGGGTTTTTTCGATGATGAAATTTGAGAAGGAGAGGAGATAGATGTTAAGTTGACAAGTCAACGTTGCAATGAAGATTATATTTACAGTGAAGTTGTATCGTAGTTTAATGAAAGACTGTCTTTAAGTATGGATCGTAAAGTAATGTAAGCATTCATAAACAAAATATCTCAGAATATAAATCCAGAGTCACGACTCATGAAAAACAATGTTCAAGTATTGAACCCAGCCCTCAGTCGCTGAGTGCTTCAAGTGGCAGTTTCAGTACTTTCAGTAATTTCACTAACAGCACACTCCGAGCCACTTGAGGTTTTGCTCAGAGTAGAGAACAAAAAAACTAACCCTTGAAGACGTGGAAATTAATCTTAAAAACCTTAAGAAATAAAGAGTTGCATTTACAAACTGGGAGCTGAGAGTGCAACTTCAACTGCTTTTGATTCTGTCGCATTGCAGTTGTTGGGTGCTTCTTAGTTAGGTATGGGTTATGAGAAGAAATCTTGTGTTTTTTTATATGGAATTTTGATTTCAGCAATAGGGTATTTTATTAAAAAAATCTAATTAGTCCAAAAAATTGTACCAAATTTACCAAGCCAGATGACGTCACGCGTGTCTTTAACTCGCTGTATTCTCTCATTTTTTGTTTACGTGAAAAAATAAAAAATACGTGTCCAATATTTTTTGAAAATCTATCAGACGGACTAATTACATTTTTTTAGTAGAATACCCTATTATACTGGTAGGCAGTACTGTATGAAATCTTTCAGTATACATAAAGTTCTTCCGTTAACGAATGATTGCGTTGACAGATAGACCACGCACAGCAGAAACGACAGGTCGTAGAATGCTGAAATTAGGCATTTAAGTTTCATGGGGAGTGTAGGAGAGCACTAAGATAGGATTTCCCGAAATTCCTACGGGAACGGGAAAAACGGGGCATGCGCGTACGCGGGCAACTAGTACCAGATAAAGAAACTAATCTAGCGTTAGTTATATATTGTGCCTATAATTCGATCAAGAAGGATGCTGAAGCAATCCGAAGAATTAGCCTAGTGCTAATGCGAGAAGGGCAGGACAAAGTAGAATGGAAAATGCTACACCAACATCCATCCATAAGTTTACCATGGGATATCCTACAAGGACTACTAAAACATGATAATCAGCCATTATCCTTTCGGCCTTCGTCTTCAGACCACCATAACTCGATTATTCAATAACGTGATAGATTATATCAATCATCATGATTCGTGTGGTGCATTCTTCGTGTCCATTGCATCGAAATTACGTCGACAACCGCCGGGGAGGCGCCACCGTCGCCCTAAAAGCATTTACTAAAGCATGTTCAGAATTTATTAAAATGTTATGTAAGAACTGATATGTGGGATGCATATTGTACACGATTTTGGTATGTCATGTGCTTATACGGAATTAAATGCAGTTGTGACCAAATTTGGATGGGTATAAATGTTAACATGTGAAATTAATTTAAGTGTGATAAACAGACGTAAGTAGGTGTTTTGGCCATGTAGCTTGTATATTGAATATTGGCACAACACATCCTTTTCAGGAAATTAAATATCTATGTCTGAACAGCGTATTTCAATTCTAAAACACATTCACACGTTTTATTTCTGACAATAAAATAAAGCTAGTTTAAACAGAGCTTATCAAGATCTAAAGTTAAACACTCACCTCTAAATAGTTTCGAGGTCAACGAACTCCGACTTTATTGCTTCAGTATTAATAAAAGTTACTACTCTAAAGAGATGTTGAAAAGAAAATCGTATAAAGGCATAGAAACAACTTTTTTCAGTAATATTCATAAAACAAAGGCACAATAAAATTCAAACACAAATAAAAAAACAAAACCAAATTTCCAACTCCACACCACTATTATTCTACGGACAAAAAAAACTTGACACAAAACGGTTCGCGCCAAAACAATTAACAGAAAAAACCATAGAAGCGTCCCTTGTCCAATTATTGTAAGGAAAACTTTGTCAATAAAAGGGAAACCTATAAATTCCTACCAAAACAGTGTTGCCAGCGGACAAAACAAACAGAATGAACGTAGGTACGTGTGCTATTATAAAAAGAGGGACTGTTGTCTGTTCGTTAGGGTGCATGACTCGCTAACGGATACCATCGACAAGTAAGTCAGTTGAAGGTTTGGATGTGGTACTTAATAAGCTGATGGGATAAGTGATTTTGATAGAAAAGAGGCAGACAGAACCGCAACAGTATAAAAAATAAGTAGATGAAATTGAAGTGAAACACTTTCTAGAAGAAAACTACGTTATAGATGTGAACATTTAAAATAAATACAAAGGGAGTATTTTAAAAGATATGCAGTCGAATTTCGGAACCCACAGTCAAAAAGTACTAGTGACATAATTATGTGGTTTGCTGGCCATAATGATGATGCTAAAATTATCTTGACCATCTTTCAGGCTATTACCAAGTCACCCATACTACACCACAACCACAGCATTCTGACATTCTACTTGTCGTTAATCAACCTGATATGTAGATCCATCAATGCAATAATCGGAACTGGAATATCTTGTTATCTCAAAAGCTCTTATTTCAATAGGGAATTTTACAAAAAAAATCTAATTACTAACTTTTATCACGTAAACAAAAAATGAAGAGGATACAGCGAGTTGAAGACACGCGTGACGTCATGTGGCTTGGCTAAATTTGGAACAATTTTACCAAGCCACATGACGTCACGTGTGCATCTTGCGTGCGTATAGTAAATGCCACATCCATTTTAATTCATGGACCGTCTCCCGACATGACTGACTATTATAACATAAGTAAATACATACCCAAGATGTGCAAGTCACCGCCAACCTGTATGTTTAATGTGTCAGGAATTCGGTTCATCTCCTTGATTGTAAGGCTACGTATGGGTGAATTAGGACTTGTGGCTTGGTTTACATTGTTGACAACATCATGAAATCTATGATTTGCTACGTTGAATTTTGATTTCATTATGAATGGAACCACAATGTATTTCCTTGATGGTATAGCTACGTATGGTGAATTAGGGCTTGTGGCTTGGTTTACATTGATTACATCATGAAATGAATGATTTGCTATGAATTTTGATATTATTATGAATGGAACCACACACTTAAGAAGAGGATCTAGACATCTACCGCAATGGCTGGTTTCAGGTAGATATAGCAAAGCATGCCTGAAAAGATTTGGAGGAGGCCTTTGCCCAGCAGAGAGTATGCAGTCAACATGTATGTTTAATGTGTCAGGTTTTCGGTTCATCTCCTTGATGGTATAGCTACGTTTGGGTGAATTAGGACTGCAAGGCTTAGTTCACATTATGACATCACGTTGGGGTGTGCGATTTGATACGAAGCATTTAATATTGTTATAGATAATTATGTAGTAATAACTAGGTGACCCGCAAATTCGACTGCGTCACATTTTTCATTAATGATCCGCTCCTATTGGTCCTAGCGTCATGTTATATAGCCTGTAGCCTTCCTCGATAAATGGGCTATGCAACACTAAAATAACATTTCAATTCGGACCAGTACTCCCAGAGATTAGCGTGTTCAACCAAACCAACTCTACAGCTTTAAATATTGGTAATCAATAGCAGTAGATTTATAAAATTGTAGATTACAACATCCATACTACGTTCAATCTTCCTAGTCTTTTAGGCTCAGCTTCAGGCAGTCTAACCAGATACAGCTGAATACCAGTATTTTACTTGGAGGAACTGCCCATCTGACCTCGGAACCTCGGAACTGGGTAAAACGATACCTTATGGCGCTCTTGGCAAGACTAGTGTCAGAGTTTCTGGCTTCTGACTGATAAGACTGTCAAAGATCGTCCATCATCATCATCATAACAGCCGAAAGACGTCCACTGCTGGACATAGGCCTCCCCCACCCCCACCCCCTCCGGGTTGCCATAATCACCACGCTTGGCAAGCGGGTTGGCGATCGCAGTGTATGGTGTTGCGTTTTACAGAGAACGCTACTGCCCATTCTCTAGCGAGTCCCTTAGTCGTCTCTTGCGACACCCACGGCAAGTGATGGGATGGTATTATTCTTTTACGGCACCGGCCGACACCATGCGGCAAAAGATCGTCCATAAATGACACAGATGCTGTAGAAATGGCATCCAAATCAATTTGTTTTCATTAATTTCATAATCTTCAACTAGGTATATTAACGATGACTAACGACCAACAATTCTCAAAAATCATCCACTATTATTTTAGGCCCAAAAATCTTACAGAACCGGAAATATCATAGAAGAGAGTCCTCGTCCCATGTCGCCTGATCTATTACAGGTAGCCAGTGGCGCTGGCGCAGATCAAACAGTGGAAATTCCTCCACAATGTACAGTCAACAGCGTTGTTTGCTAACGCTACCGGTGTTGCCCACACGCATGTTTGCGCCGTCACCCGCCGCCTGTGAGCAAATATTTTTGGGGTAGGGTCAGCAGGAAAAGATTACTGGTTGATTGGGAGGAAGTTGATAGGATTTATTGGAGATAAGGGATTTGTTGTATCCTTGTCAGTGGAATACTAGAACAATATGATCCAAGTTAGTATTATGATCAGAAGGGAAGATATTGCAGTTGTATTGTTAGTGACAGAAATGCCTGATAAGACAGAAATATTATTAAGCAGATACATTGTAGCAGGTATTGGTAATGTAAATGATAGACATGACAGATATCAGATTGCGAGGTGAATGTATCATTTCTGCTTTTCATCATAAATCAAGCGACATATTAATCGTAAATTCCACTATCATCTATCTATACTAATATTATAAGAGGAAAGATTTTTTGTTTGTTTGTTCCGAATAGGCTTCGAAACTACTGGACCGATTTTAACCATTTTTACCATTAGAAAGGTAAATTATCAGGAAACAAAATAGGCTTCCTTGAGAAAATTTCGGCGCAGACAAAGTTGCGGGCGAAGTGCTAGTACTCTATAAATTGTACATATTATACTCTTTACATAAAGTAACATAAAGTATACAATAAGTAAAATAAATAAAATGTATCTATCGTTTTGTCTATCATTCTCTCTTATCAGTTTGACAGTCAGATAGCGTATGTTATAAGGAGTAACTTTGGCAGGCTGCCAATTACGCTTCCATAAAAAAAAAACAATGTAAATATTTTTCACGCGGGCAAAGCTGCGTAGTTATTAGTAAATAAAAATATATTAATTAAAAAAACTATAAGCTACTTGAATAAATTACTAAAAACATAGTGACATTTACTTAGCTACTGTTTCTGCTGACGCTACAAGCGCGTGCGCCGCCCGTGTGCGCATCACGCATAGCTTTTATTTTCTATGTTAGTGGACTTGTTAGTCGTTAGTCCCACTCCCGTCTGTACGGAGTTTCTTGTTATTAGATGTTGGACCTCCTCTTAGAAATGCGATTAATTAGTGTTAATTACAGAGTAATGTAAGGTGATACGTTTAAAATATTTCCAGTAGGTACTGTTTCTTTTTCTTTGTTAGTTTTGTTTTGTTTTGTTTTAGTACCTTCTGGGTAAGCTCGCTCTATCGTACTTTGTCTCTGTCATCTCTGACCTAGACTAGAGTCAAGAAAACAAACCCACCACAAATAAAAAAAAGGTTAAGTTAGTAAAAAAATGAGAGTCTCATAGTTGGCAAATAAAGTACCGGAAATTCTTTTGATTGGAAATGTCATATAATAATCCTTCTAAGCCTTTGCTGACTTGGAGTCTACTTACTGCCAGGAACTTTAAGTTTTTTTGTTCTATATCAAGAGTATAATTGCAATTTCATATTTCGCACAAGAAAATAAACCCACAGCACTTAAATATCAAATTAAAAATAATTTTAACCACAACACTACTACAGGTTACAAACTCACACCAACCTCACCATAGTGATAATTTGTCACCTCACTATAAAATCACAAGTTTCTCTCTATACCTACATTACTTTAAGTAAGAAAGTGTGTAAATAAAATTGAGAGGTTCGAGTTCCGATGGTAACCCCATTCGTGGGTGGTCTTTTCACAGTGAATCTACTATATGGGAGCGATAACTAACCACGGGAATCCCTCTTACAATAGGGAGTCAGCAGAGATGAAAAAATCCTTAAATTGGACGTAAAATATGACACGAGACAGTTTGGAGTTGTAAATTATGTATTTTAAAGGTGTTATTTGGATTTTTAGAACTGGTTTAGATTTCTTGTTCTGAGAATTTTTACCAGAAAAATAAGAAAAAAAATGTTTTTATTTTGTACCCCTTACTGTTTAATTTTAAATCGTCACGTACGAATACACTAATAAGGATGTCAACACGCGCCTAACCCCAAAAAATATCAATACTAAAATCATCCCTAATATTTTTAACCCTCAAACGCACGCCCCAACTATTAGTGCGGTATTATCCGCAACTGGCAGTACTAATCGCTCATTAACAGGTTCCGGCCACGCTCCGAATGGGGTCCACTTATACCCCATGTCAGATTTTTTCCCATCGGTTGGTTACGGGTTAGCGTAAGTGCTGTGCTGTTTCTCTTTAGTGTGCGAGATTGCATGGGAAATAAGAGTTTGTACCGGTTAAAAAACAATTATGGTGACCAGCTTAAATATGGGCTTTTTCTGATAAAAAAAAACGAGGATTCAAAATGATACTGGAGGAATCTATTTTAGAATTATGTTTGTCACAAAAAAAAAGGAATCTTTATTCAAATTACATAAAACCAGTTTAATTCGTTACAAAACACTGGCCGCAATGGCATAAAATTCATCCGAAACAATTAAAAATCGAACTTGCGTTCCATTTTCGAATTCCTCACGACGATTGGCCGAACAGTGATTCTCGGGGTTGTAATGGGTTATATTATATGGAACGAGCTTTTTTACAACTAAACCGATGGTACGCCAGAACTGGTTTCGATTCCTTTTACGTCCGTTTCATTTTTATTGTGCTTAGTTCGGGTTTTATTTCATATTACTTATTATATTACGACACGTTTTTTAAAACTTTTGTTTTATTTGTAAAGTATTTCTTAAGTTTTTTATTACAAGCTGAACGAAAAAGAAGAACGTCATGGTACTTACTGTGGTAACGACTGAACTTTACACGGCCGCAGGAACAAAACTAAGGTTACAGGTTTTTAAACTACACATATGTACTTATGTAGTTTGTTCCCGAGCAAGGCTATAGAAACAATAAGTCATAAAAGAATTTCCACAGCGAAAGAGTGGTCATAATGAGTTCCCCAATACGCAGCCTCTCGACCTAATGGACCTGACCGAGGTCGAGTAGAAAGAAAAAATATATATTTAAAAGCTATGGCAGTCCGCCGTAAAATTAAAAAGACAAATTATTGGACGTCTTCGTGGAAGCCAGCCTTTGTTATCTCACAAGTGTTTTTCAAGAGTTCTGTTTATCTTCCACCCTGCTCGCTCTCACAAAAACCACATCCATTCATCTCTGTCCGTCTTGTTAGTGCAAAGGGCGTTTTAACAGGGCGTAACAGACGCTTCCACCGTTACGTAATTCTGACACTTTCAGCTTTCATAACAAGGTCCTTTATTGTATAAATACAATTCGGTGTACAGTTTATCGAGACGAATCCTTTAAGGGCGTAACTGTTACTCCGAGTATAGCGTGATATCGATTTATGGTGCACGGAATAAGCGCTCATTTGGCATAATTGGCGCCTGTTTGATACCTTGTTCGTTTCGACACGGTTAATTTTTTCTGTAGCTTGACTGCGCATCGTCTAAACGAGTATGGATCAAATTGCGTTGCGTGTAAGGTTTCTTTTGCGTCTGTATGTTGATTTTGAATTTTAGAAGCATTAACATAATGATCATCGTTCGTGTTTGATGGAGCAGGTGTTGTGTATATCGGTTTATTCTCGGTTTTTATTATAAAAATCTCGTTTATATTATAAAAACCAATCGTATCTCGTATGTTTATGAGACTACGTTCGGTTTCGGATAAAGATTGTTAATTAATACAGAATTCTGAGGTATTTCGATAAGTTTACATTTAGTTTTATCGTAGTAGGTTTGCAGATAAGTAACGAGGTGTTAAGAAGTGTTCGTGTGGATAAAAAAATGAGCAACGAATTGAACTGAAATATATTTTTAAATGAGTATCAGTCAATCAAAGATCCCGGCATCGACACTTACATGTGTGAAAGTGCTTGTATATCTCTTAGACATGTATTAATCGCTCCAATCAATCTTCGTTGCCGAAACTACGGCCGAATGTAAGCTACAAACAAACGACCATTTGAACAGTTCACTACAGTATTAATAAATAAAAATCACATTTGTTACATATCGAGAATGTGAGTTCAAGAGATGACATTTTGAATGTTCACAAATTATTTAAACACAATAATGTAGAAAGTTGGGACCCTGCTGAGAATTTTGATAAAACGTACTTCAATGGTCATTTAATGGTGTATCGGAATTTTAGCCAGTATTTTAAGGTATTTTTATTTATATTAAATGTTTTATTGATTGATTGACTATCATAAAAATAACACTCTTCCTTAACGCTCTAACTTCTCTTCTTTCTTAACGCTCTCCAAAAAAAACACCTGAGTATCAATATAATTAAAATAAAACGGCCAAGTGCGAGTCGGACTCGATTACGAAGGGTTCCGTGCCATAAACCTCATTTTTTATTACTTGATGTTATTACGGCAATAGAAAGAAATACACAATCTGTCAAAATTTCAACTGTATATTACCGTTCTTGAGATACAGCTCGCTAGCAGACGGACGGACGGACAGCGGAGGCTTAGTAATAGGGTTCCGTTGATTACCTTTGGATACGGAACCCTAAAAACTATGTTGGAAAAAAAGTCCTCGTAAATGCAAACCACATATCAAAACATCAGTATAATAGTAAAATGAAGTGCAAAAGTGCCCTTAGCGAAGTATTTACATAGTAAATTAATTCGTTTTCAATTTATGCACAACAGAATGGGCCAGCTGGTAATGGCGTGTGATTGTCATTGTCCATTAAATGCTAAGTGCGTCAGACAGTCAGTGCGTCAGCCTCACTGCTGTAAAAATTCATTTGATAACCCTAAAGCTGCAGCTTTTCAGCGAATCCTACTATGCCTCTGCTGTCCGTCTGTCCGTCCGCCGAGTAAAACACGACAGTTGAAATGTTCACAGATTGTGTATTTCTATTGCCGCTATAACAACAAATAATAGAAATTAAGGTTTATGGTACGGAACCTTTCGTGTGCGAGTCCGACTCGCACCTGGCAGGTTTTTTTTTTTTTTCAGAAAGCTGCTATATCTACTTTGCCTAACTTTTTCCCAACTATTTTAGGGTTGGCTTCCCGCTGAATACCAGTATTTGACGTGGAGCTACTGCATATCTGACCTCCACACGATACCTCTTGGCAAGACTGCTGTCAGTTTCTGGCTTCTGACTACCCGTAACGAAGCTCAGACGAATCTCGGTATGCAATAGATGGTCACCCATCCACAGACAGACCTTGGCAAGCATAGCTTTACCTCTAAGTTTGACATGTGTGGCTGTTATTACGTAGCCACGAACTCCTATAGCTACTGAAGTTAAGAAAAAACCTCCGAGTCAACTGGCACTAATTCTTCTTTACTCATATGGACACGAACTAAAAATAAGCTCTTTAAGTGGTAAAAGTTTTGGCAAGGTAGTAATGGGTTTCGTGGAAGGCGCACTAGTTCTCACGATCCTCGATCCAAGGGTCAAAAAGAACATCGGTGTGATTTCTAGTCAGTAAGAGTCTGATAGACCCCTTCGCCCGCCCCACGCGAAGGATGATTGAGAATTTTCCACCCCAGCAACAAAAAAACCGGCCAAGTGCGAGTCAGACTCGCACACGAAGATTTTCGTACCATAAACCTTAATTTTTATTATTTGTTGCTATAGCGGCAATAGAAATAATTAATCTGTGAAAATTTTAGCTATCTACCTATTACGGTTCTTGAGATACAGCCCACTGACAGACAGACGGACGGATGGACGGACGGCGGAGGCTTAGTAAGAGGGTTTCGTTGGTTACCCTTTGGGTACGGAACCCTAAAAAGGTGGTAATGGACTGACTACCTCAAAGTATTCAGGAATCAGGACTACTCGTGGCTTTCTGAAAAACCTTTTATTTCGCGAGTTTTTAAACGTACTAAGCGTACGTAACGTAAAGCACATATTGTAAAGTTTTTATCTAAACAATTGTTTATAACTTACTACTGTCTTCTTCTTCTTATCTTTATTAAACTTTAAACGTATTGTCATATCGATTTTCCGAAAGATTTCGTAAAAATATTTATCTTTTAGTATTTACTATTCATAAATTATCTTACGAGTGAGTCTATGAATGAGTTGTTTGTCTCCTATCTCGTTCACATAAAAATGTGAAAATGAACGATAGCATTGAATGGGTCATGGTTCATTTTTAAAGAGCCCTTTGTATAGAATAAGGAATCTTTTGACTATACCGAACGCTCTCTCCATACTTTGTTATCTTTTGATAAGTCATTAATTTTAATTGTGTTTTTTTTATCGAAGATGGCTAAATCATTTTACTGAAATAGCTCATTGCTAATATAATGAAAATGTCTGTTAATGACTACCTACCTACCTAGCTCTACGGCTCAATTGATTTTGTCCAAATTTTTCTGAGCCAATTATCCTGTTCGGTTTATTTCTTTCAAAACAGTTTCAGTTTATTTTTTATTTTCTTTTGGTAGGTAGTTTATGTAGGATCAGTTAAGGTACATTATGGATTGCCATATTATATCTCGAAGCTATTAAAATTGCTCTAACATAATTGCAACACACACACATTAGCAAGCGCCTATTAAATTAGTAGGCATTTGCTAACGTTCGTGTATTATATACATATAGGTAATTACCTACTTAAACCAAGATTTATAGCCTAGAAGACGAGCGTTATCACAAATGAGCACCCATCCAATTATTAGATAAACGTCTCACCTGCGATTAAACTGAAAACTTACGCGAGACCATTAGCTAGACTGGTTTAAGTCTAGAATAAAAATAGCAACTAAGTATCTAGTCTGTATACACTTACCACTAAAAAAGAACCTTAAAATATCGTCTTATAGAAATTAATCGCATATTTTATTCAAGAAATACTCTTATAAATATTCGGATAACACTTGGTGAGTACAGTAAGACTTAAGACGCTTAAAAAAGTAAGAACCCTTAGTGAAAACGTAAAAATGAACAAGCTACAAAAACACGACGAAAAGAATCATTCCATTTCTAAACCAAGAGACGTAATACTAATAACAACAGAAATAAATGATCCAGTTTACACAGACCCCTGTTAACTTAAAGAGACATCCCTTGAATGGTACAATAGAACAGGGACACAGCAAGGCGGGGGAGGTCAAACTATCTGGCCAGTACAAGTATGATATTCGAGAAACAAACAAAAGAAGACAGATAACATTTGTTCGAGACCATGACTCAACGGGTCGGGTCGACTGTTTACACGGCGGGAAATTCATGTTCGAAATTTGAAATTGTTTCGAACAAATGGCCAGTGATTCCAGCGAATACGGGATTCTGTGACCGTCGCGTTCCATTGCGAATATCACATAAAATGCAAAAAAGCGCGCGACCGAAATGGAACATGTTTTTTATTACCTACGTATTTTCTTGTACGCTTTTTGGGTGCGAATTTTTAATTCGTTGGTGTGAATTAATGGGTAATGTTAATTTAGCCATTGATATTATCGTAACCGAACTGCCTGCATCCCCTTGTTCCCTCGTAATAAAAAACTTAAAAGGGTCTTACAAACGAGACATGTATTTATATTTACTCGTGAATAAAACACGACACTTTATGAAGTTTTATAAAAGCTGATAGTAGACAATCGTGCATATGTTCGACATATTTTTTAAATTTAACATTCCTTTTTAATGCGGTAACAGAACATTTCGTAACTTGGAGATTACTCACAGGAGCTAATATTTGAAGAATTCTTGCCCCGTAAAGCCGGCTTGCTCATAAACGTATTTAGATAAAACCTTTGTTTTGTCAAATGAGCTTTTTTTTCTCTATTTTTAAAGGCACCCCTGACACGTAAAAAAAGAAAAATACATCGCAGAATCGAATTCTTAGTATTCGAAATTCGAACACTAAATACCGTGTGGAGATAAATTAATTAAATAAATCGATATACAGTAATCGATTCGACACGTTATCGATAATGGATGTTCAAACGAGAATCGAGATATAATGATGCTGCAGTTCTAGATCTTGTATCCTTGAATTTTAAAATAGAGAAAGCTGACTAGCCAAGTTCCTTCCGTCTATCAGGCATAAATCAGACTTGATTTATGCTGCGTTTTAGATGGAGTGATGATTCCAGATGTAAACAACTGGATTTTCGACTAACAGCGTCGATATTGCCTATCACCTTTGACATTCTGAATACGAACGAGCGTTTAGCGAAGATTTATTCCATAAAATAATAGTCTGTAGCAATTTTTTTTTTTGTTTTACGGTTGGAATCATATAAAAAAACATTCCTTACCTGAAGTAAGACATGCCCATTACCATAAGACACAAAATTCTTCTTAAATTACCCAAAAAAAAACCTACTCCTACTTAAAAACCTTTATGAATATACATGACCGAATGAATCCATTGTTCCCATGAATATTCAATCTTACCACTATCTTAAATTAGCTGTCAAATAAATTTCCAAATAGTAGGAAACATAGTAATTAAACGGATTTAGTTTTCATTGTAAAATAAACAGTAATTGGTGTGGGTATTTAAAAATCCCTACGGCGTCTGTAGAGCGACGACTGCGCTTGGGCGAGGATAATTAAACTTCCCGAAATAACTATAGTACGCATAATTGACTAGGCTGGGCGATTTATGTGAGCGTAAAGTAACACCGACTAATGCTCCCGCGCATACGGTATCTAAAGGCAACGTTACACAGGGCGAGCTAAAAAACAAACGAACGCCAAAGGTACTGGACAAAGCGAAGCGACATTCGATTCGATTCGAATATCGAAATGCCAAAATTTTTAGAACCACAATATTTTTGAGCAGCACGTGTCAATCCCATTTTTTTACAATCGTTTTTGCTGATAGAATGTCACTAGAGCTCCTAGTCTAGTCATTTAGTACAATGGATCTACTCGCAGTACTCGCACTGTGTGACCGTACCTTACGAGATACTGTCATGTGATGATTGGCAGCAGCTTGCATCCGAGTTACTAAGACATTCTGTTGTTTTCTTGCCTTTCTCAATATGAAAGCAGCCAGTACATAACTCTTACCAGTGTCCAAGCTACTATCATCGTGTGACTTGTCGAGGCGAGCGAATGCAATGCAAAAATTTAGCAGCAGTAGCTATAACTGTTAGGTCACTTGCTCGTAATGTGTAAACATACCCTAAGATAAGGGACTTCTTGGCCACATATTAGGCAGACGACGAGACGTTACAATTTCTTAGAATGATGAATTGAAATTGCTGAGATAGATTTAGTGATAGTCCGAGGAATTATTGAGCTGGCTGATGTTTCGTTGAATTTAATTCGTCTGTTGTATGTTTGTGAGGTATTGAGATTCAACTGCTGTTTTGTGGGCATGATTGAACTTAGATCGAAGTCTTGAAACTTTAAGAACTTGTTAAAAATCACGGGAAAATTTAATCTCGCCAAAAATTTTCGACTAAGTCGATTCTACGGCGGATTCCAGAGATTTTTCTCCATTTTACTAGCATCTACGTTGCATGCCAGAGATATAACAGCCGGCATGCTCAAAATACCATCTCAAATCATCCATATGTACACACTTGGAATCATTTTATGGAGCGTGATGTTTTATTATCTGTTTTTTCCAAGCAGGGGGCGCGTTTGTACACCCGTATATGGCTCTTAAATGACTTCCATATACAGCTTCCTAGATTTATTAACTCGAATTAGACTTATCTGAGTCTAGATCTGGTTTTTGAGACTAGAAAGTGAACTCTGACATTTAGAATCTCAGTAATGATGTTAACAAAGATGCACTTACAAGCTTTCAGAGAAATAGAGAAAAACATACAGCCATTTGGTCCGAGACAGATGGTCTGTCTAAATCACCTCAAATAAATCCAAGAAAATGACGTAAAAAACCAGAAAAAAAGTACGTAATCACAATAAATACATTCACAAAATAGTATCAAATCGTTAAACTTTATAACGATTGTAAAACTAAATTAACAGAACAGTTTATTTACATTAATCGGATGTTTTTCGGAACTAAGCGTTGACTTGATTATCTGTCTAACAAATCGATTTTACGTCTTAATCGAGAGAAAATGTGTTGTTTTTCGCGGTTTTATAGTCTGTGCGCGGTTCTAAAAAAAATTCGTAATGTTTTTTCTTAGACTTTGGCGCCAAATGTTTTACAATTTATATTTAAATGTGTATCTCTCTATCCCTTACTATTCTCAGGTCAGATGTAAAGGAAGAACCGTTAATTTGGTGACTGGTGCCAGAACGACGACATTCAATTGACGGACATTTTATGGTTTCCTATATTTCCTGCACAGACTCTTGGTCGTTTCAAATTAATAGTTGAGGACTTTGAACATTGTTTCAGGCTAAAACTTATGTATTATACGAGCTTGAGAATATTGAAACCCGTATAATTTGAACAAGAACATCCGCATCTATGAAACTATTAAGTCAATTAATCGGTTACTTTTCAAAGACTTTCAAATAGGCTCAACTATTTTTAAAGAACAATGCCCCAGGCTCCATTAGACTATATAAAACATCTTTTAGAGAACAATAAAAGTGTTTTTACGCGTTAGTAAAACAATGTACCGAATTTTATGACTGCCGTTGAACAAAGAATCGTTAAAAATAACCGAATAACGATTATAGACAGAACAGTTAACTGTGAAAACACTATGATTCGGGATAACGTTAAGGAAAATTCTTTAATCGTTATTATTTTTGGTATTTACGATGGCTGAGCATGAAAAACAAGGATCAAAGGGAACTTTATTTGTAAGGATCTAGATGAGCTAAGCCTGGCAGACGGGAACGCGCCAAAAACGCCTACGCCATCTTTATTTACGCACGAACTTGTTTCCAGAAGCTTCGGCGACCCTGCGTAGGTACTTATACCTAAGCCTTCTAATCTTCATGTAGTCATATTATATTTAGGGAATTGTCTCATCCCACTTCTGATATTTATAAATACTTAACGAAAATATTCTTGATTGTTCTACGAAGAATGCAAGCTTTCTTAGATCAATGGTTCGTAACCAGTAGGTGTCGTGAGGTGGGCATATAATTGATTATATCAGAAACGAGATCTGATCTGATCAAATGTGCACCGATGCGGTCAGAAGGTAAAGCTAATGCTGCTTTTACATTGTAATAAGAAATAGATGTCAAACACGATGGTCAAATCTGCCTGTAGAAATCTAGAGACATCCAGTAGCAGGTTTGGTCGATATATTATAACGAATACAATCGAACGGAAACACCGTTAAAAAGCCGTTACCGAATACCACGCATAATTCAAATTACGTACCGTGCAATTTTACAGAATACCCACACCACGACAAAGGACTTCTCAAAACTACCGTCCTAAAAATACTCTCTTCTAAGTACTGTAATATAGCTTAGCTGACCAAGATTGATTTTAGTGACGTGCCTGACTTAAACGTCGATATTTGTACTATCTACTATCAATATATTAACATCGGAGCCATTATCCCCAATAATCCGAGCAAGGCTGACAACCCGTGTAGAGATAACGCGACAGCCCAAACATTTGTGGTCGCCACAGATAAGGCAATGTCCACACGTCGCGCGGACGAACTGGCAGTCCGCACAATCGAAGCTACTGTAACATTTTATTCTGTGGTCTTTGTTCAGGGTTGTACGAGCGCAGCTGATACGTTATCACGGATATTGGGCAGTACATTATTGATTCGTTGATAACGATGGTTACTTTCTAAGCGCAGATTTTTATTTGAATATTATGGGCTTTTTTTCTTTATTGGGTGTCATAAATCTATTTGTTTCTAATGTAAGTTTTACACACTTGATCATTTAGATCATCATCTGCCCAGTCTTTTGCCAAGTATGTTTTGGTCGGCTTCCAGTCAAACAGGATCCAGCTGAATACCAACACATGACGTGGAAGGAATGCCTATCTGACCTCTACAACCCAGTAACTGAGTAACACTAACACAGTACTCCTTGGTGCTGGCTTTTGTCAATCTATAGAAATTGCCAAAGATGTACAAATGACAACCGGGACCAATGGCTTAACGTGCTTTCTGAGGCACGGGAAAGTCTCGATTAATTTATATGGTCTGCCATCCACAAACCGACCTCGGCAAACGTTGCTTAACTTTGAAAATCAACTCTTGCGGTTGTTATTATTATTTAAGCGTAACCGAAAATTGTGAACATAGCTGCATAAGCAGGTATAAAAGACGTAGACCTCACAGAGGCGTCATTACCATATTGAATGTTAGAAGCAGGCGGAAACACGGCGCAGTCGTAAATAGCAACAAATGGTTGAACACAAATGCACAAAACTCGCTTAACTAATGCATTCGCGAAGGTGCTGTGGTGTAGAACGGACGTGCTCAAACTAGTGCTGTCAGGGGATTAAAATAATGACGTTTTGTTGACCTTTCGATGACCCTCTTTTTTATTTAAATTCCTTTTGTTGTCGGGGATATACATTGTAGAATTTCTTGGGACTTTATCTAGATCAGAAATATGTTTATAAGAATTACATTCTTACAGTATTCAATTACACATTATCAAGCATTTTCCTAGGAGTTGGTCTTAAAAAACACTTAACAGTCTTTCTGAGACATTTTTCTTTTTCTGATTAAGCAAATAGTCTCTAATGTGAAGAAACATCTCGAGATAATCCAATAAGCCATGGAAATGTGTCCGCACAGGCTTTTCTAATCGTTGAGCAACATTTTATCGATAGGACTAGACGCTCAGTTCAAGTCAAGTTATAGGTTCAAAGTGCTAACACTTGAATAACTTAGTAGTTTGTGAAACTAGTTTCAAAGTCGACTCACAATCAACAGGAAACTAAAACGTTGAACTAAAGCGTTAACTTAGAAACAGATTTCGACGAAGTGACATAAATCACCTAAGAATCAAAACGAAGAAGCATCAAGATAATACCAGCCTATACGTGTGTCCAGCAGTCGACATATTTCGGCTGAAATGATGATGATGATGATAAATACCAGACCTTCATAAAAACATCATCACCAGGATTGCTCACTAATCAATATATATTCAGAGACATAGATATTAAAGAAGTTCTCAATATTGCTACTAATAAAAATGATAAGATGTATGACAAGCACAACATTACTCCTAAACAAGCCGCAACGCATTTGCGCAACTGCCAATTAATCAAATAGACACAGTAAAAGTTTTCCCTATTACTTATGAATCAAGGCAACATACCCTCACGGCTGCAGCAGCTATGCAGGCCAATGCAACTGCCCACGTGTGCAACACCTATCATCATATCGCGATTAGGAAGTAGGCAAGTTTATCACCCACGCTATCCGCAAATATGGCTTGAGAAATTAATAACTTGTAAGGGTTTGTACACGATGGGCTTGATGAAAGACTTGCTGATTAAGCCAAAGTTGACAATTAAAGTGATGCAGATTGAACGGTCACAGTTATTTAACCAAGAACAATACTTTCAAAATCCAACGCAGACGAGTCAAGACAAGAATTAAATAAGAAATTGACTATAGAGAATAAGTTTTTTTTTTTTTTTTACTATTGATAGGCACGCGTTTGACCACTATCTCACCTGATGGTAGCGTTTTAAAGTAAAAACGTTTTGAAACCCAAAAAAAACAATAGGTTGGATTAAGATGGCGTATTAAAGATTGGTTGACTTAAGACTGTAGATGTGCATTTGATAAAAGGCCTTGCTAAAGTCTATTCTTAATTGTTGCAAAGATGCGGAAGACTTTATTTAAAAGTGATCTTTGTGCAAAATGATACAAACAAAGCAAAATTAAATTAAATAAAAACGCAAACAATCTTCCTAAACTATGCAACATATTGGTTTTGGGATATAATTGGTGATATATTACGTAAACTGAACTATATGATTCGTGGCTGACCGACGTAAATTGATACAACATTCACGCATCTGTAAATTTCGCTGAATTTGAAACAATTATTACCAAACATGTTATATCTGATTAATGCTACAATCATTGTCCCTGAAATAACGTTATGTATCAAATTTTGAGCAAAAGATTTTGAACTTTTCATTGAATTAAGACAGACTATCGAAGAGTATTCAGACTTCAATGCAGTCAATGGTTTTATCTAACGTAGTAACTATTAACACAAATATCTTATGAACAAGCCTTACGCACAAAGACAGATTGTCATTGAATTGTAGATGAGTTTCAATCATAATATTGTGACGGTTTCCATCATAAAGGTTTTATTTGTCTTATCTTTCGATTATGGCTGCCAGGTGACCGTATGCTGCATCGTTAATTCAATAAACTTGCTCCCTGAGGCTTTGTTCATGGTTATTCATTTACGCTGTCATATTGGGAGTTAAAAGTCGCAGATCGTTAAATGCTTTGAGATACGAATTCTGTATGAGAAGTTTTGTTGCGGTTAGAAACTTTATTTGAATAGATAACTTTTAAAGGATTTTGAAAGCTGCTTTTCTTTGATTCTTTAGGATTTTTTCTTGTTAAATTTTACTCGAAACTTTCAAATAAGTTTTCATATTCTAATTCTAATAAGATTCTGCATAACTTTTCGTTAGTATATTGGACAGTATTTTCTAAAAGACGCTGGTCAAGGAATGATTTCTACATAAACTAAGATCTAGCCAGATCAAAAATTTAAATGTCGACTCCATACGTATTAATGAACACTAATCGTCTAAATATACCAACAAGGCCGAATTAATATAAGGATTTGTTGAGTTAAGGAGTCATTAAAACTGTGGAGTGGTTTATAGTGTTATAAATTTTAATTTGCCGGCACATGTGGTGTATGGCATCGGCAATACGTTGATTTAATTATTTATAATGGACTCGTTATTAAAACTGGGACTGGACGCAGTTTTGCGAAACGAAAATTCAGTTTTATGGACATGTTCAAGGTATCCCTTTAGTGGATAAGCAGGGGTGGTGGTTACAGTATCTTTAATTTTAATAAATGTGTTATTAATTTCGCTGATGAATTTAGTGGAGCTCCGTATTTTTCAACCAGCAGTATTTGCTGCCTCCCTTGTGTTTACATTCACACAAATTTTCGTCGTTTTCATGTAAATGCATACATCTTTTGTTATCAAATTTTTGCGTTTCACACTCTCCAAATACATCTTTACCTCAGCCATATTTCTATTCTCACCTCACACTTCGACCATCAACTTTGAAACTGCATCCTACCTTACCCAGCAAAACGTGTTTGGCGACAAGTGTGGCCATAAAATGTGGAATATTTACAGGAACACATTCTGGCCGAGAGTAAGGAGCTGGCATGGCGGCCGGAAGCGGACCAGCGGGACAAGAACGCGTTGTTCGCTAAATATAGACTGGAGACTATGTAGCGAATGTAGCGATAGATAGCTATCTTATTTTGAGGGTAGGTTGGGCTGCTGTACTGCTGTACGTTGATTTATTATAACTCTTTAGTTTATTCATGGTCTTAATTATATCCATTCAACTAAAGTTAATGTTCGGAAGAATTTGTCTCTGGTAATCAATGAATTCTTATTACGAATCAGTGAAATCTTCAATTCTTAAATGATTATCAGTTGTTTCATTCTAAAGCATTTTGGCGTCTGATTATTTATCAACGGTGTTTTTTGAAATATTGTTCAAATAAAGGGAGGAAGCTATGGTTCAAACTCTTGCTTCTAAATGATCAATATTTTTTCCATCTTTTCCTCAAACTACCTTCCTAACAACAAAATTCTAAACCATAATAAATGTAGAAACATGAGTAAATCTCGACGGAAGCCTCACATCTCTACATGGTCAACTATGTAGCTCAGACCATTTGATACAAGCCCCGACCACAACGGAAATCGCTAAGCCATTGACTTTTTCTACAGCCTAGTGAAAGGCATCTCGATGTAGCCTCATCAACTAACATACACTTTAAAAGGGCTAAAAAGCGGTTAAATGGTCAATTTAATATATTGGATGTCGTTAAAAGGTAGCAATTTTCTGGAATGGATTAGCCTGCCTCTTATAGGTAAATATCTGAGAACTTTTACATGTGTAAGCGTATGCTGCAGTAATCTTGTTTGGATTGTAACGAAGTTTTTTTATAATCAAGTCTCTATGGAATATCAATTCTATAGCTTTCTTAACATGCACTTGAAAATATTTCACTCAACAAATAAACGGAATAACAAAATCAATAAAAGAAACATATCCAAAAGGCAAGCAGGCGTAAAAAATCTCGCATCAAATCCAATTCACGAACAGACACTGTAATCTAAAAGAAATCGAAATGTCGAACGAAAATTGTTCGTACAATGTTGTAATGGCATCACGTACTATAATCGATGCTATTATGACATACACGAGAATTGCACCTAAGTATAATCCAATATTTATACCAAGCGTGATTGTAAGGCGTTGGGAATCCTCTACAAATCATTCTCGCATCTCTCTTCCGCTAGTTATTTATTGAATGACAAAGAAAGGGACCGAGCATCAAGTATTTTGTCTGTTCGTAGGTGTTCGGTCATGTTTGCACACCCTCGCCTCACCGCTCGACAGGTAAATTCGACAAAAGCAGTGGGAGTTTGTGTTTATTATAAGGAATACCTGAACGCAGGTAGAAATCATTGTACGGGCCCGTCTAGCGAATAATAGAGTTTTCGGAAATAATACAATGAATAAAGTAATTTATGTCGGCTTGGAATACAATATTTTACGATTTTCGGAAACGTTCGGTACCTGTATGGGTTTCGAAGGCGCCTCAACAATTGCTGTTGTGGATGTTGTTTCGTCTCGGTTCTCCACCTTGTTTTTGTTTGTTTTACGGGCAATTTGCGATTATAAAGACGTGTCTATCTGTACATCTCGGCGTTATCTCACAATATTCGTAGTAGCGGTACAGTTAATTGAGTGGTTGACTCATTACGACCGCTGATGTTAATCTACGCATCGAATGGTACAATAATGAGTTCATTTACCGCCGTCAGCTTATGAATATTTAAGCATCCTACATTTTCGTAGGTGTAAAAAAGTCGTGCTTTACGATCCTACTTAATAGCGTGAAGCGGACCTTATCGTGAATGATACGAACATCGTTAAGGGTAAAACGTGCACTAGCGCTTAAAATATTTAATCGTTCCATTAAAACATTAATAAATGAGAAGTTACGTTGCACAATACAGATCCGAGTATCAATAAAATCGGAAATATTGGGAGGTGTGAAATCGTGTAAAAGCACAAATAGTGCAGAATGTATCGTTACAATCGAACATAACTTTATAGATTTCATTGAGTCATTATAAACTTTGAACGAGCACAATAAGATCGATATTTCACTGTGAATTAATACTGGAGCCAGTGGCAGTATGTTTTGCGTGAATAGAATTCAGTGCAGTTGAATATACTGTGAAGCTGTTTGAATGCATTGTGGTACTAATACGAGGAATATGTTCAATGGAGATCTACCTGAGTTAGGCACCTGCTGGTAACGTGTAGGTAGGCCAACGTTTGTCCCAATATATGGGACAAGTTGGACAAACCGTAGCGCCGCGTGAAGTCGGCATTTCAAGACAAACTATTAATTCAAAACGACACCTCATTGGTTTTATTTAGCAAGACCACCTAATAGATACTTGTTGTACCTTTAAACAAATAATTTCCATGATACACGAATAACGTCTTGAATAGGAGTCATGTTCCGCATATTTTAATTTGAAATTAGTTCAGAATTTTATTGTAGTAAAGAATAAAGGTAATGGGGAGCATAAAGTTGTACTAGCATAAAATTTTAATGAGTCTTCATATGAAGTAGAAGCTTCATATGAAGAAGAATTATTATAGCTAAACCCATTTGGGTTTAGCTAGAATAATGCGTAAACCGTAGTTAACTAAGTTTAATCATACGGGATCTAGACTTAATAATGTAGCTTTGGAAATAACTGGAATGATAAATGATATAAATAGACATGGAGAGCTTCCCGCGACTCACATACCAATCCCCATTTTACAGCTGAAGAAGTCAAGAGCCAAGTTCAAGAATGTCCTTTCTTCAGTGCACCAGTTGTACTGGAGCGTGAAACCAAGAGAGTTTTGGTAACTGATAGAAATGAAGCATAAGAAACAAGCTGAAATGTTAATGAATGATAACGACCTCAACCCGTATACTAGACTGACAATAGATGGGTCAAGAACATATTGAAGTGGCCAAAGGAGAGTTGGTAGACCATGAGGACCAACGGCCTACAGATAGAACGAAAGCATGGACAGGAGGAGATAGTAGGATGCGAGGGGCCCAAGAAAATGGAGACTTGCGCACATCATTGGGAAAATCATACAGGTGAACAAAGAGAGACTAGAAGAAGGGACCTAGGCATTTAGGAAATAAGGAACCTCTTCAAATGTACTCGTATTGTCGATGCCTTGTCAGTCAGTCACGGAACTAAACACAGCGTTAAAAACACAAATATAGTCGAAGTAAATAGTAACACAATAAGCTTATCATGATCGCTATCTTTATGTGAAGTAATACGAATAAGATTTGATTACATTACCAAATTCTCGGTATTAGCTGACGTAATGTCGTAAACCAGTTTCTTTTGTCACGTAAGAAGATATGAAGGAGTCAATATTTATATATTGCTGTCACGGTTCTTATTGAATTGGGGTATGTAGTAACGCTAGGGGGAGACCTATGTCCAGCAGTGGACGGCCTTAGAATAAATGATAATGATCTAAATAGTCTAAATGATGATGATGTTGTTGTTGGTAATAAAGTAGAGATTGTAAGACTAAACGGAGCCTATCATCATCATCATTATAACAGCCGAAAGACGTCCACTGCTCGACATGGGCCTCCCCCAAAGGGTGGGTTTGCCATAATCGCCACGTTTGGCAGGCGGGTTGGCGATCGCCACGTTTGGCAGGCGGGTTGGCGATCGCCACGCTTGGCGATCGCACGGCCTTGGGTTCATTGAAAATCTTTAGGTGGAATTACTGATGAGGATTTAAATAAGAATATAACAGACGAAGAAGAGAGGGGTCCCGATGTCAATAATTAGGTAGTACTTTTCACATTAACGAAATATAAACGTACAATGGTTTGTTATCCCTAATAACAGGAAGATATCCAATGTTTAGCCCAGTAGGCTGTACCAACAGATATGTATTTTAACAGAAGGAAAATGTATAGTCACTAAAATCTGGTGTTATCCGGAAAATCCTTGTGAATCAGATTTTGATGATACTACATAAAGTACATAAAGCATATTAATACAACAAAAACCGGCCAAGTGCGAGTTGGACTCGCACACGAAGGGTTCCGTACCATAAACCTTAATTTTTATTATTTGTTCTTATAGCGGCAATAGAAATTAACAATCTGTGAAAATTTCAGCTCTCGACCTATTACGGTTCTTGAGATACAGCTCGCTGGCAGACAGACGGACGGACGGACGGACAGCGGAGGCTTAGTAATAGGGTTCCGTTGGATACCCATCGGGTACGGAACCCTAAAAACTATTCTTTCATTTTAATAATGAAAAAAGCAAAGCCAGCACAAGTGTCGGTTAACATTGTAACACAATCCTTGTAATTGTACTACGGCATGACGGTTACAATGGCTTACCAATGGCGATATCGTCGAATAAATGCCTCGTGTGCATCCATAATGAAGTGCTAGGACCGAATTACGTGTCTACCGCATGTTACCCAATCACCGGGCTTATGACGTGATCGTCCAATCAAATCTGTTGCAGGTCTGAATTCGAATGTGGAAAGTTTTTGGTTCTAATTTCGAATCTGCCTGGTTTTGGACTGAAAATTCATACGAAGTTCATATACATATGAATTTGTAACCTAAAACTTGGTTTATAAGGTCAATTTTCAAAAAGCGTTAAAATTCAATTCGTAAATCATTTCAAATATACCCCAGGCGCGATTCCGCCTTGGATATAAAATACGAGAATTGCGCCTCAGAAGGGCAATAGTTTTGTCAACTGAAACCATGAAGTAGTTTCAAAAGAAAATAGTTCAAAATCACTCACCTCACTTTCAGTCCAATCGATTAGACTGGACTTCTCCTCCAGTAAATTCTCCGAGCTCCGCTTCTCGTCTTCTCCGTCGCCCTCGTCTTTGAAGACCTTGACCTCATCAGTGGAGCCCAGGTCGTCGCCGCCCGAGCTCGCCGCCGAACTCGAATGAGCATGCGGCATCTTCACGAACCCAACGCCCCAACTTCCATTATCCCATCCTCTAACACCACAACCTATCCACTATCTGTCATCCATGACCACTCACTGAACCGCCATTTTGTCTGTTTCCAAATTCAAACTTCACGGTCCTTCGCGCCCGATTTTGACATTTGTTTATTCAGTCAATTGTTTTTTTTTTTTTTTTT
The DNA here is from genome assembly GCA_950371165.1 of Lacanobia oleracea. NCBI lineage: Eukaryota > Metazoa > Arthropoda > Insecta > Lepidoptera > Noctuidae > Lacanobia > Lacanobia oleracea. The sequence goes on from OX493414.1 coordinate 12,016,622, forward strand.
TTTGCTGCACTTAAAACGTAACTAATTTAGGCGATTGTTTTTTTTTTTACTAAACTAAAATGAGATCACAGATAACTTTTGTCAGGTTAAACTTAAAATGCCTAAGGTTGAGGTGTTCCGTTATATTTTGTGTTGGATTGCATCTGTAAAGAAGAAAAGACATCATTAGTGACATTTGAATAGCTTAAACGTGGTCTTGGGATCGTAATCAAGGTCTGGGTTGAATTATGTTGCTATACAATTTAGAAACAGTAAGCCACTAATTACTAACGTACACAATTATGAAACAAAGTTCTATATTACAGTTGGTGTCATCTTATTTGTATCTAGTTAAGGTTGATAATGCGGTGATCCGAATAAGCAATAAGTTGGCGCGAATTGTGGCTGTATCGCTGTGTGACACATCTTTTGGGTCAAGCTCCTTGTCAAGTGATCGTCAAGAAGTACTCCTGGCTGCGAGCCAAGTGACGCTAAGAAAACTCTCGGGAAATATTGAGTAAGGAACAATTCACGTAAATATATCGTTGTATGTATATTTTATCATGTTCAGGTACGGTCTCAGTGTATGATAATGACAGCAGTAACTTTTAAAACATTTTTGCATAGACTTTACATGTTTTTTTTCCAAAATTAGGGAGAAGTTACCCAAGTCGTGTGCTTGAATAAATGAAAGTTTTACTACGATAAACCCAGGACCAAAATGTTCATCATCACCATAACAGCCGAAAGATGTCCACTGCTGGACATAGGACTGCCACGCTTTGCAGGCGGGTTGATGATCGCAGTGTATCTTGTTGCGTTTTACAGAAAACGCTGCTGCCCATTCTCTGGCGAGCCCCTTAGTCGCTTCTTACGACACCCACGGGAAGCGACGGGATAGTATTATTCTTTTACGGCTCCATACGGCACCAGCCGACACCATACGGCAGGTTGCCAAATGTTCGTTCATTAAATCAGGCTCATATTTTCAGGTCAATCAAATTCTTTAAATGGAATAGAATAAAATGTATCAAACTATCTACGAGGACATTATTCGATCCTGATACTGTAGACACTGTAGTCCAAACAAGAATTTAGTCCAATAAAATTACACAAAACATGTTTGCACGGATAGTGACAAGATTTGATTATAAATCCTTTTATCAGGCTGATATCTTAAGATATGAAATAACATTATTATTTATAGCTTTATTAAGTACATAATGTATACTATAAGTGACCTCGGAAGTACCTACGCAATATTATCAAGTGTGAGCCGTCGATCACGTCCGATCCGTGATTATAATATAAAACACCTAAGTACTAGGAATTGTGTATTTAAATACACATCAAATAACCGTCGTTCCAGTTATTCTTAGAAGCCAACGACGATATAACCACTTAGAAGCCTTGCCGTATAGTAGATCACCTTAAAATGGGCATAACATCTTCATCGGTAAGCCAAACGATTGTCTTTAAAGGCATTAAGGTGGATGCTCCAGGGTAGCCCGCGAAATTCAAATATTTTTATGTTTTTTGCAATTTGCCGGTCAGTGTGAAGCTGCATGTGGACCAAATGCGATCTGCGACCGTAACGCGTATTTATCTAAAGAATTCTTCTTCTACCTGGCGTTAATCCCGGCTATTGCCAGGGTCCGCCTTCCTACTTAGCTTCCTCCACTTTGCCCGATCTTGAACATCCTTCTCAGTTAGGCCATTGGCTCTCATGTCGGACTTAACGACGTCCAACCAGCGCTTGCGAGGGCGACCACGGGACCTAGCCCCAAGAACAGCCATATTCATGCATCCCCGACCAACGTACTCCATAGGGCGGCGCATGATGTGGCCATACCATCGCAGACGACTCTTGCAGTTTTTCCCCCACGTCACGGACACCAAGACTACCTCTGATGAAAAAGTTGCGTATGCGATCGGATCGCGTTACGCCACTCATCCACCTCAGCATCTTCATCTCCGTGACGCGAAGCTCCTGGGTGTTCATGTTCATGTAGTTCGAAAGAATGAATATTTCAGAAATAATCATTCTTTCGAACTACATGAACTTAGAGGGCTATATTGATGATTAAAATGGTTATAATTCTTTAGATAAATACGCGTTACGGTCGCGGATCGTATTTGGTCCACATACAGCTTCACACTGACCGGCAAATTGCAAAAAACATAAAAATATTTGAATTTCGCGGGCTACCCTGGAGCATTCACCTTAAGGTGGTGCATGACTGTGATGAATGTCTAAAAGCGTAAGAAAAGATTTTTGAACACCCGCCACACTATTCCCAACCATTGCAACTCCTGAGAGCCAGAATGGGCAGTGGGGACCATCAGAAAACGCCGAGCCAATGAAGCTCGACGAGTCTCAGAAAACGTTTCAACTGTTTTGGATCCCGCAACGAAATTAATGAAGTATGAACTGTGTGAAACATGAAAATGGGAAGTAAAAGGGGTGGCCGCTAATTATGACTCCTGGCGTAGATAGATACGTGGATTAAAAAGACATGCAGCACCGACTCCAAAACAGCATAAAACGCGGATTATGGCGTTATATTCCCTACCGAAACCGTCAAATATTTACAAAAACGTCCAGATTGCAATCTACTCCATGTATATGGGGCTGATATGGCCAAATTGACCTGTCTGTCATCCATGCCGTTCCCGAACTGTTAGGCAAAGGCATTGTGCAAACAACCACAATTTGCTATTGATGGTTTCCGTGACATGTGACAGGGTGTGTGTGTGTGTCGAGCTTTATCGGGCATAGTTCAAACTCGGGGTTTACTATGTTTTATGAGTGGATGCCTGTCAAGACTCTTAAAACTTTCTGCTTGTATTCAAAGCACTCAATGTGTTTTTATGAGAGGCTTAATAAAAATTACCTTATGAATTATACGCCTGATTATAAATCTTCGTCACCTTGCGAATAGTTGTATCGTCTTCCATTATTAAGTGGTTACCAACATTCACTGTAATATATGTGTATATATATATATATTATAGAAGATATAGTCAAAATAAGCTGAAGTTTCATATTAGTTATTCAATGAAGGTTCTTAAGCAGCAAAATAGCAGCACCAAGATGCAAATTACCGAGACACGAGATGAATATCTTGCGATTGGACAGACCTGTGGCAGTACTGGAATTCTATAGGTTGGCAGTGCTAATATTTTCCTATTTTTTAGAAGAGTAAGCTAAACATCTAATTTCACCACCAATCAATTGACTCAGATGAAGTGATTGTCCTTTCTTAGTAGAGACGTGTAGCTAGCCTATACATCATGTAGTTATTTACAAGATCTCTTGACCTGATAGGTTATCTCTGACGTGACTCAAACGTGTGTATCAGCCTATCGGGTTTAGTCTATCATAAAAATGGCGACTATTGTCTGCTGAGACGTTTCTAACGATTTATAGGGTTCTCTAGAAACAGCGACTAGACCAGTTTTCTGAGGTAAATCGTTTTGTAGTAGATGATTTCCGAGATCCGGAAATCTCTTTAATTGCTTTCTCTCTTAAGATTGCGGGCCCAGATTCTACAGGCAAGAGACATCTGACATCTGTCAACGGTAGCGTAGCAAAGGCGACTTTCAAACGGTGCCGAAATGTCACTTGATGAGTGCCTCATATTTTGACATTTCGACAATCGCTATCACTAAATATAACGGCAGTTTGTCTAGAGCCTCAGGTTGGCCGCTGTAGACACACGCTGACCAAATAGAGTATCACTAGTTGACTCGCGCAACTTCGTCTGCGTCACAATTTTCATTACTGCCTCGCTTCTATTGGTCTTAGCGTGTGAAATTTTCACTGATTACGTATTTCTATTGCCGCTGTAGCAACAAATAATAAAAATTAACGTTTATGGTACGGAACCCTTCGTGTGCGAGTCTGACTCGCACTTGGCCGGTTTTTTTGTTGCTGGGTTGGAAAATCCTCATTCATGTGCTTCGCGTGGGGCGGGCGAAGGGGTCTATCAGACTCTTACTGACTAAAAACCACCCCGATGTTCCTTCTGACCCTTGGATCGAGGATCGTGAGAACTAGTGCGCCTTCCATGAAACCCATTACTACCTTACCAAAACTTTTACCACTTAAAGAGCTTATTTTTAGTTCGTGTCCATATGAGTAAAGAAGAATTAGTGCCGGCTGACTCAGAGGATTTTTCTTAACTTCAGTAGCTATTAGGAGTTCGTGGCTAAGTAACAAGAGCCACACAGGTCAAACTTCGAGGGTAAGCTATGCTTGCCAAGGTCGGTCTGTGGTGACCATCTATTGCATACCGAGATTCCTCTCAGCTTCGCAAAACACGTTAAGTTGTTGTTCCCGCTCCTATTGGTCTTAGGACTTAGCGTGATGATATTATATTATTTAGTCTATAGCCTTTCTCAATAAATGGGCTATCTAACACTGAAAGAATTTTTGAAATCGGACCAGTAGTTCCTGAGATTAGCGCGTTCAAGTAAACAAACTCTTCAGCTTTATATGTATATTATTAGTATAGAAGTATAGATAAAGCCCTCCCTCCCTACCATAGAAATATAAAAAGCAACTTGTTTATTATTTCTATACTCCCAACGGTGCCAGTGTGCCAGTGGATACCTTTCGCAGAATATGCCCCACCTACTTTCCTGTCCTTTATGCCGAACTACCTGCACCTTCCAGGAGCTAAATGTGGCTAACAACGGAGCGGTCCGAGTGACATACTGTTTGGACAAAATTTGAATAGTCTATTCAATCGACAAGAAATTAAGAAGAAAATAAAGACACCTTATCATCATCATCTTCATATCAGCCGAAATACTTCCACTGCGGGACATAGGTCCTCCAACTGTCGCCACAACAACCCGTCCTGTGTCTCGCAACCCTCACCAGGTCATTGGTTCATTTTGTGGGAGACCTTCCCAACGCTGCTTCTTCTGATACGCGGTCGCCACTCCAGAACTTTTCGTCCCATCGACTATCTGTTCTGCGAGCAATGTGCCCTGCACACTGTCACTTCAGTTTGGCTATCCTTCGGGCTATGTCGGACCTCTAGGTTCCAGATCCTCAGATAATGTAAAGTTAAGCAGTGATAATTTTCGTAGCCCTTAATGATTCCCTACAATGTATTTGTCAGAGGTTTAAACTTGAATTATTCAAGTAATATATCAATATCACAGTAAGGCAATAAGTTTATAGTAAGAGCCTATTGTTACAAGTTCTATCTCAATTTCAAGGAAAACATTAGCATGGTTTGTTTATGCATAGCCGTTTGAATTTCTAGCGATAGATTAATTAATATTTAGGTCATCACGATATTCGTTAAGGTGAATGCTCCAGGGTAGCCCGCGAAATTCAAATATTTTTATGTTTTTTGCAATTTGCCGGTCAGTGTGAAGCTGTATGTGGACCAAATGCGATCTGCGACCGTAACGCGTATTTATCTAAAGAATTATAACCATTTTAATCATCAATATAGCCCTCCCAGTTCATGTAGTTCGAAAGAATGAATATTTCAGAAATAATCATTCTTTCGAACTACATGAACAAAAATATTTGAATTTCGCGGGCTACCCTGGAGCATCCACCTTAAGTAGACACACCGCCCAAAATACAGAACTAACGTTATCCTGCGTAGGAGCATGCAATGCGACTGCTCCTAAACTAGGCTGATTTTTTAAATAGGCAGATTTTTGCAAAAAACTTACCATGAAGATAATGGTCGACTTGTGTTCGTTTTTAATTACGATTATGAAGTCGAGTAGAAGTGGTCAAACTCTTGAAAACGTGTACTTTCTTAAGTCTTCATTCACAATTTACCTTGTTAAAAACAAGAATATTTTGGAACTTTGATCTGTAGAAAAACCTACTAATTTATTTAATTTCGCAACAAAAACGTCATGTTTGAATCAAAATCTTTCACTCCAGGATGCAGTAATGACAAAGCGCATGCGTTCCTGCGCGGGCGCATTTGTCAGGTATGTAAGGTGTGAAGCGTTATGAATAATGGCGACGGACACGCCTCGCCTGAGCTATGCATGACAATACACGGATAGGGTTACAAACCAAATAGAAAGAATATAATATGACACGCGGAATACGATGACAGCTACTAAGTACTTATTTGTTTATGATTATGGACTAAAAAATTAGAACGGAGTTTTTTTTTTGTAGGTTTTGAATTTCGAACACTTTTACTGGTTATGTATTTGGTTGTTGAGATCTAAGTACCACCGCCTTCTTTGTTAATTTTTGGTTGTGAAAAAGGGTATTTTACTAAAAAAATCTAATTATTCCGTCTGATAGATTTCCAAAAAATATTCGACACGTATTTTTTCTTTTTTGCACGCATGACGTCATTTCGCTTGGTAAATTTGGTACATTTTTACTAAGCGAAATGACGTCACGCGTGTCTTCAACTCGCTGTATTTCCTTTATTTTTAGTTAATTTGGAATTGGAGTTCCGTTTTAGAATTTCCTGTTTTGAATTTCGAACACTTTTTCTGATCGTGTGTTCGGTCGTTTAGATCTCATATCCCGCTTTCATAATTGGCGCCTTTTCTGTTTTCCACGCCGCGCCATCTTTATTTTCACGAATACTTGATAAAAGTTAAACTCCACTCATTTAACGGAAGATTAATTTTACACGAGAACAACATCGCATAAGATTCGTGTATTGAATAGTTTATTGACCCGAAGGTCACGGCAAATTTTATCTTTTTTCTAATCTAATTTAATTACATTGTAAAGTTATTTTTGTTATATTTGTCCTGTTTATGACAAATGAATAGGTATTTAAGTTGATTTTATTGTAAGAGACATATACAGACATACCTACCTATCTACTTACATTATGTTTTATTACTTACTCCAGCTTGAACTTCAAAATTATCCTAGGAGAACATACTCCGGAGATGAAAATTATTCAATGTCCTATTCCAGACTAAATTTATCTCTGTGCCAGATTTTATCCAGTTCCATTCAGCCGTTTTAGCGTGATTGACTAACAGACATGTGTACAAAGTTTGGCATTTATAATAGTAGTAAGATTATTACAATAAACATTATAATTAACGCTATTTTTATTGCTGTAGTTATTTTATATTGCATCAGTATAATATTACCTCAAAAAATATAGAATTGTTTATTTATATTTTATCAGTAAAGTACCTGAACCCATTTTTTTATCGCTACACATGACATTCGCACAGATAATGGCAGATTTCATGATATCGTGATATTTCTATATATTTTCAAATCTAGGACTAAAATGTCTGATCAAAATCTCTGGTGCCTTGGTATACTGCTGTGGCTAAACCCTGGTATATTTGTTGGGTATTTTTTTAAATTAAACGTGGAATTCTTGGCTTATTCGAAGGTATATAATGCAGTGATTTAGACGAAAGTCATCATCTGCTTAGCCTTTTCCCAATCATATGGAACTATATTTAGACGAAAGTATTGAACGTATAAGTTTCTTTACAAAAATGTTCTTCTTCAAGTACGTTTTAGCGTCAAATTCTGTCATTTTTGCATACCTACTGGAAATATTAGGCCGAACTTTGTACTGTTTCTCAATTTATCACCGTGTTGTTGTACCTTTATTTGCAAAATAAACAATTGATTTGGTACTAACCACAGGATAAAGGTACACTTTTTTCGCATTTATTCTGGTTGCCCATGAGAGACGATTACTTAAAGCCAGTTTTAGATTATCGCAGACGCAAGCACAGATGTGTGGATAATCTGAAACGTAGATATTAATGATCTGTATCATTTATATTCCACAATTAACCGCACATGAGGAGTGGCAGACAAAAATAGCCGGTAAAATATGAGCTATCGCCGTGTGACTAAGATGTATGGCGATTTAAAAATATCACTCACAGATTTTTGCTTGCGGATTCCCTGGTAATAATACGGTGTTTGAATGGATTTTTTTCATAAGATTTCTCAATGCCTAGAGGATACTCAAAAATGGCGTAATAATTGTAAGAGTTTTAAAAAATATATGTTAACAGAGAAAGCACTACAGTAGCACGTGCACTCGTATTGCACGGTAAAGCCAGTGATTTCACGCCTTTAGTACAAACCACGACTATAGTACCATAATTTAAAGAGCTTATTTTTAACTTCACCATTCTCCATCGATTATACTTTTTTGGGTTCCGTACTCAAGGGTATCCAACGGAACCCTATTACTAAGCCTCCGCTGTCCGTCCGTCCGTCTGTCTGTCAGCGGGCTGTATCTCAAGAACCGTAATAGGTAGAAAGTTGAAATTTTTACAAATTGTGTATATCTATTGCCGCTATAACAACAAATAACTAAGGTTTATGGTACGGAACCCTCCGTGTGCGAGACCGACTCGCACTTGGCCGATTTTTTTACGCAAATAGTGTTTGTATAGCAAAATATTCTACGTTTCATGTTTAAATACATATAGTAGACAGATCATGTCAAGATTTTTACCGGTTGTTTATCAGGCCTCCAGCTTTCCTAGCTAGAAAGTTTAGTCAAATCTATTCAGTTCATCGCAGGATACTAGATGGAATACGCTACACTACTTATCATTCAATTCAATTCAAATGGACCGTATTTTATCGCAAAATGTAAATGCTACTACATTTTACAAGCCCATTGGCCGACAGAACCTTCGGCTCTGGTCAAAAGGGCCGAAGTTTTGGAGCAAGAGACAAAAATAAACGTAATATTACGATGAACTTTTTGAGTTTTAGACTAGTTTCAAGATAGTTTTAGTTATATATCTCGTTTAAGTTGTCTATTACTGTCAACATACTTTATGTTAAATTTAAAAACAATAATTCTTTTATTTAGATACTTGTCTACCTTGAACTGAATTTCATAGGGTCATTAAACTATCAACTTCGACCTAAAATCGACCTTCAGCCGGACACTACAAATTGTGCTACAGCTAAACAATAATACTTCATCTGAAATCTTTAATTGTACTACATTTTTGACGGCTAAGGTCGAGCTGTCAAAAATATGTCACATTTTTATCTTTGGAACAGCTTCAAAGACATATTTTTAGACGCTTAAATGTTTTTTAACGTTAATTATGATAAGTTATCTTCGTCTCTTGGCAACCCGATTAATTAATTAGTGCTCTGATTAGTAAATAAACTGAAATATTTATGTTTTTTATACTTTTTAATTGTTATCATCGTTGTGATATTTTTGTTATTGAAAATTTTCAGCCAGTTTTTTACTTTTGCTAATTATTTCGAAAAATCTTGTACCAATACGAAAACTATTGCTTGAACTCAAGTATTTCGACATTTGATCTGTCTATAGTCTTGATGGCTAACAAAACTCCAAGGAGTGGCTACCTTCATCAAATGACTAAGTGGAGCGGGAGTGAAAGACTCTTACTGACTAAAACCCATCCGTGTTCCTCCTAGCGCCCTTTGCGTTCCAGCACCGCGGTGACTCTTTCGAACAAACTCTGAACAAGGAATGGCTACCTACTCACCTTTTGGGCTACACCGCAGTCGGGAAAAAATGTTATAGCATTATATCATGCGATAAGAATTAGCAGTTTTGTGTAATATTTTATCATAGTTTGTTTATCAGTAAGTAGCATAGTTATGTAGTTAGTAGGCAGTTACTAGCTGAAGTTAAAGACTAAAATTTTGATTTTTTTTTGCACCAAGACTTAAACGAGTATAAAACGAATTAAGTTTACACACGTAATTACTAGTTTTTCTAGTCGTTTCGTCGCTATTCAATTTACTTCATCAATGCCAAACGCAGAACTAATCAAACAACCCAAAACTATCGTCCTTATGACAAGGGAATAAGATTAAAAATTTAGAGATTTTTTAAAGTGTGCACAAAACAGCTCTTTGCTTATCTGATTGATGAACGATTATTATTAATTAAATCACGAAGAAGTGTTTTTAGAAAATTAATTCTTGGAAGGAAAAAGTTAATCCGCTGAGATAGGAGTAATCATAATCATCTATGTATCGTTTGTTTAAACTTTTTCAACAGTTTTACGATATTTTGATAGCAAATGCGAATCAATTTTAATCCTTTGTGTATGTTAAAAGATTTGTTAAACACCAAAAAAGTGCGAATCAGCGCATAGACAAACAAAACGGTTACTAAGATAGGCCCGTCCTGATGACCATAACAGTTGGACCAAAAGTTGTTAGTACACTGTCAACAAATACTTAGTTCTCTAGGGCTTCCTTATTTGAAATGGAGTAAGTCAAAAGTCGAATCCCGTTTTAAACCAGACTTGGGAATCTTATTAAGTCTAATATTGCCTGGTTTCCTGCAGCCATATAACAATTTGTGACCATGTCTGTTATTGTTCTTATAAAATTTAGTTTATTCACCACAGTTTTGTCTTACAATCGGAAATCATATCGATTTATTCAACCGCGGAACTATTCACAAGTTAAATAAATCATTTTTTGCTAACCAATCAATCTACCGTACCTAATACATTACACAAACATGTTTTAACCAATTACTCGATACTTTATGAAAAATTCATATATTCTGTAGCGATTCTAATCGATTCTCAGGTCGATATCGTTCGCTCCGACTCCGATAATCGACATCGGAGTCGCATTCATTAGTGCGGCGGTACACAATGCAAACGTTATGGCTTATGTAGATGTAGACTGATTGTTGACAATCTTTTATGTGTGTGTGTGTGTGACATAGACCACGGAGAGAACTGCGCGGACATAGCCAAAACATCATATTGCCATGCACAGAACACGGAGAAGACTGCTTAAGGGTGCTCTCTCGAAAAGGCTTAAAAATAGTGCGCAGATGAAGCAGTTTTCCGTCGGCATTTATTAAGAAATTACATCTGTAAAAAATAGGTAGTAATCTACATGATATTGCACGTAACTTGGTTTAGCCAGAATTTATGTAATGGTATCACATAATAGGAAAAAAAAACACCAAATCACCTCCAAATCGTTGAGATGAAACCATTTTACTCCTTCATTTTTTAACAAAAGACAAAAAAAATAAATATCTACAGCTGTGCAATATAAACGAAAATAACTTGGTTTTGTTACTTTTTTAAAATATGTATTTGTTTTATTATAAAAAATTAAAAACACGGTTAGCGGAGTGGCGCGCCGAGATGTAGTTAGCTCCGTTTATATGCACAAGGTCATTGGTAAATATACAAGCCTTAAGTCACTACCAAAACTACTCATACAAACCAAGCGTGATAGTGAATGTCATCGTACACTCCACTCATAGACAATGACGGCCATCCTGACTATGTCATGTAACATCGTATCTTGTACTTTGAGCAAGTGTTGCTACGAACACAGTTAGCGCTGTATCTAGTTCTGTACTCTGTGGTGTGTAACAATGTTACTGTACGTGCGTCTAAGGAAATATTTAATACTTTCTTAAGTCATGCAAATTCATTTTGCATACGAAACATTCGTTCAGAATCAGGCTTCGATTTACAAAAGTTGGTTGATGACGTCAGTAAATGAAACAGATGTGCATTGTTCTGAATTCGAAAATTGTTCTTTATTTAATTTACTTACTTACACATTTTGTGGCCGGAGAAATTGTTGTCAAAAGTGATAAAATATAAAATTTCTTTTAACAACAATGCCCCGTTAAATCGAAACTTTATCGAAATTGCAAAGACTTGGACGTTTTATGATGAACAAGAGATTAACAACTTAACGCGATGAACAATTAATTTAACTGACTGCACCTAACTACTGTACATAAAATAATAATTAGAAATACCTACCTATATATTTCGAATTGTTATTATCCCTTTTAGCTCCGGTCATAGAGAGTAGAATTTATGTGTAAAAAATAAATTCATCAGCATCAATTTAAAAAGCCCTACTTTCTTGCTGGGAATAGGCCTCTCTTTTCTTACGCCAGTCCTTACATTTCTGTACCACCCTCATCCAAGTTTGCGATGGCAACACTGTAGTCTGCCCATCTCGCTGCCGGGCAACAATCATTATTTCTTGGACACCACTCAGTCGCTGCCTTACTCCATGTCGCATGTGGCCAGTCCATGTTGTTTGAAAATTAATTAACGAATATTAGCTATATACTCGATATTTTGAGGAGCTCGTGGCTAGATAATATCAGCAGCACAGGTCGATCTTGAAGGTTAAGCAACGCTTGCCAAGGTTCGTCTGTGGATACCGAGTTTCCTCCGTGCCTCGGAAAGCACGTTAAGCCGTTGGTCCCGGCTGTCATTTGTAGATCTTTGGCAGTAGTTACGGTTTGTCAGAAGCCAGCAAATCTGACTCCAGTCTTGCCAAGATGTACCGTGTTACCCAGTTAATGGGTTGTGTAGGTCTGGAAGGCAGCCGCTCCACGTAAAACACTGGTATTCGCAGAATCCGGTTTGACTGGAAGCCGACCCTAATGTAGTTGGGAAAAGGCAAGGCAGATGAGCTATATACTCGATTCGTACTTCATATGGCTAGAATAATAAACACTTCGATAGTTAAATTGTTAATTTCTAAAACCCATAAACGAAACCTTAACTCACCCTTCCTTAAAACTATTCAATTTTCAGCTCAAACACCATGAATTAACAGCTGAGGAATATTCGTCGTGTACACTGCGTGGACGTAAAAATTGCAACAAATGTAATTTCAACAAGTCTGTCAGTAAATAGGATATAACCTGAGCAGTAAAGTGACGGTAACAGTTAAACTGAGAATGGGAACTCGGTTTTTGTAATGGGATCCTGTTTAGGTATCTTTTTATGACGTAGTTTACGATTTTGCGATGTGAAACCATCTTGGTGAGGTGCGGCCGGAGTTTGTACTTTTTTAAAAGCATATAAATACATGTGTTTTTGCTTTTAGTATTTTTTTAAAGCGCAAATAGAGTCGTTTTCTTTACTTTTTTGTAACTTCTGTATTTTCTTAGTTGTGGTAAAAAAGTGAAATATAATAAATATAGATATATATATTACACCTTCACGAAAATACACTAAAGAATTATTTTAATTTTTATGCTAGCTTTAGCTATTTTTTTTAATAACCGGAAATGACACAATTAAAAAAACAAGTTCTTGTTTTTAGTCAACCCGCACTGCTAGGCAAAGGTTTCGCTCCCCCCATGTTCTGTCACCAGCCCTTCTGTCAAATACATTGCAAGTGAGAAAACCAAAATGATGTTTTAATGACGTCTAGTACTAATATTATCTAATCAGACGTGTGTAAACAGCGCTAAATGAGAAAATAATAGAAAAGGCAATTATAAAAATATAACTTTGTTAAAAAGTATAATCGAACATATGACGTTTTAGTAATATAAAATAATATGCTATTAAGTCGTAAAAATCCCACAGTATAATGACATCAGAGAAAACTGGTTCCGTTACATTTGGATGGTTTTATAACCACTTATGTATTGTATTATGTACATAAGCATACGTCATAAACGTCAATTATCGCAATAATAATAATTATTATTTTAAAATGTCAAGGTGTATTGTTTTTTATTATTTTTTGGATCGCTTGATCTTTGTTTTGTACATTAAAATAGTTTAAATCTATTTTTTATATTATGTTTAATGAATATTATGGCCTACTAAACTATCCGTCAATAAGCAAGTTCATCACTACATAATATTATCTCAGGTAGAAGTGAACCATACAAATTAGAAAAACATTAGAAATAGTTTTTCACAAAACTACCATCTGAGACCCAATAATTACCAAAGTACCTACTACTTTTAGTTTACTAAAAGTAATACTTTTAAAACTAGGTATAATTCATGTTAAACACAACAGATAACAAAAATGAACATGAAAAACGGTTTATCAACCAATAAAAGCTTATCTTACAGGATCAAAGAACTCAAAACTACCCTACCTCACAGCTTTTTAATATCCGCTTTGCTTACACTGTTTCAAGTATAAGTTAACTTTTACCACAAGAGTATGTTACCTACAGAGTCCTAACTTCAAAGAAATTGAACTAAGTTTCTATCGACTGCTTTATTTTTATAACATTTGATGTTAATTTTGGTTTCGTTCGACACCGGCTTCACCTTAAGTACTCTGACATTTAGGTTTTTCAAACTTATAATCGAAGTTCAATTAACATAACATAACATATAGTTTATTTCTCTCATAAAGGTACATTAGGTAATTTACTGATAACATACATTTTTTGCCTTACGGAAGAACCTTTGTGAGAGAGAGCTGGAGTCTGAACTAGATTCGGGACCTGTATGACAGATCTCCAGGCTCACACCCTTAAACATTTAACAAATTTTACGGCGTCAATCAGATTATACATAACATTATTAGCAAACAATTTTGATAGAGACGTAAGTCGATGTAATAAGTGTGGTTGGTGAAGGTATTTGTAATGCTATTAGTGATGTTATCAGTGTTGTTGTTGTGTTGTTTGGTTGTGGTAGTGTGTGATGGTGTGGTATCTATGTGCATGTAAGTCATATTGCACACTATACATTATTATTATGTTTTTTACTTTCTCGGGTCCCTCTTCCTAGAGACCCGGTCCTTTGGTAGGCGTACGAGGGGCCGAAGCCAACTCGCAGAGGCCTCTTTAGACATTTCAAATGGAATGGGACACCAACCGACAAAAGTATACCCAAGGACAATCCCCGGTTGGAGCAGGACTATTGCAGAATATGGAAACAAAAGATGAAAAGCTATGGGTTTGGCTGGTTTAGTGGACTAATAATCGTTTACTATGGAAGAACTATTGGCCCCTTCCTGACCATTATTATTATTATTATGAGCCTGTTGAGTCCCACTGCAGGGCAAAGGCCTCCCTTCCTTCTTTCCACTTCTCTCTGTCCGTTGCCGCACTCAGCCAATCTTTAAGGAGTCTAACTCATCCCGCCATCTCCTCCTGGGCCCACCGCGTCGCCGGTTCCTGTTGCTCGGAATCCAATCAGTTGTTACTTTTGCACACTATACAGTAAAGCAATTTTAAATTCACCATTAGCAACTAAACCAGTTACAGGCACTTTTGAATGGTCACTCAACTCCTAGTTGAGCAGTCAGAGAGCTGCACGTTTTAAAGTGAACATGGAGATGAACGTTTTGCAAGAAACTCCAAGGAAGCATCCTTGGAGTTTATTGTACGTTTCCCTCCATAGCGTATGTTAACAGCGTTGAACTTGATGTCAGTCAGAGATCCATACCGGCCCTGCTTTATTGCACACAACCCGAATATCAAAATGTTGTGTAGACCACATGTCAGGGTTGCGGAATTGGTTCGAAAGAGACACCGCGGTCCTGGAACGCAAAATGCATTAGAAGGAACACGGATGCGTTTTAGTCTGTAAGAGTCTGACACTCCCTTCCTGTTCTCCCAGAGCGGAAGGAGTCATTTGATGATTTCCCATCCTAAAAAAAGCGTTGAGAACAAACCTCGGTTTCTGTTTACTATCTACTCCATGCATTTGTACAGCGTCCAAGACTTGTTTCAAAGTAGTTAATATGCAAATATTGCAACGCATACTAACTAACAATGTGTTCAAGCATTGAAACCGAGATGTGTTTATGAATATTTCTTTTGAAATTATTGTGATTACTTTCGAGGTACTCGAGTGTAGAACACTTCTGTTAAGCTGTGTTGGAAGTTTTAAATGTTTTAGAAGAAATACTCGGAAAGTCGGGACTATTGTTTGTGTGTAGCTGTGAATTTTTTTGTGAACTTAGTTTTCTAAAATAAATCTGGAATAAATCAATTTGAAAATGTGTTTTTTTTTTTCTATTAATTTTTTATTTTAACTTTTTGTACAATACCCAGTGGTACATGGGCGAACTCCCTAACTCCGTCCCAAACCCCAATTTTAAAAAAAGAATAGCTATAATAAACTGTTATTGTTATGGCGTATCTTTGATTGAGGAAAATGTTACGTCATCCAGGTTATCTTTTGGAATTTTCGCATTGTAATTTTAAAGTCTCCTTTAAGAAATGTCATCTAATATTAGTTCAAAAATATTCATCAGCAAAGTATTAGTAATACTAAGAAAACATGCAGGTTTATTATTAGTGCGCTTGTCACTAGTACGTCAGGCAACAATTAATGACTTCGAGAGACGTCGACGTCCCGCAGATGCGATCTTGCGATTTCTCGAGTAATTGTACGACTAATCGCATTCATATGTCTTTCATACATTCAATTAGTCGGCGACTATTTTATGCAGATGACCGTATTTTTCAATGGAAGCTGTGAAACGCCTACACAATGAAATATTGCATAAAATAAACATTATTTTTTTATTTTGTGGTATGTAAATTTAAATGTACATCTTTATTACACTATTATAATTGTTATAAAACTACTAATTTAATCCATAATTCGTTAAACGAAAATAAATTATCAAAGATAACATCGTATGCTAATCAAAACTCCATATTTAAAATAAGCCCGCGCTCAAAGAACACGTGTTTTTTTTTAAAGAAAGCATTGACACAGGCATGCGTTTAGTATCGCGTTACAAATTCGTCACATTCTTTGCTCCTTGTCTCTGACACGACGCCATTTTGGTTTGACCCCTATTCTTTGCGGGTGCGTTCGTTGACAGATGTCAGTTTAGAATTGTCGTATGCAGCCCTAACTTCGTATGAATACAGTAGCATGTGGTAGTGTCTGGTTACAAGGTTGGGTCACGTAGAGACGATTATTAAAAAATAGTGGGCAGTGAATGGATGAATGACTTGAAGGATCATCGGTGGACACTCAGAGAATTTTCCATGCGAAGAAGGTCCATGCCCAGACTACTAACGCGCTTATTAAATAAGATTATAAAAACGCGGTGGGAACAGAAATAATTCTTTTGAACTTTTCATTAAAATAAAATCATAAAACTTGCAGGAAATGTTATCTTTGAGTCTGTCAGTGCGCAATAAACAGTGATATTTGATATACGGGTGGTCGTAAAATTCAACACAAGTTATTAGTAAGTTAGTCGAACTAATCACGGTGTGTGACGACAACGATAATAAAAACTTGAACTTGAAAGCTACTGTACTGTACCTGTACATACTAAAATACCTCAACTCATGAATAGGGAATATGCATGAAAAATATATTTATCATCTATACGGTTTATCTAAAAATATAATACTAACAGTGAAAATAGAATCAAAATTACTCGAATAACGAAGGAAATATAATAATTTTAAAGAAATATATCTGTCCCTCTCGCGAATATGCTGTTTTCTATGGCAGCTGTATAAACGTCATGGACGATGACGTCAAAGTTTAGATTGGACTTCTTTTTCTAATTGTTATCTTTGAAGCTTTATAACTTCATCGCTGATAAAGGTATTTAAAAAAATATTTCATGATTGTTTATTAGAGCTAATAAGTATTTCATTCTGCAAATAAAAAAATCGCATGCGCATTCCTTATTGCTAAGAGCGAGCTTTATTTGTACATCTTACATACTAAAAATACCAAAGAAACTGTCTGTCTGAACGGGTTTGGATGGAATTTGGCCCAGGTAGACCATTTCCTGATTTAGGACATGACTTTTGATCCCGGGAATAGGTTCCCATGGGATAGTTTCCTTTCAAAAGCTAGTAATATTATAATGTAAAAACTACTGTCATTTAATATGCATATGTTTAGAAACCACAGAGTTGACACATGTCAAAAAACGCAGTATCCCAACTTTCCACGCTCCGCTCGCTGTACACTCGTTACACTCGCGTGACAGTAACAGTGATAGCTAAACTAATATAATAAAATGGTAGATTGATTGTTTATTTTGGAAATTGAAGCCTCCATTTCCATACAATTATGGCAGAATGTTGCTTAAAATCTTGTAGAATTGACACTCTGTACTCTAGAGAATAATTATGACGAACATGAATTGGCCCTCAGATCTGATTATGAAAGATCTTTAACATAAACAATATTCTTGAATGTCATTAATTCATTACTTATTATGCCAGTACACTTTTTGTCACGAAAAAATGCACTGTTACTACACGATAGGCCACGGGAAGCGAAGCCGCAAACCACTGGCATTAAAATAAATAATTCCATAGTGCGAAGTCAAGTCAGTCGCACATTTTTATTTACATACCTAAGTGTGGGTTTACAATAGCGATTATTTAATTAGGCATACACGCTGTAGTCGTCACGGCTGGCACACACCTTACATTTTGTGCCTTCTAATGATTTACTTGATGAGAAACGTGTTAGTTCAAATGTTGCGTTCAGAACTAATTTTTGTTGTAATCTAATAATTGGGTTATTAAAAATAACGATATTGTGTATTGTTACTTTTATTTGTTGACCATGGATAATTTCAATTTTGATAAAAATGCTTTTTAAATGTGTCCGTAGCTGTATAAATACGCAAAGAAACTAAGTAAATATGTGGCCACAATTAAAAATACAATAAGCATTTATTGAATTTTTAATTGTGGCATTTTTAAGTCATCTAAAAATCAATAAATCAAATTCCATTTTGCGGATCAACATTTACAGCTACCGGCCGTGATACCTACATACCAATGGTTTTCCGTTAAAAATACCTACAGTTTTCTGCAATATACCTACACTGTAGCTACCGCCTACCGGGCACCGCCTTCGACCATTGGTGGTCCTACACGGATACGATGGACCAGAGACAATTTTTTTTTTTTTACTCACCAGATATTTTAGATAATTATGTTTGGAAGTATATTTACCTGGAATTCTTTACCTAGATATTGGTATAGTCAATTTTAAAATCATTAAGTTTATTTGTTAAATAAAATTTATGTTCTAGAAGCAATTAAAAGCTACAGGGGTATTTAAACTTATTTTTATACTAAGATTTTAATTGCATTTGCAGCTATGTCATTAAATAATCTAAATATAAAATATATTTCGAAGTACTTCACATAAAAGCTGCGAGTGTTTTTTTAGTAAATAAAAATATTAGTTCTATATAATTTAGAAACAATAGGATTCAATTTGAATAATAAAAGCGTAATTAGGTCGCTTAATAATAGTCGTATTATTTGCTAATATAGTAATGAAAGCCATCACAGCTTGTTTTAGGTCGTTAATTAAACTAATGTGTAAACTCAAAATAATAAGAACTTCTAATAGCAATAATGTTTCGTAACAAATATTACGATACGTTTCTTGAATATTTCTAAAAAACTTTCATTTTGTTTTACTTGTCAATAACCGAAAAAAGGCTGATCCAATTAGTTTGAAACATTCAGTTTCAAATTGCCGAGCATAAATATGAATACTAATAATACTATGAATATTGTAACGGGGAATAAAATGACATCAGTGTACGAGAAAAATATTTTTAGTAAGCGCGTATTTTTTACCATAGGTAGTTTTTCAACACAACCAAAAAAAGTTTAAACTCAAATAGAAATGGTTTATTTTAAAACTGATTCATAGTCAAAAATGTTTTTTCTATAAACAAAAACCAAACATTAGAACAAAGGGTAATAAATAATAACACATAAAATTTAATGGTGTCCCGAGAAACAATGGGTGCCATTTTCACTTTTTTTGTTCCGTCCTTGTGGTCCGTTAAGTCATAGGCAGGTAGGACTTGCCTTGAATGAGGCCTTGTTTGGACTCTTTAGTGCCCTCACTACATAAATGTAAGTGGAATTATCATTTTATACATTGCAACATTTAATGACGATCGTGGACAGTGGACCAATTTTCGTGCAAGAACTTGTAATAATTGCGTTGCATTCGCATTGGACGGGTGACATTTTTTTTTTCACAAAACAAAAACTATCAGGTTTCTCCTTTATTCTTCTACTATAGACAATTAAATTATTCCTTAAAAAACTTAAACCCTCTTCCTAAAATCCAGCCAGAATTCGCTTTGCCCGCCAATTCACACCACATTTGTCAGAGGCCTATTAAACCCAGTAGCGGGCGCCAATTACTGTGCTCTTCAGGCCTGGACCCTCGCAGACACCCAGGGGTAACCCGACCGAATGTAAAACACTTTTATTATACCCTTTTCGGTCGAAAGAACACGACTCTTAAAATTGGCTGTCGTTAAAACGCTAAACAGCATTTCGCCCGCGGCAAGTCTCGTGGTTTCGTTTTTGTTTTGATGAATCGTTTTGTAATTAAATAATTCATCTGTTGTATTGTTAGCTATATAAAATGTTCAGTAATAATCCAGTTATTCTTTATGGAAGATAAGTTACTATATCCAAATGCTTACATATTTCCTGTTAAGGCGCTGATTAAACAGTGTCCGTTTCAGATTTTTCCTAGAAATTTAAAAAGGTAAAGATAATCTGTACTTTATATCCCAACAGGCGCCGCTTACCACTATTAATTACACGTAATTACACATTTTGATACGGTCTTATCTAAAACGGTATACTCCTTGCATTTTGACACATACATTAATACTGTAAAGGCGTAAAAGATAACTCAAAAAAGTCAATGGACATACAGTCCAAACAGTATTTTTTGGAGATAAGTTTTGAGAGAAGGATAAAGGAAAATGGTCCTTTTCTGGAATTTATAAAGTTTAATTTTATATGGTGGTGTTGTCGGTTATAAAACCGGTTTTAAAGGAGATGTGCGTGAGCTTGTTGGGAAAAACGATTATTATTGTACTTATACGAGGATATAATGCGTCGGAATTCAGAGGGTTGACTGCGCCTAAGTAATTGGTAAGTAAAAAGAACTTTTTTCTTTGGCAAGACTTTGCCAATACTGTTGAAAAGTTAAAAAAGTTTGCGTGTGGCTTGTGAGATTATTAATTTTATGGAATAGACGGCTGTAGCTAACGATTTAACTAAACAAACATGACATGACTAGCCATTTTTTTTAAACCTAGCTTTTTTCTCTCAGCATTCCGGTGTGGCTAAGTCGTTTAAAAATGATACGTCATGCAATAAAAAAGTCAACTTCTATTTTAAACATTCCAATTAAATTAAATGCGCATTCTAAGTTTGAATTCTCGTGAAAATTATGATGCGACCGGATTTGAACCTTGCATGCATCCGTTCAAGAAGAATTATTTGACCTGTCACAATGATAATACCATTGAGTCCTTTTTCATTTGTCTTATTTTGTAGGACACTTTTTGAATAGTTAATGTACATACCTACGTTTCTATTTCCACCTCTTTCACATTGTCTATGTATGATAGAGTGAGATTAAAACCGTTTTCAACTACAAAATAAAAACATAGTGTGTTAACATCGAAAGAGTTAATTAAATGTGTGAGAGAGGTCCGATTTCAGTACTGAAAAGCTGATTATTTTGGCTTTGTATGGATAGGATAAGACGTCTACGCTTGCCAAGGTTGGTCTGTGGATGGGTGACCATCTTAACATAACGAGTTTCCTCCGTGCCTCGGAAAGCACGTTAAGCTGTTGGTCCCGGCTGTCATTTGTAGATCTTTGGCAGTCGTTACGGATTGTCAGAAGCCAGTAAATCTGACTCCAGTCTTGCCAAGATGTACCGTGTAACCCAGTTAATGGGTTGTGGAGGTCTGGTAGGCAGCCGCTCCACGTAAAACACTGGTATTCAGCTGAATCCGGTTTGACTGGAAGCCGACTCCAATGTAGTTGGGAAAAGGCTAGGCAGATGATGATGGATAGGATAAGACGTCTAATACCTACCTACTAAAATAGTACTTAAGTATTTGAAATTTCGCCGTTTTAAAACTTTTCAATAATATTTTTAAAACGACGGAAACATATACCATGGTAGCTTTATGCTTTTATTAATAAGTAGCTTTATTTCCCGTCTTAGCTCTTATGGCGTATGCGGCATACGCCATAAGCTAAACAGGAAAACCAAAAAAGTCATGCATTTTTTCGTGATAAAAAAATAGCCGAACAGTCGACAATAGTGTAGATTTTTTATCACTATAATGGAATTTTGGGAATCAAACCAGTACTTAGGTATTTCCAAAGGTTACAACTAATCAATTTGGCCTAACCCAATAATATATTTTTTTTTATAGATACTATTGGCAATAAATGATCATCTTCAATTGCTAAATCCAAGTAGGATTTACAAAAAAAGTTGCACCATGTTTTTTCATAAACGGTCATCGGGTTTCCCCTATCACTGTTTGTCTGTATTGTATCACCGTATTTGGACTTGAAATCTGCTATAGTTCGTTTTTTAATCTCAGAGACTAATTTGACATTTCAAGTGATTGTTTTTTTTAATACGGAATAATAGACAAAAACTTTAAACCTTTGAATTTAGAATAAGCTTAGATACGCAGCTATTTATTCTTCCATGTGTGTTTATTATTATTTTTTATCTTCATCCTTTTGTTTCAAACCGTTTTGAAGCCGGGTGCAATGTCGCTTTACTCATTCAAACTAATATAATGGCGTCCATTTGGCAGTGTACTTAGCACTGGCATAAAAAGTGGAAAGCCTATAGTTATCCGTTATGGCATCTTGTTGTTTTAACTGGAATACAGCTGGCTGTCACAGAATTCTAAATCTGCTTTTAATTATGTCCGGTACGGATTTTCAGTACTTCTTTCATTCTGAAGGGCAATTCTCGTATTCTTTAAGTTTCGCCTTCGAAAACTGACAAAATCACGTCTGATTTTCCTCTAATTTGACAAGTTTTTGACATGAATTGTCGCCGAAGAGATATTTCGACTGGAATTGAATGCGAACGGTTTTTTAAGTCCGAACGTTGGCTCATCCAACTCCTGCCTGCAATGATGAAAACTGAGCTCTTAGAAATCTGCTTCCATAGAAAAAAAAACAGGAGATTATATCTATGGCTGCATCCGTGGTTTTGAAAAAGTTGGAGGTAATTTTATTCTATGCTCACGTTTGCAAATGAAGGAGTTTTTGAATTTGGTTAAAAATATAATTTTAAATGGAAAATATCACCAGGTTATGATGAGTGATGACCGATGACCTAGAGGGGACTACGGGAGTCCATTTGATTGGATACGCGAAGCACAGGACCGGTCGATGTGCAAATGTGTGTGTGCAAGTGCTACGGACACACTACCTTACTAATTAACCATAATTGTTGTTATTTCAGTTGGTTTTGTTTCAATTATGGCTATACTTATTAATTATTTTAAATAAGCATTAGTTCAATCCAAAAACGTCTGCTGTTGGGCCTGTTGGACATAGGCCTTCCCCAATCGTTACCCTTATGCTACGTAGCCGTAGTATTGCAATTCTAGTTGACGCGCACAATTTTCATTACTGCTCCGCTCCTATTTGTCTTAGCGTGATGATAAATGGGCTATCTAAAACTGAAAGATTTTTTCAAATCGGACCAGTGTTCCTGAGATTAGTGCGTTCAAGCAAACAAAGAAACTATTCAGCTTTATATATTACTATTGATCAACATAACGTCTGCTGATGGACATACAGGCCTTCCCCAAGCGTTACCTATGTCCAACAGCAGACGTTTTTGGATTGAATTGGTGCTTATTTAAAACTATTGAAGCCAGATTGTTTAACAATTTTTTTCTAAAGTTCGTTGTCAACCAGTTTCTTCACTCTTTCGCCAGTATTTAAATTAAAAACTCGTGGAACGTTTTATTTTTCGACAGAACCTATTATTATCAAGTCGGATTATCAACATTGGTCTTACTTATTATAATTTACACGTAAAGTAGGTACTCTCGCATAGATTACGAAAAAAATAATTTCTGATTAAGGACCTACTATTTTTAGATTACCATCGGATTAAAATTTAAGTCCCGGCTTTGCAACGGATCTTGCACTTTATAGGTAGGTAAGGTACCTACTTTTTCAAATAAGGTTTTTATTAGTAAAAATCACGTTTGGAGTAGAGTAGGTCTATTTTTGCTCATTGCAGTCTATATTTACAAGTTTGAATTAATAATCTGTAAGTAGTAGAAACAGCAAAGGACAGGACATAGTGTTGCCCTTGACGAAAAAAAATTGGCGCGAACTTTCGACATCACAATTTTATTCAATTAGTCACCAAATACAATTTTAAACTTTGAGGCCTTGGAATAAGAACTATCATAAATTTCTTGAAATGCATTTGATTTTTAGTTTTCGCGTGACTTTTTTTGGACGTATCGTAGAATCTGTTGGTTCTAGGAAATGCTCATTACGGGCGTCGGGAGACAAAATTTATATCTTCACGGTTGATATCGCATGTATGCTTTATTTTTATTGCTTTTTTCCATTAATTATAGTCATAAAAGAAGGACTTATGATAAAAACCAGCTTCTTTACGATCTATCCTGTTCCTAAGGCGAGAAAGTCGTAAGTCGTTAAAATAACCTTTCATACGTTACATGCAAATGAATTTTCACTATGAATAGAGGCTACAATCAGTCTAGAATTCCACTGGTACTACCTATATACTTAGACAGGCATTAACCTACGGGCAGAGTGACAAAGAACGAATACGTGGTCCGTATGGTAATCATAAACCAAGATTAACAGCCCTACCATGAAATCTCACTCGATGACAGATCGAAATCAATTTGAATTCCAATGACAAACTATCCGAACGCAACGATTTGAATTCCGAAGAATGGAAATGTTGAAGACCCGAGCCTATAGGTCGTAAACGTTTTGTAGGTACTAAGTTCGTGTGGTTGGTACCACTGGGAGGTTGACGTTTTTTAGTAGGGTGTGAAACCATGTTGTTGGTCAAGGGTCCTAAGTTTTGTAAATTGTAATAGGACCAGCAATATTTAGGTGCTTCTGAAAATATTATTTTTAATTACTGGTTTAAAAGATGTATATTCCTTGGCATCCCTATATCCTTTCAATTCTCTCTACCATTTAGGTCATCATAACTGGTCATTCAAATACTTACGTTGAACTAGCGTTTAATACAGTGTACACGTTTAGGTCCTGATTATTAGAATTGCTGCAAGTCATAATTCCTGTTTTTTTTTTTTTTACGATGTTTTATATTAGTTGCACAGTATATTTGTAAACGCATTCAGTATTCCGCGTGTGCTCAGAGAACAACACGAGCGCATTAACATTCTCAACTCTCGCGCAGGTTCTCATAGCGAGCCGCACGCGTTTAATAGCTGTCTCTGTAAATGCGACTGACTGGCTTTTGATATAAAAATATAGTCTTTTTATTCCATTGAGGAAAATCCTAGTTGTTTGATACTACTTAGTTTATATAATTATTTATACCACGATTTTGTTGGTTTAACTGTTGATAATTAATCTAAAATTAATAATTTCATCTTGTCATTATTAAGTATGCTAATATGACTATGAAGTTACAACTGAACACTAAAATACTCGATTCTATCGTTTAATTACTACTACTACTACCAATATAATTATTTATCAGTCGTTAAACAAACTATTAACTACTAAATCAAAGATTTTATAGCAACAAAATGGGCATTCTGAATATAACAACAAATAAAAATAATTAGATCCAATAATACTCGCCGAGCGTAGGAAATGCGATTATATGAATAATTCATTTGAGATAACGACCAAAATAAGACGATTGTTCGCTTCTGAGAATAAGTGTTTAGATCTCTTTCCCGCGCAGAACTAAGAACACCGACGCGACAGCCAGCTTAAATTTTTCCTAACCAAATTATGATAACGTAATTTTTAAATAATAAAGTTTTCAACTTTCACAGGATTGCATTTTGTTTTTATATTGGAAATATTTACTAGCAGCAGCGATGAAAATGCATAAAAAAGCTTTTAAAACTCTAAAAAAAAGGAACAAAATTCGGTTTTCGAACAGGTCGCTCGTAACCCAGAGTTGTCGCGTTTAACTGCGCGCTATAAAAGAAGAAAAAATATTGAAATATATTTTTTATTTAAAAAGAATAAAGGGGTTATAAATAATATTCTTTTTTTGCTCGCAACGCGCGGACACCGCTTTGAGAAATGGTTGGAGCATCGAGGATTTCGTCTGAATGAGACGAGGATTTTGTGTAAAATATTTTTCGACCCTCAATAACCTGTTTAAGATTGATTAACTATTTCGAGTGGCGTTTTCAATATATATTTAGATAATTCTCGGGTATGGTTATTTGTTTGAAGCTATGGTAGAATGAAAATATTGCATGGTCATCTACAAACTCAGGAATTAAGCCCATTAAAAGCCTTAATTCGAAAACTTTTATAACGTCGTCGTAATCGTAATATGTATAATTTCGTTATAATAAACTATATTTTTATTAAGGACATCCCAAGTTTTTCATTAAGCAGGTGCGTTTGCGCACATTTGTAGGGCTATTTTGTTATTTATTGGGGTCTCGCTGGTCATAAAAAATAAATGGCATTACAATTATCAACTTTGTTCCTCACGAGTTGTCATTTTAGTATTGCAATGAACATTTCAATAATTACGACGGACATAGTAAAGTTAATTAATAGTTCTTTGGAAGCAAGTTCATCGTAAGCAGGTAGGTATATTATGCCATTTACAAAAGGGTGAAATGTATTGGAGTTTACAAGCATTTACTAACTTGTCGCGGAGAGTGACCACTTTTTGTATCATCATTAAATGAGGGGTTTTTTTCAGTTCTTAGTACCTTTTCACTTGACTCAAATACTTGTTGTTTAATGATATCGATTACAGACAAAACCAATCGTTCTTATTATAAAAACTTGTTTCTTAGGATCATATTTGACTTTGATAATAATGCGTGTCAGCTGCCTACGAACACTTATTTTAAAGTTACGATTGACAATCACTGTTACATTTACCTTTTATAAAGGGTTTAGTCTATTAAGTTGGTACCTTTAGCGGCCACTGTCTTGATGAAAACTTTTAAGTACTATCCTTCTGGATAGTACTTAAAAGTTTTCATCAAAACGATTGAACGACTACTTGTACCTATTGTAAATAAAGGTGAATAAGTATTACTTTATTGAAGATAAAATAAAACCAAAGTAAGTATTCTAAGTTCATTTATGTAACATTTTTATCTTTACCAACTAGAGGTGATTAGATGGGCATCGTGCTTTATCAACTGTGTTTTTATTGCCTTTTTTATGACACAGGCATTTGCATGTTCAACCAATGGCTGGTGCGATGCAGTAAGTTACATTTACGACCGCCAAACGTGAGTTTAGAAAAGCGTGTAAGCAGCATGGCATGTGTCCAGCTCAGGCAGTCTCAAATGGATGCAAAGTTCATATTTCACGCGGCTACATCGGTTCACCGTCACCGATAACGTATTAATTACGTTATAAATTACTCGACACACTTCCCGACAACTGATAACACACCGACGGCGCCAAATGCACATAAAACACCACAAGAAACGACGGATGTGACTAGAAAACGTTGACGCCAGCCAGTTCTGTATATGTAAACGAAAACAGAGACGTGTAAATAGCACGACTCGCCACCCGCCGTGGCCGCAGCGTACCGTCGCGAAATCTGTCACCGATTATAAAAATACACTAAACGATCTCAGTGGCGAAATTGCAGGCCAGCGACCCCTCACTGATGGGCCATAATTAATCGGTCGGCACATACCTAAACACGACGTGCATTGCGCTGTCCACGCGCCTTCAAACTCCAAAACACGTCGAAAAACGCACACCGTTTGACACAACACGCACGTTACATACTTGTTATCACACACTGTTGTCGCTTGTTGCACTCGCGATGCACGTAATGTGGTACACTGGTCATTATTTTGTTTATCGCCGGCAGTTTTAGTAGTTGTCGGCGAGCGCGTGATACGGTCCGCGGCCGGCGGAGAGTCGCGAGTATACTGCACACAACAATGGAGCGCGGCGCGCGCGAGAACGAGCCGCACGCACACTGGCGCGGAGCCACTCACACAGTGGCCAACGCCGTGCACCGACGCGCGCTTATAAAAAACCAACGATCGGTATGCAGACGTTCGGTTTGAGCAGGTCCTCGGCTTGACGCTGTTTTCGTCTGCGGTCCAGGGTTCCCGAAATACTTACAACACTCTCCACACATTTTTATTTTACGGGAATAACTTTTTTTTTAAAGTTAATGTTGTTAAGTACTTATAAAAATGTGGAGGATTTCTTCGTTATTGAGAAATAA
The DNA here is from genome assembly GCA_950371165.1 of Lacanobia oleracea. NCBI lineage: Eukaryota > Metazoa > Arthropoda > Insecta > Lepidoptera > Noctuidae > Lacanobia > Lacanobia oleracea. The sequence continues at coordinate 12,044,594 of OX493414.1, forward strand.
TTAGTGTTGTTACGTAGAATGCAATTTTGTTATTATAAATACATTTGCTAATTAATTATAAGTACCTATTTACTTAAAATAGATTCAACTTTAACATTTAGTTTTTCAAATTTTACCAATTTTGGACAGTAAATAAACAGTAGATAATTCTAAAACACAGCAGAAAAACAAGTTGATATTATTTTTTATCGTGTAGGTACAATCTTTAGATTAAGTATTTATTTATTTGATAAATTCACTTTGAAATTTAAAATTTTAACCTAATTCGAAAGTCCGTAATATCATTCGTGAACCAAACTGTAAGATGTGCACAAAGATAACCTTCTCAACACAACACTTAACCGTACTATTTCAACATTTTATAAACCACTTTAAAATAAACAATCACTCATTCAACTCAGACGAAGACAATTTTCTTGAAAAATTATAATTACGAAACTACACGAGTCTGGGGAGAAATTCCCACATGGCAACATTAAAAACAAAAGAACGGCAGTCAGCGAACCTTGAGTGGGCAGGCGATACGATTCGAGCCTGCGCCCGAGTCAGCGCGCCATGTTGCCGGCGGGGGAAGCGGGACGCTGCTATACAGTGATATTTGTTTTTCGCTCGCACGCTTGTTAGCGTTATTGCGTGCCGTAACTATACTCGTCAGCGACTGTACCACACACCCACACGTACGCATTGTTATCTTACACAAAATTTATAACGAGCAAGTCGTATTCGGTCCCGGTCGCGGGCACTCCTAAATTCTTTGCGGAAGGGGTTCATTTTTTTTCTCATCTCGAATCCTTACGCCTCAGTTTCGCCGGAGGCTAAATAAAATTATAATGATCGCTAATGTTGATAGTTTGTTTTGTGTGATTCGGCTTGTTATTTTGGCAACACTGCTAGTTTTGGCGGGCTCCGCGTTGTGAATGGTTACTATGAATGGCGTGCGTTTAGTTTTAGCGTGTTTTAGTTTCGAGATTTTGTATACATGTGTTGCAAAGTACTTGTAGTAGGTATGTTTGTGTAGGTATATTGGTATGCGTGGGCCGGTTGATGCCTACTGTTTTCGATACCTACATTATCCTTTGGTGTAGTGTAGGTAGGTAGGTTGCAGAAATGGTGTGGTGAGCGGTTCGGTAGGTATTTTATTTACCTTTGGAAGTGAGAACTGTCTTTTTATCTTTAGACTGCATTTCTTACGCATAAAATCTCAAGAAGGCGTGAAACTCACTGTCCTGTTGTTTGATTAAAGCAAATTAGGTGGATTGATTTTGGTTTCGGAGCCAAATCAAGTTTTAGAAGGGTAACTAAGTATTCCGATAATAATAATAATAATATAATAATAATAATTCCATTTATTTGTATAAAATGTGGTAGAAACAGATGTTACAACAATATATTTAGTGCAAAGACACATTCTGCCATTTAATGGCATACAAATATTAGTCTATTAACTTGTTTTTGTGCCACTAAAATAGTAACACTCACTGTACACGAATAATAACAGTTTCCCGCAATAAATTCTGGAATTCTACAGAAAACAAAACCAATATAACCTTATTATACATATAAACTAAAGTTTAAACACACATCACAAATCGTAAGGCAACTACATTAACAGTGTTTTAGGTATCAAAATACCAACTATAATAAAACTACAGTGCATTCCTGAAGTGATAGGATGGACATGACTTTTTGTTGAGAAATTCGCTGACTGAATAAAAGCATTGCGATATCAACCACTTTTTTAAAACTGCACAGAATTTTTGGTAAGGTAATTCAGTTATCCAGATCGGTAAAGAGTTGTATATAAGTGGCGCCATATATACGCAGCTCCGTCTGAATAGTTCTATCCTGGGTACAGGGATCTTTAATAAATATTGAGTAACTTTCCGTTTGTTAAAATTGTTTTTAGCTTCAAAAAGTGAAGAATTAGCTTTAACAAATTTTGCGATTTCATAAATATATATGCAAGTAACGGTAAGAAGCTTGTGTGATCTAAACACTGGTCTACATGATTCAGTCCAGTCCATGTTAAAGATAGTGCGAATGCATTTTTTTTGAGCTATCAGTATTCGTGAAATTTCAGAAGAATTTCCCCAAACAATGATGCCATACCTGATAATGGAACATATATAAGCATGATACACCATCATAGCAGTAGGTTTGGATGTCTCATCTTTTACTTTTTTCAAAGCAAAAACAAATCTATTAATTTTCATGCATATTTCATCAATGTGTTCTTTCCATGTGAAATGTTCATCCAGTGTTATGCCAAGAAATTTAGTTTTGTTTACTTGTTCAACTAATTGATTCTTATGAGATATTTGAAGTTTGAGACTTTTACTTTTATGTGTTTTAAAGTTCAATATTTTAGTTTTTTCTACATTTATTTTTAAGTCATTGCTTTCTAACCATGTGATAATTTTATTGAAGGTGTTATTCATGTCTGACTCGTAAGTTTCAATGTTTCTGCAATCTAAGATAACGGTTGTGTCATCAGCAAAAAGAATACAATCTTTTCCGACTGCTTGGGGGAGATCGTTCACGTATACGAGAAATAATGGTGGCCCTAAAATGCTTCCTTGTGGTACACCAAATTTATTATGTCGAGGTTGGGAGTCAAAATTGATAATACTGTTAATTTTATCATCGAATTTAGTTACTCTTGTGATCTGACTTCTATTCGATAAATAAGATTTAAACCATTCTAAGGCTGGTCCTCTAATACCGATTTTATTCAATTTATCGATGAGAACTGAATGGTGCACAAAATCGAAAGCTTTGCTTAAGTCTAAGAACAGAGCAGATGTTGTTATTTTATCGTTAATATTATTTAAAATCGATTTGACCAGATTAAACGCTGCAAGAGAAGTTGATCTGTTTTTCCTAAACCCATATTGCTCTTTAGCAAGAGCATTGTACCTATCAAAAAAAGAGAGAATTCTCTTATACATGACTCTTTCAAAGACCTTCGATAGAATCGGTATTAGCGCAATAGGACGGTAATTATTTTTATCGGTTTTAAGGCCTTTTTTATGAAGTGGCTTTATTACAGATACTTTAAGCTTTTCCGGAAAACAACCTTGCTCTAACGACAAGTTGATGATGTAAGAAAGTGGTTCTGCGACGTACGGAGCGATGTTTTTTAGAAGGTCTGTAGTGATATCGTCATAGCCGGCTGCTTTGGTGTTTTTTAATGTTTTTAATATGGAAAAAATTTCAGAAGGATTTGTTGGATTTAAAAATATGCTGTTGTCATTGCTTTTAATATTACTTAGACTGCTGAAGTTGTTTTGAAAGGATGTGTTGGTTTCAACGATATCGATAAAGAAGTTGTTGAACGCATTTGCGATATCAGAGCCTGATGTAGTTACATTCCCGTTGTCGTCTATACTATTTATATATTCACGTAGAGTTTCGTTACCAGTGCTCCTTTTAACAATATCCCACGACGCTTTACACTTATTTTTGGATTGTGCAATATGCTTAAAATTACATGAAGATTTCAAGTTGTTAATACATTTTCTTAATAAGCTAGAGTATATCTTAAAACTGGTTTTATTGTCACTTGTCTTGTTTAAATAATATTTGTATCTTAACTTCCGTTTAGTGTTACTACTCATTTTAATCCCCTTTGTTATCCATTTTAGTTTACTGAATTTGAATAGTTTTTTTACTTTGATGAGTGGAAAACACAATTTATAGAATAAAGTTAACGTGTCATGAAAATTTTCAAATGCCTTATTCGTGTCAGAAATTTCATAAATTTCAGAAAAAGATAACTTACCTATACAATCAATAAATTTGTTGACATTGTCTTTGCTTTGATCGTTTAGGGACATGAAGTAATAACCTGATATAGGTTTTTGATCATATTCAAATTTAACTACCTGTGCTGTGTTATGATCAGATAGACATACATTATGAGTTTTACTTATGATATTTGGAATGTTACTGATGATGTTATCGATACATGTATTTAATCTGGTGGCCTCTTGAATGTGGCACCGCATACCATAATTAGAAATAACTTCTTTGAACATTGTGCTATTCTTGTCTTTGTGCAAGAGGTTTATATTAAAATCACCAGCAATTATTATTTTACTTTTTTTGTGTTGAAGTTTCAGTAGAGTTTTGTTCAAGTTTTCAAAAAATATGTTTATGTTGGATGATGGTGTTCTATATACACATAGTATGATTACACGAATAGATTTGATTTCAAGCCCGCAAATCTCGAAGTTTTTATTTATGCAGAACTCATTTACTTCTTTTAATTCTGTACTTTGGAGGTGATTTTTACAAAGTATGCACGTTCCTCCTCGTCGCTGGTCAGGTCGCGAGTAAATGGCACCAAGATAATAATTATTAAGTTTCAGGTACTTTTCTTCCCCTTTAACGACAAAATGTTCAGTAAGGCATATTACATCAATGTTTGAACCAGATTCACGCATATCATTAATAGTCAATTCTACATCATTGAGTTTGTTTAAGGCCCCAGCAATATTTTGATGAAGAACTGAAAAGCAGCTTCTATTATGTTTATTTTTATTTACGAAAAAATGGTTCTTTACTTACCGTTATGTTCTCTGCAGTCAAGTTTATAGGCATGACTTGTGGTTTATCAATTTTACGAAAGTAATAAGGAATAGTACCTTTTTTTGGTTCAACTGTGCTGGGTTTGACTACCCGATATGAAGCAATTTTTGAAATTTCCAGTTTGTGCTCTGAGTCTTCTTGTCTCGCCTTTAAATCTGTTTTATCGTTGTACAGGAGATATTTGTTGTAGTATTGAACGACGTTAATTTTGTGAATAAGTTCTTTTATAACGGTATTGTGGCTATGCCCCTCAATAAAATTGCAGTTTTTATAATTTTGTGCAAGCAGTTTCAATTGATAGTTGAGTTTAGTCTCATTTAGGAATGCATTGTACTTAACGCTAACAATAAATATATTACAATGTTTCAAAATCTTAATTACGGCAGACATTTCAGCCATAAATTTTATTGGGTTTGAGTCATTCATACCGGTCATTATGACTACGCTGTCACTTTTTGTAAAGTTTTCCGTAAGTTTATTACAACACAACAAGACATCTTCTGTAACCGCGCCTGGTTTCCTCATCCCTGATATGGTGTATTTCTTTATGATAAATTTGTTTTTATTCTCTAGTAGTCCTTCAACTATACCTTTCCCTTGGTCATCCGACAGAACAAGTATGTTTCCATTTGTTGATTTGAGATTTAAATTGGCTTTAGGTTTTTGTTCTCGGTGTAGAGTCGTCTCTTGTGGGTTATTATGCTTTGCAATTGCTATAAAATTAGTTTTTGTTGAATCTTCAGTAAATTTTTCTTTAGTTTTATGTTCTTCTCTTAGCATGTCAGTAACAGAACTGCTAAAAGACGGTTCAGGTGTATGAAAGTTGATGTCTAAATCTAGTATTCGAGCTGATAGTTTGCTTTTGTTTGAAAAATATTTTTTAGACTTTCCTGTATAACATGATGAGGCAGTACTTGTGCTCGTGTTATACATTTTCTTCAGATTCTCCGTTTTGAGCTTTTCATCAGCTAATTGTTGACGCAATGAAGCATTCTCTAAACCAAGTTTTTTCATTTCAGTATGCACGCTCGATATCTCCTCCTTAAGAATCTCAATAGTATTTTTCAGATGTAATGTTTCATCACTTTTAAAGCGTGTCGATAGATCGATCATACTTTTGACACTCAAGTTTGATGACAAACTGTCCACGGATTCATTAGAGAAATGAGAAAGAGAGCGTCTCATGCGGCTTTTTCTGAAAGTCACGTTATTGTTGGGGGTTTCCATGGTTTTCAAAAAAATGTTTTGTAAAATATTCAGAATTTTTTTTTTTTTAATAATAACTATGTTTTGTAAAATAATCTTCAATAAAAAGTTCCAAAACAATCCAAAAAGTTAAAAGGTCCTTGTTAGGATTTGAACTCAGAGTACGACGTACAATTTGGCTTGACGCCTTACGCAATGAGGCTACACTGACACTTACGATGTATTGCGAAATAGATAGAGGTATTTATACGCTTTGTTCTTTGTAACAAAAAATGGTTTATCTTTGTTTCTATTGGTCGAGAAATAGCGTCGCGCGTCACCACTTTTAAATTATTGTTAACGGTACAGTTATTTGGAGATTTCACTTCTATTTTAGTTTTATGCCACTATGCCACTGTTTTGTAGTGTAAAATTGTAGGTTTTATTGTTTATGTTTTTGTTTATACCTCGGTTTAGCCGCTATTACTTATTATAATGCACAAGTTTGTTGGTAATCACTCTGTGAGACGCTGTTCTTTTATAACGATTTTATTCACACATCACTTTATAAACTCCTTTGCAAACAATAGATGGTGATTATCACATATAATTCAACTGATTTATTACACAATTAGACTGTTAAATGAATATTTTGTATATTTTACAATAATTCGAATCCGGAGCCAATGTTGACGTGACAACTAGCGCCACCTATTTTTCCCGTATGATACCGATACATAAGTAAGTACTTACTTAGGCACTTACCTAAGAAGTGGCGCCTGTAAGAAATTAAGGTGTTAAAGTAGAATATCTTCGTTCCTTTCAAGGACCGTTAGCCCCAATTGGGGCCAACTAGTATTGTCTTTCAATTTTCTTGCGTGCTCGATGACTCACGAGTTAAGTACTTCAAAAAAGTAACACTAAAGTACCTAACACACTACCGTTTTACAAGATATTTAGGGGTCCTATACTATAGCAGACAACATCATTTATCTAGGTACTCGCCACTAGTTCGTACACTTTCTAAGCTGAAGCTCACTGAGCTAATTTACAATAATGTAGATATATCATCAAAGAGGAGTTTTATCGTAAAATAAAAAAATACTACCTACCAATCTGTTTATGCCAGTTTAAAAGTCTGGGAAACTACAATGAGAAACCCACAGGTCCGTCCAGTTTGAAATAAAGGAATCGAACCTCATCGAACAAAACAAACCACGTCGCCGTCGTCCCGTCGTCCCATCGTCCCGTCGTCGAGTCGTCGCGGATGGATGCGGTAATTATAATCAACTATTAATTAGGTAGGTACCTAGACTAATTGAGTCTCTATAATAAGCACTGCCTGTAGACGATGAGTATTGTGCAAAAGTAGGTACCTAATAGGTATTTTATTATTTATCGTTGTGGTCTCGTCATGCACTTGCCTTTAGGGTTGCCAACTTTTTTTTGTGGGAGAAATCTAGTATTTTATGTAAATGAATAGATGGACCGACTAGAAAGCAGATGGACCGACAAAAGTGTAGATGGACCGACTAAAGAGCAGATGGACCGACTAGAGTGTAGATGGACCGACTAGTTGGGAAAGCCAATAGTTTGCGTCATTTGATCAACTAATCGTCTTCTAGTCGGTCATTTGATCAACTAGTCACTACCAGTTAGCCAATAATCAGTAACTTATTAACTTGGTGTAGCTGTCGGTATTTATATATTTACCTATAGGGCGGGGATGGAGTGTGAAAGTAATTAGCGACGCGCTATTATGGTAGCGGGTTCGATACCCGCTTGAAGAAAATAATATCGCTTTCAATTTTGCAACGCCATTAGATATTCAATACTTTATTGCATTCCTTAATTAAGTAAGTATTACATATATGGTATAACAAGTTAAAATATAATATAGACCCTGGGTGCTGTCGGGCACAGTAAAATTAGGAGAGAGGAAGATGCTTAAATTTTGATCCGCAGATGATTTTTCAATGGAAAATAAAAAACGTACTATTGACTAGCAATCCGCCCCGGCTTCGTACGGCTGCTTATGAGAGTTACGAAACTTTCTCATTTATAGCTCTTTCTACAAGTAAAAACAGTATAAAAATCCGTTGCGTGGTTTCGAAAAAGTAAGAGAAGAAACAGACAGTACCGGATTAAGACTTTTTGATGCCCTAAGCATTCCACGCCTGTGGTGTCCCCTATTCATTAGTACAGAAAAGGTAAGATATGCTAACACATGCAGCAAGAGCAGGCAAAGCAAGCTCGAACAGTTTAGCACTCTGCCTTTAAAATCCAAATCTGGTAGTTTTTAGACCAAAAATGATTCCCCCCCTTATCTCCAAAATTACTGAGCATATTTACATGTGACGAAAATGCAATTGGTTCGGAACCCTTTGCACGCGAGTCCGACTCGCATTTGGCCAGTTTTTGTAAGTGCACGTCTCTTTGAGTCTTAAATTGTAACTAACACTTTGCTGACTTTTCGGAAAGCTTGCGAAATTTCGTCCCTCTTGACCAGAATAATTACCTAGGCACCTGCGACCTCTAATTCCTGTAGTTTATCTGTTTATGGTGCCCCCCAGACGTGATGCCCTAAGCAATTACTTAATTTGCTTATGGGGTAATCCGTAACTGGAAACAGAAAAGCAGACAACTGGTTTGTTTTAGATACTCTTTAGAAAATGACAATATCCCTCTTCTCTTCTCCAATCTAGGGACAAGACATTCCATAGTTGCGGAATTTGTTAGAAAGAGTTACCGCGGCCCTAGAACGCAAAGGGCATTAGGGGGAACACGTTAGTCAGTAAAGAGTCTGACGCTCCCTTCCACTCCGCCTAGAGCGAATGAAATCCCATTCTTAAAAAACAAGACACATGGCACATTTGCAGACATCTATAAGAAAATGAATGTCACGGTCTTCTTAATATCTACGTCTATATCCTCAATCTGGCAACGAAGGTCTTTGGACATCCCACATGTACCTCGGTACCTATGGGAAGTCCACGTAACACGCTCCACGTACTTTCACGGAGACGAGTACCACCAGCCAGCCCGACAAAATGGATCTGGTGCTATTTTAAAATGTGTAACGTTTGAACTGCGTTTCCACCACAGACGTGCGAAGATGCGGAGCTAGGGGTGTGATTATTTCCCGGCCCTCCGTAGACGGGGGAAAGCGGACGGCGAGCATTGGGTGGCTCGCCGTCCGATCAGAACCAGGGGGGCTACTCTCTAAGCCCGAAGTCCGTAGTTTCGGGCTTAGTTCCGGACGTATTCTACTCCGTATCGCCTACAGACTTACGATTAGTCCTGAACCCGAACTTAGAATGAATGACAACACGATTTAAGGTGAATGTTACGGGTTGCTCATTGCCATTTTCCGCGAGATGGCGCTGAAGTCAACATTTTCAGTATTATTTTGTTTCGAGTGTAATTGGAACAATAATGGTGCGACAATCGGATATTCCACTTTGTCGAAATTAGTCAAAATACGGCATAAAACCCTTCTGATTCGCCATACTTCACGAAAATTATATCTAACTCGCTTATAGTACCGTTTACACACACATAGACATGATTGAAAGTATGATTTGAAGTATGGCGAATCAGAAGGGTTTTTATGCCGTATTTTGACTAATTTCGATAAAGTGGAATATCCGATTGTCGCACCATTATGTCTGCGACTTAATATTGTTCCAATTACACTCGAAACAAAATAAAACTGAAAATGTTGACTTCAGCGCCATCTCGCGGGAAAATGGCAATGAGCAACCCGTAACATTCACCTTAACAGTAACTGTCAAATCGTGTTTTCTTTAATTCTTAGTGGTTAGGCGATACGGAGTCGAATACTCCCGCAAGTAAGCCCGAAACTACGGAGTTCTTGCTTAGAGAGTAGCCCCCCAGGCCCCGGTCAAAGACGCTCTGTGTTCCACGGGCGCCTCAAAGAGCTGTCGGCATAGATGACGGAGCACGCTAGGGTCAGTGCCTGCCGGGGTGTGGAACCCGTTCGAAAGAGTCGCCGCGGCCCTGGGACGCAAAGGGCATTGGGACTAACACGGATGGGTTTTAGTCAGTTAGAGTCTGACCGTCTGTCCGCTCTGGGCCTCTGGGTGAAGCAGGAGGGGGCTCCTGCTTCACCCAGAGGCCCAGGGGAGGAGTCATTTGATGATTTCCCATCCTCCATAGACCATGTGAGGTGGAGAAACGTGCTGTTCATTTTCATTTTCTGGTAAAAAAATTATGGGTTTCAGAAAAACGTATGCCACCAGTTGGCGCCACTTGAGCCAGAGGACCTCATACATACCTATCTAATTTATGACTTTTACATGATTTCAACGTCTAGGTATTTGATTAACCTATGGTTACCCGGGTGCAATAGACGTCGCGACGCACAACAATTGAATAGTTTTATTGTAAAATAATCGGTGGTCGCCATGTTTTTTGGTCGATGGATAGGATATTAACACTGCGTTTAAAAAAAAAAGAAGTTTAAACTGCGCGATTTGGTAAGTATGGCATGTGGAAAGCCTTTATGCTTCCATTTCCGTTGACGCCCAATGGCACACACGTGTGCCGACGACAAACCACAGGTTAAATATCGGAAAAGGTATCAATGGACAAAAACAAAGCGTTTTGACAGGTGCTTGGACCAGAGGCCTCAGGACTGCCACCTGGCGCACGGCATTTTTAAAAATCCTTATTATCTTGTCACTTCATATGATAGAGAACTTTCCACAATGAAAAATAAAACAAACGTCTTTTATAATACGCACAGCAAAGGAGAGGAACTCTCTATCTTCGTCTTTGTTTCCGAACGAATTTAACCCTAATCTCTTCAAAGTTAGAGTGAACAGGCTTCTTCTGGGAAGCTCACTTCATCTTCGACTTTGTGTATGTCACCTCTGCCTCTGACCTAGACTTAGAGTCAAGAGCAAACCCAGCTCAAGCAAAAATAAAAAAAAAACCAGCTAAGTGGGAGTCGGACTCGCACACGAAGGGTTCTGTACCGTAAACCTTAATTTTTATTATTTGTTGTTATAGTGGCAATAGAAATACACAATCTGTGAAAATGTAAACTCTCTACCTTTTACGGTTCTTGATATACAGCCCGCTGAAAGACAGCCGGACGGACGGACGGACAGCGGAGGCTTAGTAATAGGGTTCCGTTGGTTACCCTTCGGGTACGGAACCCTAAAAAACCAGCCAAGTGTGAGTCGGACTCGCACACGGTGGGTTCCGTACCGTAAACCTTAATTTTTATTATTTGTTGTTATAGCGGCAATAGAAATACACAATCTGTGAAAATTTCAACTCTACCTATTACGGTTCTTGATATACAGCCCGCTGAAAGACAGACGGACAGCGGATGCTTAGTAATAGGGTTCCGTTGGTTCCCTTTGGGTACGTAACCCTAAAAAATAAAATATCCATTGCCTACCGCATTGTTGTACCTTCGCAAAAGGGCTCAGTAGTCGCGGTTGGAGTTGGCAGTTGCACTAATTATTAATTAATTACGTACCTACTGTACTGTACTGTAATACTACAATTGTCTCATCAATGCGGCCCTTAGAATAGTGCGGTCTCTAGTCTCTATACAAAACTTTTAAATTACTCTCGCAGCTGGTGCCCATATTCGTCACACAAGACCATAGCAATGCTTACTATGGTCTATGGTAAGCGCCAATCAATGTGCAATAATGGTATTTTACCTACATACATTTTATTGACTTTCTTGAAAGCACTTTAAGCCGTTGGTCCCGGCTCTCATTTGTAGATCTTTGGCAGTCGTTACGGATAGTCAGAAGCCAGTAAATCTGACTCCAGTCTTGTCATGAAGTATCTACCGTGTTACCCAGTTACTGGGTTGTGGAGGTCTGGTAGGCAGCCGCTCCGCGTAAAATACTGGTATTAAAAAAAAAAACCGGTTTGACTGGAAGCGGTTTGGGGTTGAAACTCTTGGACCGTGGGGTCCGAGTGCTCACGTTTTATTCAAGAGCTAGCTAAACGTTTAGTTGACACTTCGTGTGACCCACGGTTGGCTTTTACCTCGGACAGAGGACAAGCATTGCCATACAACGTGGCAATGCCGCCAGTCTTTTAGGCTCACTTCCAGTCGACAGCGATGCAGACGAATTTTTTGACGCCATGTTATAGTTAGGAGTTTTATTTTCTATTGTAAGTGTAAATAGATTGTTATTTAAATAAAGGATTGTAGGGTTAATTCCAGTGAGAAGTTGGGAACTGAAAAAAAAGACAGCTGTACATAAGTAGATAGTCCTGAATGAACTTCTATTTCATCCTTTTTGTTCTCTGATACTGATTGCATCATAGATATAATAAACAAGGATTGCTTGGAAGAAAAATTAATAGTACTTAAATATAATAAAATAATAATAATTAATATAGGTACACTAATATTATAAAGCTGATGAGTTTCATTGTTTGGTTGAAAGCGCTCGCTATTCTCAGGAAATCATCATCTGCCTAGTCTTTTCCCAACTATATTGGGGTCGGCTTCCAGTCAAGCCGGATTTAGCTGAATACCAGTATTTTACGAAGAGCGGCTGGCTACTAGTCCTCCACAACCCATTAACTGGGTAACACGGTAATTCATGGTAAGACTGGAATCAGATTTATTTGCTTCTGACTATCCGTAACGACTGCCAAAGATCTACAAATGACAGCCGGGACCAATGGCTTAACGTGCTTCCCGAGGCACGGAGGAAACTCGGTATGTTAAAATGGTCACCCATCCACAGAACAACCTTGGCAAGCGTTGCTTAACCTTGTAGATCGATCCGGTATTATTATCCGGTTTGACTGGAAGCCGACCCCAATATAGTTGGGAAAAGGCTAGGCAGATGATGATGATGATATATATGTATACGCTTTGTAACATCACGCTACGACGAAAAATGTAACACAGCCGAAGTTGCGCGGGTCAGCTACTCCTGTTTACGTAGGCTAATCTCCTTGCTAAACTCTGATCTTTTAGGACCTCATAAAAGTAGGAGTGGTCGCCTCAAAACAGGAATACAGTCAAGAGAAATACACATAGTTTTACGCAGTTGCTGCGAACCAAGCAAGCCGGCTATAAATCGAATCCACGGCTAATGTCAAACGTCATAAGTTTCAACCCGAACACGTAGGTGTCACAATAGGTCCCTTATAGGCCTGCCACAAGCGGGGAGACAAAAAAGGGTAGGTAACTATGTGTTTTAATATTAAACTAGACTAGATGGGTTCCTTGCGCTACTGACATTTAATACTGCTAATATTAAAAATGCGAAAGTTTCTGATGATGGATGAATGTTTGTTACTCTTACACTCTCTGTTATTTATTGTACTAACACTATGAGTCATTGTTGCTCGCAATAAATAATTTGATTTGATTTGATAAGAACGCCTGAAAGGATCTTTACGAAATTCGGCACAGAGGTAGAATATAGTCTGGAATAATACATAAGATATCTTTTTTCGTCATTCACACGGGCGGAGCCTCGGCGACAGCTAGTTTTAGATATATTCCATTTAGCTGTAGGCTTTCCAGGGTTGCGGAATTTCCAGAGCGGGAGGAGTCATTTGATGATTTCCCATACTTAAAAAAAAGGGTTGCGTAATTTGTTTGAAAGAGGCACCGCGGCCCTGGAACGCCAGGGCATTTGCATTAGGAGGAACACGGATGGGTTTTAGTCAGTAAGAGTCTGCACTCCCTCCTACTTCACCCAGAGCGGTGGAAGCCACTTGATAATTTCCCACCCTTAAGCGGCTTAAAAGGCATTACAGTTTGACCCTACTTTGTTCAGGAAAACTCCACATCATTCATCATCATCGTCGTTTTTTGTTCATTTCATTAATTCTGAAAATGATTAAAACTGAAAATGATTAAATTTATTATTAGGATAGCTTTCTTTTTTAAACTTTCAAATAGGTACAGCATTCAAGAAAAAAAGAAAATGCAGTTAGAATTTTTTGAGAGGCTAAAACTTAATTTACCTGGCATACTCGGTTTAAAATTTTCATTCAGCTCCAGGTAGATAATCCAGGCAATATCCCTTAAGGTGGTTGCTCCCAGGTAGCCCGCGAAATTCAAATATTTTTATGTTTTTTTGCAATTTGCCGGTCAGTGTGAAGCTGCCCTCTAAGTTCATGAAGCCCTATAGAATGACTTTTTCATAAAACAACCATTCTATATGGGGCTTCATGAACTTAAGGGCTATATTGATGATTAAAATGGTTATAATTCTTTAGATGAATGCGCGTTACGGCCGCGAATCGTATTTTGTTCAACATACAGCTTTACACTGACCAGCAATTTGCAAAGAACATAAAAATGTTTGAATTTCGCGGGCTACCCTGGCACATACACCTTAAAACAAAAGCAAATTGATCTGACTGGCAGGCCTCATTATAAAGGATGATGGATGTAGAACCCCAGCATGGAAGCATCATTCATTATGTATGCCACTCATCTAGTAATATCCTGTCGAAAGAAGTAGCTCTACATTGTTATGTTTAGCTCTCTACTCTTCTAACTGCCGGCTTTCAGTCTACCCGGGTTCAGCTGAGTACCAGCATTTTATTAGGAACGACTGCCTGTCTGCACATTCCAGTAACAGGGTACCATCGTGTGGGCAGTAAGCTCACTAGTGTCAGAGTTCCTAAACCGGCTAAAGGGCCTCTGACTTGGGGTACCATGGTTTCCCTTTACAAGACTGGTGTGAGATTTTCTGGCTTCTGACTATCCGTAACGACTGTAAAAGATCTTCAAATGACGAAAGTCTTAACATGGTTTCGGCGTCACGGAGGAGTCTCGGTGTTTCAGGCCGCGGACACGAACTCAGCAACGCGGCGCGGGCAGTTACATTATACATCTCTGCATTTGACGCGACTACCGCTGGCGCGCTATGATGGTCATCCATCCACATATCGACCTCGGTATTTTTAACCGACTTCAAAAAAAGGAGAAGGTTCTCAATTTTTTTTTTATATTTGTTACCTCATAACTCCGTCATTTATGAACCGATTTGAAAATTTTTTGTCTCATCTGCAAGGGTATACTTCTCGATTGGTCCCATTGTTACCATGTCCTACGAAAATCGAGGGCAACCCTCAAATTTTATAGGCACATACAATTAATGTTTTTCATGAACTTTCTAACGCAATTCAGATATTTGTGCCTGGTAATCATCATCTCATGTTGCTGAGCTGATGATGAAAGGTATAAATTAGGATCTGATGATGAGATCCCATGAAAAATGTTTGTTCAGCGATACTTTAGCCAATTGTCAGCCGATTTGGATGATTCTTTTTTTGTTTGATTGAGTATTTTCCTGCACTGGACCAGTCCAGGAAAATACACGTTTCAATTTGGTGAAGATCTGACGAAGAACTTCGGAGGTAGGCAACGGAACTCTTCAATAAATGATAGCAGGGATCGGGATTGCTGAAATCGCATGTTTTTTTAGTGTTTACACCAGTTCTTAACATAACATTGCGCCGGTACGCTGTTAATGGGTACGCAGGTACCTAGGCACCACCAAAAAGTGAAAAATAAAAAACTTTTTACAAAAAATACAACCGACTTCCAAAAACAAAACACTACAAGGTACAAAATAACTTCGGAAGAAAGAAAAAACTTTAATTTCTGAAGTCGGTGTCAAAAAACGAAAAACTAACCAAAAACACCGACTTCAGAAATTAAAGTTTTTTCTTTCTTCCGAAGTTATTTTGTACCTTGTAGTGTTTTGTTTTTGGAAGTCGGTTGTATTTTTAGTTGCTATGTTTAGGTATTTCGTTTCATCGTTGTCACGGACAAATGAAGTGGCAAAAACTGTTAAGTAATATTAAGTTACATCAAATATTTACTTGTCAAACGAGTCTTTCTATAGATATCAATCAATAGATCTATAGTATGAGATAATACCTACTTAACATTTTTGTGTTACCATTTTATGAAGAACGAATTCCCTGATCGCAATTTATAGTACTACTTAAAAGCACTAGATTTTCCCGCGGCTTTGCTCTACTGGCCTATCCCAAAGGAAACTTGCAACTGGTAGCTTGTAGCACTCAGCAATTTGGTTGGTTTATTTATATTAGTAAACAATATCTGATAAGTACTTCCGGTTAGATAAGAATAAGATTATTGATTGAACTCTGGTTTTGTTATTTGATTTGGTGTTGCTATTCAGTCCACCAAACTTACCAACTTACCATACTTTTTTCCCAAAAACCTTTTTTTTATTTCATTTCTTAATAAGAACCTAACTTATTAATATAAATTACACTATGTGCAAATGCGTATAAAAACAAAATATATCATTGGGCATCAAAAAAATAATCCACATCGCTGTCAATGACAAAAGTGGCCAGAACACTGGCAGCATTTCCGCGTTGAATGGCACTGCTGATTCTTTGGCCGAAAAAAAGCCCAGCCCTTTGGTCACGTGAACAGTCGACAAGTTGTTTGCTGATGTCCTTAAAGACTCGATGCGCACTCGGACCCCAGGGGCCCAGTGTTTCAATGCCAAATGGCTCAAATATATAAATCCCCATCAGGTTGTTATATTTGCGCATATATATATCCCCAGCACAGCCCGCCGTGCTGGGGATGACGCAAGAGAGAAGATGGGATGGCGCAAGGGTGTCGACACATGTTGCATCCCACACCAAAGGCCTACCTACCAACCTTCCAAGGCATTATGACCTCATCCCACCTGGCCTCTTCCCATCGTCACATGCCAAGCCGTTAGGTTCTAAAACAGCTCTCACCCCGGCGGCACACTCATATCGTATGCAACGCAACATACGATACCATACAAAAGCATTGCATACGTTGCGTACATGGGACCAGTTTGTCTCTCGCTTAAGACCTACATATAATCCGTCCCCATTCAAAAACATCTCAAAAAACAAAACCGCTACGACAAGACGACAAGTCGCAAAGTCGCTTAGCGTGCAGAGAGCCTACGGGCGTAACTCGACAATGATTTCATTAGAACGTCGGCGGGTCGCATTACCAGCGATTACGATCTGTCGCAAGTCGCTGCGACCACGTGATTGCTCCTTATTATAACGAGTAACAATAGTACTAACTGTAACTGAAGAATTTGTTGACGGTTATGTGCGCTTGTGCAGTGATTGCGTGTAAATTGCGTTAATTTGTACTGCAACTCATGTGACGTTACTGGTCCTAAATTACTCTGAGGCTGATAAGAAAGAAAAAGAGTTTATTTACGTCAAGCACACTTACTGCATAAACAAAAAAAAAACGAATAAAAACATGTCTCTGCGTATCGATTGCTTTTAAAGTGGTTGCCTATACGCGAGCGCAGAGAGCTAAGGGCTCTAACTACCTTGTTTTCATTTCTTGTCTCTCCCAACTCTCCCAGTTATCTAGCCCCTCACTTTCAATACATTTGTGCCAGCCACAATCTAAATCTACGCTCATCTAACAACCGTCTCCTTCAATGTCCCACTCACCGTACTGACTTTATTCGCTCTTCTTTCTTCGTTCAGTCTATTTCACTTTGGAATGCGCTCCCCCAAGAGATCAGGATGGCCACCAACCGATTATCCTTCAAAGTTAAAGTTCGTGAACACATTCGTAAGAGGTTGTATCATATCAGTTGTATCATCACAGCGCCAATGTTTCCCACTAACTTATTCGCCTTAATTGTTTTAGTATTTCGTTTGTTTATTTATCTTGTTGATTTGTATATTTATTATATATTTATATTGTATGTATGGTTTGTATTTGTATATTGTTCATTATTGTATTAGAATCGCTTTAAATTTTCTTTATTGCACCTACGACTATTCTCTGCATTACCCAAAGGTTGACTGGTAGAGAATGCCTATATTAAGTCCGCCTCTATACATTTTTGTGCTGAAAGTGTTTAAAATAAATAAATAAATAAAATTAATGAGTTATGCATATTGGAAAGACTGCGTCACATCCCCGCAAAACGGCAAATAAAATGTACCTACTTATTCGATTTTTTAATAATAATGTTTAAATTTTTGTTTTTCCTAAATGACTATATATCATTCTAGTGTTTGGGTGCTTGTAACAAACCATGCTGAATTTATTTAAATAACAAACAATATACACTTAAAACAGAAAATAAAAGTCCTAACTATAATATTATGGCGTCAAAAAATTCGTCCGCATCGCTGTCGACATGGAGACTGGCGGCATTGCCATATAACGTGGCAATGTATCTCTACCTACACCTTTTTATAACCTACAGATATACGATTTATGGCGAAACTGAATAAAATTTTGTCTACTTTAAATGTATGCGGATTGTTTTTTTACCTACAATGCACCGATTAGAAGTTAAAAGCCAAAATCAAAAACCGAAAATCGGAAATTTTTCGAGCCCCAAGCACACCTGTACACTATTGGCATCAATCCTAACAACATCGCAAAAAAATCAGGATTGTGCAATTTATTGCTATCTACCTAAGACGTATTAAATGTCTGGCTTTTGTATTATGTAGGTAATAATATGATTGTAGGTTTCACGGTTGTACGTAGTTTATTTGATGATATTGATTTTATGTTAGAATTTAAATACAGTGTCCACCCGGTCACCAAACATCCTGGGGTGAGCCTCAGACCATTCTGGGGTGGGCACGGCCCACCTGCCCCCCCCCCCTTTATACGCCTATGCCTCTGTCCAAGTTAAAAGCCAGCCCTTAGGTCACGCGAAGTGTCAACTAAAAGTTTAGCTAGCTCTTTAAATAACACGTGAGTACTCGGAAACCACGGTCCAAGAGTTTCAACCCCAAACGGCTCAAAAACCAACAAGGCTACTTACATATTTCCGCCGTTTGAGGTTCAACAATAGTATAGTTTAACTGTTACAGAAGTATTTGTTGGCGGTTATGTGTGCAGTGATCGTGTGTAAACTGCGATGGTTTGAGCGTAACTGTAGCAGCTTCGCACGCGTGTTATGGGCCGTGTAGAAATCTGATTAGGTACCTACTGCCGATGTTATCTTAGTGCTCGAAGCGCCATTAAAAAATAATGAGAAATAATTAACAAGTTTCCTTCATAATGTGTTTGTAAGTACTTGTTTACAATTAAAAAAGATTGAATTTGAACATAGGTTTGACCCTGAAAACATCACCAAGTTGTGAGAATTTGGCCCACATGAAGTAGGTAGGTATTTACTGGAAGTCCTGGCTTCAGGAGAGCGGGACTCTAACCCGGATTTGAATTTCCAATAGAGCGCCACCAAATTGCGCCGAACCTTTGGGGCCAAGTGTATGCATCGAAGAAAATGCATTCTTTAGAACTTTGTACCAGTATGTGGAGGCGTAGTTAAAAAAATAACATAAAGAATCAGTCGAATGACTCACCTGGCTACTTTCAACCATAAATGCCTACATGCATGATTATACTGTCTTAAAAAATAGGCTGAATGCATCAGCTGCCTTTGCCTCCACAACAGTAATAAAGTTGCGTACCTATGTGAAAATGTTTTAGATAGTGCTGACAACCCCGTTACAACGTTTAGTAGTTAGTAAAGTGCAGTTTTATCAACGCCATTTACAAATGGCTATCACACACACAGGTGCTTATTTAACGACACATTGACAACGCATATTAATAACATTTAATTGTCCAATCGTTTAAATTAACTATGAGACGGACAGGAACATTTAATTTAAAACACACATGCGAATTTAATGAGTATTCTTTAAAAATAACGTCTTTAACAGCTCCATAACTCTCGACGCTCTCAATTCGCGCGAAATCGTCAGCCTCCATATTTATGGTAAGATATTCTCGTGAGCCAAAGACACGCAACGATTCTGCCACCGTCCCACCGATCAATGAGTGAATTTTGACTGAATAATTGCTCGCCACGCAAAACCAGTCTTGGGCGCATCATTCGTTATTTAAAATTGGAATTATTCAATGGCGCACGTGAATTTGTTCGTTTTATAGCGTATAGATGGCCAGTTGCGTCTTATTTTATGTTTTTGATTAGTCAAATCGCGCGTGCTGTGTGAAAAGAATGATTGATTGATCGTAAACTTCGTAGTGTCTGGTGTGTGCGTTAGGTATTGTTAAATTGCACATTTATATGCAAACAGCACCTGGTGATTTTGAAATAAAAGAGGGGTAGTTTTCTATTCATATTTGTAGCGAAATGTTTGAAAGTTGTTCATTGACTTAAGATAATAACTGGATAAATGTTAACATCGCCGTTATTTCGATGAAAGAAAAGAAGCCTATGGGCAAATAGTTACCTATCTGTCTGTCGGGAAAATAAAATATGGAAAATATATTTTTTTGGGGTAGGGTTTTCGTCGTTTACCCCATCGTGTTTCGTATCGTCGAATAGGTTTTTTAAAATGACTTAGTGGTTGCTAATACTATATACGAAATATTAAACTTTAAATCACAAATTTTTGTTCCAGCAGGGCGTCCCCCCCTTCTAAAAGCTAAACTGCTGGGTTGAAAAATCTGGAAACTTTCATGATGATACTGCATTTCACAAACTTAAGCAAACAAGCAAAATTATAGCGGTTAAGATAACTTTACTAGTTTAGCAGTAACAGTCGTTGAACTTGGGTGTTGGATAATTTTGTACCAAATACAAAATCCATAAATTAAATCCTTTGAAGTGACTAAGATGAAAACTATCATTATTACATTCAGAATATAGAACAATAGAATCGTTCTATATTGTGATAACGGGCAACTACGGAACCCTACACTGCGCGTGGCCCGACACGCACTATACCGGTTTTTTTTTTCTAAATCTGTCAAAATCTAAATCCATTTCAGAGCATCAAAGATCATTAGTACAACACCGTGTGAACGCAATCGACTGTAGCTCAATAATTTCGACCGATTATCGTGATTGGTATTCAAGATTTGAACGAGTTCGGAGCAATTTGCCATGACTGATCACATTTCACGGACCGAGGATTGACGCCACGCTTATTTGGTGACAAGAAACCACATCATTGAATAAAAAGACAAAAAGAACACAAATCACATTTTTTTTACGTTTTGTTATCATTTTTTAAAGTTCATTGAAAACCAACCAAACCAACTTTACAAATCAAACGACGCACAGCGCCATCTATTATGAAGTCGCGAAATGACAATTCTTAAGAAAAACGCCATCTATACCTTGGCACAGGTTTAACCAAGTGATTGTTAGATGTCTCTTTCTATAGAATAACTGTCGATGGTAACACCATCTATATCTTAGCCACAGCACTATTAATTCGGAAATTGGTCAAAGCGCCATCTATATTCTATTAGTACAACTACGTGTAATACCAACTTTCGAAAACTAACCTGCCATTATATCCTAGGTGGCGCTGTTGGCAAGCACTGCGATTTGTGAGCTTTCAAAGATGCGTGAGTTTACTCATTCAAACTAGTCCAAAGCATTTCGTGACCACTTTCGTACTTAGATTACGCAAATATTAGATTAAAGAGCTTATTTGCGTATCTTGGTGTCCTATATTCATGCTCAAAAAGCCGAGTAAGTTTATTTTGACGAAATTGAGATAACTTATGTGAAGGTTTTGTTGTGCTATGCTGTCGTGGTAGGTATATCTAAAATGGTGTTTATCCGACATATGGTAGATTTTTAACTTTTGAGTGTATTAATGAGAAAAAAATATCTACCTTTTGCAAATTTTCAATACCTTGAATAAGTAGTTTTGAAAATACGCAAACACTGATCGATAGACATTTTTGCTCATGATATACGAGTAGGTATCATCAAAAGTTAAGAATCAACCAGATATCGGATAACGGCATTTTTGATATACCACGGCAGTATGTAGGATAAGTATTTTCCCAAAACTGGGTAAAAGCCTCAATGTTATCCTTCTACTTCATCGTTTCTAGGGCTACTTAGAACCCTAGCCAGCTAGATTAAACCAAATCAAATTTATCTGCCGAGCCATTTCCAAACAAGGCTGTGTTTCTATGTACGAGGATGCGTAGCGATGGCTATGTTTTTTTAAGAACCAATAGAATCGCTTTATTTACCTAGATTCGTTTAGCGCCAGCCTTTCTATCGGTTCTTAACAACACACCTCTACGCATCCTCGTACATCTGTGGTGTCAGCTTCTTATGTTGAGGTCAGCTTCCAGTCAAACCGGAAGTCAAAAGAGTTGTCAAAAGACAAAGTCCAAGTCAAAAACGTTTACTTCAATTAGGCCATTAAACGGCACTTTTGAACGTCATTATTACATTTAAAATAACATAGTGACTCTACTGTCTATTCGGAAGGGTAGATTTTTATGGAGAAGAACGGACAAGAAACTCCATAGTTACTCTTTTCAAATCAATGTTTTACATGTGCTGTGTTATACAAAACTTTTGTTAATCTATGTGAGGACCATGAACCTTGAGTATGCAGAGGTAGACTTATTAATTTTCTGAATAAGTACATGGTACTCACATTTCTACATAAGTACATGGTACTTAAATATTTACAATATTGGAATCATTCATTAGCAGAGTGTGAGTGAACAGAAAAATAAAAACAAATCAGTTTGATCTTGTCTCCACCATTGATTGTCCTATGGAGCAGGACCAGCATGTTTCCAAGCATTCTTATCCTGAATGTAATCTTCTAATTTGTAATATGCTTGTTTACAAAGTGTGCTTTTAATGTAGGTTTTCAATTTTCTTTCATTTAGTTCTAATATGTCACAAGGTATTTTATTGTAACATTTAACACAGTACCCCATGAAAGATGTGTGTACTTTAGCTAATCTAGAAAATGGTTGATCTAATTTATCTTTATTTCTAGTATTAATATTATGTCTATCACTAACTTTACTAAAAAGATGACGACCTAAGTTTATGTGATAGGTATATTATATAAATTTAAACATGGACATTCCTTGTCCTTTGACCTCCACAAGTTGATAACACGCTACATCCTGACAAGACTGCAACTGGTGTCCGAATTTCTGCCTTCTGTCTACCTATCGGCATAGACTATCAAAGGCCGAGGTAGGTATGGAGGAATTCTCGGTGTGTTATTGATCAAATCAAATAAGCTTACCTATTTGATTTGATCCATAACACTGGTTGTGTGCGCTCTTCTACCTTCTTCGCCTTAGGGTCCTCTAGGACTTTTAAATGGCAAGTTAAATAAAATAAAGTAAAAAAGCCGTTTTATTCCATATTTCCAGTTACATTTCAAATGTTAATAATAAATTTACTTAGAATTTTTTGTTGAAATATGGATCCCTTTTTGGGTAAGGGCCTCCTCCAGCTTTTTCCACAAATCCCTGTCCTTGCATGTTTTTATCCAGTCGTTTCCTGACACCTGGATAATATCATCAGCCCACCGTCTTACAGGTCTACCAACATTCCTCTTTCCCTGTGGACCTTTCCATCGTGTGATTTTTATGGTCCATCTATTATCAGTGTGACGTGCGATGTGTCCAGCCCACCACCATTTATATTTGAGTGCATGTGTGAGAGTATCAGTTATTTTTGTTTTTGTCTGATATGTATATTCTTTACTTTGTCGATTTTCCTGAGCTTTAACATGCTCCTTTCCATAGCTGTTTGGGTACATTTAATATTTTGTTTGATTTAGTTGGTATATACCCAAGTCTGGCAACCATATAGTAAGCATGGTAAGGAAGGCAAGTTAAGTACCTAAAATCTATTATTTTATTTTATTTTACGATGCTGTCTTGAACCTCCCTTAAATATGTAGAAACTTTCATACAGTTTTTAGTTATTCATCAAACTGATTTTTAGATCACTGGCCAATCATGACACTTTCATTTTTTGAGCTCATTTCCGGTGGCACCCGGAATTCCGGGATGCTTGGGAACTCGTATAGGTAGGGTAGCTTATGGAGAATCATATCTCTTTCTATCTATCTTTCTCTAGCAGTCTTCCATCTAGCTTGGTCATCAATCTTCTGGACATTTTCCGGTCACATACCGGTGCGGCGCAGCCATATCGTTTAGAACTGCACAGGAACTGAACCCGGAACTTTGCGGCCGGACGGAAAACATATATCACAAGAAAATACGTATACATATATACCGGTCTCCTACCTGATATTTTTTTTCACGTTTTTTAATTTATGGGAGCAGCTTAAATGGCTTATCACATTGGCGTATCTAGGGATTTTTTCCAGGGGGGCCTGGCCCCCAACCTGTGATGCGACGCTCAATAAGAAAAATCGTTGCGGTGTGTACGATCAAAATTGGAATTTTAGGTCAGTCATAGTCAGAAGGCCCAGGTTGCTCTCCACAATCTCGGGTCCCGGGACGATACAAGTAACTTTGTTGACACATGCAGGAAAGCTCCAGAATTTAGAGAGTGTAGAATATAAGAGCGAGCAAAGCGACTTCGAAAATTTTTGTACCCTTTATCGGATTTAGAGGTTTGATTTTTATGAGGCAAAAAGTAATATTTAGATTTTAATGGCAATTAATATATTTTTCCCTCATATAGGAAGCTTAAGAAACTTAGATATTTTAAAATTTAAGACCGAGCGAAGCGAGTTTGAAAATTGTCATTATTATGATTTTTATACTTAAATAGATTACATTTTTATGACAAAATGCACAAAAGTTCACTAAAGCGTAGAATACAAAAACGAACGAAGCGAGCTCGAAAATTATTTATTGCACCCTGCATAATTTATCATCTTAACTATGTAAGTTGTAAGTTTTTCAGTAAGAGCCGGGGCCTACGCTGGGTGGGCCTATTAACATCTAACGCCTGTCTTGCAGCCTGCCTGCCCCGGCCAGGACAATCAGAAGAAGAAATACATTTTCTAACTTTCTGGAAAAAAAATACGATGTTTGAAGTGCTGTATCCCGACACCTACAGAGAAGCGATTTATGCTGATACTGAAGCAAGTTTTGAGTACTTCAAAAGTATGTGGATTGAATTTTTATCTACAATTCACCGTTTAGAAGTTAAAAGCCAAAATCCAAAAAATACCAAAAATTAAGGTTTTCGAGCACCTAGCAGTGCACTCGTAGATACTCCTGTACGCTAGGATTGTGCAATTTATTACTAGGTACCTAAGACGTTTTAAATGTATAGTCCATGTATTATGTAGGTAAAAATATTGTTGTAGGTTTCTCGGTGGTAGATTGTTTTTATGGTTGATGATGATTTTGTGAAGTTAGTAAAGTTTCGAACCGGTCCCCAAACATCCTAGGGTGGGCCTCAGCTGACCATTCTGGGGTGGGCACGGCCCACCCCATATACGCCTATGCTGTAACTTGATATCTAAATATCAAGTTACAGAAAAAACATGGTTTAGGGATTTGTACCTACAGCGTCAGCTGCCTAGTTTATAAAATACCTGAAAAGTAAGCTTTTTATTTTTTTACGTTTTAGCCTGAATTATTTTATGGCGATTGCATTATTGATAATGTTACTTGCAAAATCACGTTATTAAACACCCAAAAACGTTCGCCTACGCGTGGTGCCTTGTTAAATTACACGCACCTTTGATAACTGCTTTTTATTTTTTTTAAGGATGGAAATCCTTAAAAAAAACAGTTATCAATGGCAGCTATATTAACCGCTCGAACAGTACGTGTATGCAATCTATGCGTGTAATTTAGCAACAACACCCTTTTATGACACCAAAAAATAATAACAGCCACACGGGTCGATCTTTAAAGTTAAGCAACGCTTGCTAAGGTTGGTCTGTGGATGGGTGACCATCTTAATATAACGAGTTTCCTCCGTGCCTCGGAAAGCACGTTAAGCCGTTGGTCCCGGTTGTCATTTGTAGATCTTTGGCAGTCGTTATGGATTGTCTGAAGCCAGTAAATCTGACTCCAGTCTTGCCAAGAAGTACCGTGTTACCCAGTTAATGGGTTGTGGAGGTCTGGTAGACAGCCGCTCCACGTAAAACAACTGGTATTCAGCTGAATCCGGTTTGACTGGAAGCCGACCCCAATATAGTTGGGTAAAGGCTAGGTAGATGACCCTTTTATGACACCCTTTAAGTTTAACATTAAACTTTTAACACCAACACCACAAATACGAAACCCCATACTGTTTTCATATCATATTATCATATTATCTTATTTGGTTAGCTTTATTGTATCTTAATATGGGTACGCGGATGCTGAACAGATCAGCCACTCCAAAGAAGTTAGCCTAGATTTAAAAATAAATAAAAAAGTTAATGTAAATGAACTTTACAAGGTACTTTATTGAACAATTTTTTATTTAACTATTGATCAGGTAGGTAGGTACTGTATCCGGAAACCGAATGCCGGAATTTGATATGTTGATTATGGTGAGGAGGATATCTCATAAGGTGGGTACTGATACTGACCGGTGTGGGTGTGTTCCGAGGCGTAATCCTTATCCTTTATTAAAAATGCGAAAGTAACTCTGTCTGTCTGTAGCGCTTTCACGTCAAAACTACTGAACCGATTAAAATGAAATTTGGTACACAGATAGTCTAGAGCCTGAGAAAGGACAAAGGCTTTTTATTCCGTGGGTATGTTTCATAGGGATCACGCGGGCGAAGCTGGTAGAAGCTAGTGTAACATATAACAAAGCGAGCATTCGTGCAGACAACGTGGAAATGAACACGAACATGCGAGCATCGAGTGCTCGTTGTTCGTTTCGAGTGCTCCGCCCACTGTTGGTTTTTCGGCGAATCCCTTTGAGTGCTACGAGGTTCAGTCAGAGCATGCTACACAGATTTTAGGGCACGGGCTGGCGTAGCGTAACAGGCTCGCTGCCAATGTTACATTACGGCCTCGCACACCGTTTCTCGAGCTGTCGATGAATCCCGAGCAGATATCCCGTCTACCCGCGATCCTCAGCTCACCTCCACGTCGTCGCAACGATCGCCTGTCGATCTAGCAGTTGAAACCGACTGTTGCAGCTGTTAGTTATCAATGTTGCGGAATTTGTTCGAAAGATTAATCGCGGCCCTGGGACGCAAAGGGCATAAGGAGGAACATGGATGGGTTTTAGTCAGTAAGAATCTGACACTCACTTCTGCTCAGCCTAGAGAGAGAGGAGTCATTTGATGATTTCCCATTCTTAAAAAAGGGTCTTCGGGGATCTTATTCAACGATAATATTAATGACATGGGTCATTGACAAATGGGTCAAAGAACATACACATTGCAGTGGTTTGTTAAAATTAATAACATAATTCAGTCTTTTTAGGCAGTCAGGGGCGTTCACAAGTGACCAGTGACTAAGAAGGGAGTCGAACCCGGAACCCGTGTGACGGAAAGCTCTGTGTGTCCATTTGGGTGATACAAACGCGCCACGTCCGCGAAGCACGACCGCGTTTGAAAGTGAAGTGGGTTCGGCCCCAGCTGTGCACAACATTTTGGCTGTTACAGTATTTATGTATGGAGAAGCTCGTGGCTAGATAATAACAGCCGCACGGGTCGATCTTCAAGGTTAAGCCACTTGCCGGAAAGCACGTTAAGCCGTTGGTCCCGGCTGTCATTTGTAATATTCATTTGTATAATACTGGTATTCAGCTAAATCTCGTTTGATTGGAAGCCGACCCCAATATAGTTGGGAAAAGGTTAGGCAGATTGAGTATGTATGTATATATTTTTTGGAGAATAAAGTAAAATCACGATATTGTGTTCAAGAAATGTAAAATGAAAATAACTACGTATGTACATGGAGTATGAATCTCTGACAGATGTAACTTACATTTTCATAACATAGTCTAAATATAGAATCCTATCACAGAGAGGCCTCAATGCCTAATAAAAATTCAGCAGTGGAAATATATTTGTGTGGCTGTATTTTGTTGGGAACCGAACAACTGTTAAATATATAGGTGTCTAACAGATTAATAAATCAAATCAAAGCTAAAAAAAAAGACAATATACACCAAAGAACCTCCTATTTTGGAAGTTTGTATGAACTCGTGGGTAACAGAATTCGTCAAGAGTCGCTGTCAATGGGAAAAGTGCCATAAACTCTGTCATTAGATGGAAATCTGAGTTTTTCCCGAGAAGAGTTGACTAATTGCTTGCTGTTGTGGTTGCTGATGATAAGTCTTGAGTCTATTTCCGTGAAACATTCTTCGTAGATGGAGCTCGGCGATGCGATGATCTGAAAATAAAAAGGACTTTTTGTGTAAGAAGATCTTTATCACGAGTGGACACTTATGAGATGACGAAGCCTATGAAGATCTTGTAAGTAGGTCTTTGATATTTTGCGAATTGTAAGATTAATTCCTAGTGTGGGAGCAAAGTTTTAAATAAAAGAAAGACGTAAAAATAAATCAAATGGTTTAGTGGAAGATGACCTGTTTTTAAACTAGAAAACTTTTTAAATAAAGGCAAAGTCAAAAGGGTCCGATCCAAAAAGGTTGCCAATCTCTGCCACCGCTCGAGGCAAGAAGTTAACAGAGAAGAAACCGTCGGTAGCGGTGCGTGCGCGCAGGCCCGTCAGTCTCGCGCCGACAGCGCCACCTAACGGACGACCCGACATCTCCACACTTTCACATCACAACGGTACTGCGCCCGCGCATAACATGGCGCTCTGATTACGAAAAAGAAGTGACGAAAAATAGTGAAGTGAAAAATTTTTGAACAAAAAATTTTTTTTTTCGATGAATTTATAGTGCTGTGAAAATGCTGCAGCCCAGGTTATATTGTGAAGGAAGCTTCTACAGGATGCCTTTCAGGAGTTTTGTCTTGCTCGTCGCGTTATTGTTAAGCTCGACTCTAGTAACATGTCAAGGTGAGTTTTTTTTAAAGTTCATAATGTCAAAGAGTGACTCGATCACGATTTCGTGTTTTTGTTATACAGGTTATACTCCACTTAATTTGATGTTGCGTCAATATCTAACAATAGTGCAGAAAGTGTACTTTATAATTGAATTCTTATTAGAAGAAATCGTAATAGTTTCGGTCGAGAATTCGGTCATATTTTTTTGCGGTAGAAATGAAATTGAAATCGTTATTATCTCCCAGAAACATATTAAAAATGTAATGGAAAGTTAATTTAAACATTTGCAAGGCGTAAAAATAAAGTTATAGGCGCATAAACATTACATTTAAAAAGCTCTAATACAAAAGACATCGACGCGCTCTCGCCTTGTGAAGTGAACTTTTTTTGCCCTGCACCACAGATTTCCGCTTGTTTTGTTACATTCTAGAACTAGTATCATATTTATTGTAAGCTCTACTGATTAAAGGTCAGTCTAGTTGCCTATATTATTTAATTATATTGTGCCAAGACTGTGAATGTCAAGAATAATGAACGGAAAAGTTGAATGGCAGGATTTCTGACGAACACTCATGAAAACTGCCATATTTATAAATTATTTTATAAATTATACGAAATGAGAAGCTATTACAATAATTATGAACTTGAGTATGACTTGTCAAATACAGCCTTTCTTACACAAGGCTATGTCTGACGACACAAATTCCTTTTCGATGACAGTAATATTTTACAAAGT
The DNA here is from genome assembly GCA_950371165.1 of Lacanobia oleracea. Lineage (NCBI taxonomy): Eukaryota > Metazoa > Arthropoda > Insecta > Lepidoptera > Noctuidae > Lacanobia > Lacanobia oleracea. Next base: position 12,073,822 of record OX493414.1, read on the forward strand.
AATAAATCCAAGAAGGATTTGATATTCAAGAAGAGACTAATATTCTTCTTCTTGATATACTATCCTACTAATATTATAAATACGAAAGTTTGTGAGGATGGATGCTTAGTCTACTTCTGTGTCAAATTTCATGTAGATAATATACTCATTAAGAAGTAGGATATTAGTGTCTCTTCTTGAATATCGTCGAAATGACCACTCCTCTCAAATTACCGTACATTCAAAATTATGTTAATTCAATACACTTAACGGCCTAAGGAAACCGTGTCAAGACGATTGCCCAAAAGATCATATATACGTTAAGTTTGAATTAAGTTATGAACTAAGTTAAACTTACATAAGTATTACAGATAAGTTTGGTAATGGCTGCATTAATGCCAAGGTTTTAGGCACCTTTTTTTACCCTTTTTACTTTGCAACGATGGGTGAAAGGATATTTAAATTGTAACTTAATTAAGTGTTGACGAAGCAAAAGGAGTAAAGATCGATGCAAATGGCTTTATGTAATTTCTGAGTACTCCCATGAGAAAAGGACGTGATTGAGGAAATGACTGAGTGACTGACAGAAAACTCACAGCCGAAACTACTGGTAGTAGAAAACTGTAATTTGGCATGTAGGTTCCTTGGGGAGTGTAGGGGAGCACTGAGAAGATTTCCTGAAATTACTACCATAATTTCGGAAGTCAGTGTTTTTGATTTTATATCTTCGTTTTTTAACACTGCTTAGTCGCGAAGAGAACACAGACAAATAAAGTTACTTTTGTATTTGTAATATTAGTTAAAAGAAACCGCCCAAATGCGAGTCGGACTCGCACACGAAGGGTCCCGTACCATAAACCTTAATTTGTATTATTTGTTGTAATAGTGGCAATAGAAATACACAATCGGTGAAAATGTTTGCTCTCTACCTATTACGGTTCTTGAGATCCAGCGCGCTGACAGTCAGACGGGCGGACGGACAGCGGAGGTTTAGTAATAGGGTTCCGTTGGTTACCCTTCGGTTACGGAACCCTAAAAAACTAGCCAAGTGCGAGTCGGACTCGCACATGAAGGGTTCCATACCATAAACCTTAATGTTTATTATTTGTTGGTAAAGCGACAATAGAAATACACAATCTGTAAAAATTTCTACTGTCTACCTATTACGGTTGAGGTAAAAGATTAGAAGTATTGTTATAAAATATGAGTAGGTATCTTAAGGTATCATTAGTTCATGCCGACAAAAGTTGGGTAAAATATGTTATAATTATTTCGCAAATATTGACAACGTATTAATATCGTAACTAATCAGCAAATGAATGACAAAACATACATAAATAAGGAAATCTGCATTCTATTGACTAAAAGGCTGCATTTTGATTTTGGAATAGATTAGCAATCTATTAAACTGACTCCAGTCTTGCCAAGATGTACCGTGTTGCCCAGTTAATGGGTGGTGGAGGTCTGGTAGGCAGCCGCTCCACGTAAAACACTGGTATTCAGCTGAATCCGGTTTGACTGGAAGCCGACCCCAATGTAGTTGGGAAAAGGCTAAGTAGATGATGAATTATTTATAGTCGGTGTAGGTTCTAAACGATGAATAAATCGTGTAACTAAACTTACACTGTTTCACAATTAAATCAAACCGAAGAAGTTACATTTTAGCGGCCCAAGCTTTTCTTGCGTTTGTGGCATTTTAGCGCTCACTGAAGGAAAACTTCTGTCTGACTGGCTTTGTGTAAGTAAGGTTATATCGTGATATTATCACTGTATCTGTATTTTGAAGGATATAGGTAACTTCAAAATTGAAATATGACAACACACTTAAAATATGTGTTCGAACACATATTTCAAGTCACAGGTGACAGTTACAGCATATTATTTACTGATACTAGAAAACCCGCGCAACTTCGTCCGCGTCTCATTTTTTTCATTAATGCTCCTATTGTTCGTAGCGCGATGTTCCAGCATTAGCCTCCCTCGATAATTTTTTCAACTTTATAACTTTGGTATAGATATAGATTAATCAAAGGATTTTTACGTTATCAGGGCGAATGAGTCGAGTGAAAGTCTTTAAAAACTGACGCGAAATAGGGGCCTTAGTTTTTCTTAAGTACATATATACTCGTATGGTATATAGGTTTTCTGGAAAGTTAAATTATCTTTTGAAGAAAAGACCCACACACAGCACCATTATTTACATACCAAAGTTTCAAACAATCAACTAAAAAATCAATCACAAATATTCAAATATTATTTAATTAGGTACATCATGCAATTTAACTTAACTTATACAATAACTTTAATTCCCAAGTATTTACTTAGGTAACCAACCATCGCTAAAAACACCAAAATACACCGGAAGTCAGCAACATCCAATTGTGTCATTAAAACCGTCTTATTATTACTTTTTAATAATTGTCGCGTACTTACATAACACGTAAATACTTGCGCTTAACTAAAGATATTTAAATGACGTAATAGATAGCCAGGTGGCTGAGTATCGTTGAATGTTGATGTCTTGGATACATTCCTAAGATTTTCTAAACGTAAAGGCTAGAAATCTAGGTAACGACAAGATGGCATTGGCGTTTATAGAATAGCAAGGGAGAAGAAAACAGGAATGTTATGACATTACAATGTGTATTTTTATTTGGCTTGCTCTTGACCACAATCACGCCTGATGGAAAGCGAAAGATGAGGTCTATGATGGAGCGAGCGTGGCCAGGAGAAGCGTTAGCATCAATCAAAGACAGGGTTGCGGAATTTGTTCGAAAGAGTCACCGCGGCCCTGGTACGCAAAGGGCACTAGGAGGAACACGGATAGGTTTTAGTCAGTAAGAGTCTGACACTCCCTTCTGCTCCGCGTAGAGCGGGAGGAGTCATTTGATGATTTCCCATCCTTAAAAAAATGGTAAAGAAAAATGGTACTCATCACTCGACTTCATTTTGTCTAGTTATTACGAGCATAAATACACTGAAGAGCTGTTTTTTTCGTCTGCCATAAAATCAGGTTATATACGTCGCCGGAATATTACAGACTCCGTAAGATGTAATAAAAACCTTATTAAATTATAATTTCTCGATATACCTATTAAAAAACTAGCTGACCCGTGCGGCTTCGCTCCCGTCAACTGGCTACCCTATCTACCTACCTCCTTACCTTCCTACTATTTTTTTTTTTAATATTTCAATACTTATTATGCTATTCCAGACAAAGACTAATCCAAAAACACAAAAAGCATGAAAATTGGTCCAGCCGTTCTTGAGTTATAAGTGTTCGAACAAACCCGACTTTGTTTTATATATTAAGATAATTATTTTGAATATAATAGATCCCACCCATGCGTGTCTTATTGAGAAAAAAATAGTTTACAATTTCACGCGATAATTTAAATTCTTACGAGCGTTTGAATTTTCCGGTAACACATATAATTCGACATTACTTTTGCCAAACGAATACTTCATAATGTAAATAAAAATCTTTTTTTTTTAAATATTTAATTAAGCTTTGTTGTATGAATAATTTATAAAAAATCTGCCTACTTAACTATTTAATCCTGAGTCTCGTAGAAAGTTAGAATATAGTAATCAAATATTTCAGTCTATTTTCATGGTCATGATCATATTATTTTTCATAGTTCTTCAATGTTTTGCTCCAGTTATTCAGGTAAAATTTCAGTAAGACTACAAATACCCCCCGTTGGCTTTCTGGGTGATAGGTTACAAAATGTCTGAAAAATAGTAATTCAAGTGACCTTTAGAACTATCACGTCTAGATTAATCTTGTCGCTGAATTGAACAGTTTTTCAGAACTGTAATTTATGATTTAACTGGGTTTTAAAGTTACTTTTTCCTGTACGACTATTTTTTGTGCCTAATTGCTTTCAGCTATTATTTTAAATTATGTTTTTGAACAATATTTATTAATCTATTACTTAGCATATAAGTAATTTATACGGTACAGATGGCAAATTAATTTCGACTTTAAATATGATTTATTTGTTGAACACACTGCTGGTAGAGAATGTCTAGTTGTATTAAAACCACCTATATACCTACTATTACTGTAAATAAAACTTAAATAAATTTCGAAATACAAATTAGTACAACGAAAACCTTCTTAAAAAGCCTGTCAAACTTACATTAACTCTATTAAATTGCTGACATTATTTTATTTATAAAAGAGGAGCTCGTGGCTAGATAATAACAGCCGCACAGGTCGATCTTAAAGGTTAAGCAACGCTTGCCAAGGTTGGTCTGTGGATGGGTGACCATCTTAACATAACGAGTTTCCTCCGTGCCTCGGAAAGCACGTCCCGGCTGTCATTTGTACATCTTTGGCAGTCGTTACGGATAGTCCGAAGCCAGTAAATCTGACTTCAGTCTTGCCAAGATGTACCGTGTTACCCAGTTAATGGGTTGTGGAGGTCTGGTAGGCAGCCGCTCCTCGCAAAACACTGGTATTCAGCTGAATCCGGTTTGACTGGAAGCCAACCCCAATGTAGCTGGGAAAAGGCTAGGCAGATGATGATGATGATTATTTTATTTATAACTGCTGCATTTCGCAAGTCCGTCCAGTCGTTTTTGAGTTTATTCGTTTCAAACTATATATCCCTTTATAATATTACAAGCTTTTGCCCGCAACTTCGTACGCGCATATCTCGTTTTAACCGTTCCCGTAGGAATTTCGGGAAATCCTCTCTTAATGCTCCCCTACACTCTCCAAGGAACCTACATGCCAAATTTAGATTTCCACGACCAGTAGTTTCGGCTGTGCTTTGTCTGTCAGTCACTCAGTAATGGAAGAATTTTATATATTAGGATAACTAGTTGACTCGCGCAACTTCGTCTGCGTCACAATTTTCATTACTGCTCCGCTCCTATTGGTCTTAGCGTGATGATATATAGCCTATAGCCTTCCTCGATAAATGGGCTATTTAACACTGATATAATTTTTCAAATCGGACCAGTGGTTACTGAGATTAGCGCGGTCAAGCAAACAAACAAATAAAAAATCTCTTCAGCTTTATATATTATTTCTACGGTTTTGTATAGATACTAAAATCGTAGAAACTCCAAGTAAACCTTTTAGCACATTATATCCATAAGCCACAGATACAAAATACATAAGCGTACCTATACACAATAAATCAGTCATGTGGTAACAAGTTGCATAACTTCGTAGGTGAATGGTCAGCTCAGCCACCTAAATGTCATAGGGGACTGACTATGAACGCCATTTTTATAACCTAACACTCGAACAGTTAAGTAACAACTTCTAACATTTGAAAGTTGTACACAGATTTGTAAGAATTTCAAGTTAACAAAGTAACTGAGTGTGTTGGCTTCGTTGTATGGTCTATAGCTTTTGAACGCGGCGTCGCCCGAGTAAAAAGGGCTTTATAATCCCAAGGGTGTGTACCAGGATTAAAATATATTTTTTTGTTTATTTATTTCATTACTAGCTTGCGACTTTGTTCGCGCATTTTCCGTTTTTCCCGTTCCCGTGAGAATTTCGATAAATCCTCTCTTCCACTATCTCACCTGGTGTAAAGCGATGATGTGGGCGACGAAGTATCCTTTAGTCTTTTCGAAGCCAGAATTATGATGTATCATATACTCTACCCTCCAGCCTAATATGGCTATAATCGGTAACCTCAAACGACATTACCATTTTACCTTTAACAAGTATACGTGTTAGACTCTGACACGAGATATCTATGAATATTTGTACAATATAAACTTATAAAGTATAATTAACTTTATTGTACACTAAAAATGTCATGCAACATTTTACATAATCAGCCTAATTTGATCCCACTACTGGGACAAAGGCCTCCTCTCTATCGAGCGGGAGTGAGCTATAATCCACCACGCGGGCCCAGTGCGGGTTGGTAGATGTCACATGTCTTTGAATTTTTGGTTTTAGGACATGCCGGTTTCCTCACGATGTTTTCCTTCACCGCTTTGAGAGTAGTGGTGATGAAATAATTTGCACAAAAAAAAGCACCGGCCTGGGTTCGAACCTACGACCTACACTCGTAAGTCGCAGCCGTTACCACCGGGCCACCACTGCACTCCATAAGTCACTGATTAGTTGAAAAAATAAAATAATGAAATAGAAAGTTTCAACTCGGTATGTTATTTGGTCTTGAAAAGTCGTTCCTATATAGATATAATTAAAGTTTTATTTATTGATTTTATTCAAATAGACCCTGAAAACAAATAACAAATATGTATATTAAAATAGACAGGAAGTTAAAAAAAAAACAGTTATTTTCAAGATCAATGTTAGAAACGGCTAAATCGCCTGACGATTGATATATTTTACAAATAATAACAAAATAAAATGTTGATGGTATTATTATGCTAAAATATAATAATAACGGTAATGGTTCAAAAACGTCATAAAAATAACAATGCTATTGTTTTATTAAGTATTCTGAGTTACCTTGACATTGATATTTTATTAAAAATGTGTGTATTTATGATTTTTGGAAGCGATCTGTTCCCGAATTTGAGCGTCTTTTAGCTTTTATCTACCAAGTAGTTCGTATTATATATTTAGCTTTTATCTACCAAGTAGTTTTTTTCTTACCCGTAAAGCTTTTTTAATGACGGATAATCATCAAAAGACTTCTCCCGCTCTGGATGGAGGCAGGCTATATATATATCATCATGCTAAGACCAATAGGAGCGGAGCAGTAATGAAAATTGTGACGCAGACGAAGTTGCGCGGTTCAACTAGTGAACTTATAAAATTAGTTTACTAGATCTTGGCTTACTAAACCAAATCTTAGAGAATACAGTTATATTTGACTACATCATCTGTTCAAATATTAGTAAGCATTTCTTCAACTTAAACGACTCTTAGAACTGTGATACTGAACAACTCGTTTTACTTTTATTTTTAGCTTTTAGCATATTAATATGAATTGTAAAGTAGACGAAAATGTCAAGAGATGTTCCAAACTTGAATTTTTGACATTCAAGTATTTGCTCGGAATATTACAGTTTTTTTTTCGTATTTGGAAAGTCAATATTCGACACACTTAAATAGTGGTCTGCGAAATGGAATATTTTCTAAACACATGACGTTTTTCACTTTATATTAAGGAACTACTAAGTAGAAATTGAGAAATTAAATAGAAAAATAAAGTTGTAGGTAAACTAATTCATCTCTCTTTTTGTGACACTTTACAATCTACTTCCTGACTGTATTTCTGATAGCCACAACCCGGTGATGTTTCGGTCAAGAGTGAACAGGTTACTTTTAGGCAAGCGTGCTCCATCTTCGACCACATCATCGCTTACCATCAGGTGAGATAGTGTTCAAACACGAGCCTATAAAAAGATAAAAAAAAAATCTTAAGCCAATGTCAATATTTTTGTGACAATGTCCTGGTGCTAATATCCTCATCTTTGTCAATTTTCTTTGTATTAAATGTAACAAACCATTTCTCTTATATAATTGAGGATAAGTACTAAAACAGCTACCACAAGATTCAAGTTGATTAAATTTTCAATCCACTTCAAGCCTAGTTAGTCAATGAAAGTCCCACAAGATAAACTTACAACATATCTGCAAAGGTCAAATCAGCTGTTAATCGAAGCAAAGGTTAATCGAGGTCAAACTAGACCTGGTCAAAGGGCTATTAAGTATGTGTTCATGTAGAAACTTGTTAAATATGGTAATTAATACCTAGGCTTAACCATAATCATTCTATAATGTTCCCATTACTGGGACAGAGGCCTCCTCTTCGTAAGAGGAAGGGTAGCTGGAATCCACCACGTGGGTGTTCGGGTTGGTGGATTTCATATGTCTTTCAGAGCAGTGGTATTAAAATAAATTACTTCAACTTAAAATAAAGGTATCGATGGTGTAATGGTTAAGTGCTCAGTTTGTCTAGTAGGAATGGTTAACCTCATTATAGGTATAGTTAAGTAAAAATCTTGGTGAATGTAAATATTGTATCTCATTGTTGTCTTCTTGTTGACACCAAAAGTTGACTGGTAGAGAACACCTTGCATGCTAAGTACAGCTAGTCTATTCTGTAAATAACCATTTCGATATCGAGCTTCACCTGAGTGACAAACTTCACAAAGTGAGCTTTATTGCACACAACATAAAGGTCTTACGTTTGACGTAATTTGATACTCACCTCGGATCACGCTGTCGAGATACGAAAATGTTATTACAGAATAGCTGCTCTTGTAGATACAATTTAAAAAAAAATGTTTCTCTGCCCTATCCTTTCTGGAAAATAGTCGTGATGTCATGTTTTATGAAACTTATAATTGCAAAGTCGTAATAGTAAATAGCAATTATCGTTAAAAGACTTTCTTCAAGTAATTAAGAAACTTGTTTTAACGTAGATATTAATGATCGTGGGACCTCACGAACTTTGATGATTGGCAAGTCTTTTTATTACCACAGAATCTTGTTCAAATAAATTGAGCCAACTTTAAAGAAGATTGTGATAAACCGATGAACTGAAAACGACAAAACTTTGTAGATGTTGTCCATAGAACATCATCTGCCTAGCCTTTTCCCAACTACATTGGGGTCGGCTTCCAGTCAAACCGGATTCAGCTGAATACCAGTGTTTTACGTGGAGCGGCTGCCTACCAGACCTCCATAACCCATTAACTGGGTAACACGGTACATCTTGGCAAAACTGGAGTCAGATTTTACTGGCTTCTGACAATCCGTAACGACTGCCACAGATCTATAAATGACAGCCGGGACCAACGGCTTAACGTGCTTTCCGAGGCACGGAGGAAACTCGTTATGTTAAGACGGTCACCCATCCACAGACCAACCTTGGCAAGCGTTGCTTAACCTTCAAGATCGACCCGTGCGGCTGTTATTATTTAGCCACGAGCTCCTCATGATGTTGTCCATAGAACATGTGACCCTCTAATGGTGGGAAATCATCAAATTACTCCTTCCACTCTGGGCGGAGTGTCAGACTCTTACTGACTAAAACCCATCCGTGTTCCTCCTAGTGCCCTTTGCGTTCCAGGGCCGCGGTGACCCTTTCGAACTAATTCTGCTACCCTGCCAGTAGCTGGCATACGTACAAAAGTCACATATATACATACTTTTATCTACAGTACTGTCTTTCCATTCTCTTTACAATCCATCCAAAGGTTGTCTTAAAAAGATCGCTTTTAGCGAAAAGACCGCCCATTGTGTCACCCTATGTTATGTTTTCTTCATCTATCTTTTCTGTAACTTATATGGTGTACATAATAAAGATTATTCTATTCTATTCAATCATTATTAAGAAAGAAAATACTGTCTTCATTTCTTCCATCACCGTTCTCTACGTCAATCTTTTTCTTTTATCTTTCGTAACAAAAGATATCAATATCGTATGGTTACGGTACATTTCTATTCTTCACTTTGGAGCGCACCATTACAAATGTGCTACTTTATGATCAATAGTAATAATTGTCAAACTTTACGGTCACGTTCAGTTATTTATCATTAATATTTCTTCAAATGGCCTAATTATGACAGTATTTTTATTAAAAAGTCTACGGTTTATTACGTATATTAATATAACTGTATAAGTTTTTTTCTTGTAAGTGTCATATATTCGTATCAGCTGAAAGACGTCCACTGCTGGACATAGCTCAGCTTCCCAAAGTTGAGAATTTTCCATAATCGCCACGCTTGGCAGGCGGGTTGGGGATCGCAGTGTACAGGTGTTGGAGTTTTACAGAGAACGCTGCTGCCCATTCTCTGGTGAGTCCCTCAGTCGCCTCTTACTACACCCACGGGAAGTGATGGGATGGTATTATTCTTTTACGGCACCATACGGCACCAGCCGACACCATACGGAAATGCCATATATTTATGATGGCAGTGTATTTCAAAGAAGAGAACTCCCCATTTACCTACTGGCTTTAAAATGAAAGCATTTTCTTTTTCAATAAAAACAGGTTCTTTTGAATAGTAGTTGTAGTGAGCGACGTCACAAGCATTTAATACTGTCTGTTTATACATGTCAACGGAAAATTACAGACTCCGTAATTTTGTAATAAGTCTTTAATTACATTACGATTTCTTGAGATATTATAAAAAAATCGTTTTGTATACAAAAAATCCCATCCAAATTCAATAGTTTCCAATATGTCCGTGGCTTATTAAAAAAAAATATTTTACAATTTCTCGCGATATTTTACAATTCTACGACTTTTGCAATTTTCCGGTGAGATACATATAGATCGACAACGGTATTAGTTTACGTAGACTTTAAAAAGCTCATAGACTCAGTAATTTTTAGAGATTTAAAATATTTATTAACTCTGTTATCCTTTCTTTTTTTTTACTAATGATGGGCACGCGTTTGACCACTATCTCACCTGATGGTAACCGATGATGTGGTCGAAGATGGAGCACGCTTGCTTAGAAGTAACCTATTCACTTTTGACTTAAACACTCCCAGGTTGTAGCTATCAGGAAACACAGACTCCGGCAGGGAATTCCACTCCTTAGCTGTACGCACTATGAATGTGTTCCCAAAACGTTTTGTGCGCGTGGGCGGGATGTCCACCAAGTAACGGTGGCACATTGCCGTTCATCTTGTGGTCCGATGATGTAACGGGCTTGGCGGAATTAAATTATGCAATTCCGTCGCACATTTCCCAAAATGCAACCGGTATAAAACCGACAGGCTAGCAACTCGTTGTCCATGCTCAAGGCTTTGGAGCCTCGTCGCGACAAGTCTATCATTGCCGATGATCCTCTTGCCTCGTTTCTCAATTGACTCCAGGGCATCAAGCTGGTATCTGGCAGATCCATCCCAAGGCGAGAGCAGTACTCCATACACGAATTTCTCCAAGTTATGAGATATGGAAAGAAACAATCCAAATACCCTATTGCCAGTCTAAGTCTAAATGACTACTTGTCTTTAGTCAATACACATCACTAATAGATAGCAACTTAACCATTTAACAGTCTCCATTACCACATACAAGTTATTAAGTAAGAGTTAAGTTAATCTACTTTTTTAATTGATTGGCAGCCAGACTATTGGTTAAGGTTTTATATCACAATAGGCAGAATGATCGTGTTCCTTCGTCACGACAATCGAAAAAAAAAAGTGAAATTATTTGTTACGTCAGACAGAAGTTATTTTTTAGCACTGTTTTAGTATGTTATGTAAATGTATATAAGTACATACATACGTTGGTAACGGAAGTATCAAATTGTTTGTTGAAAGTCTATGGGGTATTTCAAAGGTCAGCCATGATTGGCTGAGAATTTGCTATGACATACTCGAAGTAAATTGCTTTGGTCTTAAAATTCTGTGGCATATGTTTTTTTTTACTATTTATAGGCACGCGTTTGACCACTATCTCACCTGATGGTAAGCGATGATGTGGTCGAAGATGGAGAACGCTTGCCTAGAAGTATCCTATTCACTATTGACTTAAAGACTCCCAGGTTGTTGCTATTAGGAAACACAGACTCCGGCAGGGACTCCCACTCCTTAGCTTTACGCATTATGAATGTGTTCCCAAAACGTTTTGTGCGTGTTTGTAAAATAAATTTTCTGGAAGGGTAAGTGACGCAAATGAATGCTTTTTCTTTCTTTCTTTCTTTTCTTCTAAATATTTTTTTGGAAGATCTTGCATCAATACAAAGTTAATATTGAGTGCCATAAGCTACATAGGTTGTCCCAGGAAAGTTGGACGAAAAAGAGGAAAAAATCTGCGGAAACTTTTTTTTACACACACACACGTTTGACCACTATCTCACCTGATAGTAAGCGATGATGTGGTCGAAAATGGAGCACGCTTGCCAGAAGTAACACTCTGGACTTAAAGGCTCCCAGGTTGTAGCTATCAGGAAACACAGACTCTGAAGGGCTAACAAATAATACCTCCATGTTTTGCCAGTCGGGTTTAGGTCCGATGTGGATGTTTTGGTGTTCGTTTTTCTATCTACCTAGTCACGATCATCATCATCATCATATCAGCCGAAAGTCGTCCACAGCTGGACATAGGCCTCCCCAAATGTCGCCTCACCTTATAGTTTCCTAAAAAACAATAAAAAAAAAAAAAAAATCTGCGTACCGAAATGAGAACCTCCTCCTTTTTGGAAGTGGGTTAAAAATAAATAATATCGACTAAAATATATCTATAACTAGCATAATATTCGGTTCGTTGATGCGGCAGAACGTTTCCAGTTATAATTCTTTTAATTGCCTACAAAACACGGGTCTCATGTCTGTTTGCCGAAATTGACGAGAACAATTATTTCTTTACGCATTTAGGAACTGGGCGTTAATCGATACTTGCAACTGTCCCTCAAAACTAAAATAATCACCGGAAATCGATGTTCGTGCGTGTTCGTGCATATTTCGTGGTTTTACCACGGAAATAAATGAAAAGACACGAAAACCAATTATAGAAAATAAACCAAACCTACGTAGGTACTTGTAGATCGATACTTCCGCTGGTTAGCGGTCAAATACACGTACTTGTGATAGAATTTAATTAATTCAAGTTCATAATTTTACCTTGAACTAAATCTTAACATCAATAGATTTGGAATTTGATACCAATGGTGCTATTTTGCCATAGTTATTACCATCATTCAGTCATATGACATCAACTTTTGGTACAAGCCCGCCACACATTCCTAACCACTGCAACTCCTGAAAGCCAGAATCAACAGTGGCGACCACCAGAAAAACGCCGAACCAATGAAGGCCGACGAGTCCAGGAGAAACGATTCAACTGTCTAGGATCCTGCAACGAGATTAATCAGAAAAGTACAGCGGAGGAGTAGGAAAAAAATATATAATTTAACAAAAAAAAAAAAATATATGTATAATTCATCAACTGCCAGAAATAGGTTTCGCGTCCAGCATCTTCACATAACCCTCATTAGATTGTGAATGGATAATGGATAGAGCATCCACATTAACTCCCATGATGGATGCCCTATCCATTCTGATACTCTCTCTTAATCATTTCTCCTGGACTGGTCGAAGATTTTTGGTGGTCCACAATATTAGTTCTGGCTTTCAAGTGTTGCAGTGGTGGTATTGTATCGGGCATTATTTGGCTGGGACAAGCCCACCACACATTCCCAACTCTTGAAAGCCTGAACAACACTTCCATAAATTACTTTAAATACTTCAAGCAAATTTTTATTGGCAATTTACCACTAAATTTAATCGCTAAATATAATTACTTGATGCATAACTCTAAGCAATAAACGTTTTGTATGTCACAGCCAGTCGCCATAACTGACCAACACTCGTCCCTAGGTTTCATCATTTCAAATAGTTTAACACCGTTTTACCAAATTCCTTTAAAGGCTAAAGGTTCTAATATAATCAAGTTTTTGCTGCAGCCAAAATCTGATGGTAATTTGGCAGTCAACTGAGGAATTTAGGATGTGCACAGACCTTAGTCAAGATTGTCACTCGTTGTAAAATATAGTCAACATTGAAGCTGCGTTCTAAAATCACTTGCGTTCTCCTGAACGCGAGTGCTAAAGGCTGCTATTAAAGTGATCACCTCCTGGTGGCCGTGTTAAAAGCAGCATCAGGGGCATTTGGTAGTTGCGGAATTTGTTCGAAAGAGTCACCTTGGCCCTGGAACGCAAAGGGCATTGGAAGTAACACGGATGGGTTTTAGTCAGTAAGAGTCTGACACTCCCTTCTGCTTCGCCCAGAGCGGGAGGAGTCATTTGATGATTTCCCATCCTTAAAAAAGGGGCATTTAGTAGGTCTTCTGTAACTGTACTCATACCTATGATACTCTAGCAGGTTTGCCATAGTCTGGTCCTGTTTTGTACGAGCCTTCTCGGGCATGATATCAGTCTTTGGTGGTCTTTCCATACAAAACATAAGTACAGTTTACGTAAGGGTCTAGATAGTTTTGTTTTTTATGTATAGCGTATGGCGACTATCTCACCTGATGGTAAGCGATGATGTGGTTGACTATGGATCACGCTTGCTTTCCTAGAAATAAACTTTACACTCTTGACTTAAAGACCTTTAGTTTTTAGCTACCTTTTTTTATTTGTTATGGGTTTGCTCTTGACTCTAGTCTATGTCAGAGATGACAGAGATAAAGTCTACGATGGAGCGAGCCTACCCTGATGAAGCCTGTTCACTCTTACTTTGAAGAAATTAGGGTTGTAAGCTTTTGGAAACACAGACGCAGGCAGAGAGTTCGATAATCTTCCACTAAAATACCTATAAGTAGTAGAGAGTGAGATAAAAATGTTTTTGCTTTTGACACAGAATCAGGGATTTATTCAGCTTGGTCTGTGCTTAGCCTTAAGATCGAGAAGATGTGGTATGTCTGTTTTATGACCGCAAGGCAATACGTTAAAATGTGGAACATCGGCTTAGATATTTGATGCGTTATGTGTGGTCTTAGTGATGGCGGGCATTAGAGATGAGATCGTTATAATGTTGAAGATACCTTTACTGCTTGACAAACTTTCCTCGAAAAGAATGATCAAAGGAAATTCAAATAAACAACACATACAGGAGGAGTTTTCAGGCTTATATGAAAGATAGAATCATTTTTAAGAAAGTCATCATAATGAAGCATTTCTCCTGAATTTCCAACACAAATGTTTTTGTGAGCAATGTTGGTGACTGACTTTTTAATCCCGATGTTCAGTAGTCACACCTAATTTTGATTTTACGATAGTGCAAAAAGACTAATCAAAATCAGTCTAGTCATAATAAAATTAACATAATTCTCAAATTCGCAACGAAAACGTATCGTAAATCAGTTTAGCAATAATTTCTTTTCGCTCGCACAGTTGCCCCACCTTGCGAGCTATCGAAACCTGTCCCTCACTAGGTCACCGGACTGGGCGAGCCATAGTGATGCGCGGATGTCGATGTATCGATAAATGGACATGTTGTTGTATGTGAGAGTTTTTTATCGAACTCGTTTTGAGCCCTTGATTTCTCTAAAATGGTTAAAGGGGATATAGGGTCGTTATATATCGTGGTCGTAGTTTTTTATGATGAATTTGCCATTATTTTTCTTTACGGACGACACTTCAGGATGTTTAGGTATTTGTAGAATATGATCTAGAATTGTAGATCTTTCATTGTGTATAAAATTATATAATTATAATTGTATATATTATTATAGAATAAAATTTTCGTATTAAAAGTTACTTCCCAGACACTGCACGAACATTCCTAAAAATCCAGCCTAGTGCGAGTCGGACTCTCACACGAATAGTTCCGTACCAAAAACCTTTAATTATTAATTTAATTTAATTTTTATTATTTGTTAAAGCGGCAATAGATATAAAACACTGAAAATTTTAACTGTCTACCTACACACATTCTTGAGATACAGCTAACAGACAGACGGTCGGAATGATAGACAGCGGATGCTTAGGAGGGTTCCGTTGGTTACTTTTTGGGTCCTAAAAAATGGCTAATATTTGTATTGCGAACTCTGTAAATAACTGTGGTTTGGTTTTCACTTTATGCATCTGCTTACCCCGAAGTATTATCAAGATTGAACTTAATTTGTTTCCGCAAACACGTAATACAATTAGACGGACCTTATCGATTGAAATTACAAAACCCATTCACTTTCAGCATTTTGAATGCAAAAATAATCGTGTTTTACGGTTTAATAATCGACATTATTATTTTGTTTTCACTTCCTTATTATTTTGTGTTTGTAAGTATTGTTTGAGTTTGTTGAAGAAAGTCAAAATTACGTATGTATTGAGATTGTAGATAGAATATATCTGTGCTAATATTATAAATATGAAAGTTTTAGTTATTTACATGTTAATATGCTTTTAGATTTTGCCATTTCTTCGGTGTATTATTTGCGGAGATTATCTTGATTTTTGTTTATCAATGACCTGATTAGTCCAGTTTATATTTGTGTTTTATTTCAGGGGATTTTTATATGAATTATCACTCGATTCAGATGTCTAGTGAAATTGAAAGTGACACTGTGTCCTGACACAAAAAATAATTGGAATGACACAAACTTTGCTGTAATTTTTTTATTTATTTAAAACTTTCAGCAAACAAATGTACATAGGATTTAATGCCATAGGCATTCTCTTACAGTCAATATTTGAGTAGTCATTGTTATTCCGTAAAATCTTATTTAACGCCACAAAGTGCAAAAAAATATATTAATTAGAAACGGTTTCGACGAGTCGATTTTTTTAGTTTAATATTTACAACTTTGATAGCGAAAAAGAAGCTTATTTCCAAGAGTGGCGGAAATCGGGAGGATATAGTATCTTATATCTTATCTATACTAATATATAAAGTTTGTTTGCTTGAACGCTTATCTCAAGAACTACTGGTCCGATTTGAAAAATTGTTTCAGTTTTAGATAGCCCCTTAATTGAGGAAGGCTATAGGCTATATTATATCATCACGTTGAACCCAATAGGAGCGGAGCAGACGAAGTTGCGCGGGGCAACTAGTAAAAATTAAACAAGGTATCACATAGACAAACTCACGGTACGCCACTAGTATTAAAATAAATTGGAACAGCAGTAGCATAACTAGCTTTTGAGTAGCGTGAACTCTCGTTCTAAAGGTCGCGGGTCAAATCCAATCCCATACAACTTAGAACTTTCATGGTGGAATTGAATAGAAAATAGAATGGTGCAAATAGAAACTTGCAAATCCCAAATTTATTGTGAGAGTAAACTGTTATAAGTAAAGTAGCTTTTGTCCGCGGCTTTGTACGCGCATATCCCGTATTTTTCCCGCTCCCGGAAAGCACATTTCCAGCCCTCCTCATGAATGTGGCTATCATTTACCTACAAAATTTTCTAAAGCCAACAGGAAAGTCCAGAGATTAGCGCGTTCAAACAAATAACAAACTCTTCGGCTTTATTATATTAAATTAATTTTAATGGTGAAGGAAAAACTGGAGTGATACCCAACAATCCGCACTGGTGGCCCGTGCTGAAATATGGACCACTTCCTCTCAGCACTACACAGTTTCTATAAATTTAAATGTGTATTAAAAATACATTTTTATTGCAGGTAAGCACACTTCTTCAAAACTCAGGTATCAGGTAAGTAGATAATAGAAGGTTGAAATAGAAATGGATTAAGGTCATAGCTATATTGTGTTAAATTGGAGGGTCTCGAAACAGTGAAGGAAAACATTGAGACGAAACAATCTACCTATCGAAGAACCCAATTTTGGAAGACATGTCAGCCAATCTGCCTTGGACCCTGGGAAAATGCTCGGCAGATGGTAAGTATGATCTGCCAGGGTTGTGGAATTCACTCGAAAGAGTCACCGCGACCCTGGAACACAAAAGGCATTAGGAGGAACACGGATGGGTTTTATTCAGTACGAGTCTGACACTCCTTTA
Source organism: Lacanobia oleracea (assembly GCA_950371165.1). NCBI lineage: Eukaryota > Metazoa > Arthropoda > Insecta > Lepidoptera > Noctuidae > Lacanobia > Lacanobia oleracea. The sequence goes on from OX493414.1 coordinate 12,091,181, forward strand.
TTTTATGATTTCCCATCCTTATTATTTCGGATTAGTCATGTGCCGTATGGTGCCGTAAAAGAATAATACCATCCCATCACTTCCCGTGGGTGTCGTAAGAGGCGACTAAGGGATTCACTAGAGAATGGGCAGCAGCTTTCTCTGTAAAACTCAACAACATACACTGCGATCGCCAACCCGCCTGTCAAGCGTGGCGATTATAGCAACCCCCCTTTTGGGGGAGGCCTATGTCCAGCAGTGGACGTCTTTCGGCTGTTATGATGATTAGTCATTCATTGACTTTTCTTTAAATATTGAAAGCTATTTAATATTACTTGTGCAATATTTTATCCCAATCTACTCGTTCAACATGGCAATTAACCAGTGATAGCAAAATTTAATGATTAGCCTTATCACTCTACGGTCGGTAATTAATATAAGTGAATTTATGTTATTAAATATTTATGATCCAATCATAATTGAGGGAATATCGTCAGTCAATTAATAAATATACTATGTGAACGGATTGGACAGCTTATGAAGTAACGATTACACTTGACGTATTTGTTAAAACATTCGCGTAACTTGTGCAATACAAAATATACCTTATGCTATTCGATTTAAGTTAATTTTGTATTGCACAAGTGACATGAATAAACCAAATACGACGAGTGAAGTGCCAGCATCAGAGATAGTTAGGTATGCTAATGACAGAAATCAGCGGAAGCGGAAATAGAAATGTTTTAATCATTGACCACGTGTAGACCTTCGAAATTGAATTGACAGGGCACTGTTGGTGTTACCAAGGTTATTATTGGAGATTTGAGAGAGTGTAAATGTACGAGTATGCGTCCCTTGAAAAACCGTGACTGCTACGTTCGAGGTTCGATTGAACTAGTAACCATTTTCCCATAGATTTACGAATTGTTGGCGCCTCTTTGAATATGTCCTATGGTTTTTTTTCATGGAATTATCTTCTTCACACCATTACTTCATACTATCCGAGCCTTCGTCCAACTATCCCACAAATGCTATATTACTTCTATGCATAAATGTGCAAGTTTGTGAGGTTGCGATGGATTGATTTTTGTTCGCATTTCACGCTAAAATACCTCGACGGACTTGAATGAAAGGTACGCATACAGTTTATGAACTAGACTTACACATAGAATTTTCAATTATTCATTAAATTTTTCCCCGAATACTAAACAAGGGTTATGTTTTTCGCGCTTATCTTGTGTGTATGTTTGTAAATTTCTGTATTACCACGAACCTTCCAAACGGCTGAATGGCTTTCGACTATTAAGGTGTCGTTAGATTCATATCAAAAGCCCAAATGTCCTTAGATAGGTGTTTAAAAAAAAGCAATATGGCGGATTTTGGGCGCTAAATTGTCAGTCGTTAATATATTTTTTTTTAACAAATCCTATCGAGTAAGGTATCAAAATGAAGGAAATTAAATGGAGGTTACAAAAACATATACAAGCTATTTTGAATTCAATTAGGAAACAGTTTTCGTTTAGAAAAGTGTCCCGGTTGTCTATTTTGCAGTCCAGTTTTTTTTATTTTCTAATTTGTGACTTGTTATCCTGAGATATAGTTTTAAATCACGCAAGCGTATATCTATTATGTGTATATATATCTATTATGTATTTATTTATATAATTCGTACACCTAAGACTACCTGCAGTACTGTATTTCCGTTATCGTTAAAATCCATCCAAAGGTTGTCTTGAAAAGATCGCTTTTAGCGATAAGGCCGCCCATTGTGTCACCCTATGTAATGTTTTCTTCATCTATCTTTTCTGTAACTTATATGGTGTACATAATAAAGAGTATTCTATTCTATTCTATTCTAAGCGGAGCCGTTGTCAGAAGCTTGTAAAATAAACAGTAAAACAGAGATTTCCATGACTATTATTACGTAGTCACTATCATCTAATATACCAAAAATAAAGTAAATTCTAAGTAAAACCATGAGAAATAACCGCTTTACCTGTTGATGTTAATGTCCAAATATGCTTAAAAGCTATTAATAAATTGCCTACACATTCGTAAAGGTCCTAGCTCATCGGGTTCGTATCACATGACATTATATTCAAAGTGGTTCAAGGCTTTCGTTATAAATAAAATGGATGCGCTAAACGCGTTGCCCTTTGCGTCTTTAAACTTTTAAAGATTTCATGTATGTATTTATACGCACTTTTAACATTTCTGTTTTGTGTCTATTAAAATTGAAACGAACCCAACGGTTACCTACTTCTGGCATAGTAGGTAACCGTTGTTGGTGACCGCTTACCATCACACCAGCTTCATTTTATTATTTACTACTTTTTGCCCGCAACTTCGTACGCGCATATCCCGTAGGAATTTCGGGAAATCTTCTCTTATTGCTCCCCTACACTTCCTAAGGAACCTATATGTCAAATTTCAGCGTTCTATGACCGGTAGTTTCAGTTCTGCGTTGTTTGTCAGTCACTCATCAGTAACGTAAGAATTTTATTTATATTGATTTATGATTTAACCACTCGCGTTTGACCACGAGGTGAGATGTCACCTGATGGTAAGCGATGATACGGTCGAAGATGGAGCACGCTTTCTTAGAAGTAACCTATTCACTCTTGACTTATAGACCCCTGGTTGTAGCTATAAGGAAACACAGACTCCGGCAGGGAATTCCACTCCTTAGCTCTTTCGTACAGCCTAGGAGTGGAATTCCCAATGAAAGTATTACCAAAACGTTTTATGCGTGGGTGGTTTGCTAACACATCAAGATTTCCGGCCCTTATCACAAAAACCGTTTGTAACCCACTTAGTATATATTTAATTACCCCTTCGCTGATTGTTGTAATTATTGTATGTATTATAATTATTTAACACGCAATTTATTTACTTCCGTACTTGGTAACAATAGGCACATCTTTGATTGTCGTAACAGTTCATATTTTTGGCACATGCATTGAAAGTCCCATTGTATTTAAGTGAGATGGTTGATTGTTCTTTTATTTATGTAATAGATTGGTAAATAAGCCCCCAGCTTATCAAAAAATCTTAGTAATTACCAAAGACACCCAGAAGGTTTATCGGCAATCACCATCCTTTAAGATTGAGTTGAAATATCTATTGTGTTGTTCTCGTCATGTTATTCTCATATTGATCGTGCCAACTTCACCATGATAAAAAAAAAACATATTGTTCGCTGCGATAAAAAACCGTTCAAGTGCGAGTCGGACTCACGTGCAAAGGGTTCCGAACAAATCTTTTTTTTTTTTTAATAACAGTACCTACCAAGTTTCAAGCAAGACGGTCCAGTAGACTCGGAGTAACTTGGCTGTGATAGACGGACAGATTCGAGTGATCCTAGAAGGACGCCATTTCGGAACCCTAAAAATGGCTACTATCGCTTGGTGATTTTTGGACTCGAGGATATAAAGTCAAAGTTAAAGATTTATTTGCAAATAAATATGGTTATAAAAGTTCTTGCAAAGTAGTATGAGCTTAAAATATTCAATCATAACATAATGACATGCAAATTTTGGTATAGGTACGATTAAATCTTATCTATCTATACTAATATATAAAGCTGAAGAGTTTGTTTGTTTGTTTACTTGAAAGCGCTAATCTCAGGAACTACTGGTCCGATTTGAAAAATTATTTCAGTGTTAGATATCCCATTTATCGAGGAAGGCTATAGGCTATAAATATCATCACGCTAAGACCAATAGGAGCGGAGCATTAACGAAAATTGTGACGCAGACGAATTTGCGCGGGTCAATTAGTAATTTATATTTAAATTGAAGGAATTCTTGTATATTATAGACACATTGTACGGTTTGCCGGCATCTCATCACCAGTCATTAACTTTAACGTTTTAAAATGGAGGCGAATCTACCGTACTCGAGGAAAAATACTAACTTAACCTAACTATCGAAGTTATTCAATACCAGATGTTAACAGCCTCCCAACTCCAATCACAGATTGTGCTTTCACAATCTCCAATGAAAGGTCAAGTGTTTTCTTGTGTGTCTGTCTGTGTGTGTGTGTGTGTGTGTGTGTGTAGATGCGTACGCGCAGCTAATAAACCAATGTTATCGACTTTCTAATTTTTCGTGTAGGTATGTTTAGCCGTCTTATTTGAATATCTCTTGCCTGACACACCTGTGGTTCGGCTTTTTTGACAAGTGGATTAATATCTTTGCCAGTGCGTAGGAGTTGCTTGTCAAATGATTTTTATTTGTTTTTCTCATAGCAAGGATTCTCTAATGCGTTATTGTAAATATTTGTTTATGAATGTGTGTGAGTGTCCTGGCATAGGATGTTAGTGAAAGTCATTATATTTTTATCTTTGTGATTTGAAGTTAAGTTTTTGAAGAATGTTGGTTTTTTAATAAAAAAAAATCAAGTCCTTATTCTGGGTAATGAATGAACCGATATTGATGGAATTGGGTCACGCAACGATACCAAGTTTTAAAAAGTATGATGAACTTGTTGGAATAAGAGTTTTTAAGGAGTAACAGAGTGTTTTTTCCCTTTTATTATGCAAATCAGCAGTTTACGCCGCACATACACTTCGATTCAACTCATAATACAGTTCAGTTCGCGTTAGGCTATCAAGTCAGCCACGCGTTCTCGTTACAGCCAACAAGGGCCGCGTCACTCACTTCATTTGCCACACCATCAGTTCATTAAGCTCATTTTACCTCTAAGTACTTTTGGGACAATACAGTAGTGTTCTTGTACTTACTTTCTTTTATTCCATTCATCTCCGATCTAGAAGTAATGTAGGGTCTAGCAAGAGATCATACACAATGTTTTATATGTTTAAATTGCCCTATCTATCTTCTTTTTCACCACTCTACGTGACTCTTCTTTTGTTGGGATTGATACTAATAAAAGCTGAAATCATGAAGAAAAGCTTTCATCGTCATTATATCTCTTTCATGCAGTAGTATATACCTAAATATTCTCTTTAGCATATCATCTAATACATTCATCTGCCTAGCCTTTTCCCAACTATATTGGGGTCGTCTTCCAGTCAAACCGGATTCAGCTAAATACCAGTGTTATACGTGGAGCGACCTCCTACCAGACTTCCACAACCCATTAACTGGGTAACACGGTACTTCATGGCAAGACTGGAGTCTGATTTACTGCCTTCTGACAATCCGTAATGACTGCCAAAGATCTACAAATGACAGCCGGGACCTACGGTTGTACATCAACATGTGGTATATCATCTACTACAATCTCCAAAACATTAGGTTGCAAGACAAGGATGCAAGCTTGTAAATACCGCTATCTCTTTCCATCAGTTAGCAAATACATTTGTATACGAATGACTTCATCTGTCTTGTGTGGTTGACCTCATTGGTGTTCGCTATTTGTTCTAAAACTTTCTTCATCAATAGTATGAATGCATGTTAATTATCATCCGGTGATTCTGTGGATTGATTGGCAATCATTGACAATTAGCCGCGTCTGGTTTAAATAAAGGCTGGTCTGTTTAGTTTCTGAATCAAATCTAAGCTTTTTTCTTTTTCTTTTAGCTAAAAGGTTGACTGGTAACAAATGCCTTGTGGGATTTTGTTTATTAATTAAATAAACAAATTAATGTAAATTTTAATCTTTGAAAAATTGTAGTTGTTAGGAAAAAGCTCAATTAGTAAGTTATAAGTGTGAGTTTTGTTTTTTGAACAATCATTGGAAGTAGTCTTCTGTTCTGATTCCTGAAATTATTTCATTGATTGCTATTCTCTTGTGCTTTTATGCTATTTCTCCCGAAAAACAAAAATACATTTCATGGTGAATGAGCTACTGAAAAAAAAACCGGCCAAGTGCGAGTCGGACTCGCATACGAAGGGTTCCGTATCATGAACCTTTTATTATTTGTAGTTATAGTGGTAATAGAAATACACAATCTGTGAAAATTTCAACTGTCTACCTATTACGGTTCTTGAGATACAGCCCGCTGACAGACAGATGGATGGACGGACGGACAGCGGAGGCTTAGTAATAGGGTTAGGGTTCCGTTGGTTACCCTTTGGGTATGGAACCCTAAAAATGCTAGTTTTCGTATGAAAATCATAAGCTTTTTTCTAACATCTTTCACACACATCCTACAGAAACCTTTCAAACTCAAACTGCTTAGTTACCAGAATGGAAACAAACTCAATTTTCATTCAAATGAACTCATCCACCAAAAGCTCGATTACTGCTAAAAAGTTTCATTCACAATCTCATAGATAAGTACGTGTTAATTTCACAATCACGTGTATCTTGAATCTCGTATAAAGGGTGTCAATTTATCTTGGCCGCGATTGGTCGGTCTGTGCCGGAGTGAAAGTGGCCAGTATTTGTTCTTTGGTTAGACTAGTGCGAGAGAAGTGATGTGAGAAATATATATTATATTCGTATATACCTATGTATGTTTGTTCCGTGTTATGTTGAGAGTGGTGAAGGTTATATTGTTGTGGATGAAGGTTGGGAGAGCCGCTAATTTATTGGAAATGAAAATACTTGCAATTTCCAAAAAAAAAAAACGTGTTCCGAATAGAATCTGCTATTTTCATTTTATTATGTTTCTTGTCTAATGAGCACAATACCCATTATCGTTAGTTACGAAAGACTATGACGGTCCACATAACAGAATACTGTCATATAAGTGTACAATTCCGGTAATCTTGCTCTTCCCATACTACTTTTACTCTCAAAAACCTAAAATCATCTCAAATTACATGTAGGTATATGATATAACTAACAATAGGCAATTTATTTCAAATACGCTATGATATAATAAATCTGTGATCAGGATAATTCAGTTCTCAATTTCAGAAGCCCAACAAGTACTTTAAATCTGAATCAAATCAGATTTCGATCGTTCCAGTAGATTAGGAACAAATTGACTGTGAAAGACAGACAGAGCCCTAAAAATTATCTCAAAGTGCCCCATGGAATTATAGTAAGCATCTAATAATAATGATGGTGTTTCCTGATACCTACAACCTGGAAGTCATTAAGTCAAGAGTGAATAGGTTACTTCTAGACAAATGTGCTCCATCTTTGACCGCATCAACGCTTACCATCAGGTGAGATAGTGGTCAAACGTATGCCTATCATAGTAAAAAAAAAAAACCAATGACGTCACAATAGTACAGTCAGCGAAATGGCAACGAACTCATCTGGTCGTAACAGATGACAATGTGATTGTCAAACAAATGCTGAGTGACGAAGCTTTTGTAAGAGAATTAGTGTCACTTGCGCTTGCGCATGCTTAGATGCGTCGATTTCGATTATTGTATTATAAAAGTGTTGTCTTACATTTATAACTGGCTTCTGCCAGCGGCTTCGCTCGCGTAGTCCCTAGGGAACATACTCCCGGGATAAAAAGTAGCCTATGTCCTTTTTCAGGCTCTAGACTATCTGTTTGCGAAATTTCATTTAAATCGGTTCAGTAGTTTTGGCGTGAAATCGCGACAGACAGACAGACAGACTTACTTTCGCATTTATAATAATAGTAAGGATGAAGAAGTAATAACTTAGTACTTTGGAGCGAGGACATAGGCAGAGGAAAATAGAAATAATAATATGTATTTTGAACTTCGTGCCTGTAACATCAGGGGTTTTCGATTATTTTTTTTTAAATTTTATTTGAAGGAAACTTGACGGCCATACGGGAAGTCCCGTTTGGTTTCGAACATCAACCGTATTGAATCAAAAATAAATAAAAACGTAAGGAATATCCGCAAAAACATAGGAATTAGGGTGCTTCTCCATTTCAGCGGAGCGAGGCAGCGGAACGGAGAAATGGAGAAATATTAACCAATGGAATTGCACAAAATGTCAGTGACTTACGTGGTGCGGAGTTTTAACGCAATTTCATTGGTTAGAATTTCTCCGCTCTGCTGCCTCGCTCCGCTAAAATGGACAGGCTTCCTAAGACTTAATAAAGTTGTAACATTAATTTAATACACAGGTCCATAAAAGCCTTTTACGATTTACTATGTGGGTTTAGGATCAAACTGTTGAGTTATGTAAACCAGTTAGAGTCAAAGCGGAGAGAAAACTTTCTACTGAGGAATTTATCTAACCCACAATTATACCAAAGTTACCTCACTAAGGAATAATTGTAGGTTAGGGCCTAACCCGTTGGGATTGCCTTAAAGGAGCATGAACTATTTTGTAACAGATGAAAATAAACAAGAACTAGAGACTCATTTTCTTGGGCTGTTAGACGAAATGACATTCTATCAGTGACTTACTGATCTGTTCAATTTCGTCTAAGTCATATTATTCAATCATGCTCCGCTTGTATTGGTCGTAGCGTGATGTTAAATAGTCTCTAGCCATCCTCGATAAATGGGCTATCCATACAAAATAATTTTTCAATTACAACCGCAGCAGTTCCTGAGATTAGCATGTTCAAAACAACAAACTCTTCAGCTTTATAATAATAGTATGGACAGGTTTTTAATATTAGTATAGATAATGATCTGAAATTATAAATGCCAAAGTAACTGTCTCCCTGTTTCTTTCTTCTTTACGTCTTAACGGCTGAACGAAATTGCACGAAACTTGCCCCAACGGTACACCAAGTTCCAGATTAGGACATTTGGTACTCTCCCGGGATTTTTTCCCTTGGGTTATTCTTGACTTTCACAAAAGCTATAATAGAATAAGTTCAAAGTATATGGGAATGGCATGCGCTACCGAAATGTCACTTTAATTTCCTGATATGACGTTTTATAATCCAATAACCAGATTTAATTACTAAACTGCATGCCAAATAAATCTTGCATGACACAACTAAATCTAGATTTTTTCCCAGACTACTCAAATGCCACAAAGATACAATTATGAAGGTTACATAAAAAGGAGTCTCAAATCCCCTTCATACGTGGGAATTTTTTGCTTCACCTTTAAAATAACACTGGCCGAAATATCTTGACAGGCGGCGTAATAGAGAACTAATTTTAAAATGTATTGAATTTGACATAAGTTTGACGTTTACCGTAGCGAGCAGCGCCATCCTAAAGTGTCAAGATTCATTTGACAAGAATATTTTTGAGCCAAAGTCTCAAGATAATATTTGTCAAGTATATTTTTGGGAGACATTTTCTCAAGGAGGTCAGGAAGTGCATTCCTTAAAAAAACTCAATTTGTCTGAACGAATGGTTAATTGATGTGTACAATTTCATTCAATTGAAGGTCGTTCGAAGGTTGTTATATAGTTCAATTGCTTATGTAGGAAGTTATTTAGTCACGGAATGCGTTTGCAGTTGAGTTATTTTAATTCGATTATATTTATTATTGGTTGGACAAGGTTTGTCAAATGGCTGTTTGAGTATGTTGGAAAATGAATTGGAGTTAAAGCTGTAATAACTGGCACTTAGTTCGAAGTTGTTTTTAAGTTAATAAAACTTAATATTATCCCGACTTTGAATGAAGTATTTTAGTTTGTATTGTAGTATTTGTTAAAGTCTACATTACGTGATAATTATTTATCTAACTATGGCATTAAAGAGTCTCACAAGTTCTTAACTCCAAATTCTACATTCAAAAACCGAACTATAGTCAATTACGCGCTTAGTTTTAGAACTGCTGGAAAAGGACAAAGTCACAAATTATTAAATTTTTAACCGACTTAAAAAAAGGAGATTATTTATTATAGGTATTTTTGGTGAAAACTTTAGTCAATTTCTAAAACCCCTTTAAAAAATAAGTTTTAACAAAATACCTATAAACGATTAAAGTTTTTAACTTGATCACCTTGTTTACTACCGTTATCAGCTGGTTTAGTGACGCCGACAGTTTACCATATTTATATAGAAAGTAACAGTAGGTATAAATAAACATGTGGGTATTCGTTTCCTTGTGTTTCGATCAGCCTTGAATATACTAGGAAATATTTTCTCGATTTGAGCAAAAAATCGCGCATAATTTATTCGAAAACCCGCCCATACTTTCGATTTCATGAAGTGGCTTGAGAATGTTTACTCAAGGATAGTTTTTGAGCAATCATTGTAAATAAATTAACCGAAAATATTGTTGAGATTTCATTTAACATTGTTTATTTGATATAATACATTTATGTTGATGCCAACAACTTTTTCACAACACTGAAATCGCGAAAAAAAATCGTCTCCCCCATAAATTTATGTGTAACTCGACTAAATGTCTTGAACAGCTGTTTCTTTCGCGATTTCGGGATTGGTCCCATACTAAAAGTTGATCATAATGATGAGTACAATGACCCCTTAAGAGGTATTACTTTAATTCTGTTACACGTTGTATAATCAAGGTATTTGAGTTGGACAGCTCTTCTTGTCAGTTACCACCACATCAAATAATTTAAATAATAAATTAAGTATGTCTCATTAATCTTGCGGAAGCAATTATAAGCTGCGTACTATGTCATCTTTTGAGACATTATTATTATAAATAGGAGAGAAAAGCGTGACTAATAAATACTTATGTACTCGCAGTTACTTAACTGTCAAAATGTTTATTCAAAACTTACTGTAATGAGAATAATATAATGGTTTTTATTCTAAGCTAGTTTAGGTACTCAAGTTTCTTACCTTTTGAAAAGTACATGATTTATGTTTTTTTTATTTTATTAGTGAGAGTGATGATATATAGCCTATAGCCTTCCTCGATAAATGGGCTATCTAACATTGAAAGAATTTTTCAAATCGGACCAGTAGTTCTTGAGATTATCGCGTTCAAGTAAACAAACAAACACACAAACAAACAAACAAACTCTTCAGCTTTATATTTTAGTATATAGATTGTGTTTAAGCTGAGTGTGATATGTTAAACTTAAATGTAGTAATTTCTTCTAACTACTTGCATCTTATTTTGGTTGTATTTTCAAAAAATAAGTAACACTGCAACGGAATTAACAAATGCAAAACCAGCGAAATAAAAGCTTTGTTCGTTACCTGGGCTGTGACGTAAAAAAGCTTTTATTATTAACTAGCTGACCCGTGTCCATGACACTCACAAAAAAGTTGGCTTTCTGTTGGTAAAAGAATTTTCAAAATCGGTTCAGTAGATCCAGAGTATTCCAGAGATTACCTCCTACAACCTCACAAACTTTATCTCTTTGTAATATTAGTATAGATTAGATAGGTAGTTTAAAAAAATTGCCTATATTATCCCACTGATGACCAAATGCCTACCTTTCCCGTTTCCATACATCTCTGTTCTAGGCCAGACCTTTCGTTATGCGTTGCGCTCCTTCCGCCATCATCACCTTGGTTCCCCGGAACTCATGAATTTCTTAGTTATTTATCACCCGTTCTGACAATATTCCATAGATACTCGTAGATATGCTTAGATTGTCAACTGCATAACCACCACCTGTGGGTGGGTTGTCTTAACTCACAAATAACCTACAGAATCAATAATTCTATCTTAATTTTATTTATCAAAGTTACGTCAATTATATCGGGTTCGACCTTGCTCGTATTATTTAAGTTTACAATTATAATTGTAGTTGCACCTAGTCATTATGTCGTTTGGCTGTTGACATACATAAGCTTAGTACCGGTTACCTACAGCTTAGTTGTTTAAAGGTTCCGTAGTTACATGATATTGTGCTTTGTTAAAGCCATTCACTGGTATCATTGCACTCTACAATATTAAAATTGTCAATCATAGTTTATCTCCATCTGTTGTTCTTTATTATTTTCATATGCGGAACCCTCTTATTCGATGTTTAAAACATTTACCAATTAATTCATATGGTTTATAATCTTTCGCTTAAACTATGCGATTAACTGCTGAGTCTCCTATAATATTTTGTTTTTAGCTATAGTAAAGCCAATCATTATCTATACTTATTCAGGATGGATTATCAATTACATTAATGATAACATTTCATCAAACATTTTCTTTTCAATCATTTTCCGGCCATTATCATCATCCTCCCCTCTATTATCCAATGTATTTGAAGTCATCACAGCATAATTTTTCTTCCATACATCTTCATCATCCGCGTTTACTATCTATCTAGCCATATCAACGATCAAAGGCATCTCATTATGTTACGTTATTTAGTTTTTCCTTCATCTATCTTATCTGATGCTGGTAACTTACAACCAAAGTTACCAGCATCAGAAAAGAGAAACACCGGTACATAATAAAGAGTATTCTATTATATTCTATCAAGTTAGTTTTTGCATGTCACACATACTTAACTATAGACACACCCTCTCACACTCACTAATTCACCTAGCATAACACACAAAAAGAGGATCAGCCACGGATTACAAAGTCATAAATTAAGAGTAAATCATATTTTTGTAAAATGCTAGCTCTTAAGTAAACTTAATTATCTTATGTAATTCGATTGGCGCTGTCAGCAGAAATATAGGTTTCTGTTTCTCCTAGTTCGGCTCCAGATGCAAAAACTTTTGTGTACATAATACTGTTTACAGCATTTATTTGTAAATTATATTAAGTATTTTTGTGAAATAAAAATAGTTTTCATGTCTACTTCAAGAAGTCAATCAGCATTACCCCGAATCCCTAATGTATCAAATATATCAATGATTGCAGCACTATCAAGTAGTTTACGGACCACGGTCAACCTTGCTGTCATTTAACCGTTTTTTACCTTTGCTGCTATATAATTAACTTGCCAATTTACTGGCTTAACTGTTACTGGACGCATTATAATTGCTTTATTATTTATTACTTGGTCTTGTTTTGGTTTACTGGCTGTTAATTTGTGTAAAATGCGTAAAGTTTTAGGAATTTCAAGGATAGCATCTCAGTATGGATGGATGAATGTTTTATGTTGTTTAATGGAGAAATTAAAAAGTATCAGATTTTTAGGTACAAAAATACCGTTGGGAAAAGTTTTGCAGTGAGGTGTGGATGGTGTGGTATTATTTACTTATAGGCTAAAATAAAATTTTCTGAAACAGAATATCCTATAGATAACTAATTCAGATCCTAATCCCTTAAGAAACTAAATCAAATAAAAATAAATCATTCGACATTTAATACTGTAACCAAATCGATTCTAGCTCATTGACAAGCAATGAACCATCAAATTGTCAAAATAAAATCATTAAAATCTAATAATAATAATTTGCCTGTCGGTTCAAATCGTGTCGTTGCATGTCATTGGTCGCCACGGTCCCTGGTTCGATTCCCACGGCGCAGACTAGTCTACACGCGCGGCTGCGCTCAACTAAGTGAACGGTATGCCATTCTGCAAGATGATATTTAATTACATATCATGTTGGTTCTCGTTTGACTGTTGCGACAGTTTTCGTATTTTGATGTAACCTTATCTTGTAAAACGTTTAATGTAGACTTCTATTGTATTACAATCAAAATTATTTGTTTCGTGCACCTTTACTAATTTTATAGTACCAACGTATTTTTAATCTTCAATTATCATATCTTTGTCTTTTACTATAATCCTTATTTTGTCAGTGATCTTTTACTTCTTCATGGTCTTCGGACAGAAACTGGCACACTATACTGGTACTTTTTGTATTGTCATTGTTTTCATTATGTTCCATCGGAACAAGGCGTGGCCTATCAGACGAGTCAGCAGGTGAAACATGCCTTGCGTGGGAGCTCCGCAATTGTACGTGGTCATCATTGTCTTCCCCTACACTTTCACTGTCCGAGAAGTAAACTTTATTGTTAAACATTCGCCATGCGTCTAAAGAAGACAGGGAAAGGGTGATATCTAAAGAGGCGATAGATAGATTGTGTGAAAGATGATATTTCTAACGAGGTAGTGACTATAAAGAAGAGGATCAATAGAGCAAGTAGTATGGAAGAAGAAGGCATGTGTGAGGGCAACGGGCAAGATAATGATGATAGAGAAAGATAGAAAATATTCAAAATGGGATAGTGAGAAGTCATGATTAATACACTAATCTAATTGAGAGTACACGTGAACTCATTGAAGTCAGGGCTTGCTGCTTGGGCGAGCGTGACTCGCACCGGGATTGCTCAATTGTTGTATTTGGTTTAGGTCAGCCCAGTTTAACTTTAATCTTTTGTTCCATTCACCTTTATTCTACTTAATATTACTTAATTTACAATTCTGAATGATGATGTTTGAACAAAATTTGAGACATTGCTAAATAAAGATGATCCTCCTTTAGATTATGAATATGATGTAATATAAGTTTTGAAAATTCAAATTAACATGAGAAACTCTTAGATGTGCAATTTCAGCAACAGTATCTGTACACTTATATTTTTGATTAGTATTTAAACTAGCTGATTCTAAGACTCCAACTAAACTTAAGTACGATCAAAAACTGGTCAAGATTAATGGAATCCATCTTATCCATAAATCAATAAACAGATAAAACTTAATCATCGACATTAAACCGAGAAATGCGTGAATAAGGAACTCGGTATTGGGAGCGCCAGTGAAAGTGAATTCCACTTGACTGGTGAAACGGCCCTACGCGAATATCTTCCACAGTATCTTATAGTAGTGATAATTGCTCTTCGCTTTCGTTAGTATTTTTGTTACTGTTATTTTTATTCGTTTCTTACGTTTTTTGTGGATTATTGTCTAAATCTGTTTCACAGTTTTCTTCTCTTGTTTTATTTTTGTGGTTAACATCTTTCTTTCCAGCGTTGTCATTTATTTTGTTTCCATAATTTCTTACTTTACTTATTTAATGCTTTCAATTACTTTTCTCCTTTGTTTCTTTTATTTCATACCATTATTTTGAGCATTGTCATTCATGTTACTTTTTAAGTATATACCTTCATTCTTTACTTTGTCATAACAGAGAAATGTGCATTTCTTTTATTGCCTATTCATGATCTCTATGTTGCAAAGCTTGCACTTATATCTTTCAGTATTTGCTAAAAATAAACATCATGATTAACCGCTATGTGCAAAATCATTTTGTTTGTGTTTAATATTTCCGCTCTACTACGGTTCTTAATTCGTAGACATTTGTAAATTGTTACTATTATTTCCGAATAATGGTTACAATTTAATAGAGTATAAAGGTTTCAAGCAATATAATTCTAGAATCCGTTCTAGAATTATATTGCTTGAAGCTTTAATCCTCTATAAAATTTGTCTTCGTTTTTCCTTCTCGTTTAAGATTTGGTTCTCCGAAATGTAATAATGATCTCCTGAATTTTTTTTTCTTGTTCAATTGGAATTTGTGTGATCACATTACCGTCTCATATTCTATGAACATACATTAAGCTATTTTTAATATATACTGTTTTAATTACCAATTTGACAGTTGATCCACCAAAAAATCGCTCGTGCGATCTTAAGGTCACGATACACTTTCAAAATTAATTGCCAAATGAAGTAGAAAAAAGATGATTCATTACAGAATCATCTATGGATATGTAATTATCATTACGTAATAAAGATATTAATTCATAAGTCGTAATGGGTGAAAGTCTGTTCGTTTGTACATCGTGTGTAAGCTAATGGTCTGTGTACGTGGGTATAGGTACTTTATTTAAATTTATTATGTGTTTAGTTAATGTGGGTAGGTAATAACTGTTTGGTACACAAATATTTGATTTGTGTGGTGGAATATTGCTTAATGTTTTGCAACGACCCCAAGTAACACGGGATAAGGGCAGGAAGATGATGATTTACAACAGTAGGATAGTTGGTTGTCTTTGATTTTTCCGAGAGCTGGAAAACTGATGTGTGTCTTATCAGGCTTTTCAACTAATATCACATCAACTGTGTCTGTAACAGTTTCGATGAAGTTTCGAGAATTCTGATTGGGCTAAAAAAAGAAACTCTGAGTTGAAAAGATGATTGAAGTGCAAACTTCTTTAGCGGCGTTGTGCACTTTTTTGTGATGGGTAAAAAATGTTAAACTCGCGTCAGGACACGTGACCCTGATCGAAAATTCGTAAGACGTGGGTCACGTGTCCTGAAAACTTCTTTAGCGACGTTGTGCACTTTTTTTGTGATGGGTAAACAACTTTTAACTCGCGTCAGGACACGTGACCTGATCGAAAATTCGTAAGACGGAGGGAGAGAAACATGTATTCAAGTTTTCACTTCTGCCGGCGCTCCCGGAGTGCAACCCGTTGTTTTAATGACAAAATTTTCCTTTACTGTCTGAATTATTTCTAGAACTTTCAACCGTTAAACCAAAGTTATTTTAGTTAGGTAAATATTGCTCATACAGTTCCTAGACAAAGTGACTACGAAGCGAAAATATGCAAGACATATTTGTCAGTAATGGTGAAACCATGAAGAAACTGTATAGCACCATAAACTTTTATGTTTAATAGCTTAACAACTATGTTTATGGTTTTTAACTAGAGGTGTCCCGCAACTTCTAGGTTGTAACTGTTAGGTAGAGGGGAGTTTTATATGTCGGTCGAGTCAGTAGTTTTACATGCATTTTTATTTGAGTTGGTGATAGAGCTGTTTGATGAATCAACATGTTTATAGCAGTGGCTTTTATTACTTATAGAATTTCCTGTGATTTAGCATCACATAGCTTTTCTTACATTGGAGGAGCTCGTGTCTAAATAATAACAGCCGCACGGGTCGATCTTCAAGGTTAAGCAACGCTTGCCAAGGTTGGTCTATGGATGGGTGACCATCTTAACATAGCGAGTTTCCTCTGTGCCTCGGAAAGCACGTTAAGCCGTTGGTCCCGGCTGTCATTTGTAGATATTTGGCAGTCGTTACGGATAGTCAGAAGCCAGTAAATCTGACTCCAGTCTTGCCATGAAGTACCTACCGTGTTACCCAGTTACTGGGTTGTGGAGGTCTGGTAGGCAGCCGCTCCGCGTAAAATACTGATATTTAGCTAAATCCGGTTTGACTGGAAGCCGACCTCAATATAGTTGGGAAAAGGCTAGGCAGATGAGCTTTTCTTAAATTTGTTGTGATCAAAATTCTTCATAATTCTCTTGCTCTAATCTTGGGGTCGTCGGATTATGTCTACTTTTTCCATCTTCTTTATTCGTCGTTTTATATTTTTTTCTCCTCTTGGTAGCTCATTTGAAGGTAAAAATATAAGCCAGACAGCATTGATTGCAGCTGACCTGACTACTATTCGCTTGGTCTTATTAGGGTTCCGTAATCAAAGAGTAACCAACGGAACCCTATTACTAAGCCTTGGCTGTACGTCCGTCCGTCTGCCAGCGGGCTGTATCTCAAGAACTGTAATAGGTTGAAATTTTCACAGATTGTATATTTCTATTGGTGCTATATCATTAAATAAAAAAAATATGGTTTATGGTACGGAAAGCATCGTGTGCGAGTCCGACTCGCACTTGGCCGGTTTTGTTTTTTTTAATACTCGACATAAAATATTAATAAACCCCTTTTTATTTTTTGCAGGTAAGCAAAGCACACGTGCCATCAAAAAACAAGGTACTTACCTAAAAACTCAGTTTTACAATAACGACATATATTTCATGTCGCGATTGCATCGCTGCGTTCTTTCCTAAGATCAACGCGAGTCATCCGTTGTCGTCGCGCAATGGACCTTGAGGTTGTATCAACTCGCTAATGTGTGTTTTATGTATGTAATCTTTGTTTTTAGTCTTTCTTTTTGTGGCGTAAACATATATTTTTTTGTGAGAATGTAGAAATTTTGAGGTTTTTTCCACATCCTATTTCGTGTTTGGCAATGGATTGGATTCGTAATAAATTCTAGATTAAATTGTTTTAAATTTACACATTTTTATGGCCGTCTAGAAAAATATGCATCTTTCTTATTATTTTAGTATCTATTACATTAATGACTTCGTGTTTTACATAATTTTATAGTTCTGCAAAGTAAAAACATGTTTACTAAAAAACTAGTTGTAATCTTGTAAACAATCACTTATTCTTATATTTATACTCTTTTGTTTATCGAACGTTGGTCCCTATGAAGACTTCAGACTAAATTGTTTAAAATAACCAAATAATATTAGTAAAAAAGGTTGTTTATTTCTTACAAACAAATAAAAAAAAAAACATTAATACCTAATGTTTATTATTATTCGAAAAATCACAATTATAGTAAAAAAAAAAATACCCCAACGCAGGACTGACCTCGCAACCCTGACCTCTACCTGCCCAATCGCCACTCGATGCGCTCATGCACCAAAACTTTCGTGCGCCAGATTACAGCACTAGTGCATAAAATGTAGCAACACATTGCGCACGCGCATCGAAACAGTGAAAGGTTATTAACTAATTAGTACATCACCCGAATGTGGCAGTCCAATGATTTGTTTTGGTACTAATTGGTTCACACCTACATTTCTAGGACTTTGCGTAAAACTTGAAAATTACTTGCTTCTGTGGATTTTAAGGTCGTCCGCTAAAAATAGCGAAATTAGTTGAAATCAATGCAATGCATGTAGAAGTAGATTGGTGGATTTGCTTGTACAATTCATAGTTTCTTTGTATTTGTTCAATATTCAGAAGTGATCCAGGTTCCATGCATCATTTAGTTAAAGACTTTTAAGTTTTATTTTAAAGAACTACCGAACATACAGACAAAATGATCATACTTATGTTATTTTAAATGATTAAATTACATACTCAACTCCATCCCCAACTACTGTAACTCGTGAAAGCCAAAATCAAAAGTGGCGATCAACAGAAAAGCGCCGAGGTAATGAAACTCGAAGAGTCCCGGAGAAACGATTCAACTTTCTTTGAGCCTGCAATGGAATTATTCAGAAAGGAACAGCGGAGGAGTAAAAAAACTATCCAACTGCGAGTCGGACTCTCGTACGAAGAGTTCCGTTCCATAAACCGAAAAAAAAAACACGTTTCTTAATGTATTTTTACTAAAATTTGTTGTTATAGTGGCAATAATAATACACATTCTGTGAAAATTGCAACTGTCTGTTTATTACGGTTTTGAGATACAGCCCGCTGATAGACAGACAGACGCGCGGACAAATAAAAAAAATAAAAAAAGAAATAAATAAATACTTTACTTTACTTTACTTTACTTTACTTTACTTTAAAACTACACAGTGCCTACCCATTAAAAATACAACAATTCATTACTTAAACCTACGGCAATTTTGAGCCTTATGATTTCTAATCTTTGTTGCAAATATAAAGCCGAATAACAAATGCACAATATCTGAATATTATCATTTACCTATCAAAAGGATTTCAAAGATTCTAGGCTAATAAAATGTCAGACTTGCAAACACAGCTTTAAATTATTCTAGAATATATTAGCATAGTTGTAAATACTTGTCTGGCCTGTCAACGGGTTTTTTGACTAAAATCTATGTTTTTGTCTAAAATTTGTGGGGTAAAGGTTGTTTAAGTAAGTTGTAGTTTTAATGGGTTCTATTTACATGTAAAACAACTGGAGGTTTAATTTGAATACCGATGTTCATTTAACGTTTAAATGTTGATTTTAAAGATTAATTACTGCGACTTTGATCTAGTGGTTGTACAATACTGAGCTTAAGTAAAGTCCTGGGTTTGATTCCCTGGTTGGGCAAAGTATTATTGTATTTTTCCAATAGGTGTTCTCTCAGTAGCTGTCCGGGCGGGCAATGGCCCTACCATTTGGGATTTATAACAGGCCAAAATGTGGGGTCTCTAATGCACCTTTGAGGTTGATATGTTATCATTTTGGTAGATTCCTCTTGATTCTCTCCTTATTTTCTATATCACAAACTCATATCCCTCCTTCTGCTGCAGTCGGGTAATGAGTTTAACTATTGAAACCCAGCAAACAAGTGACTACAGTCACCTTTAAATACTAGAATCTCGATAATTATTACCTTATTTAAGTAACTCCAGGTTTAGCAACAGTGAAAGGTAGTTTGTCATTTAGGACCCATTAGCTTATTTCCGTCAATCGATTAGAACTTGTGGCTTGCGAGTCGAGTACGATAACATTTAAATGTATATATTTCAAGATAATATGTAGATCAATAAGCTACAATTCGTAAAGAAATGAATAAATTAACAAAATCTTAGTTTCAGACCACGTCCATCTTACAATATGAGTTATAAAATTTGAGCACGAATAAATGTTTTCAGAATATTTGAGTCCTGTTTATCCGCGGTAGCACCGGTAACCATTAGGATGCTGTTAGTGCTAACTCGGACTCTGCTTAATAACGATGCGATGCCTTTTCGCCAACTTTCCAATAAGTTCTGGTAAACTTACTAGAGGTAGAAAGATATCGAAAGAAAGTAAATAATAATATTTGTTTTCGTTTTAACCAGCAGGTCTTCGGTCCGAGAGCTGCATGTGGTCCGTAATTTTGCCTGTTTGGCCCGTAGCCTAGCACATTATTGGTGCTATGTTAGTAGTTTTATTGTGTACTAAATAACAATCTTCATTCTTAAAGCGTATCTATTGATTTCTTGACGAGACATGCTGAGACTAGCAAAACGATAAAGTTGGTCTATGCCGTAGAATGTGGCTATTTTATTGAAAAACCATTAGATTTGTAGTCTTATTTACTATAGTTTATTACGGCCCATTATTATAATAGTAGAAGCACAATGCCAAGGAAGAAGAAATTTTTAATATAACTGGTCTAGAGCCTCTAAGAGACAAAACTGTGCCGGGGTTGAGGACTTTCTTCGAAAGAGTCACCGCGGCCCTGGAACGCGGCGGGCACTACGAGGAACACGGATGGGTTTTAGTCAGTAAGAGTCTGACACTCCCTTCTGCTTCACCCAGAGCGGAAGAAGTCATTTGATGATTTCCCATCCTTAAAAAAAACCGACCAAGTGCGAGTCGGACTCGCACACGAACCGTACCATAAACCTTTTTTATTATTTGTTTTTATATCGGCAATGGAAATACACAATCTGTGAAAATTTCAACTGTTTACCTATTACGGTTCTTGAGATACAGCACGCTGATCAAAGACTATTAAAATTTTCTATTCCGCTGATAGACAGACGAACGGACGGAAAAACGGATGGACGGGCAGCGGAGGCTTACTATTAGGGTTCCATTGGTTACCCTTTCGGTACGGAACCCTAAAAAAGGTGACAAAACCGAACCGTCTCTCTTAATTTAATTCACTATAAACCACTTGTCACACAACATTATTCAATACACTATCACACAATAGCTCAAAAACAAGTGCAATAACCATCGACACTGTAAAGTGACGCTTGATCTGTCATAGTGACGAAATGGTACTTTCTCTTGTCTATGGTGAAAGTATCGAGTCTTTTATCTTTTATCTTTGGTGCTTTTATTACAGGCCTGTTTTGATCTTCGTTGCGTGATGATTGTCTTTGGTTTTTTATGGGATCTTATGGTGTGAAGGTATGTGGATGAATTGTTTTTTGTAGGAGTAATGAAGCTATTAGGAGAGTAGTGTTTAGACGAGTTTTTGACTTGAAATACTTAATGTACTTTGGTAGAAGGTCTAAAATAGAGGTCCTATGTCGCCTACCCTTTTTCCAACTATATTGGAGTCGGCTCCCAGTCGAACCGGATTCAGCTGAATACCAGCTTACCCATTAACAGGATAACACAGTACTTCTTGGCAAGACTGGTCTTAGGTTTTCTGGCTTCTGACCAAGTGCTTAACGTCCTTTCCGAGGCACGAAGGAATCTCGATATGTCAAGATGGTCACCCATCCACAGACCTACCTCGGCATGTGTTGCTTAACCTTGAAGTTTTTATGTAGCCACGAGCTCTTCAACGAGCCAGAAGGTCTAAAAATATAAGCATATATCATTTAAAAACATATTATTAATCGAAGTGCAAATAAAAGGGCTTAAGAGCCCTCAGGTTTTTGATATCAAAAACTTGAGATATAGACTTTCTTGTCATAATGTAACATCTGTTAGTAGATTAAATCAAGTGTGAAGTTTTGAACGAGATCGTTTCTTTTTGATGGTACTACAAATGTAAGGCAATTTCTTTTATCTGCCATGAGATATCGAAACCATGTCGAATCCATGGTTTAATAAAAACCCTCCTAGAAAATAGCGAAAGCTGTACAAAAACATTAAAGATGGGAACTAAATAATGTTTCTTTATGTTAACCACAATCTCTAATTAAAACTTAATGTACAAAAATTTTAGTTTTTGGTAAAAGTCGTAAGTAAAATGTGTGAAAAGATTCTCACAGAGGGACAATACTCATTACGATCTCAGTTTTCCTTTGTTTATGTATATAATGAAGTAATTTACTAAAAACTTACGTACTACTCAAAGATTTGCGTCGGCTCTACTCCACAATACGGTGAGTTGACCTCTGTATTAAGGAAATTAAGGATACCTGGGGCCTGGTGCCAATTCAAGAGTAAACTTATGCGTTGAATATGCAAAAATATGTTGTTTTTTAGATGGAAATCATCAAATGCCTCCTCCAGCTCTGGTTGGAGCGGAAGGGAGTGTCAGACTCTTACTGGCTAAAACCCATCCGTGTTCCTTCCAATGCCCTTTGCGTTCCAGGGCCAAGGTGACTCTTCCGAATAACCCTGGCAGATCAATCATCCACTCGAACAGAATTCTTTGTGGACCGAGAAAATAATAAATCAACAGCAAATAAAGGAATCACTGTAGATAATAATAATGTCCACTAAACAAACATAGATCAAGGCTATGAAACAAATCTGCTGTCAATCGATTAGTTTCTATCAAATCATCATTTCCTCACTCCACTTCGGTGACTCGATTTTGAATCGATTAAACGCTTTTACTTCAACCTGCTTACTTACTTTTCTGATTATTATGACCTTATTATTAGATATAATATAGCTTTTATTGATATAATGGCACCGTTTGTATTTGGGGCAAGTGATAAGATGGTCCTACGCCATAAATAAGGCTGTTGGAGGCAGCATGTACAAAGCGCTCGACACTCCAGAAGACCGCAAGGCTTTAAGATGCGTCCTTTCCTTAGGAGAGAGGGAATGACGAATAAGAAAAGGAATGTAATAAGCAAAAATCATGACCAAGGGAATCATGATCATCATTTCAGCCGACAGACGTCCATTGCTGGACATAGGCCTTCCCCAGAGAGAATCATAAAGTCGAAAGACGTCTATAGACGAGGGCCTATAGACAGTTTTGGCTCGTCTTTCCGCTGGTGATTTGGCGGTAAAATTTTGGTTAGGCCATTAAAAGAAGGCCAAAGGAAGACAAGAGTAAAGATGGTAGGATTATCTGAGGAATGATGTGAATGAAAAGGGAGTGAATGAATGAAAACATAAAGGCTGATCAGAAAGAATGTAACAGGAAAACATTTTGCACCAACCAAGTATTGGTCAGTGGTCTAGTTACGGAAATTCTTTATATGCATAAAGATTATTGAAATAGATATATATTAATTATATTGGACTAATAAATTTATACGTAACTGTCGAAACGATAACGAAATCGGTGAAGGATCAATAGTTTTATTATAAGGAGCTATAGTTTTATTAATTCTAATTTTAATTGTTATTTTAAGACCATATAATTCCATATATTTTCGGCATAGAGATAGATAGAACCCTGAAGCATTATCCTTAAGAAGCTATTGGCTAAATAATAACCACCGCAAGGATCGATATTCAAGGTTAAGCAACGCTTGCTGTGGTCGGTTTGAGGATGGGAGACCATCTTGACATATCGAGATTTATTCGAGGCTCGGAAAGCACTTTAAGCCATTAGTTCCGGCTGTTATTTGTAGATCTTAGGCAGTCGTTAAGGATTATCAGAAGCCAGAAAATCTGACACCAGTCTTGCCAAGAAGTATCTTGTTACCCAGTTAGGTAGGCAGCCGCTCCACGTAAAATACTGTTATTCAACTGAACCTAACTGTGTGAGTGTACATAGCACCTCTTTCTTCTTAGAAGAAATAATATATGATATCAAAAAGGCAATATTGCAAAGTGCAACAGTATTATAGAACGCACACAATCTAATCTTCGAAGCTTTACTCATGATTCAGACCACCAATGGGGCCACTTTCTACTGGCAGCTTTCAAACCTATGCCATGAGGACGATACTGTTCTTAGTCATAATATGAGTTCATCGGTTCTAACAGTCTTATGTGTTTATATTATGGTCTTAATGTGGAGGTATGAGTATTGATTTTGATTTTATTTGGTGTAGTAGCAAAATTGATTTTATTCAATTGAAGTTATCGTAGTGACGAGCAGATTTATTGCAGGTGTTTGTACTTGCGAAAGTCTTAGTCATAATATTTATTTTGTAATTTTCGATTTTTGAAGATTCAATCGTCAGTTCATAGCTTGCCAATGTTCCTCTATTATCTTACATCTGAAGTTTTGGTTACTGTAAAAAAAATGCTGTAGGTATCTTAAACCAGCAAATAAATTGGTCTTATCATAAGTGAGATTTAAGTAGTGGAAATGAGTCACGTTACTAGTTATATTTTTTGTTTATTTTGAGTTGGCCCTATCTCAATAAATGTTCAAAAAAAATTATCCTCAAGGTATTTACGCCTCTCTTTTTAGTACCATCACTTTTCAGCTATTTATTGCTTTCTCTAAAGGTAGAGAAGAAAATCTTATGTACGTAAACTATGTACAAGATTATGTACAGCCAGTATGAGAGAGGGTAACGGAAATAGGTAGAAATCGCCGGTGATGGTGGATGCTTCATGCCTGCGCCCGCGCATACACCTTATAGGGTGTTTATTAAGTGCATAATTATGTATGCAATATGCAGTGTATGTAAGAGTTATGTTCGTAATATGAAGGTGAGTTTCTTTCCGGAGGCAGGGACATGCTGTTCTATAATGTTAATGTAACTCCGGTCTCCAAGAATTCCTTCCTCCATTCGAATCTTCACCAGAAATCAGGTCCCCGGCCCCACCTGGTTAGGGGACCATTGAATTTTGTTAAAATACAACATATTGCTGATTTTTATTGAATAGGTATTAATGATTAACAACATGCCTCATGAATTTAATCCGTCTTAGTGCAATGATTTTCACTTGTGCATAAAGTTTTAATAGAGATTAATGAACATAATTATATTATTTATAATTGAAATTGGTTTTCTTATTTAAATGTTCTAACATGTTTGATAAAGTAATGTCTCCTTATTAGAACTATTTAATCAGCATCAATTAGCAATAAAATATGGTGATAATGACCAAGATTAGCATCTCATCAACTGCTTTAAAGACCTTGAAGTATAGCTCAGCCTCTTATTCACGTTTTTAACTTTTAATCGTTTATCACTGTCATTAAATAAGTTGGCCAAGTTTTTTTAGGGTTCTGTACCCAAAGGGTAACCAACGGTACCCTATTATTAAGCCTCCGCTGTCTGTCCGTCCGTCCGTCCGTCTGTCTATCAGCGGGCTTTATCTCAAGAACCGTTATAGTTAGACAGTTGAAATTTTCACAGATTGTGTATTTCTATTGCCGCTATAGCAACAAATTATAAAAATTAAGGCTTATGGCACGGAACCCTTAGTGTGTGAGTCCGACTCGCACTTGGCAGGTTTTTTATTAATCTGATAGTCTCTCGTTGACCACTATCTCACCTGATGGTAAGCGATGATGTGGTCCACGATGGAGCACGCCTGCCTAGAAGTAACCTATTCACTCTTGACTTAAAGGCCTCCAGGTTGTAGCTATCAGGCAATTAAATACTAAACACACGAGTAAATATCAGTAATTTAGCAAAATAAATAAATACATTTCTGAAGCTACAAGCTCTCTGCCGCCATCGTAAAACTTGCAAGTACTAGAGATTCCAATAACTTCACTCTCACTTGACCGGAAGAATATTTATGTAAAGAGTTTTCTTTCCAATACTAGTTAAGCCTTCCTGATCCACTGGTTATCTTCCTGCATTACGAGATAGACTCTATAAGGCTCTCCTCACACGTTCAGTCTGTGTATGCGCGTATTTTTGCTCACGATAGCTTTTATACCATTCAAGGTACACATGATTGCCTCGTTGGTCTATAGTTTGCATGCGCAGCTTCTGGGTTCCAGTTTGGATAGTGTGTTATTGGGATCTCCACGTAGAAGCCTGAAGTTTGGTTTTAAGCCCGGATTGTGTCTATTTTACTCGTATCACGAGTTTCTCAGTAGTAGCCTGAAGAATGGGTAACTGCCCGGATTATGTCAATTTGCTTGTCATGTAACAACATGGCACTAGTGAAATATTACTGTTGCATCCCCACCCCACACACCCACAACCCCAAACCCAATTTTTGTCAGCGATGTAGAGGTCTCTGCTACACCCTTCGGGGAATATTCAATCAAGGAGCCAGAAGGTTACCCAGAAACCGGATTGTAGAGGTCGGCATGCTGCATCAGCATCACTCAATGGAACATGCTGGTATTCAGCTGCATCCGGTTAGACTAGAAGCCGACCCCAATATGGATGGGAAAAGGCTTGTCATATGATAATGTTGTTCAGTTACTATAAAACGCTGCGTCGCGTGATCGTGTGAAGAGAACCTTACAGTGAAAACGCTTGAACCCAAGTTAATGACAACTTAATGCCGTAGTTAAGATAGGTAACTGCCTGTAGTTACTGTTATTTTAACCCAGTTTTTGTGCGAATTTGACTGCGATTTATGTTATGTGTGTTATGACCTTGTTTTGTTTGCTTGTTTACATTTTTTTGTTAGATAATCGTTTTGGTTTTACTTCGCGATGTTAAGAATTGGCACGTTTTCGTTGAATCGGTTTGAGTTGGCATGTTGTGAAATTTCAAAACTAACGATGACAGAAAATTTAATGAGAAAACCAACAAGTTTTTAACTTTATGCGCAGGAAGCGTGTTTACTTTTTACAAAAACAAACGTAATCGAATATAGGTACTTCCTGAGATTACCTCCTACAGACAAACACTTATTTGATACATATTAAGTTGATGCCTTTCTTAGAGGTTCTCAAAGTGCGCTCAGAGAATATACTTCAAAAATAATCATTAGAGCAAATGCAACATTAAATTCAAGTTTTGAGAACAAAATCATTGACAACTTATTAATTTTAATCATTATATATAAACGAGTCTAATACCTAAGACAAACAAATACTTTTCCTGTGTTAAGATCCTTTTACGGCCATTGGCACTAATTGACCAGTAAAGGGGTTTTAAGAGCCCTATCACAGAATTGTTTTTTCACTCGCAAAACTGCTGGCTCATCGCATTATGCAGAAATTAGGCAGTTGCAATTACGTTTATTTTTGGGTTATTTATTAATTTATTTAATGAAGATTTACTAAATTTTCATTCCTTATGAACTATGGTTTATTGTGGTATAAATTTTACGTAATAATATTAATGTATTATGGAGAAATTGACAGTTAATTATGAGTGTTTTTGGTAGTTTTTATATATTTGATTGGGTTTTTTTACGGATTCAAATTTCAAATATCTGAGGCTGCTATGCATGAAAACACTATCTATATAAGGAATATTATGATATATTTTTCATCTATTTGTTTAGTCATTACTTTTTTTCTTTTGTTTAGTATAGTCATTTGTTAGCTCAAAAAAGTGCCGTCGCGCTTTTAATGAGAAACTTACTTGAGAATTTTGGATTTTTACAAATAAAAAGAAAAAAAAAAGCGAAAGGTGAGTCCACTATGCACTATACTAGTAACTATTCTCAACTACCCAATAAACCAAAGTTGTCAAAATATTTCAGTTTCTGAGAATAAGAAAGTCGAATTTGGTAATTTTATGCAAAAAATACCAAATAAAAAATTGTAATAGGGCTCTTAACTAGTACAACAAATATAGGCAACGCCTTGTGAAGGCCGAATTTAAGCTCCAACAGACTTTCAAGGTAACCCAATAGGACAGGTGGATTATTGGTTGTATTATTATCGCATACAAAATCAATTGATTGTGTTAAACTAGAAGCTGGTTGCATTAATTTGATTTGATTGGTGTGGTCACTAAAATGGGAGCAGCGGTTTAGATCCTGATACTGCGTTGGTTTATTTGATAGGTTTAATAAATTATAATATTTTGATGTGGACAAAGTATAATACATATGGAACGATAGTAGCTTGTTTCTTTGTTCATTTTCTGCCTACCCTCATGGGAAAACATTCTGGGGCAGTCGGTTAAACCGCGAGAATTCATGTAGGTATGTAAGGTTGTCTGATTTGTTCTGTGTGAATCTTGGATATGTATAAAAGCTAAGGTGTCAAGTTATATCAGCCAACAGAGTCGTAAAAACCAAAGATTAAATTAAAGAAGAATGCCAGCAGTTTCAGTTTAGTTCATTAATCAGTTGGTTATGCTATCATGAACGTATAGTATTAAAGCCTAATCCGTATATATTATTCCCAATATTAGGGACTAAAGCCGCCTCTCTGTGACGTGGTATATGTAGGCTTCAATACACCACATGTCTTTGAATTTCTGGCTCCAGGACTTGCTGGTTCCCGAGAATTTTTTCGAAAGAGTCACCGCGGCCCTGGTACGCAAAGGGCACTAGGAGGAACACGGATGGGTTTTAGTCAGTAAGAGTCTGACACTCCCTTCTGCTCCGCCCAGATCGGGAGGAGTCATTTGATGATTTCCCATCCTTAAAAAAAAGTTTTCATTCACCATTTGGAGAGCATTGTTGATAAAAATTGTGGCACTCTTCAAGTCTACGACCTACAAGTCTCAAGTCCCAGCCGTGACCAGGAACCACACTGTCCATCATCATATCATAGGCCTCCCCCAAAAGGGGGGGGGGGGGGTTGCCATAACCGCCACGCTTGGCATGTGGGTTGGCGACCGCAGTGTATGGTGTTGATTTTTACAGAGAACACTGCTACCCATTCACTGCCCATAAAGTACTGATATCCAAACGCATGTAGCCAGGTTAAAAGCCGACCTCAACCCGTTTAAGAAAATGCTAACGATGACGCATGTTCATATATAAATTCTGTTAGTTATTGCGTTTCAATAAGTTACTGCTATGCGTCGGTTGCATGATAATTTGCATAGTTTCATAATGTATCTTGTTTTCATCATGAGTGTTGATATCTTTGCAGAAACGGCTTATGTTACCAACCGTTGCTGTGTTTGAAAATTGGTAATAGTGGATAACTTTGAGGTTTTTGTGGTAGCCGTTATTAAGTGAGAATTTAAATAATGCCCTCTGAAGTTTGCTTATAAATGTTCGCCATTTATTAACAAGGATATTTTTAATGTTTCGCGTACGAGATCGCTCCCGAAGATTGCTAAGTTTTCGCCGTTCATATTTAGATTCAATGTTGCGGCCAAATCTCTAATCGGGCAAAAAACCGGCCAAGTGCGAGTCGGACTCGCACACGAAGGATTCTGTACCATAAACCTTAATTTTTATTAATTGTTGTTATAGCGGCAATAGAAATACACAATCTGTAAAAATTTCAAGTGTCTACCTGTTACGGTTCTTGAGATACAGCCCGCTGACAGACAGACGGACGGACGGACGGACGGACGGATGGACGGATGGACGGACGGACGGACGGACGGACGGTAATAGGAATCGTTGGGAACGTCTACTACTAAGAAAATCCTAGTAGATAAACAGAAATTCACTTTGATTGATCATAGAATCAAACCCAAAACCTCATGCCCACAAAGCCTTCATCACGATTAAGACACAAGAGATACATAAGAGATTCATTTTCCTTCTTTATTTTTTTACCCAAACTTAAAAAAAAGTAATATAAATAGTCTTCAACTACGATCCTACGGTTCAGTAGCCAGCTGTA
Source organism: Lacanobia oleracea (assembly GCA_950371165.1). Classification (NCBI taxonomy): domain Eukaryota; kingdom Metazoa; phylum Arthropoda; class Insecta; order Lepidoptera; family Noctuidae; genus Lacanobia; species Lacanobia oleracea. The sequence continues at coordinate 12,120,797 of OX493414.1, forward strand.
GTTAATGAAGTTAGTCCAATGAGGTCAGTGAGCTGCTTTCTAGCAAGTGGTGCGTGTTCAGTTCCGTTTGGCAACCCGTCATGATGCTTCGATAACTGTCACATGAGGAATGCTCCTCATGCGTTCCTTTATTTGAAAGACTTTCATGCGGTTTCTGAATGCCTGGTACCTTCGACAGGTAACTGGTAGTTTCTTTTATACATTTCTAAGCATATGGCGCGAAAATGTGACGCTCTCTTAAAAAAAATATGTCGCAATTTCAGTTCTATATTAGGGCTTGATAATTTGACTTGAACAACTTCGATTTCTGAATGCCTGGTTGCTTCGATCAGCGTATCAGGGGGTCTACTCTCTAAACCTGATTACGGAGTAGAAACTACGGACTTCGTACGGGGCTTAAGAGTAACCCCCAATTTCGAAACAGGTGAGTTTATCAGTGAGTTGAAGTCAACTAGTCAACCAGAAAAATATAGCAATCAAAATATTGACGTAATTTACCCAGTAATATGACTCTGATTACCGGCTAAATAATAACAGCCGCACGGGTCGATCTTGAAGGTTAAGCAACGCTTGCCAAGGTTGGTCTTTGGATGGGTGACCATCTTAACATACCGAGTTTCCTCCGTGCCTCGGAAAGCACGTTAAGCCGTTGGTCCCGGCTGTCATTTGTAGATCTTTGACAGTCGTTACGGATTGTCAGAAGCCAGTAAATCTGACTCCAGTTTTGCCAAGATGTACCGTGTTACCCAGTTAATGGGTTGTGGAGGTTTGGTAGGAAGCCGCTCCACGTAAAATACTGGTATTCAGCTGAATCCGGTTTGACTGGAAGCCGACCCCAATGTAGTTGGGAAAAGGCTAGGCAGATGATGATGATGATGACTCTGATTACCACTAAACACGGGATGTAATCATAATTACGATTACGTTTTTCACAGCTGAACTGTATCAAGAAGAAAGTACCACCATCACACACACCCTGGAACATGCAACGTCACGCCTTTTAGTCTCAAGATATTATCTGCTACAAATGCAATTGAATCTGAAAACGAAAGCAAACTGTTCAGAAAAATAACATAGGTTCCTATCGTTTGTATTTTTCAAGGAGTAAGGTAAAGGGTGTACAGACCTATAGGGCCTATCTATCCTACCAGGGTTGCAGAATTTATTCGAAAGAGTCACCACAGCTCTGGAACACAATTACGAGGAACACGGATGGGGTTTTAGTCAATAAGAGCCAGACACTCCCTTCCATTTCGTCCAGAACAGAAGGAGTCATTTGATGATTTGAAGGGCTTACCTATGGGACTCATATAACAGAGGGCGAGCCATCAAACAGGCTCAAATCGAGACTTCAAGCATAGCTGCTTGAAGTCTACTGATATTTTTCACACGGAAAGTCATAGTAACTTGCCTAACCCAGGAGTCGAAACCAGGACCTCTTGCGTAGCCGTAGGACCAACGGCTTAGCTTTCAGAGGCACGAAGGAGTCATGGAAGTACATCCACGGCTTTTCGGACATCAGCAACCGGGAAGATCGACCCGTATGGTGTCTCCTCAATTGAAAGTAAAATATTCAGCTAAGTAAATGATTTCGTGAAATAATGACGTGAGCTGAGCTGTAAATGTGTACATATGTAGAAGTGAAGTGTTGTAACGTAGTTTTTAATGGAGGAAATAATGTAATGTAAGACTGTAATAATGTGTTAATACATTGTATGTTTCTGTTTTTCAGTAACATTCACTTGGTGTTGAATTTGTGATTCTTACGAAAACTTTTTTGTGTTATTTTGTAATAGAACTTTCGTGAATCGTATTTAAGATTACCGATTACCGACATGTATGTTATGAGATTTCTTGATTACTGTCGGATTTATAAGGATCGAACTCTTACCTCTTATTAATTGATGGGAGATACACGATCTTGTTTATCGTATGATGAAGGCTCTTGCAGATAGGTGCAGCAAGACAATACAACAACGCGTTTTCAAAGCATTTATTCTATCTAGATACATTTAAGGACAATTTCTATAAAAATGTTTTGTGATTCCATTTGAGCCTGAAATAAATGGACGATTGGGACATCTTACTCAGTCGTTAAGTTTATCTAATCTTTTTGTGTATTTCATTCATTAAGTTGACTCGTCACTGAAGTCTTAAGTCGACTCAACACTAGGTCATCTAAACACCCCTCTTCAATGGGAACTAAGTAGCAAAATACTAAAGTTTTACGATAAAATACAGTAAATACCATTAAAAGTGATTACAAAGCTCCATGAATAAGCATAAATGTATACATTGACGATCGTCCGTTAGTCTAACCGTTAGTGAGCCGCTACGATCGGGATCGATCGGAGCTACTCGTGGGTTGTCGCCAAACGTCTCGTGGGTGATTGATAAGACCTCTAGTCAAGGGCTGATATGTTGGCAGATGGTGGTATTCAGCTGCATTAAGGATAAAGTGGATTCTTGCTTGAATTAGCTATATGTATATGTGTAGGTTGATCATGTTCAACAGAAAGATGATTAATCCCGTCGTGTCTCGAAAAGCACAATATTAGTAGTTAAGGCTCGTTAGAATCCCGAAATGGCCAACCAGTCTTAATATGGGTTTGTATAGTCATCATCATGCACAGAGAGAGGAGCTCGTGTCTAAATAATAACAGCCGCACGGGTCGATCTTTAAGGTTAAGTAACGCTTGCCAAGGTTGGTCTGTGGATGGGTGACCATCTTAATATACCGAGTTTCCTCCGTGCCTCGTAAAGCACGTTTAGCCGTTGGTCCCGGCTGTCATTTGTAGATTGTCAGAAGCCAGCAAATCTGACTCCAGTCTTGCCAAGAAGTACCGTGTAACACAGTTAATGGGTTGTGGAGGTCTGGTAGGCAGCCGCTCCACGTAAAACACTGGTATTCAGCTGAATCCGGTTTGACTGGAAGCCGACCCCAATATAGTTGGGAAAAGGCTAGAGATGATGATAGTCATCATCATGCACAGTCCGACTTTATCCACTGCTGAGCATAGGCCTCCATACGTACCTGTGCCAGCCTCATCCAGGATCAACCCGCGATGGCTGCAATGTCATCAGCCCATCTCGCCACTGGACAACCGACACTTCTTCTGGGTTTATCACAATCACCACCATCATCAATCATCATCAAATGAGCCAATTGCCAAAGAGCACCATCCTCTGCCAGCCACCTTCTTCAAATCATCGATTCATCGTGCCACAGGACGTCCCACACTACGTTTGCCCATATGAGGCCTCCATATAACACTGGGTTTATAGTAGAGTAGAAATAAAGATATTCACAGGAAAACCGAGGTTACCAACATAGCCTGAAGGTGAAGAATCGCCTAACTAAAATGGCAGATCACCTTGCTTGAAGAGCAGACGGTCAATGGTGTAGAAAGGTTCTGGAGTGGAGACCGCGTACCGGAAGACGCAGCGATGGAAGGCCTCCCACAAGGTGGACCAATGACCTGGTGAGGGTCACGGGTAGCCGATGGAGGCGAGATACACAGGACCGGTAGTTGTGGCGACATTTGGGACAGGCCTATGTCCAGCAGTGGATGTTTTTCAGCTGAAATGATGATGAAATAACGGTTACTGATGTAATTGACATAAATGAGGAGCTCGTGGCTAAATAATAACAACCGCACGGGTCGATCTTTAAGGTTAAGCTACGCTTGCCAAGGTTGGTCTGTGTATGGGTGACCATCTTCATATACCGAGTTTCCTCCGTGCCTCGGAAAGCACGTTAAGCCGTTGGTCCTGGCTGTCATTTGTAGATCTTTGGCAGTCGTTACGGATAGTCAGAAGCCAGTAAATCTGACTCCAGTCTTGCCATGAAGTACTGTGTTACCCAGTTAATGGGTTGTGGAGGTCTGGTAGGCAGCCGCTCCACGTAAAATACTGGTATTCAACTGAATCCGGTTTGACTGGAAGCCGACCCCAATATAGTTGGGAAAGGGCTAGGCAGATGATGATGATGTAATTGACATAAATGCCTGACTTTTAACTTTGTTCAAAAGCGCCCAGTTTAGGTTAAAATGCCATCAAGTGCCTCCAAGTATTCCTCTGACATTGGCCCCGTCATGCAACTTGCATTTATGCAGACATGTAAACAAAGGTTCAATTGTGTCAATGAGATAGTAAAGATCACGACTGTGAATAGGTAATTAGTTTACGGTTAACATAGTGACCTAATTAGTTGTTTTGACCTTTAAATCTTGATGACAAAAAACTTGTTTAATCCTTCTTTGTTGGATTTTCCCTAAATTGTAGATATTTTGCGAACCAATATTGTTTTACGATTCCGGGTAAGCAGCAAAATTGTTTCTGTGGGTATTATGTACCTATAGAGAAATGCTGTACAGAGAGTAGTTTCGCAATCGTCCGTTGAAAAGGGAGCATCCTCCGACTGGACGGTTGTTGTGTCTGGTGGGCAACACTCCGAACGTTGATATTCGGATTGTTTGAATCGTTTTTTCAGTTTTCCGTGCGAATTGAATATATACATTCAATTCGCACGGAAAACTGAAGATAGAAGGCGCTGCGTTTTCTTTTTGGCTGCGGTTCAAATTTTGCTTCGTTTGTTTCTCTTGTGGCGGCGTTGATGCCGCTACGTACCCATTAAACTTTCAATATATTTAAAGGCTCTAGGAAAAATGACTTCCTTTAAGCGACTGCGATGGTTGACATTTCGGTAGCACATGTCAATCCTGTAATTCTATTTTCGACTTTTTGACAATTTTACTTTATCGAAAGAATTACATTTTCTCTACAGCCATAGGTACTTTAAGCAAATTACTTGGCGAACCACGTTTTTTGCGACTAACTTTAAATTAAAGCTTATTAATACACATAAGGACATTAAAAGTCCTTTCTAGAACATTTTCCTTGTTCTCAAAATATATAAAATACTTGTCCTCACAACATAATGTAAATTTCTACCCCGCGGCCTTGATTCACGAATCGAAAGTAGCCACAGCCGGACACCGGCCACGTGCCGTAACACCTCAACGTGTTACACACCATATGTCAACAACATAAGGTCCAGTTTCCTATAGCCAATGAACCGGACAAGTGACAAACTATCACATAGCAAAATTCGCTATTTGGCGTCAACATAAGGTTTAATTTTCTATGGCTAGGAGACACAGTGACACTCCGCATCGGACCATGGTTCATGGGTACCGTCAATAGGTTACAAGCGTAAGAAAAACAGCTGACTTACTTTTTTTGTTGTGTAGTGATGATGCGTGATGATTAGGGCGAATTTTCTCTGAATGGGGGCAGTTTTTCTTAGTGTAAAAAGGCGAGTTTCATTTTGTCATTTTTTAGGCAGTTTATTTTTATACCACACTTCGCCAGTGACTTCGTCCGCGCTGCAATTTTCTTAAGATCTCTATTTTTTTTTAAATGAATTATAGCTTAGCTTACTTCCTGATAATTTAGATTTCTATTGGTGAAGAAATAGGTAAAATCGGTCCAGTACTTTTACAACAAACACATAAAAAAATCTTTCCTTTTTTATATTAATATAGATAAAGACTTTGAAGATAACTGTAGTTCAGGGTTTTATAACGTTATCTTGGCGGATCCTTGAAAGACCAATGGCAACCGTTTTCAATCTCTGGAAAATCCAGTGATGTTCTTCAGGTATCTGATAGGCACATAGTAAAGAAACAACTCCAAAAAAAAATGCAAATAGGGTTAAGATAAAAGTGCATTCAGAACCTAAAAGATCCAAAATTCCACTTTGGGAAACCCTGCTACAGTTTCAAATAAATGTTGCCTGTAAATTTCAATTTCAAGCCAACCCTCACTACCACCACTGCTAAGACCCGACGGGACGCTGGCCCACTCCGCTGAGGAGAAAGCGAACTTGTTTGCTTCTTTGTTTGCGGAATCTTCACGTCTGGATCCTGGTGGCGCGATGCCCTCCGCCTCTCCTGGTGAATGCGAGTCGAGTATGTCGAACATTCGCATTCATCAGAAGGACGTCCGTAGGGTACTGCGTAACCTAGACGTGAACAAGGCTAGTGGTCCCGACGGGATACCGGCAATTGTTCTGAAGACTTGTGCGCCTGAGTTGTCTCCGATCTTGACACGCCTATTTCGCCTTTCGTTTGAGACTGGAAAAGTGCCGAAGGCTTGGAAGCAAGCTAACGTGCAGCCCGTGCCCAAGAAGGGTAGTCGAGCTGACCCGTCGAATTATAGACCCATCTCGGTAACGTCCATACTCTGTAAGACTATGGAACGCGTGCTGAATCATAAGCTCCTGGCGTACCTAGAAGCGAATGATATCCTTAGTGACCGGCAATACGGGTTTCGCCGAAATCGGTCAACTGGGGATCTTCTAGCGTATGCCATTCACATCTGGAGTGAGGCCATAGAGAAGCACGGGGAGGCACTGGCGGTCTCCCTTGACATCTCGAAGGCCTTCGACAGGGTCTGGCACGTTAGTAAGCTTCCTTCCTTCGGTCTGCCCGCCGGTTTGTGTGATTGGATCGCAGATTTCCTGAGGGATCGGTCTATCCGAGTGGTCATAGATGGCTGCTCGTCTGGACTGCTGGATATTAATGCCGGGGTTCCTCAGGGGTCGGTGCTTTCGGCAACACTGTTCTTGCTGCATATTAATGATCTGCTTAAACCCGGTACCTTTGGGTATGCAGACGACAGCACTGTTGCTCAAAGATACGTGTCCGACGCACGAGCTGGTGGGTCGCAGATCCGGTCTCTCCGGGAGGCAATGGTTGAGCGCTTGAACGTGTCCCTACAGGCGGTCTCTGATTGGGGCGATGCCAATCTGGTCAAGTTCAATGCTGCTAAGACCCAAGCGTGTCTATTTTCCGCCAAAAGGAGCCAATTCCGCCCAGCTCCATCTTTCCGCGGTGAAACCGTGCCGATAACCGACCATCTTGAGCTTCTTGGGGTTACATTAACATCTACTCTCAATTTTGGCCCTTACATAGAGGCAAAAGCTCAAGTGGCTGCAAAGAAGTTGGGGATTCTGGCTAAGGTGAGACGGTACTTCACGCCGGAACAGCTGCTCAAACTCTATCAAGCGCAAGTTCGATCGTGTATGGAATACTGCTCTCATCTTTGGGATGGATCTGCCAGATACCAGCTTGATGCCCTTGAGTCAATTGAGAAACGAGCCAAGAGGATCATCGGCAATGAGAGGCTCGTCGCGTCGAAGCTCCAAAGTCTTGAACATCGACGACGAGTTGCTAGCCTGTCGGTTTTTTACCGGTTGCATTTTGGGGAATGTGCGACGGAATTGCATAATTTAATTCCGCCAAGCCCGTTCCATCATCGGACCACAAGACGAACGGCGATGCGCCACCGGTATATGGTGGACATCCCACCCATACGCACAAAACGTTTTGGGAACATATTCATAGTGCGTACAGCTAAGGAGTGGAATTCCCTGCCGGAGTCTGTGTTTCCTGATAGCTACAACCTGGGAGTCTTTAAATCAAGAGTGAATAGGTTATTTCTAGGCAAGCGTGCTCCATCTTCGACCACATCCTCGCTTACCATCAGGTGAGATAGTGGTCAAACGCGTGCCTATCAATAGTAAAAAAAAAAAAAAAAAACAATTTAAACAGAATACATTTCATTTTCAACAAAACTCACTTTGTAAATACCACTAATTGGCGCGCTACATTTAATTACGTTATTCTCTCATAAATGGCGAATCTATTTTAAGTTCAGTGTGACCAATTAATTAGTCTCGTTACAATTTGATTAAATACGGTAATTTCGACAAATATACAAGAAATTAAACATTAAAATGGTATTTAATTTAAATCTGTTACATTTAAAGATGCCGCCGTATGGTGTCGGCCGGTGTCGTATGGTGCCGTAAAAGAATAACGCCATCCCATCATTTCCCGTGGGTGTCGTAAGAGGTGGCTTAGGGACTCACTAGAGAATGGGCAGCAGCGTTCTCTGTAAAACTCAACACCTTGCCAGCCAAGCGTGGCGATTATGGCAAACCTCTCCCATCTTGGGCATCATCAGCAGTGGAAGTCTTTCGGCTGATGTGAAGATAATGATGACATTTAATGAAAACCTATTTAGCATTTTCCCAACTATATTGGGGTCTGCTTCCCGTCTGCCGGGATAAAACTGGTTACCAGTATTCTACATGGAGTGACTGCTGACTCTCCACATTCTGACTCTCAGGAGTTGAAGTGGTTGGGAGTTACGGAATTTGTTCAAAAGAGTTACCGCGGCTCTGGAACGCAAAGGGAATTAGGACGAACACGGATGGGTTTTAGTCAGTAAGAGTCTGACACTCCCTTCCGCTCCGCCCAGAGCGGGAGGAGTCATTTGATGATTTCCCATCCTAAAAAAGATATTGGTTGGGAATAGTGTGGTGGGCTTGTCACCTCCAGTACTCACTCCACCTGGTAGCTGGGTAACACCTCTTGGCAAGACTGGTGTCGGACTTTCGAGCTTCTGTACCCTAACAAGTTGTCATAGATCTTCGATTGACAGCCATGCTCAACGGCTTAACGTGCTTTCCGAGGCACAAAAAAATCTGGGTATGTAAGGATAGCATTCATCCGCGAACCGACCAAGCGTTGCTTAATCTTGAAGATCAAATCTTTCAATGCGCCCATGAGCCCCTCCTGAATATACTTAGAACTAGAATTTGTCCGCGACTTCGTACGCGCATATCTATCCCTTTTTTATCCTGTTACAGTAGGAATTTTAAGAGATCCTCACTTAGTGCTCCCCCCCACTCCCCAAGGAACCTTCATGCCAAATTTCAGCTTTCTACGACCAGCAGCTTCGGCTGTGCGTTCATCATCATCATCATCATCTGCCTAGCCTTTTCCCAACTTTATTGGGGTCGGCTTCCAGTTAAGCCGGATTTAGCTGAATACCAGTATTTCACGTGGAGCGGTGGCCTACCAGACCTCCACAACCCATTAACTGGGTAACACAGTACTTCATGGCAAGACTGGAGTCAGATTTACTGGCTTCTGACTATCCGTAACGACTGCCAAAGATCTACAAATGACAGCCGGGACCAACGGCTTAACGTGCTTTCCGAGGCACGGAGGAAACTCGGAATGTTAAGAAGGTCACCCATCCACAGAACAACCTTGGCAAGCGTTGCTTAACCTTGAAGATGGACCCGTGCGGCTGTTATTATGTAGCCACGAGCTCCACGAGTTTCGGCTGCGCGTTGTCAGTCAGTAATGATAGAATTTTATACATATTGATGAAAAACACTTTAGGAATAATGGCAAGCTTTATTTTGAATTCGATTGATCCGATTCTGGGCTTGTTTAAGAGAGGTATTGATTGTGCCAAAGTGGTTGAAGAATAGATTATATTAACATAGTTGTTTGTTGTATAAGTAATTTGATTAAAATTCAATTGATATTGAAATTTAGTGGCCTAGATTAATTTGTAATGGGTGCTAAATGCTTTAAATATTATACAAGAGTAAATAAATCTAATATCGCCCACACCCAGTTAGATCAATGTCTGTTCCTTCTCTGTAATCCATTAATTTAATTTATTCATAACTAGCTGACCCGTGCCCACTTCATTGGGCGGTATTTTTCGGGTTAATTTATAGCCTATGACACTCAGAAATAACGTGGCTTTCTATTGGTAAATAAATTTTCAAAATCGGTTTAGTAGATCCAGAGATTACCCCCTACAACATTACAAACTCGTAAACGTTCTCTTTATTATCAGTATAGATTACCAAGTATTGTAAATAAATATTTTAAAACCGTTCTTCTCTATGGAAATCTACCTTTGTGAGTGGACAGCCAATCATTTATTTTTTGAAACCGCAAATGTTCAAGATTAAAAGTGCATTTTAATAATCTACCTGATATAAATAAATGATTTGTCTTTACTAAAACCTTCCTCGAGAACCACCCTATCCACTGGTGAAAGCAGCATGAACATCGGTGCAGTAGTTTTTGAGTTTATCGCAAACAGACAGACAGACACGGCGGAGGACTTTGTTTTATAATATGTAGTGACTATACCAACATGAAAAAGATAAACTGGACGAACATACTCAATGAAATGTAGTTCCCTTAACGGCCGACTCGTACTTGACCGCTTTTTTACGAACTATCGCTTTCTCAGGCCGGAGGCCAATGACCGTATGCGGAACCCATTCAGATGTCTGATTTCTCCGGTGTGATTTTGTGAATTGTTTAAGGTACCTTAATTGGCGACGTACAATGATGTTTTTGTATTTAAGATATTTTGGTTAAAAGTACTTAGTATGATTTTGAACCAGTCCAACACGAATTCTGACTTTTCTAAAGTCCACAAGTAAATTTGAATTTATTTTTCGTAGGAATCGAAACACACGAAATTATTGTTATAAGTTTCAGACTACCAACGAAAAATACATCACAATCACACCATCAAGTACTTACACAAAGCTCCTTGTCTAGAAGCTCGTCTAAAAATACTCTCACCGATATTATCTGATTCCATACAGCATTGCGTTGTTCTCGTAAAATGCAAATGAATCATTTGAACTTTATTTTTACCTGACAGCCCACAAAGGAGGTTAATGTTTTTGATCGATGCAAGCACATGTAAAGTACCAGGGTCACATGACCTATGAGGTAGCTATGAAATATCTAGAGGATGACTGATCCAATCCAGGTGTACTACTAAAAAAATAAATGCCAGATTATTGTGTAGTCCTTTTAAAAGGTCAAAATCTTTAACCAGTGTCATCATCTGCCTAGCCTTTTCCCAACTATATTGGGGTTGGCTTCCAGTCAAACGGGATTTAGCTGAATACCAGTATTTTACGCGGAGCGGCTGCCTACCAGACCTCCACAACCCAGTAACTGGGTAACACGGTACATCATGGCAAGACTGAAGTCAGATTTACTGGCTTCTGACTATCCGTAACGGCTGCCAAAGATCTACAAATGACAACCGGGACCAACGGCTTAATGTGCTTTCCGAAGTACGGAGGAAGCTCGGTGTGTTAAGATGGTCACCCATCCACAGACCAACCTTGGCAAGCGTTGCTTAACTTTGAAGATCGACCCGTGCGGCTGTTATTATCTAGCCATAAAAGGACATAATTGTCAAAAGGTCAAAGATGTTGTCTTTAACCAGTGTGTTTTTATGAAAAGGATGTATGGATGATTATAATGAATGTGGACTGATGACGAAATGACGTCTTGATTTAAAGGGTCAGCTAGTTATTGAGGACCGTCCTGCCACCGATGCCATTATGATTTTGCTGTGTGAGAGACACGGAGCTTTATCCTTTATTCACAGCGGATTCGATAAAAGGGCTGAGCACAGTAATTGATCTGCTGATATCAATGTTTTTATGCCCTTAGTGGTTGCAAGTCTGTGTGTCCTGGAGTGAAATTTTCTATCTGAGTCTGTGTTTTCCGAATTTCCGATAGCTATAACCAGAGGGCTAATTCACCTAATTTTTAACCAAACTTTCGCATTCGCATCTCAATACTCAATACTTTATTGCATTCCATATTAGGTATGTACATATAGGTGGTATAAAATATTGTCAAGATCAATATGGACCCTGTCGGGCACAGCAAATCCGTCATAAAACCTCATTTTGCATAATTTTATGCAGATTACGATTGAGATCTAAGCAGCGTCTTTAAGTCCAGAGCGAACACACAATCGCTCCCCCTGTAGTGAAATAGTGGTAAAAGCGCGAACACTGCATTATTAGACAGTCGTTTTAAAAATAAGATTTTCGTCGTGTTAAAAATTCTAGTGCAGGAAAACAGTTTAAAACTAAACTTAAATACTGCGATTTCGTACGCATATATCCCGTTTTTTCCCGATCCCGTAATAAAATCGCGAAATTCTCTTCCTCAATACACCCCAAGGAACCTTTTTTTTTTTTGAATGGAAAATCATCAAATGACTCCTCCCGCTCTGAGTACAACAGGAGGGAGTGTCAGACTCTTACTGACTAAATAAAACCCATCCGTGTTCCTCCTAGTGCCCTTTGCGTTCCAGGGCCGCGGTGCCTCTTTCGAACGAAGTCCGCAGCCCCAGCAGGCACTGGCCTTAGCCCCGTCTTCCGACCCCAAGGAACCTACATGCAAAATTTCAGATTTGCACGACCAGTAGATTCGACTGTGCGTTGTCTGTCAGTCGCCAGTAATGGAAGAATTTCGTAAACCTTTATATTGATATTCTCAATTTTATCCTCAAGATTATTCTACCAGCGTCTTGTGTGATCAGGGTCACCAATTTCACCGTTAACCTTGAGGATTTCTTCTTAATTTGTTAAACAAATCTGCCTGGCCTCTGACACATGACATTTTACATAGAAACCGGATTTTCGAGTCAAAGTTAAATATGCGCGGTGATTAATTATAATGTTTTTCTCAATGGGTGAGAAAATAAAATAAAATTTCAAAGTCTTTAAGATATCTTTCCATATACTTCTAGGAAGGTCATTCAGATGAGGCGTAGGTAGAACAGGATTATTCCATATTTTTACTATTTTTATAGAATTAAAACAAGATCTTATGAAGGTCAATGTGAACAGAAAAAAGGTATTAAAAATAAACTTGCTAAATTATAGTTTTTTATGTACCTATTCTGTGAGATTTCAACTGATGTTCATTTTCACACTTGATAAGGATTCGATTTTATTGCCTCGAAAATATTAGTTTTAAATGTGAGTCAGACTTATGGCACTTCAATAAATTATATTTATTTCAAATTGAAAGTAAAGCCGCTGCTAAAATCATTCTATTGACAAATACTGCTTCTCTTGAAATCAAAGACCATCAGTGGCGATCAAAGATTCAAAGCATTTATTTCAAATAAACCATTTACAGGCACTTTTGAAATGTCAATGTCAGTCAAAAAATGAAGCTATTTTTGCACTTTTTTTACTATTGATAGGCACGCGTTTGACCACTATCTCACCTGTTGGTAAGCGATGATGTGGTCGAAGATGGAGCACGCTTGCCTAAAAGTAACCTATTCACTCTTGACTTAAAGACTCCCAGGTTGTAGCTATCAGGAAACACACGACTCCGGCAAAACCACAAAACTTTTATCAAAGCGTAGGTCTCTATGGAGAAGAACGTGCAAGAAACTCTCGATTAGTCCCAAAATCTCGGATCCCGCAACGAAATTGATCAAAAAAGAACAGCGGTGAAGCAGTAGTAGGCTTTCAATTGACCACTATCTCACCTGATGGTAAGCGATGATGTGGTCCACGATGAAAAATTATTTCAGTGTTAGATAGCCCATTTATCGAGGAAGGCTATATATTATCACGCTAAGACCAATAGGAGCGGAGCAGTAATGATAATTGTGACGCAGACGAAGTTGTGCGAGTCAACTAGTAACAGATAATTTGAGAGAGCATAATGCGTGACTACTTGCCCCGCGCAACTACAACAACAAATGGGCTATCTAACACTGAAAGAGTTTTTCAAATCGGACCAGTAGTTCCTGAGATTAGTATGTTCAAGCAAACAAACAAACAAACAAACTCTTCAGCTTTAGATATTAGTATAAGATATCCGCGCAAAACGGCCATCGCTCAGCAAAATGCTTGGACCCGCGTGCGAGACAGAGCCACACCACTGGTACATACACACAACGATAATAATTTCCACATTCCACACAACATTTCGATAAACATATACCACCAATGCCACCCATATACATTTTGATAGCCTTAGTCCTTTGCATACTAACCACGCGAAACGGTAACCCATCAAAATTGGTCGCTGGAATGGCGACCACGACCATTCCGGACCGTAAATCGCGCTTAATAAACAATAGAAAGTTGGTATCTTCAACTTACATTAGTTGTGTGTCCGTCTTCGCCTTGCCGTCTCAGAAACTAGTTTCGCAACTAACTAAAAAGGATTTAGAAATTGCCATCAGTTCACATCCGTTTCCTATGATTTTCTATTGAATTTTTTAAATACTTTTTCTTTTAATCGAACGTTTTAGATGTGGTTCTGATCAGATTGGTAGATTTTATATTAGATTTGGGTTAAAGTTTAGTGGGTCGAAAACGGTGTTATGATTTCTTTGAGCATTTTGGAGGTCAAGGTTGGATTTGAAATACCTACGCTGTAGCTTATAAGTTTTTTTATTTATTCCGAAGTTCTTGCTGTGAGGCAATTCAAAATATTTCTTTCTTTCTCCTTCTAAGGCATTATTCTTTGGGCTTTGTTTATGTGGGTGGTCTTTTAAACCCAAAGGTTGACTGTTAGAGACTTGTACAGTCTTGTTGCATTAAGTCCGCCTATGTACCACTATTGTATATAAAGTTTAAGTATATAAATAACAATTTTATCAGAAAATTAGTAGGTATATGATTGAATTAGCGGAATAGCAAAAGCTCTAGCGAGCTTAAAAGGACAGTATAATTTGAAGTAATTACAGTTTTAAGCGACTTTTCTAGTTTGTCATAGCGGATAAAATTTCGCTTTCATCAAATACTTTTTCTTGCTCACTTTTTCTTTTTTTCTGTGTTTTTGATTCTAAGTAGAGATTGCCTTGTCCTCGCCTCGTCAATGTTACTCTGTTAAAATTTTAGTCCAGATCCAGAAGTCTAGATTTTGTCAAAATTCTCCCTTTCTTCTTGCCATTCCTCCAAGTTTTGGGCAAGGTAGATCAATTCTGTCTGTAGCGGTCCCGCTCTCGTGTTTAGAATTCTTACATATTATTTGTAATACTCGTATTCACCACAGCCTACCGGATACAACAGGGCCCGTATATCCTAGATCTAGGTCCATCCAGCTCTCTATAAGGCTAGCCTGCTACCTGTACCGGGAACTGGACGTCCCACTAATTACGATTCCTAGGGCGTACGGAATATCTAGGTTTCTAGATTGTTTGTGTTCTTCTTTTTACTAATAAAAGTTGAGTTGAGGGATAAAAGTAGCTTATGAGGCTTTTTATATGAGTTTACCTAAGTATGGCGGTTATTTTTAATGTTAATCATAGCTTGAGATGCTTTTGATCAACATTGGTGATAGATTTCTTGGCTTCTACCCGTAACCTCTGCCGAGGATCTACAAATGACAGTCGGGACCAACAGCTCAACGTGTGGCAAAGAGGAATCTTGATATTATGTTAAAATGGCCACCCATTCCCGGACCAACCTCGGCTAGTGTTGGTAAATCTTGAAGATTGACCCGTGTGGCTGTTACTATTAAGCCACGAGTTTCTCCTTACCTTTCTACTTATTTTTGGTAAATTCTATTATGACGGTTATCAACGGCAGTATTTAATGAGCCATAATTATGCAAAAATCTGTTCAGCTATTTAGAAAAATAAGACCATTATCTGCCTCTATTTCACAGAAAAAACGAAACAAACGACGAATGGTCACACAAAAAGGTCATATGATGAGCAATATTATATCATACGGTTCTTGGCAATTTCTTAATGTCAAACCACTAATTTCCCTGCTACACAACCAATTGACGTAAAACGAGCAGAGGTATTACAAAATTATAGACAGTTGGGCGAATGTTGGTCACAAACAATTAACCAACGTGCAATAACTGTAAAATTTGTCGTCAATATTGGCCATTGGTCACCAACAGGAACCGTACAGAAAAGTACAAAGAGCTGGGCCAACATTGGTCACAAATCATGAACATACAATACTCCAATATTATTTGAAAAACAACTGAAAAATGTATCGCCAATGTTGGCCATTGCTCATTAACTAAAACCAATACTATAGAAATCTAGGTTATATGTCAAGTCGACCACAATGACTGTCAATTCTTTGTATGGTCAAGTCATTTGAAATACAACCTCTTTGAAAGTCAACCTTTTAGGCTGCGAGCACGAAGGCAGCGGACAAGGAGCGGCGGCGGCGTTGCGGCCGGCGGCGTGGCGGCAAGACCCGGTCACGAAGCCAGCGGGCAGATTGCGTGGCGCTAGAGCGATTATATATTATGAAAAATTAGTGTCTTGTTTGCGAAGACAATGTCTAAATAGTGACAAAAACATATTTTTGAAACGGATTTCGAAACGTCAACGTTTAACGCGGGCACCGATAGATGCCGCTAGTTGCTCGTACACCGCCGCCGTGCCGTTCCCCGCGCCGCTGCCTTCGTGGCCAGTTACAAATAAATCTACGCATTCAAACGCGCCGCTTGCTGCGCCGCCGCCACCGCGCCCCTCTGACTTCGTATCCGCCGCCTTAGAAATGACTTGTAAAAGTTTGACTTCGGTCAGAATCAGATAATGATTTTATCTCAAATCATCAGACTATAATGATTGTATAGGTTTTGAAGGCACTATTTCTTCACCGTTTTTCATTGTTTCATAATGGCCGAGGATGCCATTTCAAATAAATGCCGTGTGCAAATTGATGTGTTGAATATACATAATGATATGTAGATGTGTGAGATAATATTTCTTAATTGTGGACTATTGTCTGTAGATATCTACGTGTTTAGGCTATCATCTGTTACCTACCTTACCTATCCTATAAATCTGGGGTACAGATTCTGCTTCCCTTGACTTCTCGGTTTCATGTAGAGTCAGCAAGTATAGCTGACCAGCAGCCTTGGCAAGGACAAAAAGTACTGTGGGCAATATTGGTGAACTGCCAATACTGCCCAAAGTACCTAAACTACTGCTAAAAATACAACGTGTAACAGAATAAAAGCAATACATCTTAAGGGGTAATTGTACTCATCATTATGAACAACTTTCAATCAAATCAAAAAAATCAAAATGGGACCAAACCTGAAATCGCGATAAAAAAATCAGCTGTTCAGTACATTTTGTCGAGTTATTCGCATAAAATGTATGGGGGAGTCGATTTTTTTTCGCGATTTCAATGTTGGTCCCATAGTGAAAGTTGTTCATAATTATGAGTACAATTACCCCTTAAGATTTATTGCGTTTATTCTGTTACAGGTTGTATATGGCACCAAAAACAAAATAGCTGACGCATTAAATAATATTGAATGCTTCATGAGATTTCTGAAGGCGTTATTGTATTGCACGTGCAGGGTTTTGTGCAACGTTTTTTAAGTTTGCATAACTACTAGTGTTAGATATTTAACTAGTATAGTCACGTCTAAATACATTCTAACAAAACCATTACTTTTGTTACAGGTAAATATCAACAATTCATTACCACCTTTGTTTTTAAAACGGCAGTTACGCTTTAAAAATAAAGTACACTCGCGCCAAAAGGTAAGTACAGCAATTATTTCGCGTTTAATTTACATAAACCATTAACTTGTGCGGCGTGGTGTACAAACAAACGTAACGGTGGAACACTTTTGAACATCTTGTAGTTCTTTGTGACTTAGGGCTAGTGATGGGACAGAGTCATCAACAATTTTTCGATAAATACAAAAAAATATCGATGAATTCTTTTTAAAATCGTTTTTTTTCTTATATTGATCAGTATATTATGCTTTTTAGTCATATATTTGTTAAGCTTTGAAATATACCTTATTTTTACTTAAAACCTCGCGAAAGACTAAGTGTCATTCAGTTAAACGCAAGCTAACCAAGCAAAAAACTAAGTATTGTTAACCTTATCAGACTATGTTTGTTTTTTTCGCGAACCTATTTTCTAACATAACAATGACAGAAACGTAAGATCAATGTCGAATAAACAAGTCCTTGTAACATTTCTTGACAATACACTTTCGATAATATTTTTTTGTGTTCACTATAACAATAATATCTGTTATTTCTATTCTTGGTGTCACAAATATGCGTATTTATTTTTGTGTCAATATATTTCATAATAGTTTTTATTCGATGCATATAATTTCACGCCATATTTAATATAAGCACTATAAAAACACACACACATAAACAAAACTCTAGTTTCACTATTTAATAGTTATTTTTGATACGACTGCTAATATTCAATGTCATGATTATAGTAGAAAACAATTAGGGACAAAAGTCATTTCCTTGTAAATCTAAATGACGATATTTAAAAATCGAAAAGTAATTAACATTAATTTATTATGATCATTATTTTAGTTATCGTTTAAGATGAGCTTAAACGAATATTGAGCTTTAACCTAGTATTTCCTGATGCTAATTAGCACTAAGATTTATTTGAAATTTATTTACGAAACATTAAAATTCACAGAAACTCACGTGTCTTACAATTTAAATTGGTTAATCGATAGGTAAAAGAAAGTCTCGGCACAACACTAGCTCTAGAACAATAGATGATCGTAGGCGCCGTAAACTGCGCCTGCGCATCCAAACTTGACACGCGTTAACGACCATGATTAAGTTTATTTTAGGATAATTCTCTTGACAAATAAAAAGCCTTGATATTTAAAAATTTTAATAAATGCAACGTTGCATCAACTTTTGTATTTGCATGCGAATATGCATGTTGATAAAATATGCAATGTGCGAAAATTTTGTCATTTGTAAGCAATAATGGTTTCCTAAAATACAGAAAAAAGATGTGACATTGCGCCAGTGTTTTATCACTTTAAATGGCATTTAGCTGTAGCACACTTTGGCATCTAAGAACAATTTCATTTACATATTATGTACATGCGAAGCTTGAGGGAGGTCTATGACCAAAGCGGACGTCTTTTGGCTAAAATATCGACGATGAAAATTACTTTTTACAGGAAAACAACATCAAAATAGGTGCAATTTCATTTAATCTCAAGTCAATGACAATCGGGCTTTGACTCTTTCCCTTATATTTGTGACAATATAAGAAGTCAAATTTGACAGCAGCAGGCAGGATATAACATAGCTTTACTAGTAAGTACAAAAGAGACATGAAATAAATCTCTTCCACACTTAGTGGTAAAGCGATCTTCTATCCCTCTCTACTTAGCTGTCAAATTCGACCATTAGATTGTCACGAATATCGTTATTCTGTTTGTTGAGTTTTACTTTTAAAGTAGTGGGAAGTAGGTACACTTAAATGGCAATGGGCAAGGCACATTGTTCGTAGAACATATAGTCGATGGGGTCGAAGGCTCGAGAGTAGCGACCGGGTACCGGAAGACTCAGCGTCGGAAGGCCGCCCACAAGTTGGAACAATGACCTGGGCGCGGGAAATCGCGGCATGCGATCGGCATAGGTCAGGTAAAATGTGACAATTTGGAAAAGGACCATGTACAGGGTAGCGGATTTTTTTCAAAAGCGTCACCGTGGCCCTGGAACACAAAGGGCATTTGGCCCAGGAACACGGATGAGTTTTACTCAGTAAGAGTCGGACACTCCCTTCGCTCCACCCAGAGCGGAAGGAGTCATTTGATGATTTCTCATCCAAAACAAAAAAGAGCTATGTCCAGGAAATTAACTGAAATTATGATGACTACGTAAAAGTCTGACGAACACACACAAACATAACTAAAAATACTAATAAATTATATTCCCAACAAACGTCACGAAAATTTCCATCCGACACAATCCCACATTCTCCTCCGACATAGTTACCCTACACTGTTTGTGTCACGCGGTCGCTCCCATGACCCAATGCGGTGGCCACAAAAAGAGTAATGCCAGCATGCGCTTGCGCATCGATCTTCTACCTGAATGGAGTGGTACGGTTAGCATGTTGTGGGTATATTCTTGTAAGAGCGGACGGGTGATATGGAAGACAGATTTGGAAATAAATTAAAAGGAAAAAAAATAATTACAAAAAGCTTTAATTTAAATTCTCTAAAAAGAAGAAAATAAAATGTTCCTTTAAAATTGATCATAAAAGCTTGTCGCTAGCTTGTTTAAAGTTTTGTTTCCTTTTAATTTATTTTTTACTTTTTAGTTATTTCGAGTTACTCTCAACACGCCCTTTCATTTGATACCCATATTGTTGAAATGCATTAAAAATAAAAATTCAGCCATCTTGGATGATGATTAAAATGATTATAATTCTTTAGCTAAATACGCGTTACGGTCGCAGATCGCATTTGGTCCACATACAGCTTCACACTGACCGGCAAATTGCAAAAAAACATAAAAATATTTGAATTTCGCGGGCTACCCTGGAGCATCCACCTTAAGGTCGTAAACCTAGATTTCTCCCCATTGGAACCCAATTTCAATGAGGTCGTCATCCATGCTTGCTGGTGATAGCAAGTAGTCTTTCTTATCACGCGAACTTTGCTGAAAATTCAACATCAACTTAGGAAGGTGATGTTTTTGAATGACTTGGGTATTTATCTTTTGCGATAAGCTCGCGAAGACAAACAATGTATGAGCAAATTGGAAACTTATTGGACACACCATATTTTATTTTTATTTTTACTATTGATAGGCACGCGCTTGACCACCATCTCACCTGATGGTAAGCGATGATGTCTATTTCTTGATGTTCAGAAAATAGACAGACCAAAAAGGCAAGTTATTCTGCACATCGGAGGTAGCAGATTCAGGAAATAGATATATCATTTCCTGTTTGTTTGTGTTTTGTGATTGTTTTAATCGGCAGGAGTTCTTTCTTTAATTAGGGTTGATCCTATTGAGATTTTTAATACTGATTTCTGAATAGCTAATCAAAATCATCTGCCTAGCCTTTTCCCAACTACATTGGGGTCGGCTTCCAGTCAAACCGAATTCAGCTGAATACCAGTGTTTTACGTGGAGCGGCTGCCTACCAGAACTCCACAACCCATTAACTGGGTAACACGGTACTTCATGGCAAGACTGGAGTCAGATTTACTGGCTTCTGACTATCCGTAACGACTGCCAAAGATTTACAAATGACAGCCGGGACCAACGGCTTAACGTGCTTTCCGAGGCACGGAGGAAACTCGTTATGTTAAGACGGTCACCCATCCACAGACCAACCTTGGTCTTAACCTTCAAGATCGACCCGTGCGGCTTATTTAGCCACGAGCAATAACAAAATAGCTTATCAAAATCATGCCCTTTATTTCAGAGAATAAGAGAAATGTGCATGATTAAAATCACGTCTGCTAACGTAACTAGTAATTTAACCATCAAAGCCCTTGTAAATACCATAAGAAGTAACTATTTTACTCTGAAACCCGGTACCATAAGCGATAGTTTCTCGAAGCTCACAGTAGGTGCAAACTGCAAAATATTGCAATTTGTTGCATAACATAATTTGCAACCGGGTGCCGTTATGCAAGCGAAGTGACAGACGACCGGACTGAATCTGTGTGCTGTGGCCTGGTATTTTACCTTTTAGTTATGTAGGTACTTATTATTTAAATGGTAGGGCTTGATAATTTATTGATAGGGCGATTGATAAATCTAAATATTTGTGCAGTAGGTATCAGCCGTGGTGCCTGCTGGGGCTGCGGTCTTCGTTCGAAAGAGGCACCGTACCCTGGAATGCAAAGGGTACTAGGAGGAACACGGATGCGTTTTAGTCATTAAGAGTCTGATACTCCCTTCTACTTCACCCAAAGCAGGAGGAGTCATTTGATGATTTCTCATCCTTAAAAAAAAAGGTGTCAGCCGTGGTACCAGCTTCTGCCACCGGCATCAACCGCGTGATAGTTTATTTATTATCGCAATGGAACATTATTCCTGGGATAAGAGTGTCCTATGACCTATTGCAGGATATGGTCTATAAAGCCGTATAGCCGTAAAGACATTAAGAAGTAACAAAAAGACTGACAGACAGAATTATATTTGCGTTTATAAATTTAGTATAGATTTGAAGCAAGTTTGTATGTAGGAAAAGTAAATGGAATATTAAACTGAAGTACGGAAGCAATAGAAAATCTAGTAAATAACAGTGTTATAAAACAATGTTCTTTGAAATTATGTCAACTGGTTAAACATGTAGGGAAATAAAGTTAAACATAGTATTATGGTGAGATCATTTTCTAGTTAGAATGCTTGCAAAGTTCTTTACTTTTAAACTATACTAGCTAATGCTCGCGACTTTGTCAGCATACTCGGTTATTGCTGGCGTCGACGATTTCTTTCATACAAAGCTCTCCCTCCTATATCCCCCCTTAAGAGTTCCGTCTGCCTTCAAATCAAGAGTGAACAGGCAGCTTCTGGGCACGCTCGCTCCATTATAGACCTCATCTATCGCTTTCCTTAAGGCGTGATAGTGGTCAGGAGCATGGTCATTACCAAATAAAAAAATAAAAAAAAACCAAAAGTCCTTTCTTACTGCACGCTTACAGTTTAAAATATAAATCTATAATCTAAATTTTAGCATTCCAGGCTTAGTAGTTTAGGCTGTACGTTGAAGTCAGTCAAGATAAACGTCTTTACAAGTATAGATACAACACAATTTGTGGCAATTTACAGCAAAAGGCATCTCTTTCAAGAATTTTATCTTAAGCTGTCATACATCACAGTGCCAAATTAACCTAAAACTAGCTTTGCATAAAAAACACACACATTATCTACTATTTTGGAATCTGGTCCTTTGGCCCCAAAAAGGACCAGAGACATCAACAAAAGAACAGTTAGACTTCAAACGACTTTAGGCTTGCGTAGGCGCAACACAAGGACGGACAAACCCACGGCTAACTGTTAGTCGCTCCACATACCGATATTATATTGTATTTATGGATTTTATTGCGGAAACTTGTTTCGACATATTTGTCTTAACACAATGACTAAGACTGAACAGCACTGCTTTAAGGATCCTTCACACAGGCGCGATGCGACAATGCGACAACGATGAGACGACCATTATATTTTTGAAATGATAACTTAACACTTACTCCACAATTTCGAGAAACCTCGAACACATGAGCCTTGAGGAATTTTCTCGAAGATTGTGTAACCAAATATTGTCGTACAGCGACCAAGGTTTTGTACAGTACAGTTATTATCACTCAATTGAAACCTTATTTTGAAGGGTATTGTGACATAATTGGCATACCATTTAAAGGTATGCACCATTTATGGACACAAGAATTAGAAAGGGCTTCTGATAACAGTACATCAGTGGTTCTTAAACTTTTAGTCACAATGGACCATTTCACAAAATTCCTGTTCTGCCATGAACATCCAAATTTTTGTAGGCAATAACGCAATCAATGTAAATCAATGAAAAAAAACTATTCTTAAATAAAAACACTGCGTAGGTAAAACTTTAACAGGCAATATTTTTTTATTAAACATTTCCCGGATAAAGATATTATTTTAAAGATGTTTTGGGAGTGCATCAGCATGATCATCATCAAATCAGCCGAAAGACGTCCACTGCTGGACATAGGCCTCCCCCAAGCGTCGCCACAACGACCGGTCCTGCGTGTCTCGCATCCATCGGCTACCCGCGACCTTCACCAGTACATCGGTCCACCTTTTTGGAGGCCTTCTTGCGTTGTGACTGCATACTCTTTATTAATTTCTGAATTTTTAATTCAGTGCTGGTCAAAGCCAAATGCACTGAGGTCCAACAGATTTCGGTGATTGTTTTTAAAATAATCAAAAATTCTTAAATCATCATCTGCCTAGCCTTTTCCCAATATTATTGGGGTCGGCTCATCAATAATCTAAATTTTGCTAATCAAACTTCCTAAATATAGAATTTAAAGATGGTTTCGCGGACAACTTCGTGTGCTACCAGGGACCACCAGTGGTCCATCACGTGGACCATCGGTTAAGAATCACGTGGACTATCGGTTAAGAATCACTGCGCTTCATGAAAGATACTTCATCAATTGATGTCTTACTTAGATTGCGATGTTTACTTAGTCAATCTGCCTTATTTATAAGAAAGAGTTTATATCTCTTAGAAAAGAGTAAGTGACTGGTAGGGGTTG
This sequence comes from Lacanobia oleracea, assembly GCA_950371165.1. NCBI lineage: Eukaryota > Metazoa > Arthropoda > Insecta > Lepidoptera > Noctuidae > Lacanobia > Lacanobia oleracea. Next base: position 12,144,523 of record OX493414.1, read on the forward strand.
CTCTGTAGAATTAAGTGTTTACATGGAGAAATTTAGTAGCACAGTAATATAATTTATTCAGGTTATGCTGTTGGTCCGCCTTTGGGGAGCCCTACGTCCAGCAATGGACGTCTTACGGCTGATATGATGACGATGATGACGATAATGATGGTGCTGGTCTAACTTAACATCAATTTTATAGTAGACTAGCTTTTGCCTGCGGCTTCGTACGCGAACGAAAAAAACGAGATACGCATCTCGTTTTTCTCGTTCCCGTAGGAATTTCGGGAAAACCTTTCTTAGTGGTCCCTTACACTCCCCAAGGTAACCTACATACCAAATTTCAGCTTTCTATAACTTTGTATTTAGTTTCACCTTGCGTTGTTTGTCAGTCACTCACTGATTAACGGAAAAAAATATGTTTAGGATTGTTACCAAATAATATTATTTTTTTAATAAAAAATCTACTGAACTTTGATGAAATTACCATCAGAATATACTTAAAAAGTCTGTTTCATCTTAAATTACAAATACCTTTGTCACGCACTAATATTATTAAAAAAAAACATTGCTTCAGAACATTTATTTAAAACAGTCTCCATGATCTTAAATTACGAATAGCTATCAAATACTCGTACATTGTAAAACCACAAAGCGGTAAACATAGGCATAAAAATACATGAACTACATTTAAATCGAGTTGTGTAAAGATGAAGTCAAAACAAAGGAAACCCTAGAAAAAAAAAACAATTGCAGTTTAAATAATTAACAGTAAATTATATCCTACGCAGAAGTAATCAATGCTGCATGAAGAACACATAATAGATTGGTACAGAAGGCCAGCTCTATACTGCGGGCAAAAACAAGCGTACGCACCCATTGACGCGTACGTGCGGCGATCTCAAGTAAATGCCGGTCGCGAGTGCGCTTGCACTCGCTGTACGTGTCTATGTGTGCGTTCGTTTTTGCTTGATGTGTTAACTTTCTGTCGTTACTTTAAGTTAAACATGTCGAGGGATATCGATTTACCTAGTTACAGTATTGTGGGTGTCATATAGGCATGTAAAATACTGGTATTAAATAATATCCAGTTACAACTAAAGCCGACTCCATAGCTGGGAAAAGTATAGGATAGGCAGATTAATGATGCACCTTCTGTTCCAATATTTGTCGTGACAAAGATCTTGACATTTACAACATGTACTTACAAATATCGCTACAAAATATCATGTTATTTATATTTTTAAACCGGCAAGTATGACCGCCATGTTATTTGACATTTCAAAGTTCTTTAAATTCTATAATTATCAGCGTCTAACTATGAATACATAAATATGACCTGTGTTGGGTTATAATGGCTTCATTTAACAGGGCATTTTTATTGTATGTTTCTAGTACGAATATCTAGAAAAAAAAACTATGACCTCTGTTAGGGTAGTCGGCTAAAAATAGGGTAATCACACTTTGGTGCCAGAAGTCATAAAATTTGTACAACATCATGTGAAAATTGTATTTAAGCTTAGCGTATCAATACCAAGGTTAGGTAAACTTGACATATGTATAGGAAATGTCGCACAATTCATTGACATATAGTGTTCAGTTTAAAACTATACTATAGGAGCTATAGGCTGTCGATAAATATATGATTACTAGCTTTTTCGCGCGACTTCGTACGCGCATATCCCGTTTTTCTCCTAACTAAGGAACCTACATGCCACAGCATTCTACGACCAGTAGTTTCGGCTGTGCTTTGTCTGTCTGTCACTCAATCAGTGAGTATCGGAAGAATTTTATTTATTTTGATTGATAAAGGCTCTCGCAGACAAGCGCTACGCGACGATGCGCCAACCCTGTCTATGAAATTGATTGTCGCATGATTTTTGCATCCATATGACGTTGTCGCTTCGTGCCTGTCTGTGGGCCTTACGTAACATAGATCTATTTACTAGTGCAAGTTTGAACGCCAATTATTACAAAACTTATAAAAATAAACCAAGCGTTAATTTCTTGTCTTGTAAAATAGTAGTTTGATAGATTGACAGTAGTAAGCAGATATATTAATAATAAATAGTAATTTATGCTACAAACCCAATCAACTATTACTCTACCTTGAACCTGTTTTAAAATAGCGGTAGCCATTATAATAATGCATTATTAAATTCTCTCAATAAAATAAAATGAATTGATTTACATTTTGCATACAGTTACGTAGTATGGAGGTCAAAATGCATATTAGTTTTGTCTGCGTTTTTGAAAATATGCATTTTTATTAAAAGTGCCACTGACATTAATATTTACCTTGATTTTGAAAATTCTAACGTTCATTGCTAAAAATAAAATAAAAACTAAATTGGTAATTTAATGTAATTTCGTGCTAAATTTTCGTAAACCAATCAAATTAGAATTGCTACTGTTTTAGCTTCGAATAACTGCCTTCGTGGTCGAGAGGTTTAGGCGTTGGCCTTGTGACGCGGTGGTCGTAGGTTCTCGATTCCCACGGGAAGAGCATAATTAGTAAAGTGGTTTTCGGTTTTCCAGTTTGGTTTGGAAATTGCAGGCTTGAATCACCTGATTGTCTGATAAAAAGATTATGCCGTGCTTCGGAAGGCACGTATTAGCCGGTGGTCCCGGCCACCAAATGGCGGTCGTCGCTTAAACCATGTCAGAGTCCCTTGAAGCGGTTTAGAAACTCTGACACTAGGGTGTGTGGGGTCGTTTAGACCTTACTGCCTACCTTCAAATATTTATTTTTATACTCTATAAGTTTGCTGTGTTTTTTTAACATTTACTGTAGCAATACGAGATTTCGCACTATAATAACTAATCAATGCCACTTTCTGTAACACATAATTATATTTGTGATAGGCCGATTTGTCAAATGTTAATGAACGGTCGGCCTTACCATTTAAGTTTTAATGTAAATTAATTTTATTTCATAAAACTAAAGGCATTTCTCAAAATTAATTAGGTACTTAACATGAAAAGCGGCTGGTAACAATCCTTAGGCCGACATATTCAGATATTTATATGAATCCCTGTCAGTCGTCGTTGGCACACGTGTTTGCCATCGGGAGTTAACGGAGATGAACGCTCCAGGGTAGCCCGCGAAATTCAAATATTTTTATGTTTTTTGCAATTTGCCGGTCAGTGTGAAGCTGTATGTGGAACTACATGAACTTAGAGAGCTATATTGATGAATAAAATGGTTATAATTGTTTAGATAAATACGCGTTACGGTCGCGGATCGCATTCCACATACAGCTTCACACTGACCGGCAAATTGCAAAAAACATAAAAATATTTGAATTTCGCGGGCTACCCTGGAGCATCCACCTTAATGGCATCCCGCATGCCATACCAAATCAGGCAGTTTAAACTTCTATTAAAAAAAATAGTGTTTAATATCCTTTGGCGCCTGATCGACCAAAAAACATGGCTGCCGCCAATTTTTTACAATAAAACTATTCAATTGTTGTGTCGTCGCATCGGCTATTGCGTCCAGGGTGCTTACTCTCGAATATAATTCCGATAAATCGACATTGGAATTGTCAGTCAAACGTCAGGAATTGGCTGGACTCACTGAGTCTAGCCAATCCCTGACGTTTAACTCGACCAACTGACGTTTGACCGATGTCGATCTATCGGAATTATATTCTAGAGTAAGCACCCAGATGATCACAGGTTAATGAAGAAATCTCTACCTTTTTCAATTGATAGAAAGCTCATTGGGTATGCCTGACATTGGTCACACAGATGGTAAGTCAACAACGTTGGTCAGGTTCTGTTGCATGTGGTAGGTAGAAAAACTCAGCAAGAGCAGTCTTCTTCCTAAGAGAAAATTAAAGGTCTCATGAATGGCAAATCATAAAATCGACCGTTTGTCGCTGAATCTTTAAAAGCTGGAATAAATCTTTTGGTCTTTATTTTGATCTCAAAGAATTAGCAGTACACCTCAGACTTTACCCTTTGGGTATAGAACCCTAAAAAGGGGGTCTTTTTAGGGTTCTCTACCCAAAGGGTAACCAACGGAACCCTATTACTAAGCCTCCGCTATCTGTCCGTTCATCCGTCTGTCTGTCAGCGCAAATTTCAACTGTCTATTTTCACAGATTGTGTATTTCTATTGCCGCTGTAACAACAAATAATTAAAATTAAGGTTTATGGTAAGGAACCCTTCGTGTGCGAATCCGACTCGCACTTGGCGGGGTTTTTAAATTTATTTATTAGTCCATTCTCTATATAATTGCAATTATGAAGAATAGCACAACTGATCACATTCAAATACTGTTTAAAACGCCGACTGCTCTAAGGTGTTACCTCAAAAATAAATAGTGTAACAGTGTACAAATATTTGATACAGTTAAATAATAACACAACGTGCTAGTAATTAAATTAACCGTGTAACCATTAACCGGTGAGTTTGCAAGTTTAACGTTAAGCGCGGTCCCACTGCGAGCGAGTTTCAAATGTCTAGCCAAATCTGCGGCTGTGGTATTGTTGTTTAACATTTAAATTGTACGTATAAGAGTCTGCCATTTAACTTGTGTGAAAGTATTTAAGAGAGTTTAATTTTATTAGGTTTAAAAAATAAAAAAGCAATTAAAATACAAAGAGCATTGAAAAACAATGGAGGTGATCTTTGCCCAGAAGTGGGAAAATGTAGGTTAATGAAAAAAATGCAAGGTGATGATCAGAGTATTGAACAATTCTCTAAAGAATTATCAAGTTTGTATCTTAATTAACTTTGCAGTATCGGAATAAATTTTTACTTCAACAATAACTATCATCCGCCATGATTCAGTTCTGAAAAAGGGATAGTGCTTTGCGTATTGTATAGCTTCATCTGGTCCACACCGAAATCATGACATTTTAAGACGTCGAAGTGAAAGTAATGATAGTTCTGCATTTGCCATTATGGTAGCAAAATGCTTATTATACCATGCATCATTTTATTATACAACCCCATATTACAGAACATAAAGGTTACATTTAACTTCAGCAATATTTATGCATCACATTATGTAAAGGCGGAAGATAAAATCAATATTTTATATGAAAACATGCAACAGTATTAGATTCCTATGGAAACATTTGACATTTACACTTTTACTTACAATGAGAATAAATATTTTGCAATACTTATGAACTCATGTCCAGTTTATCGTGAAGTATCTTTTTGTTTGAGTGTTTGCTCTTTTACAAATGCACTTAAAGATTGCGTAGAAAGATCAGTGAACCTTTTAGTATGTAAGTTTTGGGTAGACATCGAGTAATACATTTAATTACCAGTATTATCTGAGCTCAAATTCTATAGGCTTTCCGTACAATGACAGGATCTGGATCTGGGTTCTTTTCTCTGGTCTCTAGTTTTATTAAGTTTTTTTTTATGATGATTTTTTTTTGTCTTCCCTATTGAAATAAATATATGTATATTAAATGAGAGTATACTAATCACAGCTGTTTACACTTTGTATTCTAAGTCGTGTGATTTGCAAATACAGTATTTTATTACGAATAATAAAACGATACTGACCGACTAAATTAATTCTTTATCGAGGATAACGTTACTGAAATATTGCCTTTTCAGTACCAACTAAAGTATCTAAAACATTCTAAACACATATCGTAAGACCACTCACAAAACATACTTGTCCGCATTGATCTTTAGCCTAAGTTATTGCTACATGTACCTAAACTTAAGAGGTATTGAATAAACTTTATATTACTCAAACGGCGTAATAGCCATTTGCTGAAGATTTCTATCATAAGAATAGCAACGGAGTGCCAAGATGACCTCACTTGGCTTTTTGACACCTGAGGTTCTTTATATCTTTTGCATCAGTGTTATTAATTACTAAGTACAAATGATTACCAACTCACAGTTACAATAATTCATCTTGATGTAGTTAAGTGTGTACACAAAACCCTCCACATGTCAAAAGTTCTGTAAAATGATGGTGAAAATGACTTGAAATACGTCAACTTCAACGCCAAAAAAGAATTTCAACACCACCCGCCGTACGATCCGTTGACAGGCGCAAGCACGCAACTTAATGTCACTTCCTAAGGCCCGATTTTTCAATACTTAGATAAACTTATTTGTCCAATATCGTATTAAACAACCATTATTCAAAAATGTGCTCTAATTGGCCGTCTTTTGTTATTCTACAGGTGACATTTTCATATTATTGTGTAATATTTTATTGGACTGATAAGTTTTATCCATGGATTGAAAAACAAGCCCTAAGTAAAATTAAGTTTCGTCCTTATTTTAAACACGATTAAATTATTAAAAGAAATAAAATTTTTGGTTAACAAAATACAATTACTTTCCGTTATGCTTAAAACGAATTTGACAGGCAGTAAATCGCTCCGCTCATGCTCACAGTGTGACCACGGTTTTTATAACAAAAATCTTCATCTGTATACGTATTATATAACAAGTGATAATGTAAGATATGTCGCAAACGTGTGGGTTATCAGGTCACTGTTAGATCACTGTACGCATTATATACTCTACTTGTGTTATTATGTATGCATTGCGATATTTTTTTAGAATCTATTATTTTTTGTTTAAATTTATTTAATAATTAATGCACACACACATAACAAACAGACGAAAGGCGAGTTGAAAAATGACCTATTATAGACACCGTGTAAGAAATTTAAAAAGATTTTTTTTTTTTTTTCTTGAGGACTTGTTTATGTTGTTAAACTCCTTATCTCTCTTTATAACTACCTTGAATTTATCCACTTTTCAGGTAAAGTCCCCCTTATCCTTTTTTGACCGGACTTTTGTGAATAATGCCAGTCAAAAAATGCTGATTTTCAGCCTATTTACCCGACTGCGAAAGAAGGAGGGTTATTAAATGAATGATTGTTGATAAAGATTTCTCCCTTTTTCCTTCTCGTGATAGGACGGGCATTGTTAGGATTCGAGTCGAGCTTATTATACTCATTAAAAATGTTTGCCGCAAAACTAAAAGTGACGTTACCGTGAGTTTTACAATAAAAATAACGTTTTAAGGTATACCGTCATCATCATCATCTGCCTAGCCTTTTCCCAACTACATTGGGGTCGGCTTCCAGTCAAACCGGATTCAGCTGAATACCAGTGTTTTACGTGGAGCGCCTACCAGACCTCCACAACCCATTAACTGGGTAACACGGTACATCATGGCAAGACTGGAGTCAGATTTACTGGCTTCTGATAATCCGTAACGACTGCCAAAGATCTACAAATGACAGCCGGGACCAACGGCTTAACGTGCTTTCCGAGGCACGGAGGAAACTCGTTATGTTAAGACGGTCACCCATCCACAGAGCAACATTGGCAAGCGTTGCTTAACCTTCAAGATCGACCAGTGCGGCTGTTATTATTTAGTTACGAGCGTTTTAAGGTATACCGTAATTTCTAAAAATACTACCTTATTCTAGGCAAAAAAAAACAGCAACGCGGTTACTGAGAAAAGTGAAATTTGAGATCGTAATCAATGAATAATTCTGTTAATTTCGTAAACTGCTACTTTTATGAGAGGTCACTGAACTGTTGTAGTTTTAAAATAAGTCTAAATATGGTAACAAGTAGTATTACTGACAAAAACGAGCCTTTTCTTGAGTAAAAGTAAGGCTATCGAGTTTACAGATTTTTAAGGTGATCGAACTCTTTAGAACTTTCGAGGGACTTTAGCGCATACCTGAGAGTAGTGCTTATCAGGTTTGGTGTGATGTATTATTTCGTTTCACCTAAAAATCTGCCAGTTTCAGGTTCAGTGTCTTTAACGATAATAATTCTTGTAAAATTAATATGAGAAATTACATCAAAAGCAAAGTAAGCTACAGCTGGGATTGGTTGAATCAATTTTTACTACCAATGTGATGGGTCGATCCTTACCTTACCAGGAATTGCTGGTCAGACGTTTTCCACCAGAAAACGTCAGTTAGATACCTGATGTTGTATTGAGATAAGGGACAAGATGGTTCTAAATGTTAAACTTAGTTTACATGTACAGGCCAATATTTTGCTTCTTGTATTGCTTCAATCATACTCAGCCTATATTATATTTTGGAAAGAAAAATCCCACATACAAAACAGCTTCCGTATAACATCAAAAAGAGGTACAAACACGCATGCATCCATGCACGAACGCTCTATGCTCACACGCATGTAACCACAAAAATATATGCATGTAACAGTCCAAAGCCGTATTTGACCTTGAAAGTGGTCATAGCCGTATTTGACCTTGAAAATACGGCTTTTAATGACAAAACCAATGAAGTAAGATCACTTAGTACGTTCTTATTGTCACGGGTAGTTGGTCCGTAATTGTCTGTTACTATGCTGTTATGTTTGTTAATTCTTATGTAAATTATGTACAGTTTTCGTTATTACTGTTACTGGTTTGTTGTTTATTATGTCGATTTAGTTCAGTTTGGTTATTTTTGGTTTCTTTAGTCCCTTTACTTCTTTTGTCTTACTTCTACAATTTATCCTTTATGAGGTTTTCTCTCTTTGATGCTGGACTCTACGGTTGTAGAAGGTTATTTTAATATGGTGGTTATTGTGGATAACTGAATTCTATACGTATTTTATTAGTTACTAGCTGCCTCATGCAACTTCGTCTGCGTCATATTTTTCGTTAATGCTTCGCTCCTGTTGGACCTACCCTACGATATTTTTTTCAATTCGAACCTCCGATCGAACCCGAGATAAGCGCTTTCAACCAAACAAACAAACTGTTCAGCTTTATAATATAGTATAGATGTATTGTCATACATAAATCAACCACAGACTACCTCACATATATTATGTTTTATTTTTCTTTTCTTCTTCTCAGTCAAATCCATCCAAAGGTTGTCTGTAAAAGTTCGCTTTCCGCGATAAGAACTCTCATTGTTTATGGTTAGGTACATTACATGTTTAAAGCTTTTTGGTATTACAAAGAGTATTTCTATGATATTCTATTCTTAAATATACATGTGAGGAAGTGATAATTTTCCTTCCCTATCCTCTGGTTTACCTGGAGAATACTTTTATTTTCCTTAAAATCGCACACTTTTTTTAATATTCTAGGATACCTAGAGCACCATTTAAAACCAACATCAAAAATTTATTTGACGATTTTTTGGTCATTTTCCAGAGACAAAGTAAGACTGCATAAAAAGGCAAGAAGATGTAAATTAACTATTTGTTAAGTTGTCTTATTTTGTAAAAAAAACAAAGACCATAATTTTAGCCAAACAAAACATTGAATTTAGACTTTAGCATATGTTTGAAGACGTGACTTGTGTTAAAAAATAAACTTATAGAAGACCCAACCTTAAATTTATTTTCGAGATTGATGCCATTTGGTGATTCTTTGTGTGTTTACGCTAGTTTTTTAACGCGGTTTTGTCTGGTATTTGGGACAAAAAAATACGTTTTTTAAACCTTAGTTTGTCCTCTACATAGGACTAGATTGGACGTTTTAAATTGCGTTGGTGTCACGTAATATCTTCGATGTTATTTTTTTATGATAATTAAAAAAATATATAGTTATGATTAGTCGTCAATATTCTTAGCAACGCTTGCCAAGGTTGGTCTGTGGATGGGTGACCATCTTAACATAGCGAGTATCCTCCATGCCTCGGAAAGCACGTTAAGCCGTTGGTCCCGGCTGTCATTTGTAGATCTTTGGCAGTCGTTACATATAGTCAGAAGCCAGTAAATCTTATTCCAGTCTTGCCATGAAGTACCGTGTTACCAAGTTAATGGGTTGTGGAGGTTTGGTAGGCAGCCGCTCCTCGTATAATACTGGTATTCAGCTAAATCCGGCTTGACTGGAAGCCGACCCCAATATAGTTGGGAAAAGGCTAGGCAGATGATGAGTCGTCAATATACTCGGTATATATAAATACCTGTTTTAGTGCACCGCGGCTTTGAAAAACAAAATGGCTGTTAGTGGCTATGCCAGCTCGCATACAAAAATGTTCGAACCCCTTTATTGATATAGCCATAGAAAATCCTTTTGATCATATTTTAAGACTCAAATAATAATAAACGGTCCGGAAAACTTGTCCTTCCTCTATTAGAAATTGAGCTTAGCCCATTGCAATTTTTAACATATTATTGTTTTATCCTTACTAATATTATAAATGCGAAAGTAGCTCCGTCTGTCGCGGTTTCACGCCAAAACTACTGAACAGATTTATATGAAATTTGGTACACAAATAGTCTAGAGCCTCAGAAAGGACATAGGCTACTTTTTATACCGGGAGTGTGTTCCCTAGGGACCACGCGGGCGAAGCCGCTGGCAGAAACTAGTTTGAAATATTTTGGAATGAAGTCATGACTACCATTGTTGCACATAATCATTTTCATAGACCTGTTTGAGGAAAATAATCAAATTAAAGACTACCATAACAAAAAGTGTGATAAAACTATAAAAAGTCTTAATAGAGGTGCGATCAAAGTCAAACTATTTTTTTAGTTCTACTAAATTCCTATCGATTCTTAGAAACGTTAAAATGGTCTTTTTTGGTCACGTTTTAAGATCTTGGTAATTAAAAAGGTGTATCGGAACACGATGTCATAACTCATAATACTTTGTTATTTTATACTTACCTCAAAATTTTTTGTAAACAATTATTAAATCAATGAGAAATCTATTTTACTTTTGTAGCATATACTTACCACATATCATCACCATTTGCTAGTTTTTAGAGTTCCGTACCCAACGGGTAACCAACGGAACCCTATTACAAATTCGCTGTCCGACCGTCTGTCTGTCAGCGGGCTGTTTCTCAAGAACTGTAATAAGTAGACAGTTGAATTTTTCACAGACTGTATATTTTTATTGCCGCAGTTACATTCTTATTCAAAACTTTCGTTAATTTTCCAGACTAGTGAAAAATAAAAAGAAAGAAAGAAAGAACGACAAATGTTTTTTTGGGACTCGCACAAGACACATAAAATAAAGTAAAACAAACCGTCATAAAAATTGGTGTATTATGAAACTTCTTCCTAAAATATGAACCCAGGTTGTACCAAAAATTGGTAGATACATTTAACCAAGTTTCTCAAACAGTCCGTCAGTTTTTACGTAAATCTTCGTTCGTGATCGTTCCCAATAGAAGTTTTTGTGTCCGTCCATTGAGCAACGTTTATGTATCGAATAACTTTATCTTTTTACTTGCAGTTTCAAAATCTTCCGGTCTTTTGTTGAAACTCGTTGCGACAGCACTTGTATTTCAGTCGAATAGATTCTTGAAGTGTGGTAACTCTGGAGGATCCCTCTGATGGATCACGTGCAGAGATTGAAATGGTACCTAAAATTAGCTACAACCTGGGAGTCTTTAAGTCAAGAGTGAATAGATTACTTTTAGGCAAGCATGTTTCATCTTCGACCGCATTTTTGCTTACCATTAGGTGAGATTGTGGTCTATGCCTATCAATAATAAAAAAATAAAATAAAAAATAATTGACATCCGCTCGTAAGTGCTAAAGAAAATTGTAACACTTAATGGATATCATAAACCGTTTTTGAAAAGTCCCAGCATTACTCAATACTTTATTGCATTCCATATTATGTACATATAGGTGGTGGTGGTAGTTGAGCGTTGCTCGTTTTTCGCGGATGTCACGCATATATTTCATTCGTTGTTTAATGGTATGCGTCATGCCTTGCGCAAATAAATTATTTTCTTTCTTAAATCCGTTTAGAATGTCAGCGGTAAAGTTAAAAAAAAAATCTTATTCAGAGCTCGTTAACTATCTTGAAGCCAGCAATTTTCCGAATGAAACTTGGTTCAAGTCATATTTGTTATCTCCCAGGGTTGCAGAATTAGTTCGAAAGAGTCACCACGTCACCCTGTCACCCTGGAACGCAAAGGGCTTTGGAAGGAACACGGATGGGTTTTAGTCAGTAAGAGTCTGACACTCCCTTCCGATCGGTCCAGAGCGGATGTAGTCAATTGATGATTTCCCATCCTTAAAAAAAAACTTATTATTTAGCCTTTTCCAGCTACTTCGCTTCTAATTTTTACAAATAAACTGAAAACCCACATCGAAAGTAACGTTGGCAATACACGTAGATATGTTACCAACATTACCAAACACAAATTACCACTCTCATCCCAAAGTAAAAGTCGTACTAACTTTACAGCCATACCTTGCTAAAGGAAACACTGCGAACAAACATACAACATCTTTACATATCGCATAGAGATGCACGGACTAGTGAAAGTACTATTTGCCCTACAGGTTGAAAGGAAAGTACGAGTATGTCGTGATTCATTGTTGACCAAGCCTGTTTGTTGAAGAAGATATTGTGAAGGTATAGGAGCTTGTAGCTACTTTACAGCTGATCTTTAGAAGTTTGACCATTCCCCGTTCATACCAAGACCTTTCCATTTATCGGGATGTTCAGACGGCACCTCGTTGGTACGGGAAGTCATCGTCTTCATTATATCAGCCGAAAGACGTCCACTGCTGGACATAGGCCTCCTCAAGTGTCGGCGCTGTACGTCTCGCATCCGATAGTTGTGAGCCAGGTCATCGGTCCACCTTGTGGGAGGCCTTCCAACGCCGTGTCTTCCGGTACGCGACTGTTACTCCAGAAATTTTCTGTTCTGCGCGCAATGTGACCTGCCCACTGCCACTTCAGTTTGGCGATCCTTCGGGCTATGTCGGTAAACTTGGTTCTCTTGCGGATATCATCATTCCTAATTCAAGAAGTCAGAACACCGAAAATCGGACATATCAACGGGTATCATGGTATCCAGCTTGTTATAGAGGTCAGATGTCGGTCGCTCCTCGTAAAATACTGGCATTCCGCAGTAGATGTGCGGTTAGACTTGAAGTCGACCAGAACATATATCGGAAAAGGCTTGGCAGATTATGATGATGTATAGCAAAGAGAAAGTACTAATAGTTTGCCCTACAGGTTGAAAGGAAAGTACCCACGAGTGTGTCGTGAGTTATCGTTGACTAAGATTGTTAGTGATGATGTAGATATTGTTTAGCGCTTGATTTAAAGTCATCTGATTTTATTGTCAAATCCTGTTAGTGTAAACGCGGAAGTTTATGACGATGAATTTATTAATATGTTTGTTACTCTTTCACGCAAAAACTACAGAACGTATTTTAGTGAAACTTTACAGTAGTATAGTTATCAAATTTACAGTAGTATACATCAGAATAACGAGTATGTAAACCTCAGTTTTAAAGAAATTAGGTGAAGTAATAATTCCACGCAGGTGGAGCTAGTAGTAGGCTAGTTGACCCGCGCAACTTGGTCTGCTCCGCTCCTATTGGTCTTAGTGTGTTGATATATAGCCTATAGCCTTCCCCGATAAATGGGCTATCTAACACTGAAAGAATTTTTCAAATCGGACCAGTAGTTCCTGAGATCAGCGCGTTCAAGTAAACAAACAAACTTTTCAGCTTCATATATTAAGTATAGATTAGATTATTAGTCTAGATATAAATCAATATAATATATCTAGGATTTTCTCACCCTCGTTTAACACACACAAAAACATGACTCAAATCATTTATGTTTAAAAGAGGACCACCTTTTAAAATCACTACCTATGATTTATGAATCTGTATCATCACTAACTACAAGTTATCACTCACTCAACACTCTTGAGTGAGTCCAAGCGTAAAACAACACTTTTGTCATACAAATAAGGTTGTAAGAATGAGTTCATGTAAGATGCTGCAATTCTCACAGTATTTTACATATAATCGCGTGCGCATCGATCTACGTTTGCCTGTGGTACAAATTATGAGGTGTAGCGAGTTTTTTAACCAAATGAAATCAGAAGACAATCATTTCATTTTTGTACGATGTTTTGTGTTAGTTGGTGGTAAAGCCCGCGGGAACTGCTGGATGCGAGACCCACTGAAGTGTTCGATGTCCAGCAGTGAACGACTTTCAGCTAAAATTATGATGATGATTGCTTCAATTAATACAGTAAACAACTTTTTAAAGTTTTTAAATAGTGGTACGTAACTGACAGACGTACTGCAGGGTACCATCCGTACTTGGTCGATATCCCGACTAGTCGTACCCAGCGCTTCTCTTCCACATTTATTATGCGCACAGCTAGTGTGGAGCTCTCTGCCAGTGTCTGTGTTCCTGTCCACATATAACCCGTCTGCCTTCAAAGCAAGAGTGAACAGGCATCTTCTGGGCACGCTCGCTCCATCATAGACCTCATCTATCGCTTTCCATCAGTCGTGATTGTGGTCAAGAGCAAGCCCATTAGTCGTGGATATTTTCAAAGAAATATTATGCAGTTTAGTGCAGCTTTAAGATTCTTGTAATACGGAAGTAATATGGTATTCGCCCTACATTAAAACAAGCATTCGTTAATAACAGATAAGATACTACTAAATACTAGTTGATTGCAACTAAGTTAGTACCTAAAGTAGGAGTTGATCTAAAGACATGAAAAGGTATAGGGTAGGATCTACACGAATGTTTTTTTTCGGTAAACAAAAAAAAACACATGACGTCATGTGTTTATACACTTTTTACCAAGAAGTGACGTCACATGCCCCATTATAAGTCTCTAATATTTTATATAGATTAAGAGAGATTGGGGTTTTTTGAGAGATTTTAGAGGTGAGATAGTGGTCAAACGCGTGCCTATCAATAGTAAAAAAAAAAAAAAAATTAAAGCATAAAAAATACGCGTCTTATATTTTTTGTTAACCTAACTGACGAAGCAAAAACATACAATTTTATTGTTTTTTTTTTTATTCAGAAAACTCGTATTTTCTTTAACTTAAGCCAAAAGCAACGCTAATCATAGAGTTGTATCAGCGGCGCATGCGCGAGATAGTCCATTGGCATCACTCTCGCGCATCGCCAACCGTGAAAATGACGTTATCACCTTTTTGCAGACGCAATCGGTTAATATTGCTACAAGAAAAGTACGTATATAGAAGTCCAAACCGTTAATAATATGAATGCGAATGTGTGTTAGTTTGTTACATATTCACGCCTCATCATCTTCATCATATCAGCCGAAAGACAAAGGTTGGCAGCCGAAAGGTTGGCGATCGCAGTGTATGGTGTTGCGTTTTACAGAGAACGCTGCTGCCCATTTACTGGCGAGTCTCTTAGTCGCCTCTTACGACACCCACGGGAAGTGATGAGATGGTATTATTCTTTTACGGCACCATACGACACCGGCCGACACCATACGGCACTACGCCTAAATAGCAAATTTTCATGAATTTTCGTACTTAGATAGACGGAACCCTTTTTTGTGGATATGAAATCACCAAATGACTCCTCCCGTTTTGAGTGGAGCGAGAGGGAGTGTCAGATTCTTATTGACTAAAAAGATAGACGGTGAAAGGTTTTGGTTTGCGAAAATATACAAATAATAACGCGAGGGAACCCGGAGGCAAAAGCTAGATCATTTATTTCAGACCCATGAAAACTTATGCAAAATAATACGTTGATGATTAATTTTGTGTAAGTAAAACTGTATTTAGTGTTATGTAAATTAGTATAATTTGTTTTGAAACAAATATTTACGAAGCGTTTACGGAAACAAGCAATTATGTAAGCGTTTATTTTTTAGAGATTAATAAAACTTATATTTGCGTGCTGTTATTAATTCAAATTGATATGATTTTAATTACAATGTTCATCTCGGTTTAATTAACGGAGATTATTCTTTGATTATGTTATAGTTAAGTTTTTTTTGCATAGTATCTTTTTAAAAGAGTTTTTGCAAATATATAGGTGTAACTATTCATACACGAAATATTTAAAGACAATCATCTAACGGTTATAACGAAGCCATTTCAACGAAAAAAAAATTTTTTTTTAGTGGTTTTTGTTTTTACGAAATTATAATAATTCTACATTTTCTTGAGACATCTTGCATAAAACCTTTACTCCCTATTCTATGAATGAGACGCACCGCGCCGACGACACGGCGACGGGCGATGCCCGTCATGCGCGAGCGTAATGGATGTTGAAAAAATAAGGAGCCAGTATTTATTTTGTGGGTCAAGTGATTTTAAATTATTTTTTTTTATAAAATATACTTAGATAAAAAAAAAATCCTTTGAAATGGCTTCGTTATAACCGTTAGATGATTGTCTTAAAATATTTAGTGTATGAATAGTTACACCTTATATATACCTACGTCTCTTCAGATATCAATTTCAAGTCAACATCATCTGCTTAGCCTTTTCCCAACTATATTGGGGTCGGCTTCCAGTCAAACGGGATTTAGCTAAACACCAGTATTTTACGCGGAGCGGCTGCCTACTAGACCTCCACAAACCATTAACCAGCTAACACGGTACTTCATGGCAAAACTGGAGTCAAATTAACTGGCTTCTGACAACCCGTAACGACTGCTAAAGATCTTCAAATGACAGCCGGGACCAACGGCTTAACGTGCTTTCCGAGGCACGGAGAAAACTCGGTATAATAAAATGGTAACCCATCCACAGACCAACCTTGGCAAGCGTTGCTTAACCTTGAAGATCGACCCGTGCGGCTGTTATATCTAGCCACGAGCTCCTCATATACTTTAGTATAACTAAGAAAACATCATAATCTGACTCACCAGGTCAAAATCCTTCACATACGTACAAATTCCTCAAGATCACTAACTTTCTATGTCAACTTAAGTATTCAATGATAGTTATTATTCTTAAAACGTATGAATGGACCGGGGTTATTGCCTTTTGGCCACATTCGCTGAATATTTAAGTACTTTTACTATCACTGGAAAAGAAAACCCTTTGTGACACTTTTTTGGTATTTTGAGGACACTGATATTTTTTCATAGGTGTTGTTTTGGGTACTTACTACGTTTTTAGGGTTCCATACCTGAAGGGTAACACGGTACTTCATGGCAAGACTGGATTCAGATTAACTGGCTTCTGACTGTCCGTAACGACTGCCAAAGATCTAAAATGACAGCCGGGACCAACGTTACTACGTTTTTAGGGTTCCATACCTGAAGGGTAACCAACGGAACCCTATCACTGAGCCTCCGCTGTCCGTCCGTTTGTCCGTCCGTCCGTCTGTCTGTCTGTCAGCGGGCTGTATCTCAAGAACCGTAATAGGTAGACAGTTGAAATTTTCACAGATTGTGTATTTCTATTGCCGCTATAATAACAAATGAAATTTAAGGTATATGGGACGGAACCCTTCGTGTGCGAGTCCGACTCGTACTTGCCTGGTTTTTTCTAATTGAAATTGACGAATTTCGCTCTATCAAAAAAAAAAAAAATAGAAAAATGAAAACATTAATTTCATCCCTTGTGTTGTCATTTTCACTTTCACAAATCCTAGACAGTTAATTCTCTGACCTGAGAAGAGTTAAAACCATAGATATTTCTGTGGTTTAAACTCTTGTTGAAATATCATTTTAGGGCTATCAATGTGGGAAACTTGCCATTTGGAGGGAAATAAGAGGGGTAATATAAAAAATGATGAGTATGAGTAGTAAATATGAGTAAGATCGCCTTTGTACATGAATTTTAAAGACTGTAACTAATATAGGTACGTTGTTTTGGTGTACATAAAGAATTAAGAAAAAATGCTCTTCTGTTCTGTATTTATTATGCGGTTAGTAGTCATCATCATCTGCCTAGCCTTTTCCCAACTACATTGGTGCGGCTGTTATTCTTTAGCCACGAGCTCCACGAGTTCTGTATTTATTATGCAGTTAGTAGTACTATAGTTTAATTTGTAGGTATATTTGGCATTGTCAACAGGACTTTAAGTAACATTAATTCCGTTTGTAATTCATACTGCAGAGTGACGTCATCATGTCAAACTTAATGCTTCTCCAAAATGTCGTGTTTTGAGTTGCTGCAGTAATATTTAAATAGAATAAATAAACGAATGCATAACTATTTTTTCCTAATTGCAATGTTTCTTCTTTGTTTCAGGTAATAAAACGAGTATTTCTACATTTAGATGCAAGATGAGGAATTAATCTTGATGGTCATAAAAAAATTTAAGGAAGTATGCTTTTAAAATAGTTTTTTACAAACATGAATATTTGGACAAGTTTAAATATACTTATTGGTATAATGAGGTACCCTTTTCACATGCAATAAGCCTGCAAGGGTGCCTTTCCATTACAGCGGAGCGGAGAAGAGGAGAAAAATTGCATAAAATCTCCGCACCACGTGACTCACTGAAATTTGACTGACATTGGTCGATATTTCTCCGTTTCTCCGCTCCACTGCCTCTCTCCGCTATAATGGACAGGGACCCTTATCCTCAAAAAGGAACGTGCAGGAACTGTAGGTGGCAGCACAGAAGTCTCAATGTCAAGAAATTTCTACGGTCACAGTTTCGAATTTTCAACGCCAGATGGCATAGTCTACTCCCTGAACGTTCCTCATAACCCTTTCCTTAATCTTAAAGGGGCTCCCATTCGTTTTTCGGTTTATAATACGGATCCCATCGTGTGCAATGTTGACTCGTACTTGGCTAGTTTTTCATCTATACTGTTTTTGTTCACTACAACATAATCAACAACCCAACACGGATAACATATCTCAAATCAATATAAATATATAAAATTCTTCACTTACTCAGTGATTGAGTGACGAACAGACAACGCACAGCCGACTGGTCGTAGAAAGCTGGAATTTGGCATGAAGGTTCCTTGGGCTTTGTTAGGGAGCACTAAGCGATGATTTCCCGAAATTCCAACGGGAACGGGAAAAAACTGGATTATAAGCGTAACAAAGTCGCGGGCAAAAGTATCTGTATACAAGAGTGCATTGTATAAAATATTCCGCATGGTAGCCTTGTATCGAGACCTGAGGTCGGCCGGCCTTGGTATTTGATGCTCTAGAACAGGGCTGCTCAGACCATACACGATCGCGGGCCAATACACGTCACTTTATGGTTTGGAGGGCCGCAGAAGCAAATGCTTACGTTAATGATTTTTGAGAATCATGTACCTAATACGGCGATAATGTTAAATTTAGCTTTGTTAATTCTTCATTAATTACCGTTTTACCCAGTTAACGGATTGTGGAGGTCTGGTAGACAGCCGCTCCACGTAAAATACTGGTATTCAGCTGAATCCGGATTGACTGGTAGACGACCCCAATGTATGTAGTTGGGGAAAGGCTAGGCAGATGATGATGAATTCTCCATTAATTTATCTTTTACAATTCTATTACTTATGGCACTAATATGAACGAATCTTGTAAACCAGCCGTATAAAAATAATTAGGGTATTTTTGTCTATTGAGTAAATAATGAGAAGTGTAATTAATATAATAATGCATAGATATAATTTTGCAAAAAAAATATAAGTAAGTAAAATTTGTGTAATTGTAGTACATTAGAAACATGTTGCGGGCCGCATAAATATAATCCACGAGCTCCATACGGGCCGCGGGCCGTACGTTGAACAGCCCTGCTCTAGAACGTTCTACGTGAAGCTGTGATACGAAAGGAAAGGTATTGTCTTGAAGAGCTGGTATCATTACGGTTGTTAACTCTGTAGGGTAGGTAGAAGTGTAGCTGTGAAATTAAAACTAAAAGATAAATTGGCAGAAATAAAACGAATTGCTCTTCTCTTAAAACTATAATTATGTCCTGTTGTTCTACGAAACTGTTTTCTCGGGAGCTTTTAACATCAAGTATACCTAAGAACATAGAAATAGCTAAGTTAGAATCAAACTATTTGGGTACTATGATAGGCGCCAAATGAACTTGCAATAAAGTACACTTACCGTTCCATAATATCCCTTCGTAGATACACGAACAATAAATTATAAACTGTTTTTCTTTACTAGAGAAAGTAAAGGATCACGATAGTAGTCGACACGGGGCAGCTTTATATTTGTTACTAGTTGACCCGCGCAACTTCGTCTGCGTCACAATTTTCATTACTGCTTCGCTCCTATTGGTCTTAGCGTGATGATATATAGCCTTCCTCGATAAATGGGCTATCTAACACTGAAAGAATTTTTCAAATCGGACCAGCAGTTCCTGAGATTAGCGCGTTCAAGTAAACAAACAAACTCTTCAGTTTTATATATTAGTATTAAGAAATTTAATAAATGTATGTGGGTCAATGACCATTATTGGACATTTATCTGGCGTCTGCCCTAGTACAGATTACTTGCACAAAGAATTACATTTTTCTCCTCAAAAGATTGGTTATTCCTAATGTAAAATTCTAAAGAGTCCATTGCAATTGCTGTCATTAGATATACCACCACATAGCTCAACATAGCTCCGTATAGCTCCACATACCGATATTCTTGCCGGCAAAAGGAAACGCTTAAATACAAAATGTTCCACATACCTGCGGTATCGGTTACATTACTCTTATATTTCCTCCTATGACACCGTTACGTCGCAAATGGGTTCTGTCCATTAAAACATGCGAGATGACAGCTGACGGATGGATAGTTGGATATTTATGATCACGCAATGGATGATGTTGGATGAATTCCGAATCAGATTAAAGTCTAGAATGTTCACTTATAATACCACAAGAGCTTCAAAATTATCGGGTATTTTTCCCGATAGGTTCGTTGCAAACAAATGAAGGAGTCAAGTTTGTCAGGTTAAAAAATCACGAGCGCGAAGCGCGAGTGATTTTTCCTGAAAAACTTGACGACTTTATTTGTTTGCAGGGAACCTATCGGGAAATGCCAGATAATTTTGAAGCTCGTGTGGTATTCGGGGGATTATTTTTCCGTCCCAAATGTCGGCCAATAGAATTGCATCATTCGACGTCACGTGGTACAACAGAAAATTTTCAAAAAATTATCAGTATAATACCATGTAGGTTGTACCACGTGACGTCGAATGGTGCAATTCTATTGGTCGATATTTGGGTCGGAAAAATAATCTAGAACTATTTCATGTCCCTACATGAAATAACAGAAAGTGCCATTTTACGGAATTAAACATTATTAAGGGTAATAATGTTTAATTCCGTAAAATGGCACTTTCTGTTAGATATGATGGTTTTGCTTGCTTATTGGAAGTGGAATTTGTATTCTTGGGCTTATTCCAATAAAGTAACAAAGTCAAAGTCAAAAACGTTTATTTTAATTAGACCATTAAGCGGCACTTTTGAACGTCATCATTACAAAATAACAGTGACTCTACTGTCCTTTCAGAAGGATAGAACTAAGAGAAGTTAAAGTTGATTCTGAAGCATTTACGGGTAATAAATTCATTTGTCAGCCAAGCCAGGCCAATGTTCTTTAACAAGCGTAAAATTTTGTCTTAATCGAAGCTCATTAGTGAAAGTTAAAAGATTACATGGTAATTTCAAATAAACACTACAACTTACAGATATTAGAAAACATACACAATAACACCAGATTGACCGTCTCATACAACAGCCGATGCTCATCAAGCCTATTGTTCGCCGAATCAATTCGCAACGCTTTAGTTACGGTGCGGTGTGACAGGCGGCCACTAATGTCCACGTTAGGCAGGTGGGCACGCGCCGATCAACGGGACAATTGACGATCATCATTACTGTTTTATAGAGAGATGGATATAGGTAACGCTGTGTGTAAAGTTTAGCGAGAAATGGAAAATGAGCGAAGAAAAGCTGGACTAAATTGTTATAGGTTTTCATGATTATTTGGTCAGCATCAATGCTGAGGGATTGCAGGAACAGTTACTAGATAAGTAACATTCACTCTGAAGACTTGAATTTGAACTAACCTCTATAAGTTGTCCAGATATCTTTTCTATATTTTCCTTTACCAGCTTTTTCTCATTGTTTTTTGTACCTTGCAATTAACATGTGTTTTCTAGAGTAATCTTTACACCATTAAAAACAAAAGTCATAAAATTAGGCTGAGAAACTGCCTCCGTGGTCGAGTGGTTTAGGCGTATGCCTTGTGACCCGGTGGTCGTGGATTCGATTCCCACGGGAAGAATACTTTGCAAAGTTGTTTCCAGTTTGGCTAGGACATTGCAGGCTTCAATCACCTGATTGTCTGATAAAAAGATGATTCCGTGCTTCGGAAGGCACGTATAAGTCCCGGCCGCCAAATGGCGGTCGTCAAATAAACCAGACCCTTGAGGCGGTTTAGAAACTCTGACACTAGTACCCCGCCCGTCACCTCATCCTAGTGTTCATCGTTCATCTTAACACATCTCATCTCATTTCTCCTCGCTACCTATTCATTTCTGCGTGAAATTACCAACATTATTACTTCACACTATACAAAGAATGTCTCCATTGCCTTCGGCATTCATCCGCCATCGAGCAGATTGTTTTAGAAAACTTACTGATGATCTTTTAATGGTTTGAGAGAGAGTATTACTCTGCGGTATGTGGAATGCAATGGTTAGACATCGAATGGAATCAATGTCAGGTGGTGTTGGTTATGGGATTAAGTATATGACTTGTAGCATTGAAATTGCTCCCTCTTTCAAATTGAACACAATACATGATTATATACAAAAACTCCGCTATCCATATGAACGAGTATGGTAATGCGATAAACTTTCTTGAAAGCTTTATATAGCTGGCCAAGTTGCAGAAGCTACATAAGGTCAAAAGAAAAATATAAAAGAATAGTTTTAAATTTAGAATGTTTAAAGTATTTTGTTTTTAGAATTCAGTCATGTATTAGCTTTCAACTGGGCAAGGTCCCTTAATATAAAGTAAAGTAAAGTAAAAAGTTATTTATTTGGAACATAAACATTTGGCACAATACAAGTACAACGATGATAGCTACAAAAAGTTTACAACTGTGTCGCAGCTATCAACGCCCATCTAAATAAGAATACAGTTGTTCCAGACTCTTAAACTATTTGTACTATATCATCATTATAATACGCAAAATTATAGTGAAAAAGAGGGGGTGTGTGGGAGAGAGTGTGTGTGTGTGAGGGGTGTGTTAGCGATTGTTGCGTGTGCGTGTATGGAGTGAGGGGGTGTATGTGAGTGAGAGTTTGGGTGTGTGACAGTGTTTCTGCTAGTTAAGTTTCCACAATTCTTTCAGTTTCATCATGCAGGCAATGATTTCAACCACTCAGTCAATTTTCTCCTCAAGAGACTACGGGGTAGATGGTAAATATTTAAGGTCTTATTTATATACTTATCTCTTGAACCCATTTTGTTGATTTCTTTCTACTAGTTATTTGATTTCTGCTAGTTATTAATTGATGAAATATTTTCTACGACATGAGCTAATATACGGGTTATTTGTAAAACACCAACAACCTTTTAGGCAGTGAAAGTACACATGATTATAAGCAACTTTTACTGTGAGAAAACCCCGAAAACTTGATAAAAATACCAGCTGTTTCATACAAAATGCCATATTTAGCCAATGAAAATGTATGAAACAGGTGATATTTTTTTAATCATCATGTGTTTGTAATCATGTGTAGCCAAAGCGTAAACTCTCCCACCTATGGTGCGGAGATAGACTTCTGTTTTTTTTTTTTTTTTACTTAGGTTCCTTCTCTTTCGGATCCGTGAGGTTTAAAAAGTTTTTCTTTCATTGTAAGAGTTTATGTTATCGGATTCTGATCTGATTCAATGAACAAAAATTAATAACAACTCTTAGTTGACACTTCGCGTGAAGGGCTGGCTTTTACCTCGGACAGAAGATAAGCATTGCCATACAACGTGGCAATGCCGCCAGTCTTTTGGGCTCACTTCCAGTCGACAGCGATGCGGACGAATTTTTTGACGCCATATAAAATAGAAAATAAAACTCCTAACTATTGTTAGGAGTTTTATTTTGTATTTTAAGTGTTCAAATTTTTATTTTTGGTTATAAGGTATGATGGGGTAGACATATCCTTATTGGACCAATTCTTGTAACGTTAGTTTAGACCACAAATTAAGACTCAAAATATCTTCAAAAGCGTCAAACCAATTAATAAATATGTCTTTATGTTAAAGGGATAAAACACAACAAAACAAATAACACAATTTATATAAGATCAGACCAGTCGAGTGACCTCGTCGCGGCCTTACTTTCATCGGTACAACTTTAACTGGGTTTCCTGTACTGCTCACCTACGAGTTACTTGTTAGAACCACATTGTAAAGCTTTAGCCAAGCTTGTAAAATGTCAGGTTAAGTGTTACTGTTTATCCTTTGAAGGGTAATTGATTTTGAATCGGAAAATTGAGCTTTTTAGTGACCAACAGTTCGCTTGGATTGCAACGCGTGTGGTCGTATAAGATTCGAAATTTGAACTCATTTGTTTTTAAATTAAAATATGGCCGATTCATTATTTTTTGAATTTCGAACAGAATGCTTATTCCATTATTTTTTGAATAATGTTCGCATTCGCATTTAAGTCGCAATCTGGCAAAGAAGTTGGAAATTGAGGCTTTTTTGACAGATTGCGAAGAGAGATGCGAATGCTTTATAATTTTGAGAATTGTTCCTCAATTTTCGTATGGTTTTTGAGATATTACATTGGCATCGTCGCGGAGACGCAAACTGTCTAAAATACCTCAAGTCCTATTTTGAGATGATTTTGCGAGTTTGAAACTTGGATTAAACGCTTTTAAGTACAAGAATTGGCCTTCAGATTTTCGGAAAACCCCAAAGGGCAGAGTTATGAACGTTTGCGAGTTAAATAAAAGCTTGTGAAATCTGTTTCAATTAATGTGTCTGTGATTATTCATAGATACCTAAGTTAATTTATACCCATCGAGTTGAGAACCTCCTCCTTTTTTGGAATTCGGTTAAAAAGGATCCATAAAATAGAAAAGTTTTGAAGTCCAAATATTATAAAGTTAGGTAAATAAAGGAGTTCTAGCTTTCCAAAATTTTGGGACGAATATTTGATTTAACTTGACATAAAAATAATAAGTTTCAGTTGGCAATATTTAACAAGGATGCAGAATCGAGGAAAAAGATGCTAAGTATAAATACTTGCAAATTATTTTTAATCCGTGAAGTCAAGTGTTGCAATAAAAATAAATGCGTAATTGCTAGGTTTAAATATTGCGAGTATGATGTACCTTGACTTTTAAGATGATTACTTAGGGTTCCTTACGTATTCCTGTTGGTTAACTTTTGCTTCTTTGTTCTCGGTATTCGAAGTTTTAACATCGATGACAACTTTATACTGGTGTTTTTATATTAGTTCTTAGGCTTAAGCTTTTAAATGTAGATTCGTTTAAAATAAGTTTGTATTATTACAATATTTATAATAACTCAACAATAAGTGTTTTTTTTTAATAATTAAATTAAATTGACAAATTAAATTGGAAAGTAGAGACGACGTCGACTGTTCTGCCAATGTCTAAAGTAAATTTGAGAAAAATAGAGACAGAGCAGCAATATTCGACATAAAAAAAGTTCAGTTGATACCACTGAGATTAAATCAGTCCCAAAAATATACATATCTTGACAAAGTCAGCGACACCAAAATTCCTTCAAACAATTCCAACCCAGCTGCTTAAATTACTGTCACCGAGTGAAAACAATGAAATAAATAAACTCTTCACTCTTTGCCAGACTCGTGCTTGGCATTCTGATCGCCCAGCTGCGTCTGCGCACCTCAGGGCAAGAGAAAACAACCTGTCACGAACCCAAATTCGAATCAAAACCTGTTTCGCGCTTTTCGCTTTTACTATGGCCTCGATTGTTCAGGGTTGCCAGGTTACAGATTTTTAATTTCCCTTTTTTCCTGGGTAAAGTATTTGTTACAATCGAATTATAATTTATTTCTGTGATACACTAGGATAACCAAGACAATAAAGTATATTCAATCTATCTCTATCTAACTAATGTTTTGAACAACACTCAAAGATGAAATTACTCTTTGTTTTGTTTTATAGTGCATAATTAATTGAGAAAAAAACCAGATGCCAAGCTATATTTTGCGCTCTAGCGTGCTAAATTGATGAGTTTATGACCAATATTTTCATCATATAATCTCATAAATTGATGTAATTGAGAAAAACTCTCACTTTCCCGTCATAAAGTTAACTATATTTTTCTGCTTTCTTTAATGTACCGAACGAAACTTCGATATTAATCAATAAATCAATATTGATCTTTATAATTCGGTATAGTTGCATCAGATAAGCTCGTTAGATCAATATTAAGCAATTCACAATGGATAATGGCCGTGTGGGCGATCGTTTGTGTAATTACTATACCTATTATGCTAAATATGGCGCTGTTATGTTGAAGGTTATATTGATAATGGGACCGGGTTAGAAACAAAAAGTAATGTAAGTTGTTGGGATAGTGATTATAAGAGACTAGGTTTTTATGGAGAATTATATGCAATTTATTTTATTTATTTAAAAACATTAAATAATGCTGCTATTCTGCAAAGGCTTAGACAAAGGATAAAAGAGAAAAGAAGACCAAACACTACAGCTTTTATAGCAAAAAAACCTTATGTACTGACTATTGCTTTAAAATACTCATAAAAAATGCCTGCGTTTCATTCAATTTTCTTTTGATAAAATCCCAATAGACGAATAATCTACAAAAAGTTCAAATGACTCTCAAGTCACTGAACATGTTCCCATTATTATGGGAAAAATGATATCTAAATGTCTGGCAACCCTGCTTGTAGGTCGACAATTGCCAGCGCAGGCGCAAACTTTTTTCCCAATTCACACTTTTCAAACACTTTCGATTTTGTTGAGTTGTGAAAGAATGTTTGTTGTAGTATTTTTTATTTACAAACGAAAGGTATCGTGAAAGACGTCACTATTTAGAAGTTTTCTATAGTTAACAGTTACTATTACAACACCAGCTTAAGTTGAGTAAAAGATTTTGTCGAAAGCAAATTTTGCGTTGGCATCATTCATTCGAGTTTTACAAACCTGCTTTTTCAGTACTGATTATACAGTTAACGAATTATGACTTTGCGAATGAGGCTTTCTTTTTTTAAGCAGCATACCAGATGTCTATACGACATGAACTTAGCAAGAGGTCAAGTCGGAATCTTTTTCACCAATCATTCTTTGAAGACAACTGTCAAACACTCTCGAGGAATTACGAAACCACTCTTTGAGTTATTCTGGTAGTATACTTAAAACCGGATTTTTGTCAAAAAAAGTTGAGGCTAAAAGTTACTGCTCGTTCATTTATTTGCTCCCCTCTCCTCCCTCCATGGTACAGTTGTAAGCTCACTCATAACTTTTTCATTTAAAACTAGGTGTTCTATAACCACGTAAAAATTGGAACCGGTTCGCAGTCCGATGAACCAAATCTTTTTTTTTGAAGGATGGGAAATCATCAAATGACTCCTCCCGCTCTGGGCGGAGCAGTACCTCTATTCTGTAACAACATTTTCATGTCTCGACAGCGGAATCCGAGGTGAGTATCAAATTACGTCAAACGTTCGACCTTTATGTTGTGTGCATAAAGCTCACTTTGTGAGGTTTGTCACTCAGGTGAAGCTCAATATCGAAATGGTATTTACAGAATAGACTAGCTGAAGGAAGTGTCAGACTCTCACTGAAACATTGAATCTGCTATACAAACAGTGAATCTGTTAAATTCCTACCTCTATTCACAATATTTCTACCTCAAAATCAATCACCAACACACCACCACCATTTTAAATCAAGATCAAGGTTTTCAAAGCACCACTTTAGCCCGTAATCAGGCTCTATTACTACTTCAGTGTTGCCAGCTCAAAATGCGCACGTTCGGGCATCGACATCTGATCAGCCACATTGACCCAGAATGCTGGCTTGTCTATAATTTTATGGATAGTACTCTGTAATTAACTCGACTATGTAACTGGTAACACTGTGGGTTGATTGATGTTTATTCCTGGACAAAGTAGTTATGCCATTTAATGTGTATATTTTTGTGAGAAATTAATGGAAATTGGTTGTTTGATTGGGTGAGATGTGAGGTAGACGGTAGGATATAAAATAAAGGGTACCGATATTTAAGGATCACTGCTTTTCCATTGTTTATTGACTGTAATTACATAAACAAATTGTGTTTAAAGTATGTAATAAAGCGGAACAACAATGAAAAGCTGAAAAACAAAACAAATAAACTTGAAAATACTAACACGATTTCACAGTTAAATAACACTAAGGTGAAGTTTAAATCACATTAAACAGGAAAAAAAAGAAGTTTAAAATTACAACGTTTACGAAAATTCGCAATAACCCGAGAAAGTCATTAAAAAAGTATGTTAAGTACACAAAAGCGACAAATATTTTGTCCAAGTGCAAAGTTTGACGCACTCACTGTGTGCCAGACGCTATATCGTTGGTGTACACAAAAAATACAGTTTCACTCTCAGCACAGCTTATGACCCGAATACATTGAATGATGGAGAATTAAAAAAAGAATTGCTAAACAATTTTTATTAAAAAGGTTGGATGATACGTATAATTTTTATAGTTTTTATAACAACTGCTACAAAAAAAATGTAGAATACGAGTATGTGAGTGTCATAGTGGATTCGTTAATAAAATGCAAATGTTCTTTCACTGAAGCCATTGGCCGCGCCTCGAAAGTGACCAAAAATTAGTAAACCACTGTAATCGATTTCTTGTACTTGACATTCACGTCGCCTTTATAAGTAGCAGGAAAGAACAAGCAAGTCTTACTCTTATTGCAATACCTATAAAGTTCAGTATGATACTAAAAAAAAATAAGTTGTAATAATTTGCTATGCGACACCGAACGCAGGCGCATGGGTTAAGTTCGATCTGTTTTTACCTCATTTGGAATTTCGAAGGCGTGGAAGGAATGTGATCCGATTTATAAAAACTAACGAACTTTCTTCTTTCTCGGATAGACTTTCCATATAAGGAATAAATCATTCTTTAAATGGTAGGTTTGATTTATTGTTTTCTTTAAGATGACCTAGTTTTTCTCAAAACACGGTAAAGCAGAGTCTGGCGTAACGAGTAACGTATTTCTCGTAACAGTATACGATGGTTATAAAATCAGTTATGACTTGGATTCATACATTTAAAGGTAGACGACCTCTATCCACCAAACCTCAAAGTTACACAATAAAACTTAATTACATACCATCAACAATTTATTTGCAGATAAACCAACAATAGAAATCTTTGTAATTGTGCAAGCAAACACATGCAATAAAAATGATTTTTTTTGCTGTAGAAACACTGGTCCATCTCCGTGCTAAAGTCCAAAATGGCGGCAACGAACTGCGCTAAATTGATGTTGTATTATTTCAATTTACTATGACAACATGTTTAGTAACAAGATTTCGTGGTTGTTAGACCATGAACTCAAGATTATAACATTAGGCGTGTGAACGAAATTAGTAGGAATGTGAAATTCTAAAATAAAATATTTCTTTATTTCTACTTTCACTTGGATATCGCTTTCTGACCACTGTGGTCTGCGGCGCGAATAGAATAAAATGTAGATTTGAATTTGGAATGCCAAAGGTTTCCTTTTTATTGAATTTGGGGTAATCGCTTTTTGGAATTGGCAATACCTACACAGACTATACATATTTTATTTTAATATTGCAACTTGATTTGTTGACACAGTTTTTACTATGTAAATCTATTTAATCGTTATTTCTCTTATTAATTAACTAGTTTACTATACTTCATATCAAATTGCCGACCGCAGATTACCTTAAGTGTTCGACAATAATTACTAAAATGAGCACTTTCGATTTAATTCCAAGTCATTAAAATCAAATTGGTTTTAGGAGCTCATTAGTCTCGTCTATAGTTTAGTAAAAGTTTAATGACTTCTCGATGTAATAAATCAATTTTATATGGAACAAAATTTAACATTAAGTCGATGCATAAGTGCAACTGAAGGTTACTTAAATACCAAGAACATATGTAGGTACTGAACCGGCCGATGTGGCGACACTTGGAGATGCCTATGTCCAGCCTGAAATGATGATGATGCCATGGAAGACCTCATAAAAGACCCCTCCAGAATCTCCTCTGTGCAACGCCTGAGCTCGAAGGATCGCCAAGCTGAAGTGTCAGTGGGCAGGGTACACAGATAGTCGATGGTGCCGAAAAGTTCTGGAGAGGTGATCGCGTGCTGGAAGACGCAGAGTTGGAAGGCCACAAAGTGGATCGATAACCCGGTGAGGGTCGCGGCTAGCCGATGGATGCGAGACGTACAGGACCGGTTGTTGTGGCGACATTTGGAGATACCTATGTCCAGCAGTGGACGTCTTTCGGCTGATGTGATGAACGCCTGTTAGAGCAAATCAAGAGAAAACCTTAAAATCAAACTTAATTTTCGTCGTTGAACGGGTTGGGATGGAACTGACTGAAGACCATGTCCCAGATTAGAACATAACGTGGGCTGACAAGACAGTCCCTTAGCTAGTTAGGCCTATTTTCAATACCCCTACAAACGGGCCCCCTAAAATATTTGATACACCCTTTGAGACTCGCTACGCCACTGTTTGTATCCTTGGTATAGTATTTAGGACATTAACGCGGATGAAGTCGCGATCAACAAGTATAACTACATTTTTCGCCAATGCTGCTCTGTTACCGAGACAAGGTCAGCGGATCACAGTAGTTTCTGGGCCACTGTTCCCCTACACGATGGTAAACAATGGCACAGCATGGGAAGCGCTCTGTAACATTAGCATATAATGCTATTGATTATTTAATAGGGATCATTATTCTATCCCCCGGAGCGGTAAGCGTGTGGTTAGGGTTCCTTTGATTAATTAAGTTTTGAGCTAGAGTTTTCTTTGTTTTTCAAATTTCTTTCCGTGCGTTTTAACGTAGCCATACTTATTATTGAAATCAAATGTGAATGTGTTGTGAGCTGTCACATTTGATATTAGTGTTCATTTTAGTCCGTCGTGCTTGGCTTAAGCTTACCTCAGCTGTAAACCTATGTGCCTATTGGCAACACGTTTTTCCTACTCCTGCGCTTATTTTTTCTGATATATTTTGTAGCGGGATTCAAGACAGTTGAACTGTATTCTCCGAGACTCGTTCAGCTTCATTTACTCGGCGTTTTTCTGGTGGTCGCCTCTGTTGATTCTGACTTTCCAGGGTTGCAGTGGTTAGGAATAGAGTGGCGGGTTTGTAAAAAAAGTGTAACTTTTCTGAGTTTGTATGTTTATGAAGTTCCTTTGAAGGGACACGATAGGAAAATTTTAAAAATACCAACCAGTTAATAACTGTTCAACTGCATGGCAAATGCTTCTTCTCACACAGAGAAAGAAGCTTATCTTACGTTCCCTTGTAATTAAATTTCCATTACAATACTAGCCAAGCTCTTTAACCTCTGCCCAGTCTACGCGACTTGAAATTATCAAATTACCTGTATGGTTTACTACCTTATGAAAGGTATCAAATATCATATGTGTAATTATAATTTACGACGCCTTTGTGATGACCTATATTGTACTACAGTTCATAAATAACATAACGTGCGCTGAAATGTACATAAGTAATGTTTTTGTAATAGCAGTAACCCAATAAACGAGTGAAAAAAGCCAACCAATGAAAAAGATCTCTAACACTCATTATCTAGAGCCCAACTTCGCCCACTGCTGAGCATAATCCTTTCATTTCTTCCGTGAATCTCCACGTTTTGTTCTGGCCTTATCTCGACCATATCACCGCGGTCCTGTAACGCAAATGGCATCTGAAGAAACACGGGCGAGTTTTATTTCCAATCCGCGGACGACACTCAGTCAACGCCACCTACCATCACCGCGCCTTGCCAGGTGTCCGGGCCACATCACTATACCATCCTTATTTTCTTCTTTCACATCGGCACAAGCATTACAAGAATATCTGAAAAAAGTCTGTAAAAAAAAGATTTGTCATCGACAAGGTTATTAGCGGGTAGTCTGTCCAGACAACAATGAATGTTTGTTTATCTATGTAAGTGCCGTCATTTTTGGCGAGAGAGGAAATCCTGCTCATCGCTTTGCAGTTTTAACTTAGACCATCCTTCGCTCGCTTTGCTCTTTATTTGAGGTGCAATGTGTCTCGTGTTCTTCTTCTTCTAGATAGTCTTCTCAACAGTCATCTTCTCTCTAGACATGGCGTCGCAGTCCATCCATCATTCTTTTAATCTTCCCTTTTTGTCCATGCACGGATCATAACATCCGTTTTCAAACAACTTTTCAGTGACTGGTACGACTGCAAGAGTTCCTCGAATATTTTACTTTCATCCTTCAAGGTTAAGCTACGCTTGCCAAGGTTGGTCTGTGGATGGGTGATCACCTTAACATACCGAGTTTCCTTCGTGCCTTGGAAAGCACGTTAAGCCGTGGTATCTGTAGATATTTGGCAGTTGTTACGGATTGTCAGGAGCCAGAAAATCTGACTTCAGTCTTGCCAAGGAGTACCGTGTTACCCAGTTAATGGGTTGTGAAGGTCTGGTAGGCAGCCGCTCCACGTAAAATTCTGGTATTTAGCTGAATTCGGTTTGAATGGAAGCCGACCCCGGCCGATAGTTGGCAAAAGGCTAGGTAGATGTTGATTCATTTTAATCTATCTCAGAAAAGAAGTTGTATTTTTGCATCAAGAACCCGATACATCTAAATTACAAATCTTACATCACATACAGCCACCACGCTGATCCACTGAACCATAGATACAAATCCATCTTCCATCATCTTAATAACTATTTTGAAACCCCCAAACAATGGTACACCTCTCATGGCTACGTACGTAAAGCCTTATATCACACCGTTGCGTAACATCGTAACATTTTCCAAGAGATTCGCGAGTGTAGGAAGCGTTTACTTCCGAGCATTCAATGGAGCTTGGCGGCGTTGGTCATAATTTTGTAATAGCACGCGTGAATGGGCTGGCTGGTGCGGTGTGAGTGAGGTCATTCTTTTATTGTTTTGTTTGAGTTACTCTAGATATACCATAGATTATAGGAGTGATAAGAAATGGTGTTAGACATTATGCGGAGTTCTATAATGATTAGAATAATTAGTTTCATTTATTTATAATTTCTCCGCAATAATCCCACTAGTGTCCATGAAGTTTCTTGCAAGTTCTTCTCCGTGGGAACATAATTATAAGTAGTTACGTCCATTGGAATGGGTAGCTTCATCATTCTGACTGACTAAATCATTTATTTATTTTATTATTTATGTACACACAGAAAAAAATATAAAAGTTAACATTATAAAATATGAGTACAAAGGAACTGCTTATTTCTTACGAAATTTCTTCCAGCAGACCTGCGACAGGAGAAATGAAAAAGAAATGTAGACAATATTGTGTAAGATCAAGACACGAAGAGTATGTGAAACCTTAAAATAAAGTAACAGATAAAAATAAAATATACATAAAATATACCGAATACAATATTATAAAATAAATATCAATGATTGACGAATCAAAAGTGCCAATAAATATGTAGTTTAAAACTAATGCGATATTCGATTATTAATTTGCTCGAGTACAAGATATGGTTAGATAAAAATTGAGGAGCTCGTGGCTAGATAATAACAGCCGCATGGGTCGATTTTCAAGGTTAAGGAACGCTTGCCAAGGTTGGTCTGTGGATGGGTGACCCTCTTAATATACCGAGTTTCCTCCGTGCCTCGGAAAGCACGTTAAGCCGTTGGTCCCAGCTGTCATTTGTAGATCTTTGGCAGTCGTTACGGATAGTCAGAAGCCAGTTAATCTGACTCCAGTCTTGCCATGAAGTACCGTGTTACCCAGTTAATGGGTTGTGGAGGTCTGGTAGGCAGCCAGGTAGGTAGGAATTTCGGGAAATCCTCTACATGCCATATTTCAGCTTTCTACGACAGTAGTTTCGTCTGTCAGTCACTCAATCAGTTAGAATTTTATATATTAGGATTGCGACTATGCAATTTTCCCACATTAGAGCGTTAATTCCTCACGATGTGTTTTTGGCTATTTGTTTATTACCAATGAATCAAACATCTTTGCTATTTAGAAGTAAATGATAATTTAATTACAGACTAAAGATTTGAGAATCCTCGCAAAATGTTGTCATTAAACCAAACCAAAAACTAATTAGGTCAGCCATTCATCCTATAATATACTAAGGCTTAAACAGCCATTTAAATTCAACAGATTGCAGAACTCAGAATTGACATTACTAAGCGCATAACGACATTTGTGCGTGTGAGTCCTCCAGCTTAACTTGACCTGCGATAAAATTGAGAACTATACAAAAATTTACAGGGTTGAAGATTACCTTAAAATTGTAGAATTTGAGCTTTCACCTTTAAAGTGGTAGAATTTGAGCTTAAGGATGTATCCAATAGGGAACATTCTGTAGCTCATATTGTTGTAAAATTACAATTCAAAAATTTGTTCACTTACAAACTAAATTGATTAATCAGAGCGATTCTTGTTGAAACATTCGCGCCATCACATAAGAAATTCTTTCGTAAACTTTGAAAATTTCGATATACCTAAGTAGTTAATTAGTAACCCACTGGAAGTGGGCCACTGCTTAAAATGTACCTACTTATAGCTGAAAGTTCATTGCTCATTGCTTGTTGCGTAGTCGCAGCTTTGCAGGTGCTGCAGTCTGAATATCTAAGTAGTAACCCATTGTCCACATTTGTACCCCATTAATGGCTGTAGACGTGCTCCATTCAATATGGGACTCAAACGTTATCTACTGTCTGAACGTGGGTCATATTTTAGTCGGGCCCCCACCCGGGATACAATTAATTTAATTAAATTCATTTATTTATTGCATCAAATATGGTAGGTATAAGTTCTTATCAATATTAAGTAAGTAACACACATTTGGCCAATATAAAGCATGCAATATTACAAGTTTTTACTTAATATAATAATTACTAGGTTAGTTAACATTTCGTCAATTTATTTATTTATTTATTTATTAATACTTCATGCACACAAATATACAATCAAATATGTCTGTGCTTTATTGTATAGAATTTACTAGGACACTTTTGAAAGAATCATCTATCAGATAAAAACACTCCCGTCTGTTACGCCACTGCTAGCGGGACCAAAAACTTAGTAGAACCGAATAGACCCTTACCTATTCTTCAGTGAACTCAAAGCGTGAAGTCTTAATATGCAAGCAGCACCAAAATAAAGGGTCAACTAAAACTGGACCAGTCCAAAAGTCAGCTGCGTATACGATGTCGACAGACTCGGATGACCTCACGGTTAGTCATCAAAACTAAATTCAGTCAAGGACGAAACGAATTGACTATAATGACTATAGTGGCTGTTGATCTTATGTGAAATATGCCAAAATGTTTGAGGTAGTTCCGTGTTGGTTTTATGCGGTCATGTCTAGGTTTTTTGTTAAGCAAACCTGATTATGCTTTGCGGGGAATTGGGGAGGCCTGTGTCCAACTGTGGATTGCTTTGAGCCAATGATGATAATTATTTATTTTGCCCAATCATTTAAGCTCACACTCAGAAATTGAATTTGACTGGAGTTTACGGAAAATAACCTACACTGGCCTAGTTGAATTAACTCCGCCAATATACCTATTACTGCTGTGACATACGGCTGTCGCTGAAAACCAGCGCTGTGGCTCTGTCTCGCACACGAGTCCCAGCATTATGCTGAGCGATGGCCGTTTTGCGCGAATATGACGCATATCTTCCCAATTTTTATAATTTAGTTTTATTTAATTTCTATTTTATTTTTTTGGTATGCGTCATGCTTGTCACAAATAAACGCTTTTTCTTTCTTTCTACTGTACAACAGATTTATATAAATAAATAAGTTAAATGTGTTTCTGTATATCACCAACCTAGCCAAATAGTTATGGCTAGGTTAAGTAGGTACCTCTAAGCCTGTTTTTTAATGACGGGAAATCATCAAATGACTCCTTCCACTCTGGGCGAAAGGTTGTGTCAAACTATATTTTTTTCTTATTTTTTATTTTTGATGGGTTTGCTCTTGACTCTAGTCTAGGTAAAAGATAAAAGAGACAAATACGATGGAGCGAGTTAACCCAGAAGGAGCCTGTTCACTCTAACTTTGAAGAGATTAGGGTTGTATGCGTTTGGAAACACAGACGCAGGCAGAAGCGTTTCCAAACGTCTTTCGTTTGGAAACCCTAAGGCGGTTAACACACAGCACCGCAAACCGCCGCGGTAGGTGGTGAAGCGGATCTCATGTCGCATTGGCCTCTAATAAATCCGTTGAGGCCTAACACACGTAAACCGCTTTACCGCGCGGTGCACCGCTACGAAATCCGTGCCGTGTGATAATCGCCTTAGTGCGAATTGGTGGAAAAAAAACTCTTACTGATTAAAACCCATTCCTGTTCCTCCAAATGCCTTTTCCTTTCCAGAGCCGCGGTGACTCTTTCAAACAAATTCCGCAACCAGGTGGGTAGGCCTAGTATTTACAAATCACGTCTTGTATTTATTCTAGGAGATAATGAATATTTTTTGGGAATTAATTATCAACCGCATTAATTCAAATTCTCGTTCAACTTAAACTAGCCTTTTAAACCAGTCTTAAGTTTTTGCGATGACCTGAAGAAGCAGCTCAACAAATAAGACTATTGTAAAAAGTTCAACAGGTTGGCACTTCCTGGTCATCTTTTATATTACAAAAAAACTGAATGGTTATAATTAGTCATATGCCATAAAGGTGTGGCAAACTTGATGGACTGCAAAATATATTCCACGATCTCTATAAAAAAATCCAGTTGTTAAGCGATAATCGTGATGTATAACTAACGTTTCATTTTGAAACAAGAACTCGTTTATTTCCGTTGATTTGAATCACTATTTTTTAAAGTGCTTCCGATTTCATCTGCCACATTAGCATGAATTTGAAAACGTTAAAACACCCAGATTTTTTTAAGAAAGTATCCAAAGAAGTATTTTTTCAAAAGCTGATCTTCTTTTGGTTCCTGCTAGGTTTCAACAACATACTGATATTAAATGTATGATAAAATCGACGCTAAGATTGTGTTCTGATCAAACTACTTATTATCATTCCATCTGTTGGAGTGTCCCAAATAAACTCACCTTTGTTTTGGGAGCGTCAGACTCTTACTGACTAAAACCCAATGTTCCTAATACCCTTTGCCTTCCAAAGCCGCGGTGACTCTTCCGAACAAAATCCGCAACAAAATGTCCACTGACCTGCACCCACGATCTATGTGGCCATTTACGTACTGGCCACTTACAAATAGTATTTATAGCTGTGTAAATGTACTATCGACACAAAAAGAAGAAGAAAATACAATCGTTCTGATATTGGCCGTCCATAGTCGCAACCCGGCAAATATCAAAATGTCAAATACAAAAAAAAATTAAAACCAAGCAATTTTATTAAGGTGAATGCTCCAGGGTAGCCCGCGAAATTCAAATATTTTTATGTTTTTTGCAATTTGCCGGTCAGTGTGAAGCTGTATGTGGACCAAATGCGATCTGCGACCGTAACGCGTATTTATCTAAAGAATTATAACCATTTTAATCATCAATATAGCCCTCTAAGTTCATGTAGTTCGAAAGAATGATTATTTCTGAAATATTCATTCTAGTTATTACCGGAAAATCTTGTCCCCATTAAATCTGTGTTTTACCTAGTTTCGCATGTTAACAAAATCAATGTCCTTGACAAAGGATCCTAATGGCTTCATATAAACATAAATTAAGTTAGATTTAACAAAAAACATGTTTTTGGGAAGTTCAAGGGTCAGTCACGATTATTTGTAGTTTGCTTAATGATCCGTAACTAATTATATTTAAGTTGAACGAAATGCTTAATTCGTTTTAAAATAGACTAGTCGGTGCCCACAACTTCGTGCATGCAATGTCGGATATCGTTGTAAAAAGGTTCCCCTTACATCCCATAAATTGAAATTTTAAAAAATCCTTTCTTAGCAGATGCTCATTTTATAAAATGAACCTACATATATGCCCAATTTCCCCTTTCTAGATTTTATAGAATTATAAGTAGAACTCGTACAAGATAGTTTTGAAAAACGACGTTTGGTTAAGTTTAAAATTGTAATATTCAGCTGTACTGCTTTAGGCTGGAAGCCAAACCCAACATGGTTGGTAATATATAGGGCTACGTAGATAATCATACCAACTCAGTAAAATATTGCTTGACGGCGAAATTGGGATGTTGGCAGGATCCTGGTCAAATTCCTTTACGAAAGCTCTTCCACTGATATACTTTGATATAATTATTTATTTTATTTTAATCTACATTTTTCCAGTTTTGTGTAGTTTTCAATCCATGCACAATCTTTAAAAAACGTCGCTTATTCTTGTCGATACAGCTTTATTATTTTAGTTATAAATTGTTCATTATATTTTCACGCTCTCTACTTTCCAAAAGATAAGCAGACACATAGGCTCTAATGACATGATTGTAATGATCGGATTCAGTCGTGTTTTGGTGTCAATTGTCAAAATGATATATTGTGTTAGACTTTACCGTTGAAATATAGCATGTTTCGACCTAAAATAATGATGCCAAAACCTGCAGTCGAGGGGTGAAATATTTTGATTTAACTGTGCAGTTTGGGAATAAATAAATGCAATTTACACTTAATTAAACAAGACAATAGACATCAACTTTCGAGTTACTTACATAAAAAATAAGATTATTATCTTTTGACAACACTAATACACGAACAAGGTCATTTCTCAATACCGCGTGAATTATTACAGCACTAGTGACGTGAAACGAAAGCCTATCTATCTGAAACCGGTACCGATACCGGTTGTTTCAACAATCTGGTACCGATTTTGCAAGACTAGTGTTAAATTAGGTCAGAATATTATTTAGTTCTTACTTATTTGTTTTAGAGATAAGAATTCCGCTTTGATATTGTGTTTTAATTGATTTTGAAAGGCTGTTCGTGCAAATAAAAATTAGAATTATTGTGTGGTAATTTCTAGACGAAATATTTCGAGATAGATTTCTAAAATATATTTTTATTTATAGACTATTTCTAGTCTAGAGTCTGTAAACAATTGAGCACTAAAGAAAATGAAAGCATTTTATTCATTGTTCGTGATTTGTGACCAATAATTCTGTTCCAAGTTATGAAGTTATGTCTCCCTTTGTTTATATTATGTTCTATTCTGCTTCAAGTAAAAGCTTTACTTTCTTTCATTAGTATTATTAGTAAATTAGTTTCTTGATCATTTCTAAGTAAATTATTTAGCTATTAAATATTTAATAATTTTAACCATACCCTACTTAAGTTAATTTAATTTTAATGTTAAAAAAATACATACTTATTAAAAATGCCCCAACGTTAAGAATAAGTGTCATAAAAAGAAAATATTTTTGTCTGTTCAGATAGCAACCAGTTCAAATCAATAATTTATAACAGTACAATATTCAAGTTATTTTAGGCTCCAAAAATTTACAACACTAGAAAATTAAAATTGCCCCAACTTTAAACTTAACCGTCCAAAAAAACATGTCGGCTAAAACAATCGAAATTTTCGTTAATAACATGTGAACGGGGCAGTGTGTCGCAACTAGTGTCATCAGCCGTCTGTTGGGTAAATAACACTTATATTATCGTAGACAGGCCATTATAATATGGGTAAACGTGAGAAAATACTGTGCGAAACGATATAGGCAAATAGAATGACTATGATGATGATGGTTTGAGACGCTGTATTTTCTTGAATGATGATGAATTTAGGCTAAAGTTCTGTTCACTCAAGACATATTTTTGCTATAAATTTGGGCAATAAGTCCAAATAATAACACAACAAAGTGTGTTTTAGACATGAGCTGTAAATTTTTACAAGCAAAGCTTTTGAATTCGGGTTTCTTGAAATAACGTGCACCAGGTGGCAGCACTGGTTATCTGTCAAATCGCTGAGGTTTTCTGACGTCAGATAAAATGGTGGTAGCGTCGTGTTTATGTTTTCAAAGTACAGGATTTCTTGTTATTCCTAGTTGACGCAAAATCTTCATTTATCGAGCGATGCGTTGGGCCTGTCTTACAATTTATGAGATCTGTTTTGGCTTCATTCTGACCGTTGTTTCTATTCGGTGC
Organism: Lacanobia oleracea; assembly: GCA_950371165.1. NCBI lineage: Eukaryota > Metazoa > Arthropoda > Insecta > Lepidoptera > Noctuidae > Lacanobia > Lacanobia oleracea. The sequence continues at coordinate 12,184,424 of OX493414.1, forward strand.
AAGGTGTCAAAAGCAAACATTTCCTGAGGAAACCATTAAATAGTTATGGGTAAGGCTTTTTTATTATAGCTTAGAGCAAGTTGACATTAATAAAAACTGCAAAATCTAAGTTTCTTTACGAAATAAGTCGTCAGATAAATTGTTTAATACTTTCAATAATAGTTATAATTAATGTCATGATCATATGCTACTAAAGTTCTTGATAGTTATCAATACCTTTAGGCTATTGACCGCTAGCAATTTGATTCAATACTCTTTACAAAAATCCACATCGACTATTTCTCAAGTCGACTTAGATTGAACGAGCTCCATCCATCCATTGCCTCTGGCTAAGAACTAATCTGTAGTTATCTGGCACTAGTTATAAGAGTAATTGCTTGTAAGGCGATAAGATATAATTTCTTGTCTAGATACTTATTACATAAGATATCCGTTAGATAAAGCAGCCTGTAGGTAAATAGTGCAGGGAAAAATAATCTCTGTGAGATTTAGAAATAAATATCACCTTTGTACCTATTTTTTTTGTTTCTTTCTTCTTATATTCTTACTAGTTGTCCCGCGCAACTTCGTCTGCGTCAAATTTTTCATTGCTGCTCCGTTCCTGTTAGTCTTAGCGTGATGATATATAGCCTACAGCCTTCCTCGATAAATGGGCTATCTAACATTGAAAGAATTTTTTCAAATCGGACCAGTAGTTCCTGAGATTAGCGCGATCAAGCAAACAAACAAACAAACAAACTCTTCAGCTTTATTAGTATAGATAGAAGATATAGAAATTGATTAAATGTGTGTACCTACATAAATGGTTAAACAAATAAATAAATCTTTTCCTATTGAGAAGAAATGAGCATCGATTACTATGCTTGCATAGCGCGTGTTGGTATTTTGAACCAATAAGTCAGATTTTTCTCACGATGTGTTCGGTCATTACTAATGGAATGAAAACGTTGATGTGATCAGCGAAAGCATTTTTTCTGAGCAGGACTCCTGAAATACGATCATTAGACGTTGTAATTGTATAATCATTCATGTAATTTATATAATCTTATTGAAATATATTATAAATAAATAATGACGGCAAGAAACAGCCAGGATCTGTAGCCATTTGATGACAATAGATCACCACAGTCTTGCCTCCAAAGCATATGACTAAAACCTGACTTACGAAATACGAGTACATACCTTTCTGTAATTTGGGGAATCCAGGCCCAAACCTAACATCATGTTAGGTTTTCTCATATTTTCCGTCAAAAGCGTCTTAGATTAAAAATATTTGTGATCATCCGAGATAAAGGAAGATACAAAAATTTATTGCAAAGTCGTGATTATAACTTCCTTCCATGCTCCATGCATTTAATGGGTTTTGAAGAATTTTGTTTGAAACGGTAATTACTAATCTAAAGTCATCCATTCGCTTCCAGAAGAATTCAGGTCAATTGAAGGATTGAGACGGGGACCCATTACTCAAATTGTTGGAAACTATAAAACCTTAGCAGGCCGTATCAAGTTTTTAAGATAGATTTTTTTGAAGTGTTTACGTCTTGGACTCTTGAACTGCCAGTTTGGTATTTATATTTCCGTAAAATACTTGAAAATACTGGCTTATAAAATACAGGAAACTACGCTGGTAACTTTTGCGAAAAAAAAACACACTTTTGCGTTAAGACTTGGTGGTAGCAACCAAACAGAGGCTTGAAATTAATTCAAAGTCGGTCGTAATCATATTCTTTTTCCCTTTCAAAGAAAGTCACCAATATTGATTAATGCTGTAATATAGTAATTATGTCATATTAAACTGATTTATTTTGAATGTTACAACATTCAAAATAAATCAGTTTTTACTTTTATGTCCAATTAAATTGTACTGTATATAAACAAGTTGATAATTCAGAAAGTCTACAGCAAAATGATTAAGAACTCATATCCCACTAGTGGTTTTTGCACCACAGCACCGCAACTGCAAGTGCATTGACTCAGGGCTTGCTCACCCACTGACACACATTCCTTCTCTCTCATACTCACACAGATCACTATTCTCATCTCGCTCCCTCATGCAAGTTTTTACACGACACTTTTCCCGCCATTATCCATAAAAGTTGAGGACTCATTTCGAAACGCTAAAGCTACTTAGGAAGCGGTAGTGCACTACAAATAGCGGATTTACTTTGACACCTATTTTCATTTCGTGTTAGATTGACGTTTTGTAGGTTAACATTTCCATTCGTTCATTTTTGACAGTTGTTGAAAATAGTGATGTCCTATTTTGGCACCGATACCGATACCATACTAAAGAAACAGTCGGAGATATTAACACAAACTATTTTATCTCCGACAGTTGAAAATTTTAGCGTATAAGTTTGTTTATTTTTTTGTCTGCAATATTGCGTTGATGCTGTATAAAAGAGTTTTTTTTGCTAAAGTTAAATATTTTCTTACCATTATTTACGTTAAATGGGAGGGTCAAAATCCATCGTTTCGAAAGCAGATAAAAACAAGAATCAGCTTACTTTCTTTGGGACGAGAAAAAGTGAAATTTCATAAAAAGTAAAAATGGTAGACGAATAAAATCGACAGACAAACTGTTTTCTCGATAACATTTGTGAGAATAATATGAAGAATTTTGTGTTCTAACTTGTTTTGTTTCATAATAAATTTGAAAATAACCGTCATAGTTTTATAATACTTTCACTGATCTTAATTGCCGTGTTTTTCGGTTTAGACGGTCATGGCAAAAGCAATTAAGAAAAATAGGTCAGTCTTATAATTTCTCATTAAAACATTTGTAAACTGATAATTTCAATGACATTCCCATCTTTACAAAATTCCCCTCAATCTACATCACTACTCTTATTTTGAATTTAGAACCTTTGTTTTACCGTTCGCATATCATTTGCCGCTCAAATATGAACTTTATCACCTTTAAATTAAAGTTGTTAGACGTCAATCAGGCATGAAGAAAAAACTTTTTTAGAAAGGAGGGCGTGCGAAATAATTAATGTTTTGACAGTTCTATGCGTAATTAGTTCTTTTGTGGTGTACACCTGTTCACACAAGTTTATAGTACTACAAGATTTTTGTGAGACAACTGAAGCCTCTATTTCATTACACTTAAGTGCTGAATTGGCGTATTACAACTTTTGGTGTAGCGTAATTGGCGTATTGTAAGAAATGATTGCCGTACGAATTGATGTTGTCCGGAAGTCATTTAGAAATGGGAAACGCCATTTTATTTATTTATTTATTTATTTATTTATATATGCTTTATTGTACACCAAAAAAAAAAAAAAAAGAAAACAAAGAATATCTTAAACTAAAACAACATACAATTGGCGGCCTTATCGCGTTCCGCGATCTCTTCCAGGCAACCTGGAATGGAAAGAGACAGCCTGGACATGACATGGGGCTGCAATTGGTGTAAACATAGTAAACAATTTTAACAGAGAAATATACGTAGCTAATAAATATAAACTGAAACATTATAAAAATCATACAATACACAAAAATATATACACAAATACATACATACTTAATATATAGGAAGAGGATATACTAATAATTAAAATATCATAGTGACAAGTAATGTTCCTTAACTAGTCTTTTAAAAACAGGCAGTGATTGCGCGCGCTTAATTGACACAGGCAGAGCATTCCATAAACGAGCGGCCTGAACTGTAAAAGATTTGTCTAAAAAAATTGTGGAATGCATTGGCATTTTAAGTTTTAAGTTATCTGATGACCTAAGAAATCTTGTGTGGGAGTCACAAAGAAACTGGAAACGTTTCTTTAGGTATAGAGGGGTGGTTGGGGAAAAAAGCACATTGTACAAGAGGGAAAGAATATGGGCATTCCGGCGAAGGCGGATAGGCAACCACTTGAGTTTAACACGGAATTCTGAAACATGGTCATATTTGCGCAAACCAAATATAAACCTTATGCAGAAATTTTGAAGTCGCTCAAGTTTATTAAGTTGTACTTCAGTGAGATCAAGATAGCTGACATCAGCATAATCAAGGATGGGTAAAAGAAGAGATTGTGCAAGCGCAATCCTGGTGGCAGTCGGCAGAAAATTACGCAGCCTTCTTAAGGATGCAGCAGATGCGAATAACTTGCGACTAACTTCCTGTAGCTGGGCAGTCCAAGAAAAGTTCACGTCAATAAAAACCCCCAAATTTTTAACTTTTTCACTAAACGGAATAACTGAGTTATCAAAATAAACTTGGGGAAGAGTCGTCCAGTCAATCTTTGTGATCGTCCTAGAACTGCCCACCACCACAACCTGTGTCTTTATGGGGTTCACCGTAAGTCCATAGTTCTTGCTCCAGTCGCTTATACGGGCCAGATCACGGTTTAGGGACAAGATAGCCTCGGACAGATTTCCAAGAGGAGTTCGCGTGTAAATTTGAAGATCATCTGCATAAAGGTGGTAAGAAGAAATTAATTCGTAGGAGATTGAGTTAATGAAAACTGCGAAAAGTAAAGGAGATAAAACGCCACCCTGTGGTACCCCGGCGGAAGTACTACACCAGGAAGACATAGTCTCTCCGATGCAGATACGTTGCCGGCGACCGAACAGGTAACTACGAAACCAGTCAATTACCGATGGAGATATGTTTAAAGAGCAAAGAATACCAAGCAAAACATCGAAATCCACAGTGTTAAATGCATTACTGAAATCCAGTAGAGCCAAAACTGTTACATTTCCAATTTCCATGGCTGACCTTATGTCTTCAGTAATGTTCAGAAGCGCTGTAGTAGTGCTATGACCAGGACGGAAACCAGACTGGAAAGGGTTGAGGAGATTATTTTTGGAAAGGAAAGTGCTTATTTGATTGTGGATTAACCGTTCGAGGACTTTGGAAAGGAATGGTAATATGGATATTGGACGGTATTCGGAGAAGGAGGTGGGATTGGACTTTTTCGGTAAAGGAATTATTTGAGCATCTTTCCATGAGCTTGGAAAGACACCACTAGATGCAGAAAAATTGAGGATGTGGGAGATGACGGGAAGGATTAAATCCAGCACTGGGAGTAACATTTTACGGCTGATACAGTCGCTTCCTACTGCATTTGAAGTAATAGATAGTATGCTCTTCTTAACATCACATGCGGAAAATTGACCAAAAGTAAATGGAGAATAGCTGGGAGTCGGAAGAGATGAAAGATAATTCAAAGTATTTAACTTTGTTGTCCTATCGCAATTAGACGAAGCAGAAAAATGAGTATTCATTGCATCAATGTCAATATCTTTAGGGACAGTTTCCTGTTGGGCTTTACCGACCCCCAATGACCTAAGAAATTTCCAAACTTTGGCTGTGTCCCCGTTTTGGACAGAATCATGAATGTGATGGCGATTTGCATTCCTACACACCTTATTGCAGTGTTTACGAATTGAGACATACCTTTCCCTGTTAGCGGCATTAGGGCGACGCTTAAATTTGGACTTGGCTGTAGCTTTTTTATTCAAGACAGCTTTAATCTCATCCGTCAACCACGGCGCCGGCATATGTTTTACCTTGACAGCTCGAACAGGAGCGTGTCGATCGTAAAGCTCAACAAGTTTAGTCGTGAAAAATTTAACTTTATCATCGACTGAAGTAGACGTAAATAGCGGAGACCAGTCTATATTGCTAGCATCTTCGCAAAGACTGTCAACGCTCATACCACCAAAATTGCGTTGCATGAGTATTTTGGCTTTAGCCTTAGGAGGACGAATTTTATATGAGAGAAAGATTAGATCATGATAGGAAAAGGCATCGGCTGAGCATTGCCCATGCTTAGCGACGCGATCAGGTGAAGAGACCAAAATTAAGTCAAGAAGTGAAGGAGTACAGTTTGGAAAATGGTGAGTGGCACTTAGCGGAAGAATGGTAAGATTACTAGAAGCTGAAATACTAGTTAAGGAAGAAGAACGATGGTCTTTCTTCAGGAGACAAGTATTGAAATCACCCATGATTATGCTATGACTGTAGGAAGGGATAAGCATTTCTAAAAGCTTTTCGAAAGATGAAAAGAAATTAACGCGTAAAGAGGGGCAGTAATAGACGCCAAGAAGTAATTTAGTGTGATTTAGTTCGACCTCAACAAAAAGATGTTCACCAGCATTTGATGGTGGTGGCTGCGCTGATACATTGACTATAGAGAAAGGAATATAAGCGCGGAGATACATAGCAACACCACCTCCACCACCACCTGTCCGGTCGTTTCTTATAAGCACGAAGCCAGGAAGAGAATAACTAGTAGAAGGGAGGCAAGCTTTAAGCCATGACTCGGAAATAAGAATGGCATGTATATTTTTACAGTCAAAACTTGCCAGCATATCGTGGAAATGAGCCGGAATGCTTTGGGCATTAATGTGTATAACATTAAAATTCTTACGATCATCAGAAAACTGCGCATTAAGACTGTCTGCTAAACAAGGAACACTTACAAAACTGTCATCGTTACTTGACAAAGAAAAAAAACTGTTATCATCACTACTTTCAAGAATTGACATAAATATATATATATATTATAACTACAATTAAAATACCTAAAAACCAATAACAAATTCACCTGCCGGTAGCGCTAATAAGTTATTGTTACATTAAAAACTACTTACAATTTATGAACAATTGATTAATTAATTTCGGGTAACAAAGGTAACAGACTAAACATAAAACACGAGATACAAGTAACATAAATACAACAAATATTACAACTTGCCAGTGCACCGTTACGTTTTTGATTTCATATAGTTACCTAAAACGGAACGGAACGTAATCGACAACGACATGACACTGACATTGACAAGTCAGGTAGTATAAAATATGTCAAATCTAGTTATTAGTATTACACAAACAAATACGATAAAAATAAACGGAGGTAAAAACAAAACAAAATGTTACCCGGGCCTTCCAAACGGCTTCAAAAGAACCAAATCACTTCTTCAAAACAGCACGCTCCAACCGCCATTTTGTTTGTGTAAAGAAGATTTTTAGCCATTCTTATTTTCACGGTGAAGTTATGCAAGTGACAAATAAAGAGTGTAAATTTTAGTAATTGTACGGGCTATTAACTTGTTATGTAAAATTGTTTAATTTTTTTAGGAAATTCCGATGAGTAATAAAGTGGTTTGTTCAGTAGGTCAGTTCTCTTCTAAATGACGTGAGCCAGTGTCATAACAATATTTTAAACTATTCTTTTCGTCTCCTAGCCTCGGATAAGTTAGGAGACGAAAAGAATAGTTTGCCTTTGAATGGCAACTTAAAATGTTATCCTGGACCGTTGATTTTTGTTTCCCTTTGCCTGGTAAAAAATAACTATTAACAAATATTTTCAATGACGAGCCAAATTTTTGCAAATGAATAAATGAGTGAGTGAATGAGTGAGTTAAGTTTTTGCCAAATATTTAGAAAACAAACACACTTTTCACACATTACCATAAAAAAGCTTCGGCAACCGTTCTGATGGACATAACACTATCTCAAGTTGCCCCACATCATCCGGTTTTCCGTCTTCCGCACTAAGTTTTAAATTATATATAAACTGTGTGTATGTTTGTGGGGGTCTTTACACTTAAGAAGACTGACCTATTTCCCTCAAAACAAAGCAAGAGTTAAACTACCAACACACAGTTTTTCTTCAGTATCTTGATCAGCGTGGTAACCATACACAATCGATAACCTTGAACAAAAACTATAGATTATTATGTAGAGAGTTGTAACTGTCAACACGTCTCTTTTGTTTATGGCGTCACCTTGTAGTTTTCCTGACCTGTTTTCGGGGCGATAATTATTCCATTATTTCATGAAGAAAGCTTTCTTCGCCTTTTTCTTTGATTTTTCCTCAATTGTCGGTGTTTTATCCACACTCTTAGATCTGCTATCAAATATAACCGTTCTGCAGTTCATTTTGGACTTCATTATATTAGTTAATCATACCGGCAAAATCCGCCCTAAAATCCCGATCTCGACGATATAAGCTTTCAAAGTGTAGACAAAGCACTTGTGTTACCCTGGTATTGCAGATGTCAATAGGCGACGATGACCGGTTACCATCAGGCAGGAGATCTTCTCTTATACCACTTATCATAAAAATATGAACTCTGACAATGAAAATCCTACACTCTAAAGTGAAGAAAACCTAACCAGATTGTTACTTCTTTAAAAATAAAAGTGCATAACTGTAAAAAACAAATCAATCACTCGCATCATTCTTACAACCATGTCCCCATTCAGGGACAATCCGTGATAATATGTACGCACTGTAACCCATATAACCAAAAATCCTGAGACCTCATTCACTAATACAATGCACCACGTACTAGGTCATCAATCTAGTGACCCAGAGCCGTCAGCCCGATCGTTATGCGGGAGGCGTGCTTCCGCGTTGACATCCTGACAGAGTGTGCCAGTGAAAACAGTGTGACTGGTCGGAATGTGGGTAGTCGTGGAAATGGTCGGTCGATCGACGTGTGTAGGTGTGATCGTGACATAGATTGAATGGGTGAGCAGTTCATTGATGGGTACTGAATGGTAATTAGGAAGTTGTTAATGGCGTTAATTCAGTTAACGCCAAGTAGATGAAGGCCTCCTAGTGAATAATAATGGGTGCCAAATTTTTGGGGACGTTCTTGTAGATTAGATTGTTAATGAAGTGAGTTTGTTTGTTGTTTGTTTGTTTTATATCTCTTCGCGTCTTAAAAGCTTAAAGGATTGGGATGAAACTTGGCACAAGGGTGGCGAGTCCTGGATTTGTACATAGAATAAATTTATTCCGGGAGTACAATCCCTTTGATTAATTTTTGACTTTCGCATGGGCGAAGCTACTAGCAGAAGCTAGTAATAATATAAAGCTAGATTTTTTCCAAACATAGGAATCAAAGTTACTGTATCTAATTGAGATATTCCTCTTTCTATCAAGTCACAAAGCTAACCGTATTCGCAAAGCAATTACAATCAGGTACGCTAAAAGACATTTCATTCATTTCGAAATCACCCAGGAAAATCTTATTTCTAAAGAATTGGATAAAACTATCCATGTATAATCTACAAGACATAGTTAGGATAACATAAACGTCTAAACGTACAGTAATGGTGAGAAAAAACCATTTGTAACCGTTTTTTTCTGCGATGGTGAATCGCTGGTTGCCCGCAACCATTGTCTGCGGTTTTGCGCAACTATATTTTTTTTCCCAAAGGGCGGTGGTTGCGATGTGCACTTTCGCAAGTGAAATTCTTAGGAAAAATTGTTATTTGTTTGATAATTTAATTAAAGTCGTAATTTTAGCTCTTTACGTATAAACCCACGTTTCTCATGGGATTAAGTTACACAAAGAACCCTATGATCATTACGTTTACTGTTGTTCTCATCTATGTTCATATAATCATCGGCATCATTCTCTTACCCTTAACCCATTTTATTCGTGGTCTTGTCTTCTTTAATTTCTCTATTATTCGTTATCTCAGTAGTCATATTCTTTTAAGATGATTCTGATATCTGAGGGTCAATTTTATTTTTAAGCAACGTTTGCAATCTGTCTAAAAAGCCTTGATATCCATATCTTTTAGGCAGATCGAACGTTGCTTAATATTTTCAGGATTGGCATTCAGGGGTACATCCCCTGAATGGCAATCCTGAAAATTTTAAAAGGCCACTTTAGCAGAATCAGTAAACACATAACGCTACCCGTCACTGTCAAATTTTTCCAATCAACCTTGAACCTAACGCGTTAGCGATAAAGATGAAAATTAAATGTGACAGATTGTTGTGTGATTAATATTATGATTCTACTATAGTGGCCTTTTTAGACCCGTAGATCGAAGGCAAAGTGCCATTCCATCTATGAATGCGATTGTCGAAATCTATACTAATACATAAAGCTGAAGAGTTTGTTTGTTTACTTGAACGCGCTAATCTCAGGCACTACTGGTCCGATTTGAAAAATTCTTTCAGTGTTAGATAGCCCATTTATCGAGGAAGGCTATATATAGGCTATATATCATCACGCTAAGACCAATAGGAGCGGAGCAGTAATGAAAATTGTGACGCAGACAAAGTTGCGCGGGTCAACTAGTTACAAAATGTAAAGGTTACATTTCAACAGCGTTCGTCATTCTCATACAATTAGACATTTTTACAATCGCTTTCTCGACGCTACCGCAAACAGAATGGCACTTGTCTAGAGTCAGTCGTAATCTGTCAAAAATGCACGAAAATTGAGGCCTTATTTTTATTTGTAATGGGTTTGCTTTTGATACTAGTCTATGTCAGGTCAGTGTGAGGTCAGTTCGAAAGTATGATTATAAATAATCATTCTTTCGAACTACATGAACTTAGAGGGCTATATTGATGATTAAAATGGGTATAATTCTTTAGATAAATACGCGTTACGGTCGCGGATCGCATTTGGTCCACATACAGCTTCACACTGACCGGTAAATTGCAAAAAACATAAAAATATTTGAATTTCTTGGGCTACCCTGGAGCATTCACCTTAATAAAAATAAGAAAATTGCCACTGATGTGACTTTCAAGGTAATACTAGTAAAGATGATGCTTTACAGCATAAGTTCTTCCTATCAATGCATCAGTTTACGGATCTTATTATTATTTTTACAGTGAGTTTTATCGCCTTTATCAGCATGTTAATAAAGACGTTTATTACCATTCCATTGTCTTCGTGTTAATATGACACCATCTTTATTTATGAGGCGTCTAATTTCCTCGATGCGTGAGAGTTTAGCGAGAAAATGGGTTAGTAAGGTGTCTTGGCTTTTGATTGAGAATTTTCTGGCCTTGGATTATATTAGTTAGTGTTAGTTACGTCGTGCCCGCGGCTTCGTTTTCTTAAAAGTGACGGTTATACGTCTCCAGAGTATCGTCTATCTCTGCACCAACATTAATCAAAATTGGTTTGAAAAGGATGAAAGAAAACGTAGCGTCCAAGTGGCCACATATGTATGGGTCGAACAAAACTTGAGAAATCGACACGAAAATAAAAGAAAAACCGTAACAAATAAATAAATAAAGAAACAAAGTCAACTTTGTATTTATGCGTTAGTTAGGATTATGACGGTATCCTGATACATTTTCGTGGTCATTTTGCCAATTAAAAAAAAAAGAGTTGACTGCGGTAATGTTACTGGGTGCCAGATGTCAACACGTTGCGTTCAACGATAAATAAAAGTTGAGCGTGACAGTTTGATCGGTAAACAGTGTTGAATTTTTGATATTAAATTGTAGCCACAATTTATTGCTGTCTTCCTTCTAGCGTTATTTTACAAAACTATATTATTGACTGAGGTTTTGATTATAATATATAATGTTAAAAAGTCATGAATCATAAAAATTAAAGCTCTGCAGTTCCAGATTTAGAACATGATAAAATACCCTGAATGGTAAAACAATATTGAGGATTAAAACGGTAAGAAGAGAAACAATGTAAACTAAAAAAAAAAAAAAAATTGTTAAATTAATATTATTATTATTTTTTTATTTAATTTTAATTTTTTGCCACACTGCCCAAATTTTCACTGCCCACATGATAAGAAGAAGTGTGTAAGATGAAATGGTTAATAATACCGATTACTAAAATGAAAACCAAAAGAAAAGTCTTTAAGATAAAGATACGTTGCAGAGTTATCAAATAAATTAGAATAAGGGCAAAACCATAAATTAAAGTATTGATGACAATAGATTGAGAACTTATTGTCCACCTTCTGAAAAACACCGTGATATAAAGAATATAAGAAAATTTGCAACACACACTTTTTATGAACAAATAATTTACGAGTCTGCTCCAATCGACCTTGCTACACTTAGTTACTTTCTACAATGCATCTAGGTTATCGTAACGAATCGTTATGAAACCGAGCCAAGTCGGATTATGGAACTAGTACATTTAGTGCTTATTATCTGCTGTTGCTTAAGCAGCCGTTAAGTGGTTCCAATAATTTGGTTTAGGAGACGGTTCAATGTATCAGTGATAATAATATGTGGGTTTTAGATGAAGTTTAAGTAGCAAATGGTGAAATAGAGCAGGTTGATGTAGACGAGTTAACTAAAGTAGAAGTTGTTTTGCTTCATTTGGTTAAAGATACAAAACTTAATTTATTATAATGTGTTCGTTGTCAAAGTTTAGAAATCAGTCGTATATTAACTAAAGCTTGTTGAAAATGAAACGCGAAAGGTATTAGTATTATTTGACATGCCAAAGATATTGCTGATATTCATTTATTTTAACGACAGACTTTCATTGGTCGCTCTATAAATGTCCAGTTTTGAACGTCGAGATCTTTTGTGAGGTTCAATACTTGTAAATGTTTAAATTAAATCTAGTAGTCTAATTCATTGTTGTCACGTTCAATTAAGTTTATTGTACTGCGAAGTATTATCTCGGTTTTATCATCCTTTATAATTATGTTGGGTGCAGTTTCCAATTGAGCCTCAAAGGGCTAAACCAGTTTCTCTTTGAAAGTGTCTGCGTCATTTACTTAAGCCATATTGTTTTAACCAATAAATATGTTTCTTTGTTACAGAAATAAACCACGATGAACAAATAGAATCCTCAAGAATAAAAAGAGAAGGAGTTCCCGAAAACAGGGGTAAGTTTTCGTCCTTTATAGTTTCCCTTCTGTAAAATACCTTATGCTTGAATGATTTCTTTGAATGCTAAAGTAAAAAAAAACTTCTTCGTATTGAAATGACAATAATTTTGCAATTCTTTTCTATTTACTCTTTCCTTCTTTAACCTTTTTCAAATTCTTATAATTTAACCAACAACAATTTGTTGTATATATTTTGAGGAGGTTTCTGATGTTTGCAACACATAGTTTTTACCATTCTTACTTAAATAAACAAAACCAACATCATAAACCTCAATCTAAAATTCCAAACAGCTGTACAAAATTAGTGCTAACTGTATGCAAATTGTCTCTATTAGCATCTTTATCCTATTCTATTTAAATTGCATTATTAATTGTATGTTTTTCTTTCTCTTTCAAATCTAATCCTGTGGGTCGTGGAACAACTCAAATGGACTTTGTAAAATATAACGCACCTCCATCGACATCCTACCCACTTGACGCTGACCCTGACTTTTGACCGCAGACTTGACCGTCCTCCTCGTAAACCAGAAGAGGAATGACTATAACACGAAGATCGGAAGGTACCACAGTGTCAAACCACTCATCGGCCTACTGACATCCACAGCGAGGACGTTCATCCAAGATGGTGTCACCACAGAGTACGCCACCCAGATCCTGGGCACCACCTTAGACAACGGCCGCATTTACGCACAGCTCTTAACGAAGTCTTCTCTTGTGCTTTACAATAAGCCGTCAAATGTAGAAGACCCAGTAGTTGTTAAACCAACTCGTGTACATTCCGCTTTCGATGGAGAATGGAACGTCAAGCAAGATTTAGGCTTCATTGACCCTGAAAAGTTTGTGCTTAAAAATACTGATTATCTGGCACCTAGTAGCAAAATGGAAATAGTTTACGCTAGTAAGCCCGCTCAAGAAAGTTTTAAATTCTGGAGCCCGTCTGCTCCTGAGAGCCAGGCTGATAATCAAATATTTGAAGAACCTGTAGGGCGTAGAGTACAGCCTGTTAAAGAAATTCCGCGATATGTTCAAAATGAAGCTTTAAATTACCTTGACGGTCCAACCATTGATAACGATAAAAAGTTCGAATTTGTTGTAGAGCCGTCCTTAGTTGACAATGTAAATACGTACCACAGACAAAGTAAGGCATACGAACCAGTTACTGAACCAATTGTAGAAGAACCACGTCCTAAGCCGGATGTTTTAGACGAAGCAAATATAGTTAAGGTTAAGCCTAATTACGATTTACCGACGTTCACTATTAAGAACGAATTCTCTCCGATATTTTATTATATAGATAACGTTGAGTCTCGCCGACCTCAGCAGCAGGCGGCGCAGCAAACGAAAACACCCAAGAAGTTGTTTGGGCAAAAAAGCGAACCCAGACCAAAGAAAACTTTCACTTACGGTGGCTTTGCTGACTTTACGACCGTTGTTGGTGATACTGTTATTATCTTTAGTCCTAACACCGAAACTAGTAGACCCCAAAATCCTGACGAAGTTAATGTTTTCCCATCCGCTAATCGCATTGACAAACTTTCTACCAAAATCACTTTCCTTGCCGCTGATATTCCTGTTGCTTCATCCACTTTTAAGGCTCATGAAGCTCCAGCACCTACCAGAATTACTGGACCAGCTGTAGTCGACGAGAACAGGTCCGAGAAAGCACTTTTTAATGACGAAGAAAGTCTAAAAAAGGTTCTGTATGAAGTTGACGATAAACTACCAGATTCTATAAGCGTTCAATACAATAATGGATTTGATTTAAATGTAGACGTTATCCAACCTTCAGAGTCTCCTGTGACGACTGCTGAAAGTACTCGAATCACGGACGATTTAGGGGTTATACCAATCAATGATTTTAACTCACAAGCCACTGAACCACTAGCAACTTTGTCTCCATCGTCGACAATCATTGAAGCGCCTAAGGAATCAGTTGTTACCGAGAGGGATATGACTGAAATGTTCACGAATTCAGAAGAAGAGTCTGAAAATACAGCAGCTGAAGTAACTGAAAAACCAGAAGAAGATGAGGAAGAAGAAGATGAACTAACCACAGAAATGCCACAAGAATTGATGACTACCACGGAAAGTGGACATAGTGAGGAGTCTTCTGAGGAATTAGAAACTACCACTGAGTCTAAATTTACAGTACCTGAAACACTTGAAGATTCAATGGAAGATTCACATGAGGATACCAATGAAGACACTCAAGAAGTTGTCTGCACTGAAGGTCTTGAAACACAGTCGACTATGACAACAGCTTATAAAACACTTACTTATCTAACAACATATTTCATCCCTCTTGAGAGCACAAAAACCACAACATCTATCAAATCTGACGTAGTTGTTGAAAGTAACATTGGTTACCTAACAAATGTAGTATGCCGGACGAACCTTGACATTGAACCGACAGCTGTTGTTAATGTTGATGTTAACTATTCCGTTGAAACAAGATTGAAGGCTCCGGAGCCAGTTACAGAGGAACCTTATCGACCACCGACAACACTAGAGGTGGTTACCGAAGCTCCCAAAACAACACCACAACAAGAGCAAGTGCAAACCACGTTACAAGAAGAACAAAACACTGAAACTGAGGAAAATAATCAAGGAGTCGAGGTAACTGTTGAAGAGAAAGAACCTACGACAACGACAACCACAACGACAACTACTGAAAAAACAACAACAACTAAAAGTCATGTCGAAGTTTCAGTGAGTACCGAACAAACGACCACGACGACAGAGAAAGCAACCACACCTGATCCAGAGGAAGAAGAAAACGAAATCGATGTAATTTACAAAACGCTTTACACCACTTACACATACTTTACAACATTCTTTGGTGACCAAACCTCAAGTGTAGCCAGTCACAAATCGGTTGTCACTAACATCATAACTTCGACAATCGATCTTTCTAAACTGGATCCATCACTGTTAGGAGCATTCAATGAAGATGAAATTGCACCAACTAGTGTGGGTATAGGCCGACCAACGGAAACTTTTGCGATAAACAGTATCATCGATCTTGTAAAGAATAAAGATGTCATTGAGTCAGTCGAAGTAGATGATATTTATAGCTCTCAGACACCCACTCCGTCATTAGGTGATGATGTTGTCGCAAGTATCAAGCCTGATGCAGTAAAGACTTATTACACAACTTACACATTCTTTACGACAATTTACGTTGGTACTGATGCTAATGTATGCAGCAGAAATGAAGTATACACAAATTATGTTGGACCAGATGAACTTATTCCCACAAAGGCTAACCCATTAGCAGTGGAAAATACTAGAGCTCAATTTGACTTCAGAAACTGTAAACAAGTGAAAATGGCACAGCCTGCTAATCAAGATGAGAGTTCCTCAATGGAAACCAGTGTTAGTATGGAAGAAGATAAAGAACAACCTTCTGGAGAAAACAAACCTGAAGCTACACCAGATCCAAGCCCAATTGAAGTTGATATGTTGTTTAGTGTAGAATCTAACCCTCTAGAATCGGAGAGCTCTTTTGTTACTGACGTCAAGTCATCATCTTCAAAAGGAGAAAGAAAGTTCCTTGACAGTAACAATATAATATTAGATGATCAGATTAGCTCTGAAAGCAACATTGAAGAAATTTTACCATCACCCACTCTGTTATTACAAACCAGTTACACTACATTCACATATTTCACAACAATGTATATCGGAAAGGATTCCAGCAAGGTTAAAAGTCGCTTAGAGACTATTACAAACGTAGTGACCGAAACCATCATGCCTAACAAGGAACCTGAAGAGGAAAGTAACTTACCAATTACCTACTACACAACATTTACTTATTGGACTACCCTTTACAAAGACAAGTCTACAACGATAACAAGCCGAGAAGAAATCGTTTCTAATGTGATCACACCTGTGGCTCAATCTGTTGCTACGATCAGTCCTATTGACACAACACCCATTGATGTCGATACTCCATTGCCTCCTAAAGACCTAGAAGTAGAACTAAAACCTTCTCTAGTCTCAGATAGTCTTGAACCAGACGATGGCAAAGCCACTTTCTATACAACATACACATATTTCACCACTTTCTACGCAGGCAACACATCCCAGATTAGGAGTAGTTTGGAGACAGTAACTAACATTATTGATAACACAAAACTTGTTGAAGATAATCAGGTTGGCAGAAAAGTACCATTGGGTGCTGCAGACCAGAACTTGATTCAAGATAATGGTGAGAAGCCACACATCACTCCAACTGTAGTAAAACAAGAAATCGTTCCCACAAAACTACCTGATGCTTCTTCAGCTCCACCGACAGTTCTCTTAGGAACGTATATTGATAACTTATTTGCCGAAGTTAAACCAGAAGATAAACCATCTACACCAGCTCCTGAAGGAGAGAAAAAGATACTATTTTCTCAGGTGGCAGTCATATCCGGAGACTCGACTGTTGTAACAAGTGATAACAAACCGTTGAACATTGACACTAGTTCAAATAACACCCAAAGCCCATCTACCACGACAACTGAAAGTAATATAATTAGTCCAACTCCCGATGTGATTGAAAGCTCAGAACAAGATCCAACGACTGAAGTTGCTAATGAATCAGAAGAGGAAGAAGACGATAACTCCAATACTAGGAAGAAGTCACGTCTTACGTTCACACCCAAAAAACCATCCACTACACCTGTAATCATACCATTTGCTTCTCGCAACCGGCCTACATTTATTCCAAAACGTGTGCCATTATCTAATGGAGCCACAACTATCACACGTGCAGATTTTACACCACAGGTTATAACTGCTACTCCAAGTTTGAAGTCCGTGAAACCATCAGGAGGCTTTAATGGAGGTAGAAAACCACAAACAGCTTATCCTGGTGCAGCAAATACCGGTAAGAGATTCCCTGGACGCGGTAATAATAGTCCAAATAATCCAGCTGCTAATGTGCCATCAGCTTCAAGATCAGGAGGTTTCGGAGTACGTGGAACCATTCAACCTACTTCTAGAAGAACAGGTTTCAGATCGGGAAGTTCAGCCAGGCCCGCCAGCTTAGATTACATTAGCAGGTCAGCCGCGGCACCAAGAATAAGGCCAACTTCATCGAGGCTTCCACCGGGCAGGAATATTAAGCCCACTGCTTCAATTACATTCCCTCCTGATGAAAATGATGAAACATTCGCAACTCAACTAGATGAAAACGCAACTGAAGCAATAGACGAGATAACTGAAACTCCAGCCAGAACCACAAACAATCCTCTACTGAGGTTCAGAAGGCCACCTGTTCCTAGGCAGCCAGGCACCGCTATCACTCCAAGATCAACCACATCTTCTTCAAGACGAGCTGTTACTCCTCGTGGTAGACTCACTACCACTACTAAGAGATCGACAACCAGGCAAACATCGAGCCCTCTTCTATCTTTACGTAGACAACGACCAAATAATGCACTGTTCCCAAGACGAAACCTGTTTAGGCAACCCGAACCCGAACCTGAAGAAGAAATTAAAGAAGATGAGCAGAAGGTTGATGACAGTGACGAAATCTTAGAAGAAGAAGACTTTGAGGAAGACAATGATTACGATTCATCCGACAGGAAAGAACGTCAAGTTGCTCAACCTCCTTCCACTGCCAAACCCAAGAGAAACATAGTACAAATAAGGCCATTCGCTTTTAATAAAAGACGTACAAAACGTCAAGTTGATTACGGCAGCAGAAAATACACAAACTTCAGAAGACCAGGAACTAAAACTACAACTACTCGGCGCCCTGAACCGGAGCACACTGAGGAACCGACCACCCAAAAAGTAAGGCCTGGAAACCGATACAATGGACGTAATACTAACGTCGGTAGAACAACTACAATCGCAGCCCCTAAGTCAAACGGAAGGCAACCATTTATTATTCGCGGAGAAACTAGAACTACGACCGTTGCATCGACTCCAGCATATAGAAGAGGAAAGTCATCCCGACCATCAACAAGAACGACCACTTCTGCATCCAGGCCGAAGGCACCAAAAGTACCAAAAGTACCAAAGGCTCCTAGACTAAATAAGAATTCAGGCTCTAGGACGAGTACTTCTCGTAGCTCAGGTAGCGGAAGGTCACGAACACGTACCACCACCAGCAGAGCTTCAAGCAGGCAGAGAAGTTCTTTCGAAAACTTCAGCGGTGAACGTTTCAACGCCAAAAACATCCTAAACGATGGAAGGATCACAATCACACATCAAATACCTACTGAGGTGACAGTGCCAGTTGTGAACGGAAAAATTACTGAGTACAAAAACTTGCTATCGGCAACACCTAGTCTAGAAACATTACTCCTTAACCAAGTATCAAGTACAATAGGACCTTTGGGTAATCAACAACTTGTTCTCGCGGCAGAGTCTACTGAGCTTGCTGAGAATGGAGCCACGAAAGTAATCAGATATCTCCTTCATGAAACTCCAACCACTACTGTCATCTTTACACCTACCACCATTCGAGGTCGCAAGACTTCTTTCTCCCACGTCTTGCCTAGCACAGTTTATAATGTAGAACCAGTTACACAGACTATTGCACCAGAGATTAACTCAAATGTTCCTTTAGCCAATCTTTTGCTGTCACAATTGTTACTGGGTAACCAGCAACCCGCATTCAATCCATTACTTGCCTTACAAGGACAGGCCTTCCCAGGACTTCCCCAGCAGCAAATAGTACAAACTCCAGTAACCGAATTTAAAACTCGAACAACTACTTATGTGACTACCGTTACTGACGCTAGGGAAACTGTATTACCGATTACGTTTAAAGGTCAGGCTATTTTGACTACAATTGTGGATCCTACCACTAATGTCATTACGGCAACTGAATATGTTACTGATACAGTAGTCACTACTCCCACTGCCTTAGCTCAAGCCCCTCAACAGCTCAACTCCTTATTGCTACCTCTTCTTCTCCAGCAACAACAACAACAGCAACAACCTCAACTTAACCTACAAACAGCTAATCCCCTGCTAGGGTTAGGAGATCTTGCTGCTTTTGGTGGTCTCAATAATTTCAACAATCTAAACCAGGCACCAAATCAGAACCAACAAAATAATCTGAACAATGACATCTACAGTAACAGTCCAAAACCAAATATTCTTTCTGATCTGAATAGTAATGAGGACTTTTCTGAAGATGCTCAGGATGACGAGGAAGATCTTCCACCCCCACCACCACCAGCTTCTCCATCTCGTAGGAAATCTCGGCCAAAGCCAGCCCCTGCTGCTTTACCCGTTGGTCCTCCGAAACAAACTAGTGTAGTAACACTATATGTTTCAGGTAGACATCCTGGTGAATTTAGCACAGTGCTGTCAACAGTCGTGTCAGATGACACCCAGACAGTAAGAAAACGTGAAGCTATATATTACGAAAACGTCCAAGTTCTGCCATCCTTACTGCCAACTATAAGCGAACTAACAGGTTCTTATTCAGATAGCAGCATAGTTTCAGATAGTGATAAGTACTTCAACAATGCTTCGGTTGAGAATCAAATAGAAACGCAAAGTCTGGAGAGTATAGTAGGAGAAGTAAGCAAGCACATAAGTTATGACGCGTCACCAACATTCGTCGTAAAGGCAACGAGCCCATCCGCAACTAGGGACCTAAGGCAAAGTTCAATTGATGACGTCTCGTGAACGATACAAATGGTTAGGTGTATAGTAATGGTTTAGTTATTTATTTCGATTGTATCATAGTAAGTTAACTATGGAATAGTGCCTTATAGATTTAGTTTAGTTTTAAGGACGAAATACTCTTTTGTACTTGACTAGATATTAACATGTTATTCTAAGTTCACCAAAAATGTTATTTCCTATGTTACCATAATCGATGTGTTGGGGTAAAATTGTTGGGTACCGATTACTCACTGCCTAAGAATATAAGCTTAGATTATGAATATCATAAATTACCTTGTAATACTCGTTCTTCCTTCGCTTACGACTGTACATTGCAAATACGACTTAAAATTAAAAACAATAAACATTTCAAAAATTAAATTAGTTTTCTTTTTTTTAATCCTATTTGACCACAAAAAATGAACGCGTACTAAAACTCACAGAACCGAAATTCACTACAAACACTATGTGTACAGACATAATTTATCATACAATTACAACAAGTAAACATCAGACCGTCATACCA
This sequence comes from Lacanobia oleracea, assembly GCA_950371165.1. Classification (NCBI taxonomy): domain Eukaryota; kingdom Metazoa; phylum Arthropoda; class Insecta; order Lepidoptera; family Noctuidae; genus Lacanobia; species Lacanobia oleracea. The sequence continues at coordinate 12,205,153 of OX493414.1, forward strand.
CACTTCCATGATTCCATCCTAACTTCTAACCTTCACGAGGTCTATCTAGACGAGATTCTACCACAACCTGACTAAGAACTTGACAAAAGACGTGATGATGATGACTGGACCACCAGAAACTCGAAGATCCTGAAGGTTCCCAATGACGGATGGTTCCATACCCACATCCTGCGACTTCCAATTTGGAGGTGAGTGTAATTAGTGTTTAATTCATTAATATTAAAGTGTAGTTTAGACGTCCTTTACCACATACCAAAGCTTTGAAAAATAAATGGCAACTTATCATTGAAAACTATTTCCATATGAAACAATAAAAAAAAAACGAAAATTCAAGAGCATCTAACTACTATAAACATAACATTTTAGATGTAAATAGAATTAAAACTAACACTAAAATAAATACTAATACAGCACACATAGAAGTAGGAGTAAGTTATAAACACGAAACAGAAATAACTGTAGATATAGACACATAGACTAATAAAATTGAACCATGATAGAAATTACATAAGTATTACAGTAAAAAGTATAAACATTATGCTGCATATGTCTGAAACGACACCGGCTCACGCGCAGCTTAGCACGCGATTCCGCATAATTGCAATAGTCTCATGCTTTGAAATGTAGTACAGTACGTGGCCGTAAATATGGCACATTATGTTTTAGAGAGAGATCCATATGCACGAGCGACAGAGATGATACTATAGCTGGGTAAAGCATAGTTTTTATTGACATAAATGTCTTAGAAGAAATGTAAATCCCTTAAGCCAGTGTTAACTGTGTCATAGGGACCACTGTCTTGGACTGTTTGCTGTTATCAAGTCTACTCTCGACATTTTGGGGTTAACTTCTAGTCCAACCAAAACGAGAAGCTCGTCGCGACGAAGCTCCAAAGTCTTGAGCATCGACGACGAGTTGCTGGCTTGCTCTGTGTGGTTGCATTTTGGGGAATGTGCGACAGAATTGCATAATTTAATTCCGCCAAGCCCGTTCCATCATCGGACCACAAGACGAACGGCGATGCACCACCGGTACATGATGGACATCCCACCCACGCGCACAAAACGTTTTGGGAACATATTCATAATGCGTACAGCTAAGGAGTGGAATTCCCTGCCGGAGTCTGTGTTTCCCGATAGCTACAACCTGGGAGTCTTTAAGTCAAGAGTGAATAGGTTATTTCTAGGCAAGCGTGCTCCATCTTCGACCATATCATCGCTTACCATCAGGTGAGATGGTGGTCAAGCGCGTGCCAATAAATAGTAAAACAAAAAAAACATGGAGCAACTACCGATTTGACAGCCAGAATCCAATTAGTGAATAACACGATACCACTGGGTAAATCGGGCTGTCAATCTCTCAGGATTCTGAGTACCCCTAACCAAATTATCCGTTTATTTTTATTTTATGTAATTTCTATCATGCATGTTGTAGAATTAGTTAGATTTTAATTATATACTAACTGCTTTGCACATATGTTGTTTGTTTTTCAGATATGTAATGCTGTAGAAAGGGCTTTTTGTGTGTCATATGAATGCACAATTGTGGACTAATTGTGTTGTTTTATTTCATTCTTTTGAAAATAAACTTAAGTTCTTATTTCAGAACTTGCTTTGAAAATATTTGGCTACTGTAAGCCTAATTTAAAATTTGAAGTTATAAAATAAATACATTCAAATTGGAAAGTTGAAGAACAAACCCTTACTGTTATTTTAAATATTTCAGCATTCAATACAAATGGTATAGTATATGATAACACACCATGGAGGCCTGGAAGAGACATGGACTTAGTCGAAAAAGAATCTGAAGAAGATGAAAGAAGGCTAAAGAATTTAGCTACCAGGATTATGTCCAATGGTGTGGAAGTCTTAGTGAAGGATAAAAATCCTGATGGAAAGCAGGAACAGGTAAAGAGATGTTTTTTATTATTCACATTAGTACATTGGTAATACTCGAGTAATAACTTGTTAAAGTATTGTGTTAGAATTTGTATGTAGAAATCATCTACATCTAATCTGTTTTTTCTTAAGTAGACAAGTACATTCACTCTCATTGAATATCTTATCATAAATTTCATCTTCATCTACGCTTTTTTCTCAGCGCAAACTAAAGCTCATTCACGCAACTACGTTACAACCGCACATCAGCTCCTCTTCAGCATCAAAGCAACTGCTATCATCAGCAGTTGCCACTGTCGTCAGTCGCCAGCAAATAAGCGCACTCTTTCCCTTACACCAGCTCATGCAACATAACTATATCATCAAGACATGTATGACCACCTACACATATTTAACAACAGTGGTTCAAAACAAAAGAAGTGCTATTTCTACGTTTGAGACTATTGTGTCAGTTGTCACTACTGAATCCTTAACCAATCTTTATGATACTGATGTTTTGCCAGATTTAAAGCCGACAAAAGTAAGATTTGGGACCCTGGTTGGTCAGATCCTAAAAACATCCGGTAAATCCGAGCTATGGGAGCCTTTACCTAAGTTGATAGCCCTTTTACCTATGTAGCCCTGATCTGCTTTATCTAACCTTTCTTTTCCTTAAATGTCAGTCTTTAGTAGTTAGTAGTAAGATTATAGTTAGTTTGCTATTTAACATACGCTGTTCACACATGAATACTAACAATAAACTGAATATACTCCTAAAGGTCCAAATAAATATGTTCCTCATTTAACCAGCTATTGTGATTTTTGAATATTTAAAATTCTAATGAATTTTGATGAACTTTTCAGACCAAATACATGGAGGTGAAGACAATCCAACCATCTGCTGCTGCCAACATGTTTATGAGCAGTTACCCAAAGATTGACAAACGTATCGACAGTGAAGAAGATGAAAGCAACAGCTTTGATCTAATTCAACCATCGGAAGTTAGCAATCCTCCATGCACAAGTTCCTGTTCTTGTAGTAACACAAAAACTGAAGGTTTGCAGACAAAATACAGTAACATAGACTATTCTGGATCATCAACTAAATATGGAATTAAAACAACCTACGGTGCCACGAAACTAGAATTAAGACCAACTAACAAAGAATCTATGGATAAGAAAACTCAATATGGACCTTATGAATATGAGAGTAATTCTCAGTTAGCTCCAACTGATAAAGTTGTTGAAAAATACACCGAAGTAATCAATGATTATTCAGACGAAAAAGATTCAAACTCAGTTGAAGAAAGCGAATTGTTGACGAATGAGCAAGCTCCTACGCCACCAAAAACTAATAAAGTCAGCACCAAGGTTCCAGAAAAAACGAAACCAGAAAAACCTCAGAAACCGAACAAAAACAAGTTTGTCGTCGCCGATCTTTTGAAATTAGGAACTCTTGGAATTAAAGGATTGACACAATTGGCACCCGTTATTGAAAAGATGACAGGCGGTTTTATCAAACGACAAGATACTGTCAATAAAACGACAACAACGACTATCAAACCTGCTGTAAAACTAACAGCTTATACTGCAAATAAAAGAGTAGATAACGATGTAGAAGCAAAACATAGTAACTTTCCTATTTACATTCCTGTAGATGAACTAGAAACGTCCGAATCTCAACTAGTTTTTACCAATGCTACATTACATCAGAACTTGGCGTGGGCAGCGGAACATAAGCAGCCAAAAGCCCACATTGTCCCGCCTAAAATGGTGCACGAAAGTCCACTTGTCAATGGCGGTATACCTATTAGTCCTGGTGAAATAATTACGGCCAACTCCGATGTCATTGTTGGTAAACCAGCCGTGGGTGGACCTTTAACCTTGGCTGCAAGTGGCATCAAATTACAAAACTCGGTCAATCCTCCGCCTATTGACAGTTTCATTGCAGCGAATGAACAATATTTCGTAAACGAGAAACCCCTTGGTGACCAACCGCATAGTGACGATTCTTATGATTTGAGGCCACCAGAACCTCCACAGCAAAAGTCTAAGCCTAACAGACCGATACCGAGACCAATGCAGTCATTTAACATTCAAAATTCCGCGCCCAACGATAAGTACCCGTATCGAATGCCAGCAAGCATTCATGACCATTTAATGAAAACTGAGCAAATTAAAAACACTGGACCTGTATTAGGTAATCATGGCAGACCAGCCTTTTTAGATTACATTCCTTCGTTAGCCAAACCTACAAGTGCTCCTACGCAGCAACATATTGACTATAAACCTGTGAATGAAGCTAATGTAGAAGTAGCTGATAACAGTCCAAGTTCTTCTGAAGTAGTGAATACGCAGATTAGAACTGAAGATGGGTACACGGTAGCAGGCAACACTGAATCGAACAAACCTTTCTTAGTCGATATCCAACCTTCAAGAGTCGCAAACGTATTGATTCCCCATGGCAGCTCTACAGCTTTAGTATTTGCTGGTTCATCTGAACCTCATAAAACTGGAGACTACATCGATGATCCTCTTCCTTACCCTAAACCAGGTTACTTCGGCAGCTTTAGCATAGATGCTCCGCAAATGACTAACGTGCACAATGTTGCACCCAATAGTAACAAACAGTACGCAGGTAAACCAAATGTGCATCCTCCTTCGGACCATTACAAACCCAATATGCCAACTTATAAAGATCAGTCACATAGGAACGACCTGAAAATAAAATGGAAGGATAATAAGCGACCTATTGACTATAACAAGATTCCTCCACCCACAAGCAACCAAGAAACTCATGTCCAAGTTGGCCCGCAAATAACAGTTTATGATCCAGAAGTATACAACCCCACCGGCGCAAATGGCGACTTTGATAAACACAACCAAGTTAGAAATAAAGATAAATCAAAAGATGGAAAGGACGTCATTGACAAAGAGTATGAAAATTTCTTAGCAGTGCCTCCGCCACCGCAGCAAACACCACAAAAACAATTTTTCAATCAAGATGGTATTTATGACAAAAGTAAGCCCTATAGTTCTCGTCCTATTGTTCATACCAAACCAGTGCAAGACATGAAAGTATTCTTGAATATTCAGCATCCTGTACCTGAGCAAATGCCGCCTAAAGTAACTTCTGAAATCTACTTCGCAGCTCAAATGCCAAACAGCAAACCAACGCCTACCTACACTATTCGCATTCCACCGGCTTCATCTAACTACAATAACTTCAACCAGCCTTCAAATAATATGCAGCCTCCCAAAGGAAATAATGTAGGTCCTACCCATAATTCATTCTCTGTTATATCTTCACCAAATATGGCTAACAAATCATACGTGCCGCAAGTAACTGAAGACAAGGATAATACTTATACAGTGACTTTGAATACAGCCACTAATGTTGCTAGTAACAATGACGCTGGACAAGTCATCGGGTCTAGCGTTGCTGTACCTATTGGCACGTCTACTCATGTAAGTCAACTTAACACAGATATACCTATTGGTACAAACTTTGCCATCAGAGTAGAAGATAACACTACCCCATTAGAAACGTATAATTTACAAGGTAATCGAAATCCTCCTATTGTTTTCAATGAGTATGGCCCAGTAACACAAGTTTCTGCTGGAGACAACAGATGGAACAAGAGTTCTACGGATACAGCTGAATCTACAATAGTTGGAAATCACTATTTTAATCAGAACACTAACTATGGCGATAAGAAACCAAATTACGAAAACAAAAATCAGAAGTTTGGCAACCAGAAACAAAATCAAGAAACCAAAAATCAGAATTATGGAAATGATCAGAACTATGAAAATAAACAGCAGATCTTCGGTAACCAAAATCAAAACTACGCTAACAAAGACCAAAATTCAGGTAACATTAATCTGAATTACGGAAATAGCAACCAGAATCAAGGAATTTTAAATCAGAACTATGCCAACAAAAATCAGAATCAAGCAATATTAAATGTGAACTACGCAAACAAAAATCAAAATCAAGGAATATTAAATCAAAACAACGTAAACAAAAATCAGAACCAAGGAATATTAAATGTGAACTACGCAAACAAAAATCAGAATCAAGTAATATTAAATCAGAATTACGCTAACAAAAACCAAAATCAAGAAAACTTAAACCAGAACTACGCAAATAATAACCAGAACCAAGAAAACGTAAACCAAAATTTTGCAAACCAAAATCAGAAGAACCAAGGAATCTTAAGTCAAAACCAAGGAATTCTGAATCAAAATCAAGGGATTCTAAATCAGAACCAAGGAATCCTAAATCAGAATCAAGGTATTATAAATCAGAACTATGAAAGCAAAAAACAGAACCAAGGAAACGTATATCAAAACCACGCAATTAACAATAAGAACACTGAAAGCTCCAACCATGAAATCATAAATCAGAATCAGAACCACGGTAACACAAATCAGAACCACGCAAACAAGAATCAGAACCAAGGAATTATAAGTGCAACCTACCAGAACCAACAGCCGGTCTACGACAACAAACAGCAGAATTATGATAATAACTATCAAAACTTTGGCGACAAAAACTTACGGAACCCAGTGAATCCGTCAATACCACCTTCCCTAAATAGTCACGCAAATTTCCCCATGATGAACGATCATTCGACACCATCGACAGACACTGAAGACGTGAAACCAGTCACTGAATATCCTGATAACATCAAATCCGGAGATGTCAAAAGACCAGCAAAACTAATACCAAATATTCCAACAAACTCTCATGGCTGGTATTCCAGTGTATTAAAAGAAAACAATATAAATAATATTAAAGTAGAAGCTACAACCCGTAAGATTATTCCCTTAATACATGATTATAACGAGAAAAATAATTCACCCCAGTTTGGACAGAAAATTACAAGTGCTGGTAAACCACCCAACGAATTTTGGTCCCAGAACTCACCGCCATCTGGATTCACCATTGGAAAACCTTTTACCAAAACTCAATCAACTGAAAAGCCATTTTCTACTAACCCACCGTTTACAACTAAACCATTTAATATTAATTATATTCCTTCCAATTTTGGTGGCATGGGACAGCCAGCCTATGACATTCCAATCAGAGATAATAGTGATGAAACTACCACAACTAAATCAAAATACACAACTGAGAAAGTAAAACCAGTCTACGAAAATTCAGAAGAAATATATGATGGTGAAGATGAACAAGAAAACCCTGGTGAAGTAGATGGAGAAGTTAGTTCTGAATCTATGAAAATTCCTGTAGTAAGTTCTTCTAGTGAAGTAGACAACAATTCTAAAACATCCACTGAATTAACTTTACTACAGGATGAAGTATTAAATCCTTCAAAGAATGCCCAGAAAGATGAAAATAGTAATAAAGTTCTAGTAAACTTTAATCCTGGAACACAAACGGAGAAACCATTCAGTTCGAGTAACATAACAACCTTCCAGTCAAATACTATTAAACCAATATACGAAAATAATCCATTCAATAAACCTAGACCTTTTACTATAAATACTGCGGTAGTATTGGATCACCAATTACAACAACCTCACTGGCAAATCAATCACATGATGGAGAATGAGACCAATGTGTCATATGAAGATAATATAGATTTGAATATTGGAGAAGAAATGGACAAACCATCAACTTACAGACCCAGTTCATCTTCGAGGCCTGTATATGTTACAGAATCAGACATTAGATATAAAAGGCCGCCCAATAGACCCATATTTGCTAATCGGTTCAATAACACGCACGTGCATAACGAATCCATTATAACATCAACAGTTCACATTCAAGATAAAAAACCATTGATCGTTGAGAAGGCTACGGAAAAAGCAACTCTACCAACATTCACATTATCGAACTTGGAATTGAATCGTTCTTCGAGTGAGATCATTGATCTTTCACCCCCACCACCGACAATGGATTATAATTTCAAGCCTTCAACGAACGATGAGATGATTATGGGAATGAGTCCTCCTCCGCCAAGAACTCCACCAGGTATCAGGCTTCCAACGAGAGTGCCTTTGACTCCGCGTCCAGTTCTTCCAATCAGAACACCACCGCCATACAGAACGATGCCACCGAGACCTATTCCTCCAAGAGTGACTACTCAGAGACCTATCAGAAAACCAATTAACAGGGATGAGGTATCAACCTACAGGCCTGCTTTCGATATCTTGAATAATATGAGAAGACCTACTTACAACCGTGACCAACCTTCATCACAGTTACTGCCACCTCCAAGAAATATCCCATCAAGGGTCGTCAAACCTATTGAATTACCTGCTCCTACTGTTAGCGTTCCGGAAGTTCCTAACGTGGTATTCCCGACTCCGATATCTTCAGGCTGGTTGACCTCTTCTGGCATTGATTTTTCATCAAGCTTTAGTTTCAACCCAACATCCATCCAGTTCCCTAAAAATCCAGAGCCATCCAGGATACCCGATTCCGCAGAAGTATCTTCTTCAGAAAACTCCTATTCATATGAGACTGAGTCATCTTCTGAACGTCTTGATGAGGTAAGTTATGAGAAACCAGTAACAGAAGACAAAGAGGTTGTTTCTAAGGAATCAAGCACAGAATCAACTTCAACAACTAAACTTACATCTATAACCGAAACTAACGACTTGGAACCTGAAACAAGTCAAGAAGAAACGACCACAGATAAAATGAAGGTTATTCCTTTAGGCAACAAGAACAGAACACGCAAACCTTACCCAGTTCGTATTGATGAGAAGAAATCTACTACTAGCAAATTCAAATTGCCTCCTAAACCTACATCTATCATAAAACCGACAAGGACAATTTCTCGCCCTGAAATATTGTATCCTACTAGACAGACTTCGATTAGAAAGATTGTTCGACCAATAACTAGAGTACCGCCTATTATACCTTCAAGTATCATTGAAAGCTCTGAATCATCGGTCGAAGAAGATTTTATTAGACCAACAGAAGTTCTTAAAGAGAACATAGTTCCCACCGTATCTGAACTGGAAATCACTAGACCAGTCAAACAAGAATCATCTAGCACTCCAATCATAATTCCTTCTGGCATGCCAACTCCTAGTATCGAAGAGGTTCCAGTAGTACATCCCATTCACCACGCTGGCAATGAAGTTAAAATTTCCGACGAGGTGATACCAACGAAGACTGAGTTTAGAACTACTGTAGTTACTCTTACGAAGACATTATCTGAGCCACCAAAAACAGTATCAAGCATCGGATTTGTTAATATTACTCACACGTTAACGGTTACACACACTAAGACAAGCTTGGTCAGCCAATCAGAAGGGGCAATAACACAGACTCTGGTGTTAACAAACACGCAAACTTCTACAATAGTTGATGTTGTGACTGAGGTACATACGCAAGTACAACCGACTACGATAATAGAGACTGTGACAAAACACATACCCATACAAGTTGAGCCAACTCCTGTCCAAGAGATTGTACCAAAAACTAAAGTGTCTCTGGACGATGTAACAATGTCATCAGAAGAGCATGACAATCTTATCATAAGAGATTCAGAAACAACGGATAATATCATTCAAAAGATTGAGAATGAGAGCGAACCTGAGAATGATAACGATACGTTCTTCGTTGTGATGAATAAGTCTCAAAATGGTGGGCCAGCTCCACCTTTGAGCAATGATGTGGACACAGGCGATTATGATGTCACTAGAAACGAACAGGTGAATAATAATGGCGTATCTCAGGTTCTGTTTGGTGAGATATTGTTGGCTGGAACACCTTTCTTGGAGACTACGAATGTCAACCCTAACGGTAAGAAACTTTAATTTAAAAATTAAAGTTATAGGCTTTACCTTATTGTAAATGTTTACCTATTGCAAATCTTTCACAGGTGTACCCTACGGTAAAGAATGCCAGCCGGATTGCAAGGCTTCTAGGAACGAACGCTGCCAGAGAATCGATGGACTCATGAAATGTGTATGCAGACCTGGATTCGCCCGAATGTTCCCTGATAGACCTTGTAAACGTAAGTTTTAAGGAGATAAGATTTGGAAAAACTGTTTGTTTTTCTTTGATTGCTATGGATTCGAAATGGAATTTTGAAAATAATTTGTAGGCTTGTGCCTGGACTAAAGAAAGATATTTACGTATATGAACTATCAATGACGTCGTGTTTACGTTTTACAGCAACATATACCTACTCAGTCAAGTTAGCCCTGGGCTCCCAAGGTACCGAGCGACTCGAATTCCAAGATGATCTTTCGAACAATTCAAGCAAGGAGTACCAAGCACTCGCAGTGGCTACCCATGAGGGCATCAATAGGATGATCATGCAGTCAGACTTGAGGGATGTGTACCATGGAGTCCACATCACTGGGTTCCACCCAGTCGAGCTACAGAGTCCTGGAGGAGACTTGTACCAGGGTGTTATGAACGACTTCTATGTGCAGGTAACGGTATCAAAAGATGAGGCAAGCAAGAGTGAATTTAATCCTTTTCATGTTTTTTAAGTAATAATTTCAAGTGTTCGAGGAATTATTGGGTAAAGTAAAGACAAAAATTTCGTAGCGTAATTAGTATGACTTCATTTTCGGCCAGCTTTTCTGCTATTCTTGAATATATTTGAGCTAAAATGCATTGAATATTTTTTCTATTGTTGGTTAAGTGGCTAAAGTACTGCTTAAATCACTTCAGCCTATTGCAATCTACCTGTATCTCTATATCTAGCCTCTCTGAAGCTGTGCCATAACAAATTTTCCCGTTTTCTAAACCAACTGTTCTAAAGACAGCTGGCTGCCCTTGGCTTTAATGTTGGTAAAACTATATTTCAAAAACATCACTGCTCTCAAAATCATCTTCGAACATTTTCAGCTCTCGGACAATGCTCACGAGAGTCGACTCAAGGAAGTGATCGAGAAGTACCTGAGGAACAACAACTATAGTCTGGGAGGAACTGAGGTGCATGCTGCCAGTGAACTCATGGAGAAATTGGATGTTAGTGGTAAGTGGCATAAACTAGATTTGAATTTTTCGTAGGTTTTATTAGAATGGAATACAATAGAATGGAAAATATTTATTCATCACAGACACAATCCAATAGAAATAAGTACAGAGTAAAAGAGAAGAATCGTATTGAATAATATGGTAAAATATTGTTGAGCATGAAAATACCAACGGGTTCAACCACCAACCACCACACACGGAACCAATTTTATTGAAGTTGGCGCCCCGCAGATATATTGTTGAAGAGGCTTGCTTTAAAAGATTGAACTTATGTTCGGTATTATGCGATGTTTGGTTTGCTCCAATTGTACATACTACTCTGTCAAGAAAGTACCGGGAAAAGATCAATAATACACAAAATGTCTGTGATTCATCCAAATTTATTTTATCACCTTCAAAGTATGCTCCTTTAGAAACGATACACTTGCGCCAACGAATAATCCATTCATCAAAACATTTTTTAAACGCTGCTTCCGGAATTGAGTTGAGTTCTCGCCGCGAATTCTCCTTTATGTCTTCTATCGATTGAAAACGGTTCAGTTGGAAGGCGCCACTCCGAAGCTTGTTGACTAGTTTGCATGTCAAACTCGTAAACCCACGTCTCGTCACCAGTAACAATGCGTTTCATGAATGTTGGGTCCGAACTGACTCGTTCTAGCATGTCCTCAGCGACTTTCATGCGATTGAGTTTTTGGAGAAAATTCAGATCTTTTGGGACTAGACGAGCAGCAACATGTTTCATACCCAAATGATTAGTTAAAATGGTACGGATCGACTCGTGAGATACAGAAAGTTCGGCGGCTATCTCTCTCAGAGTTGAATGGGGATTTTCAGTCACTATTTCCTTCACTTTTGCGATGTTAACTTCAGTTGCAGACGTTGACGGCCTACCAGAGCAAGGCAAATCTTCCATCACATCTCGACCGCTTTTGAACGCTTTGAACCACTCATAAGCACGAGTTTTTGATAAAGTCGATTCACCGTAAGCCTTCTGTAACATTTTCAGTGACTCCGAACACGAAATTCCATTGGCGATGCAAAATTTAAGACAAACTCTTTGTTCGATATTTTTGTCCATTATGAAATTCGCAATACACACTATATATGATATTACTAAAACCAGCACTGTATTTAATATAAATAACAGATGCAACTCAAACTCCGCACCAAAATGGAAAACAGTTGTGCCAATCTAACAACTACAAAAAAAACAAAAATTTGAATTTGGAACCATAAACAAATCATCCATTCCCGATACTTTTTTGACTGAATGTATTTAGCTTTCAAAAAATAACTAAACGTTTATCACAAAATTATAAAAAAACGAAGAGGTTTGGAGGAGATATGGAGAATAAATAAGTTCAATAATGTGTTTCAGATTTCGACGAGTGTGTGAGCGGTTCCTTCCACGATTGTTCAGAGCATGCTCAATGTTTCAACCTGCGCGGTACCTACACTTGCAGCTGTCTCGAAGGCTTTGCAGACCTCAGCGTCAACGCGCTCTACCCTGGCAGGATATGTTCTGGTAAGCTTTGTTTCTATTCCTACTAGTTCTATAATAAAATTATGAAAACCGGGCTTACTGCTACAAAATAAAGGTGCTTTAATGTCAAATTGATTTTAACAAAAGTATGTGTTATGCTTTTAAAAGCTTGATGGGTTAAAACATACTCCTCTGTTTGTGTTTATGAAGGTAATATATATGTCATTAAATTTCAGCTGAGCCGGTTGGCTGCGAGAGATGCAACTACCACGGTGCGTGCTACTCTCGGGATGACCGCCGTGTCCTGTGCGAGTGCTTCCAGTGGTACGCTGGCAGCTCTTGCCAGATCAATCTCAAGGGTGAGTTGATATAATTAGTGTTTTATTTAATTCTTTTAGAGTTGCACCAAATTTAGCATCACGAAATACTTAAGGATACGGTGCTGTGTTGAATTGAGTCAAACTAAAGAATCTAATGTTTCCTGTAGCCTACTACATCATTGTAATTATTTCGCGGCCTGGAATCATTCACTGATGGGTTTGCTATTGTCTTTTTTCGACAAAGTGCCATTCTATCAGCAATATCGATGGCCGTTAAGTCAAAAATGAGTGAGATTGTCATGCGCTACCAGTGCCCGCTTTCTGAGGTTTTAAATGGTCGTTTGTTTGTCATAACTTCATTGGTTGGTTAGTGGGTAACGGACAAATATACTACCGTTAAAGAACCTCACAAACCAGGCATTAATCACGTGATAATTTTGGTATTTTGTCAATCGCTTCTTTGGACAAAATATCACATGTTTAGTGCCTCAGGTGGTACCCGCAACTTGGAATTTTCAGCCTACTTTATTTTACTAAATCGTCATCATTCTATTTGCAGTGGTCCTCATCTCCCTGGTGGTATGCGGAGCACTCCTGACTGTAGTGCTAGTGGTCTGCGCAGTGTTGGCGTGCTCCCGGCGCGCGCGCAGGGCTCCAAGACCGCAGCGGTCCATCGTCGCGTGCATACAGAGCATGCCCAGTTTGCATCAGGTTAGTCACATTTATAGACGGCGCCACCGCAAAAGTCCTAGAAAGGAGTGGCGAGACGACCTAGCTGCCTACTGTAACGGCTGCCTAAATTGAGGTGGCTCGGGAAAAGAATAACCATCATCATCAGTCCTAGCCATATTCCCATGTCATTTGGAGTTGGCTCTCGGGAAAAGAATAACCGGTTTTTGAAAATTATTTTTCCGCAAATCATAGAGATTCTCGATGACACATAAAATGAAAAAACTTAAATTACCACCAGATTATAATTGTATTAAGTAAAGTTAATTTTTAGTGTGGTCTTGGCTTGAGAATAGACTGTAACTTTTATCACATTCATCATACTCTACTACTTACAGACGTGATGCAATAATTATAAATATAAAGGATGATGTTCAATCGTTTTCAGGGTGCAATGCCTAAGCAACGACAAGACCGAAGAGCATTGATCAGTGAGCGAGGAGAGTCGGGAGACAACTCTAGTATACAAAACGCGTCACTTCCTTACATTCCAGCTAAGGTAAACAAAGTGTTATCTGTTAAAACGCTTTTTTAATATTAATAATCCATAATCACAAAATTAAACAATTTTTGCAATCAGTAGCATCCATGGAATACCAATTTTTATTTTACTTAAGATGGATTTGCTCTTAACTCTAGTCTAGGTCGGAGATGACAGAGACAAAGTCTACGATGGAGCGAGCTTACCCAGAAGAAGCCTGTTTGGCCTGTTTGTCTGCTGTGAAAATCTGAAATGGAGACCACTGTTCTTACTCTTACCACATTTACTTTATAAATAATCCCTGTTGTATATTTGAGTTTAAATGTTGATAAACGCACCAACTACACAGGACCAATTTCTAATGTCGGGGTAAACTAAAAAATAATTGCTTCTCTGTTTAAGTATAAAACGTGACACTGACACGTCGGAGCCGGGTCAGTTGCCAGTAAAGGAAAAAAATATAAATTGACTACTCATTAAAATTCTCTTCAATGTCCCAACCATTCACGCCACCGCACATCAGAATTTCCTAATTAGAGTTGCCTTAACCACCATGTACTATCTTCCAGAGAGTATCATCCAGTGGCAAGAAGTGCGTGATGTCGGAGCCTCCAGCACACGACCCTCCCCCTCCCCCCGCGCCCGCTGTCATGATCCCCAGAGCCAGGCTGCATCCTCATCATGGAGACAGGTATGTGTCAAATTGAAAGACTGCCATTGTACCCACAGAATTAAGTTCGTGTAAAAAAGTTGTGTGGCTATTTTCGGTGTGCATATTCTATCTCATCTGCCTAGCCTTTTCCCAACTATATTGGGGTCGGCTTCCTGTCAAGCCGGATTTAGCTGAATACCAGTATTTTACGAGGAGCGGCTGCCTACCAGACCTCCACAACCCATTAACTGGGTAACACGGTACTTCATGGCAAGACTGGAGTCAGATTTACTGGCTTCTGACTATCCGTAACGACTGCCAAAGATCTACAAATGACAGCCGGGACCAACGGCTTAACGTGCTTTCCGAGGCACGGAGGAAACTCGGTATGTTAAGATGGTCACCCATCCACATACCAACCTTGGCAAGCGTTGCTTGACCTTGAAGATCGACCCGTGTGGCTGTTATTATCTAGCCACGAGCTCCTCATACTCTATCTATCTATGATAAATATGAGCTCTTTACCGTGAATGCCTGTGTAAAGCCTGGTTTACAATTACTTGCATGCTTTTCCATTACTATAAGTTTTAATAAGGAGAGTGATAACTTTGTATGTGTTATGACACATACAAAGCAGCAAAACGTGAAAGAAGCAGAAAATAGCAAAACGTGGAAAAACGTTTATTTTTTCTGACGTCAGTAAAATTGTGCGCTTGCATTATGTATTGGGAGAGTAGGACTGGACGACTTTCGTCTGAAATGATGATGATACGCACAAATGTGCTACTATAATACATCTGCCCATCTGCCAACTTGATGCCTTGAGTCAATTGAGAAACGAGCCAAGAGGATCATCGGCAATGAGAGGCTCGTCGCGACGAAGCTCCAAAATCTTGAGCATCGACGACGAGTTGCTAGCCTGTCGGTTTTTTACCGGTTGCATTTTGGGGAATGTGCGACGGAATTGCATAATTTAATTCCGCCAAGCCCGTTCCATCATCGGACCACAAGACGGACGACGATGCGCCACCGGTACATGGTGGGCATCCCACCCACACGCACAAAACGTTTTGGGAACACATTCATAATGCGTACAGCTAAGGAATGGAATTCTCTGCCGGAGTCTGTGTTTCCTGATAGCTACAACCTGGGAGTCTTTAAGTCAAGAGTGAATAGGTTATTTCTAGGCAAGCGTGCTCCATCTTCGACCACATCATCGCTTACCATCAGGTGAGATAGTGGTCAAACTCGTGCCTGTCTATAGTAAAAAAAAACTGTATGATAGCATAATTATTGATTCTGATACTTCATTTTGCAGTCGTGAAAATATCGCAAGAAAAAGGAGTTTGGAGTTGAGCAGTGAAGCGAAACTGATCAGTTACTTGGAATCAGGAGCCACAAGCACCAATGATGAGGTAAGTTTAGATCATGAAGTGTAAGAGAAATATATACATATTGTGTAACTTATCATGCAAGAATCTGTCTGTGAATGTAATTGTATTACATGAACTAAAACAATCACAAATACGTTTCAGATGAGGAGAAAACACAGTTTGGAATCTTCATACAGTGCCAACAAGGATAGACATAACAAACAAGGTATTGATTGAATACTTTCATCTTGTAGCTTTTGATATACAACGTGTAACCAAATAATCGTAATACCTCTTAAGGAATCTCATCGCCAGAACCATCATTATTACAACAACATTCACCATTGGACCAACACTGAAATCGCTAAAAGAAAAATCGACTGCCGTATTTAGATCGTGCTTTGGCTTAGAAATCTTCTCATCTCTATCTTGTAGTTAAGCAGTTTGGTTTGTTGCTTAGCTAAAGTACCTACATCTACATGTTAGTTTATTATATTCTGACAATCATCATCTGCCTAGCCTTTTCCCAACTATATTGGGGTCGGCTTCCAGTCAAAACGGATTCAGCTGAATACCAGTATTTCACGTGGAGCTGCTGCCTACCAGACCTCCACAACCCATTAACTGGGTAACACGGTACTTCTTGGCAAGACTGGAGTCAGATTTACTGGCTTCTGACAATCCATAACGACTGCCAAAGTTCTACAATTGACAGCCGGGACCAACGGCTTAACTTGCTTTCCGAGGCACGGAGGAAACTCGGTATGTTAAGATGGTCACCCATCCACAGACCAACCTTGGCAAGCGTTGCTTAACCTTGAAGATCGACCTGTGCGGCTGTTATTCTTCAGCTACGAGCTCCTGGCACATGGCGCTTCATTTATTAATTAGCCTAAAAACAATATAATTTACAAATGACATCGAACAAAATGCGTTTATTATATTCTGACAATAATGAGTATTAATCTTAGCCTCACTGAGAAACGATTCCTTTGATCCTCCTGATTCTTCTCTTTCTTCATAAAAGAAATATTTTTGATTTCAGGAGCCTTAGTCTCAGCAGGGTTCAAGGTGTCAACCACGATCAGACCAGACGAGTCTGCGATGAAAAACGACCGCGATGACATGTCTTCTGTAACCAAAGGGGACTTAGAGGCAGAACTAGCAAGATTTGATACGCTACGGAAGTCTTACAGGTAATGTTTTAATCATGAAATATTTATTTAATTCATTTAGTTTTGTTTCTGTCATGTATCAGAGATGGCGCTGCATACAAAGGAATGTATGAAATTGATTTTTAACCACCTCAAGTTTGGTGAAGTGAGTTTTTCCGATGTTTTAAAAGTTATTCTGCTATTCGGGCCGTAGATAAATCCAAAACATCAGAGATCATAAAAAATGTACATTGTATATTGGTTCTTGAGTTATGCATGGTGTAACTAACCATGGTGTGACAAATGAAGAAAAGATGAGAATGGTATAAACCAAGTGCTTGATCTCAACTGGTCCACTGGTTTTAAAATGTGAAACCGGGACTGCATTGATTTTTCAAATTATAATATGTTTAAGTTTCTTTTCGCCGATAGTTTTTTTTTTTTGGTAAAAATCTAAACTTATTATATTTCAGTCAAGAAGATTTATCAGAATGGACAGACGCTGAAAGAAGACTTGGAGAATTGTAAGTAACTAGTAGCACTTTTGTCACTTGAAAAGAAAAAATATATTGAAATTAATATTCCTCGATAATTTAAACACACTGTAACTAATCAAATAGCAGCTTACGTACTAAGTATTAAGTTCCGGTTTGGTTTACCGTCATTTTCAAATAGTAACTGGACACTTACGCGAAGCCAATTCCACGCAAGTATCCTAGCGCGGAAATGGCTACGCGCAAATCTTCTGTAAGTCTTCTGTTTGTTTCTACCCAGGACTTTGTCAGAGGCTAGATCAGTGGGTGGAACTCTACCAGCCAGCACTGGAAGAGCGGCTTCATCAACACGTTTAACACATCAGGTACATTTATAAGTTTAATTACAGCTTCTTGTACAAATAGAAGTAGAACATCCATATCACCGTTCCCTGTAGTTGTATACATATAGATAATTATTGTATTTTTATCTTTTTTGGGTTCCGTAATTTTGCATATTTGTTTTATTAACAGATATAACGTGTAGCTACAATGGCTATATTAATTGAACACACGCAAGGCTAGTGGCCAGTAACTAATCATACAAATTATAATAAAAAATAAAATGAATATTAAATTGAAAAAAATAATAATTAAAAAACTGAATAATAATAATAAAACACTCACAAACAGACTAAATTAGACAATAACTTTTTAATTTAAGTAAATACCCTATAATACAACATACACATACACGCAGAATTCCAGTAAATTAGTCCATGGCACTGTATAACCTCTGCACCACCTCCTCAGGAGCACACGATGGCTGAACGAGACCTGGGCTCCACCTTCCTCCTGCCCCACGTGCACCTCTACAAACCAGATCTAGTGGGTATCCAGCACTGTCTGCAAGATCTTCTTCAATAAGTTCTTGACAGTCTTCTATCTTCTGCTTTGTAGTTTTAGTTTCCTTGCACTTAGTAATTAACACTCATTTACAAAAAAAAAATCTAACCATATTTTTAAGTTTTATGTGAAGATAAATAATTCAATTTATATTTGTTCATTGATTACTATTTTTTTAAATTAGGTAAGTATTATATATTATTTAATTAAATTTTTAAAGATCAATCTTAAATTTCTTAACTCTCTTATTATCTTCTTTCTTTTTTTGTAAACTTAGGAACCCATTAGTTGGTTGGAAGAGAATGAGAATCAACATTTGGGTTTCTGCTACTCAAATCCGAACGATTTTGAATCTCTTAATCATTAGTTAAACTTCGCATATGGTTAAAACGTTTTATGAATAAGGTTGCAAAATATGTTTAAAGATTGGGTGAATCTAATGAGTGAACTCAAATTAAAATATATTTTTTTGGGTACTTAGCTGTAGTACGTTTACTATTAATTCCAATTTAACAAATATTCTGTCCAATAATTTAACCCCAAAACGAGTTGAAACATGTTATTTATGTCTACTAGAAGACTGACAATAATGATAAACCAACTTATTATAATAACTGTTATTTAATTTAATTTTCAAGTTTTAATTTCATTTGTCTTGTGCGAAATTGGCTTAATTGTGTTCTTTCTCATTTTCAGACGAGTGACGTGTCAGAATTCGACTCCCTGTGAACATCAAGATCCAGTCAGATTGTTTTAAAGAAGTATTACTTTTACTAATTGTATTAATTAGTCTACCTTTTTTAAAAAGCCCTTTGATTCATTTATGAATATTTATAAAAAAAAATATGATGATGAAAAGACTGAAATAACGTAAACTGTGGTTTTGCACAAAGAAACAGAACTTCGTGCATTTCTTTTTTCAGTTCAGTCGATTTTTCAATAAAAGGGGTAGTTTCATGAGGCGTTATTTTACCACCAAAGTAAAGACTTAACCTAATTTATTTAACTTATTTATTCTTTTAACTTATTTAAATGTTGAATGCTTATTTTTCAATTTCTAGATTTGTTATATTTCGTCTGAGTCCAACGGAACGATAAAATGAAATTATTATTAAAAATGCCATAGTAAATGTAAGCATTTTTAGTTTTTAAGTATTTCGAGAAAAGTGAAAATAATTTGAATGAGAAATCATGTAATTTTGTAGTTAAGGGTATTAAAAAAAAAAACGATTTCTTATTTGAAGAATTTTCACTTGATACAAAAATTGTGCAAGCAAAAGTGCCAATTAGATTTTTTATTTCTTAATAGAAGAATACGCCGTGTTCTTTTAACGAGGTCTGTAGTATATTTAAAATATTCAGACACCATTTTCATAAGACATGTCATTTAATCCTAAGACACCATCAATATTTAGCTTGATTGATAGTAAAGACATGACAGTTTTTCACATGAAAAAATAAATGTTACCTGGAAATATTGATATAATAATGTATTACAAAGCATGGCGATATTCCAGAATGGGTTCTTGTTAATAAATAATGTGGATATCACACTATAGTTATTTGTTTGTATCTTTTCGTTAAGGTTTCTATACTTTTTTTGTTAATAAACTATAGTTATTTTTAAAATTCGTTTTACTTTAGGAATCCCTTATAAGGAGAATCAACAGCTACACAATTAAAAGTGATTATAATAGAAATAAAACACAAAATTTAAATATGAGACATAGCGTTTTTATTTAATATTCAATAATTATTTAATCGATAGAATATTCAGCAATATTACAAATACAACGTGAAACAATTGAACATTGCAACTTAATTTCTTTTTTTTTGAAACTTAATATTATAGCATAGCAACTGTTGAGACACTAGCTTAAAATCCTTAACATCGATATCTTAAGCACACAGACTTTAAAAAAAAAATAACTATTTTTTACAAATAGTTACATTTAAGCGAGCCCTTACGACTAGTCATAAAAGGGACTTCCAGAGCTGATATGAAAAACAATTGCTTCGAATCAGCCTCGCGGTGTAAGTAGCTAAGCATGTCTTTCTAACACATTTTTTCTTCTCAGTCTCATCCCATAACATGTCTATCGACGATAGATTTAGATTAATTATTCTATCAATTAGGACTTCTTTTTTACCTTTCAACCATACGACAATTGGTTAACTTCACGACATTTGATTTACAGTCATACGACACAGTATTTTCATTGTATTATTTAGTAATACAGTGTCATATCGTCGTTTTACGCTATCTGTCGCTAACTTCTTACAAAACGTGTTACTTTAGGTTCAAAGCCTAACATTACCATCACATTTATAAATCATAATTTTTACGTAGTCGATAATAATAATAAATTATGGAAGTGAGCAAGCCCCGTTAAATTTCTCTAACTTTGAAGTAATATCGTCTACGACCAACTGAAATATACAAACATTCTTAATATGAAAACATATTTGAAAAGTATGACGGTCTTTATACATTTACGACAAACGATTATGACTCTATACTACATTTGATTAACAATATGTTTTCATATTATTTGATATACAAATCTTAACTACATACAATACAAATCTTAGTCTAATAAATAATATGGAAATAACAACAACTATACACGGAAGAGATTCCTAAAATAATATCTTCTAAAAAAGGTTAAAACAATATAATATGACTAGATCCAACGTAAAGCAACAAAAGACTAGATTGGCGAATGTACCCCAAAATGAAATACAACAAAAGAAATGAATATCGCTACATAAGATTAACGAGACATAAAATCATTAACGCACTGTAGTATCCACTACTACAAGGTAAATATGAAAATACAAAAAGGACAAACCCTTCCTAATATCATTCCGATTCCTTTCCATCGCATTTCAGCCGTCTAAGCTAACAAAATCCAGTTGGCCGCAGAAATAGCAATACTTATCCTACATTGTATCTCTATCTATCTACTTACGTCAGAAATTGTGCAAGAATCGAATATTGAGATCCTATAGTTTTGCCTATTTTCACGTGAACGGAATTTCCAAGTTACCAATGCGTTATCAAAATCCTTTTCAGATACCTACTTAATTTACTTATTAAATAGTTAATAGATCTACACTTTTAACACCATGAGTAAGCATAGGAATATCTAAAGCTAAGCTTTGGGTACAAGGTCAAGTAAGATGGACCGTGTCGTTTCCGACGGTACAGTACAAAAGTTGAGTACCAAAATATTATCCAAAAATGTTCGGTATATATGGTCAATAGTTGAATAAACTGTTTCCATATAAACCGATGTTCTTTCCATATATTGAGAAGTCGACTATTAAGATTGGACTTAATTGCGAGTGCTACAAGTGTCAGTTTAGAAGGAGATATCACATTAGACGCTTTGTATAGAGTCATCGATTGATCTACTTTGAGAAGTAATATGTAGATTTTAATTAAAAATACATTAATTTTTTAGTTCTTCCGAGTATCAGTATTAATGAGATATTTCGTCAGTTCTTGTTTTGACTTTATCTTTATCTAAGTATATATCATTAATCTTCAATTATGGGGTCATTTGAGCTTTTAGCTCATTTAAGGTTCTATAATGATGGATCATTATATTGTCTCTCGATTATTTTATCTAGTCTCAGTCAGTGTTTCGTCAGATTAAGGATAGGATTAAAAGTCTATTAGACTTTTCTATCATAGTTGGGTTTTAGGTAATCATTATTATCTTAAGGTAATATAATTAAAATCAGTATAGTTTCAAAAGAAACTGCAATTAGGAAAACTAATAAATGGACTGTAAATTCTGTTAAAATTATGGGCGATCAGTGCATCATTGCCTAAGCAAGAATTAGGAATAAGAGCTTACAAAATGCTAGGAACTTGAAAGAAAATGTCAGTGTAATGAGTGAAAATCTTGACACAGATATATGTGTGAGCCTAATCGAGTTTATGTTTACTTCTTAGTATCTTCAAGACTGGATGGAGGAGATTTCGCGAGCATTGATAATGATCTGAAAAGAATAAATGTAAATGATTTATTTAAAGTAAACCATACGACTGTTTATGAAATGCAGAAGATACTAGTAGACATTGAGTTATTCTATATGAAATTTAATTATTGTAATCATACAAAATTGAATCTTCTACTCCTAGACTTCAGAGTGATTTTTGTGTTAGACGAGCAACAGGTACCTCAGCTTCTATAATTCATTATGTAAGTGATCAATCATCTAGTGACAGTGTTATTAATGTGATTAATACTAAATCTTCAACATTTCATTAAAATACACCCTTCAATACATGCCATAAGTTTACCTAATAATGCAGCAATGACACACTCAATAAAATATGTTAAATGAATAACAGACTAAAGCAAAATAAACCATGATGCTATGGTTATAAAGGTGATGGTAACTATGAAAAAGCAAATGAAAATAAGAAGCAATACATTAGTAAAGGATAAAGGAGTGTACCTATTTGTCGAGATTATCTTGAGAGTGACTTAAACAATAGCAGCTGCAATAATAATATTTTTATGTTTAGTAGGTACAATTTGGAAAACTTCAATTCATTTAACAACGATGTAAATAATTAAGCAAAAATTGACAAAATAAATAAAAAAGCATTATATTTTTAAATATATGATGAAAAGGAAGAGGAATGCTTTGGCAGCAATAGCATGTATTATGAAGTTCATTGCTTGCAAAATAAAATAGATGAAGATAGAATTTAAATCATAATGCAGAGGCAAGTAGTACAGACTTTTCTATATACAAAAATATTGATTAGTTATTCGATGGTATTGTCATTTTTGTTAGCCGTAACTTACACACATTTACCAGAGGAGTATTACCTTCTTTGAGCAGGTACTGGCGGTGAAGGTTGTGTGGCAGGAGGTAATGATGCTGGAGCGCTTCCAGACAGAGCTGGTTGACCATCGTCATCTTCTCGTCGGTCTCCTGGAAAGATAAAATCATGAATTTAGAAAATTCGTGGTCAGACTACGAAGACAACTGATGGAGGTGTAGAAATCTATGGAGGGACCAGGATGGTAGTTTTTTTTAATGCGCGTGAGCGGTTGGATGCGAGACGCGCAGGACCGGTTGTTGTGGCGACACTTATGACAGGCCTATATCCAGCAGTGGACGTCTTTCGGCTGAAATAATGATGATGATGAGCGTTTACACTTCAGAGCCTACTGTACTTTTTGAAAGAAATTTCTCAGAAACAAATATATTATTTGATGCATGTGTCGTTCGTGGTGCTTTCTGCTTATTAAGTAATGGAATTCTATACCTCTTGTAATAGGCGTGTCTCCTATATAGAAGGTAGGTGCTGGTGTTTCGACAGCTGCTTCCTTGACGGATCCGTCACCGCTGACAGCGCTGAGAGTGTCAGTGCTGTCAAACATAATGGTGCGCTCCTTGGCACGAGGTGTTCGGTTGTTATCTAGTTCCTGGGAAAAAACGAGAAAATATGGTAAGTTTGAAGGTTTTTTTTTCTTGTGAATGGTACAAAAGCTTTGGCAAAGTTCTAAGAAGGATGAGAGGTTGTTCACAACCTCTCATCCGACGATAAAGTAATGAAATTATAAAAATGTAGATGTAGGTAAATATATTATGATATTTTTAGCTTTCTTGATTTCACAAAAGCTACAGTTTAATAATGGCAGTAAATCTTTTTCAGGCGACATGGCGCTTACATTTATAAATTAACCTAAAAAAATAACAATATTAAACAATGACATCGAAAAAAATGAACGATGAATCGAAGTCTATTTATTTAATATGGTATGGGTTCATGGCCATTTATGTGTCTCTCTTCATGAAGTCCATGTTTAGAAGAACATAATGAATAGATTTTGTAATTGTCTTAAACATAAAAACTTTAATTTCATCGGATGTCCTTCTTGTAAGACTACCAAAGGATGAAAACACATACCTACAAACTTTAGTCTCAACCAAAAATCTGCCAATTTGTCTTCTTCTTTCCCTCATGTGTTAAATATTGTATTATTTTCAACTTACCAATCTCTCAGTGTCGGAATCCGGTTCCTGTACTTCGTAATCATGTGAATAATGTTCACTGGTCGACTGATGTTCTAGGCTCTCCATCTGCACCGCAGTGATAGGATCCAGGGTGTCCAGGGATGATACCATGGTATTTGATCCTGGAGGGGGCACCGCTGTTATCTTTCTGATTAGTATCAAGCTCGGCGGGGTAGCAATATGTAGGTATAAATAAAAATAATGCAAAAATTTTAATTCTCTCAAAATTATTTAACGAGATCTCTTAGGATTAAAAATCGAACGTGAAGCTTCCCATTTTGCTTTTGAGCATTTTGGTTAACAGAAAATTTCGACATCGAATTTTCAATTTGGGTTCTTGAAGAACATTTTTGAGAAAATTAATATAAATAATTTTGTTACTAAATCTAAATAATTAAATTTATTCAAGATAAAAGCGGGGATGAGGAAGCTTTTCTGTAAAATACAAAGAGACGATTATATGATAGCTCATGCTGTTGATAAAGTAAATAGGTATGGTTAATATAGTTCATACAGAAATATTACATAAGTAAAATTAATAATAATATTGTAAGCTGAAGATGAGAATTGGGTTTTATATAGTATCATTCTCAGGGTAAATACATAATTTGGCACTTATTAGTAAGAAATAAGTTGGCAAGCCTATGGAGAAGCTTCGCAGAAGGTTAAAAAGTATATTTGATAAAATAGTAAAGTTATAGTTAGTTTATTACAACTAAGGTTGCTTGCTCACGTCCGATAATTTAATCGGCGATCGAATTTTTGTAGGTGAAAAATAGAATGTACTGATTGCAATATTGTATCGCATACTTCCTAAAAAAAAATCGGTAGTTTTACTAAGCAATGAAAAATCGGCCTGGAATTATCGGTCCTACAAAAAGTTTGACGTGGGCGGACAGCGTAGTACTGTTTCGGGATTTGATAAAGGCGAATATTACAGTGGAAAGCTCTGAGCTTGAGCAATACAAACTTATCTGACATGCAGATTTTATTTAATGTTAAAATAATTTCATGACGAGTAATGCTATTTGGTTTCTTTAATGTTTTGTTGTAAAATTTAATTCGATTTTAACACTAACTTTAACGTTTCCAATCTTACTGCAATCATCAAATCCCGAATTAAGTCCAAAAAAATTTAAAATTTAACCTTTTCCACACTCACCTCCAGAAGTAAGGCTGCCTGTCATTGGAGTATCAACTTCATAGTTGTAAGTAGCTCGGGTCGCGTTAGAACTGGTGGCCTCCAGACTGTCGGTGCTGCCCAGCATCAGGTCTGCGCGCGCGCCCCTACGGAGTTTGGAGGTTTTAAAGACAGTTGATGATGTTAGATGTCTTTATAATAAACAGCTTGATATAAACTTTGGTATATCTTACTTATACCTATTATCTGATTTATAAGTAAACTATTTCTCGTAATTCAAAAAACCGGCCAAGTGCGGATTGGACTCTCACACGAAGGGTTCCGTACAATAAGCCTTAATTTTTATTTGTTGTTACAGCGGCAATAGAAATACACAGTCCGCTGATAGACGGACGGACGGAGGGACGGACAGCGGAGGCTTAGTAATAGGGTTCCGTTAGTTACCCTTTGGGTGTGGAACCCTAGAAACATAACAGGATGCCAGTATTTTTTGAATGAGTAAAATAAGTAGAAGACTGCTACGGCATTGTGTTCATGTTCATTTTGTAGTCAGCCAAAACTACATAGTTAAACTGACTGCCAATCCCAAACCGCATAAAATAATTTTGTCCCACAAAAGTTCTGAAATATACCTCCTCTTTTACTTTTATTGTTGACTTATTAAACTTTAAATTAGACGCACCTGCTAAAACTTCCAGAAGAGCTCAACTCCTCATCCTGTCCGCTCCATGAACCACTAGCAGGATCTGTAAATTGTTTACCGGAGAACGAGATTACACTATGAGCCACCGACCTCCCCGAGGAGGGTGATAGCTCACGCAGTAGACTCCCCTCCCTAGAGAACTCTAGGTCCTCGGGCTTATCAGTCATCGTTATCGTTTGTCGCGTAACAGTCACAACTTCTCCCCCCTCTGTATGCCTCTCCATCACAGTCATTAAACTATCCATCTCTGAAGGCTGAGAAGTTATTGATGAAGACATTTCTGAGCCATAGGACATAGCACTTTCTTCAAGCTGTCTTGGTCTAGCAGGTATATCTACTGCTCCTTCACCGTCAGTACTTGACACAGTCTCTGAAACTTTCTTTCCATCTACAAATCTCTGTTGGATGACTGTTGTGGTTCTCACAACTTCTATTACACCTCCATCAGTAAAAGTTCTAGTTACTGCCTGGTTTTCTTTTGTTTTCTCTTCTTGGTCTAACAACTTCATCATTTCTTCGCAATCTCCTGGTATGGATTCAGCAGATCCGTCACTGGGTGCTGCTGCGCATACAAAAGATGATGACTTCTTGCATTCTTCTTTAACTTCTTCTGATGGTTCACCTTCCTTTTGTGACGGTCCAGGCTCAGGTTCAGGTACAAAGAAAGCCCCTCTATCATCAAATTTCTTCACTGTTATCACTTTTGGCGTTACTTGTTGCTGTTGTAACTTCTGTTCTATGGCCATTTGCTGGTCAATCAGTTTTCT
The DNA here is from genome assembly GCA_950371165.1 of Lacanobia oleracea. Taxonomy (NCBI): domain Eukaryota; kingdom Metazoa; phylum Arthropoda; class Insecta; order Lepidoptera; family Noctuidae; genus Lacanobia; species Lacanobia oleracea. The sequence continues at coordinate 12,232,237 of OX493414.1, forward strand.
TATACTAGCAGATTCTGTGAGAATCTTTTGAGTTGGGCTACCGTAACTACCCACTTTTTGTAACGGACTACCACCCTTTTGAGAGGGACTACCACTTTTTTGGCCCGGGCTACCTCCTTTTTGTGGAGGACTGCTTTCCGAACTACCACTGTACGATCGTTTTTCTCGTTCTAAGAAACTACCGCTTACTTCTTTAGGATCGGCCATAAGAAGTGCTTCTTTTTGTTTTGCAAGTATTTCTGCTCTCAATGCTTCTAAACAAGCAGATTCGAGCCCTTCAAATTCTTTTAAGCTAGAGACGGAAATATCATCGCCTTGACTCCTACTAAGAATGTAACGCCTTGGCAAAGAACCATTTAAAGATTCGGCGGAAGATGAAGAATGCTGTTGGTACTGTTCCATTAAAGCCCTTTCCAGATTTTCAAACTCTTGCAATGAGCTAATAGATATATCATCATTGTCACCTCGGACCCTGAACCTTATTCGTGAAGCCATTTCCGATTCAGAAAGGCTTCCATAAGAATTCCTAAAACTACCATAACTTCCTATCGACTCTTTTTGCGATGTCAAGCTGCCAATTCTGCTTGCGTCGAAGTCTGTCATTTCCTCTTCCTTGATGTCTTCCAAAGGTACTCTTTCATAATCATATCGCGGATCACCTTCGAATTGCATTTGGATCCAACGTCTTCCAGCTTCTATTTCTGCTAACTCTTGAGCCTGTAATTTCTTTTGTTCTAATTCATAAGCCATAAGCTCCTCATCAGATAAAGATCCTGATGCACTGCTAGTACTGTCTTGTTTCTTAGACGTTTTGGATAAGTATTCCTCAATCTCAGTGTCATGTCGCTTTTCAAACTTCTGTGTTTTTATTTGTACACTTTTGCCCTCAGTATCCGTTTCCTGAGCTTCTTTAGCGACCTCTTCGATGACGACAAAGTCGTCCATTTCACTTGGCTTATCAACCATTTCAAATTCGTCGCTTGTAGGTGACTCTTGTTCTTTTTCGTACGTGTGCATAGTTTTTTCTTCAGTCGTTATCACAAGTTCCGACTTGCTGGTTTCAGCAAGATCCGACCTTAACTCAGGGGTTTCTGATATGTCATACATATCATCCAGGACGTACTCTCTGCCATTGTCAGTGGAGAGAGAACTTTGACTGGGGGCTGACAAAGGAGTCTGTGGTGTAGACTGATGATCATTTGTCTGAAGACTAGATGTTGAAGTTGGTTTACTGTCCAATTGAGAATCAGGAGTCTTAGCAGACGACTTCTCAACTTTAGTTTTAGGAACAGATGAATCACTTTTCGATTTTAGTATTTCTTCGTACTGTTTCGACCCAACTGGTATTATATCCGCTTCAATATCGACAAATTCTCTTTGACTAGGTGGTACTTCTGTTTTAGGGAAAGGAATAACGGCGACTTCTTTCACAATTTTTTTATGGCATTCCTCAACAACTTCACATATTTCTTCACTTGAATCACCTTCTCCACTTGGTCCAGTTGGTGCACTTTCAGCATCATGAATTGTTGTTTTTGTTATAATAACATCTTCTTTTGAAGGTCTCCTAGGTTCAGGAGTAATACTTCCATATCGCACGATATCCTCGTATTCTGAAGATCCTACAGGAATAATTTCGCTTTCGACATCAACAAATTCTCTTTGGGGTTTTTCTATTTTTGTTACAGAAAATGGTATAGCTTCTTGCGAGTGTGTTGTAGTCTTTGTTACTGTTTCTTTAATTTCTATTATATCTATGTCTGACTGCGAAGAAGGCATGTCTAGTTTTGAAATAGATGAGGACAAGACCTCGTCTGTTTTCAACTGACTTGAAATTGTAGTATCAGAACCATCTTTATCTTTAGTAGAATCTTCATCGATCTCAGCACTTTCCGAAGCACTTTCGATTGGGAAATGTTCTGGGATCATATCTTTAGGTTGGAATCTCATTTCGTGTGATCTCTTCATCTTACCTACAGGCTCAATATCATCAACTTTACCTTCATCTTCATCACCAGATACTTCTTCATCACTAACATCTTTCACTTTTTGTTGTTCCTTTTCTGCTTCATGTAGAAATTGTTCAACGTAAGTGCTACTTTCCATTAGTTCTTCTTTTAACTCATTAGCGGAGGGTACTAGAGTTTCTGAAGCATCGGATATATCAATGCTGGCTACATGGCTTGATCCATCAGAATCTAAGCTTTTCATGCTATCTCGGGAAGCAAGTGAACTACCTGCTGTGAAATAGTCTTTGGATGTTCTCATCGATTGAGATGAAACGTCATGACTTGTAAGTGCAGTCTCAAATTCAGTACCGCTTTGCGCGGTCATCATTACTTCGACATCCGAAGACAATGGTCTACTCTCTGAATGTTCGAAACTATGGTAGTGGCTTTCCCCTGAGCTAGACCAACCCTCGACTTCAGATGCTGAACGCCTATCCCCAACGCCCAGCTTTGATTTAATATGTTTCTGCTCCCTGAGTTTTACTTCCAGACTACTTATAGACTTATCTCTGTCGTATAATATAATTTCACTATCAGTTTCGATAATGGAGTGGGGACCACTATCTGACCTTATAGAAATGTCACCACTATCTAATGGAGGACTAGATTCTTTTACGTGAACAGTGTCTTTTTCTTCATCGGATGTAGTGATATCATCTTGTGAGCTTATTTTTGGGGAGCTGGAGCTATCAAGTTTTTGGCTATCAACCGTCTTTTCTCCTTTTACAGTCGAAACAGTAGTTTTATCATGGTCATCATGTTGTTCTTCAGTTATGACTTCAGGTCTGTCAGGACTTATCAACAGCTTGAATTGAAACTCGGAAGGGGATTGCTTGTATTTGCTGCTTCCATCACTTTTTTCACTAATAATTTCACCTTGCGCTGCTTCAAGAGACTGCTTGACTTCATCTATAGTTTTTTCCAAAACTGACAAGTCTGTGAGTGGCTGAGCAGACATCAGTGAATCGAAATCCACCCTTTCAGACTCGAGTTTCGTTCCATGAAACTCGGCAGAGGAGAGATCAGTGTCATATCCACTACTGCAAATGTCTTCTAGGCTTTTTTCTTTTATTAGTTTCATTTCCTCTCTTCTGTGATCAGTTCCTGTTAAGTAAGCTGAATCAGCTTCAGTGGAAAATTCAGAGGCATGAAGAGTTTCAGCACTTACAGTAGAATCCATGGATTTCTGTAACACTTCTCCTTCATGTGACTCCAAAGACTTAATCATACATTCTGTATCAAGACTTTCACCGGATTTTATCATAATATCTTTGGATGTCGTACTTGCTTCATCGGATAGTTCGAATGTTATCGGGGACATGTCAGTTTTGGATGTTTTGGTTATTTCGGTTCGTGTTTCTACAACAGTTCTAATTTCTAAAATAGTGTCACTATCGGAACTCTTGGTAGTGGTACTGGACGTCTCCACACTCGTTGTGACTTTAGATTTTGGTATCTCATCAGCTACTTCGAATGAATCAGCTTTCTGTAAAGAAACTTCCCAAACTTGATCTTGAATTTGTTGTTGCGGTAATTTTATGGGAGACTTGGAAGGTTTCTCTTTTTTCGGCGTATCACCAGTTCTATCATCATGAGGTAACTCGGGTGCAGCTTCTGACTCCGAATGTGTATCTTGACTTCCAGTTCGACTAAATGAACTTTTAACTGGGGATGTAGTAACTTTGATTTCTTTTATGAAATTCACTTCATAAGTTTCATCGTCTTTCTTAAAAGACTTTGACTTACTTTTTGGACTAGCTTCTGACGAATCCCGCTTTTCAGTTGGTTCACTCTTAAAGCTTGGTGCATGAGAAGCATCAGAGCTTAGGTCATCATGTTCTTTACTCTCAATTATCGACTCTTCTTTATGGTGTTCAATTGTTGAACTCACAACTTTACCTTTTTCAGAAAGTTCAACACTAGATACAACTTCGTCTTTTTCAACAATCTTAAGTGTGGAATCCACAAACGCCACTCTAGCTTTACTGTCATCATCTTCAACGATGTTTTCTAGTTCACCTGGTTCGGTGAAATATTCTTTGCCCCACTGTTCATGATACAAGTCACGTTCAGATATTTTAACTTCATGTTTTTTCTTGATAGTCTCGTCTTTTATAGCAGTCATCTTTTCTTCAGACTTAGTTTGTCGTCCAGTATAAAGTCCTTGTTCAGAGAACTCTCGTTCTACTTTTACTATGTCATTATCGTCCGTACTTCTAACAGTCTTTGTTTCCGTGTCGGATCGCTTTGCTGTAGCTTCATGCGCTTTTTCCAATTTCTTTTGTGAAGTTTCTGTTTGATCACCTTCTTTACGAATCACAGTCTTTTCCTTCATCTCATGCTCTTGTCCTCTTAGTTCATGCTTTGTTTCTGTTTTAATAACCAAAGAATCGTCATCTGAAGATGACACCTGTTTTGTTTCCGAGAAGAATTCTTGGCCGGAAATCTTTCTTGTTTCAGTTTCTTTGTGTGTCAATATTGTGCTGAAGTCATCTTTGGTGCCAAACTTGGCTACCATATCAGACATAACAGCTTCGGGGTCAATGGATTGGAACTTCAATTCGCCACCTTCAAAAGTTTTGTGGACTGACGATGATGAGGTCTCAACTCGAGACTCACTATAGAAAGTGTCAGCTGACGTTGATTTTTGCATGTCTTCCAATTGAACAGCAAGTTGTTCTTGCTTAATTTGATCAATAACGTCAATACTTTTCTCTATTGTCCGATCAACAAGTTCCATGGCGCCGCTGGTTATAGTCGGCTGGTCAACGTTGACAAACGTCAAGTTATCGGCTACATGTTTAGTTGGAGATTTTGGCCTGGCAGCTTCAGTCAGTGCCTTAGATGCCTCCATCAGTACTTCTGTAAAGAGAAATGACGGTAACATGAATAAAAGAGTTACATTTCCAATGTGATCTTCTTTGTGTATTCACTGTGCTGAACATTGAAGAAGTGGTAATAATAATTTGATCCAATTGTTCATTAGGTAAAATTATGAAGTTATAGTGCATTTTGCTCAAAATTTGGAAAAACATTGACAATTTATCTCTATGCACTTAAAGCACCTAAAGCGTGTTTATGTTACAAGGTTAATGTCGATGTGATGAAGATATTTAGAAATTAGCGATGGAAGCTCATGATAGTAAAATGGATAAAATAAATAAAGATTTAGAATCAAAGCGAAACGTTACCCAAATGTGAATGATAGTAGATGAAAAAATTGCGAATTAAATACGAGAAATCAAGTTGTCCGTCAGAAGAAGCGATAATAAAATAATGTGATGTTTCGGTTGCTCGTGGGTCCACTTACCTATAGCAACGTAAGGGCTCCGCAAGAAAGAAAGTAAAATTTACTGTGCTGACGAATATTTGCATACATTATGTGACTGTTGCAACTGAACTAATTTTCTTTTATCTTTTATTTACGATGGGGTCGCCCTATAATCTATTTTATCTTGCTTAGTCTTAGTGCAGTCTAACACTCGAGTGCTGTCCGTTCACTGGCTTCGTTCCCAAATCTTTGGAAATAAAGTCATGTCCTGAGTGTAAAAATTAACCACGACACATGCGATAATTGGCGTACAAATAAAGAGTGTGGCAAATAAGGCTGTCTATAATGGTTGTTTACTACAAAATTAAGAGTAAAGTTTCGCTGTGACTCTACTTTGCCACTACATTACTGCAATAAGCTTGCAATAATTTTGTCACAATCCATTTTATGGGACATATAAATATTATAAGTAAGTTATATAAAAATATCAAAATGCCATAGTCATTAGAACATTTTTAGACACATTAATAGTAAAAGGTTTAGTAAATACACTGATTGTTTCAAATACATATTACTGACCACTCTGGTGAGCTTCTGTTTCGCTGATGACACTGTCTCCGGCTGAAGAAGCTCGTGGTGACTGACGGCTAGCGTCCAGGAACGAAGAGTCGGAGCCTAGATTGAAGGACGGAGTTAGCTCCTACGTCTAGCATTTACTAGCTTCTAAATGTTAACTCAACTTTTTTAAGAGAAGTGACAAAGTCTTTGCAGTTTGACAGTGTAACGGTCGAACACTCAAACGCTACTGATGGTCACTATTCTTGCTGTCTCTTTTATATTAAAGAGTATTAGCGACAGAAGCACATTCCAGTAAGTCTAGAAGTCAAGTGGCATTTGAGTATTCGTGGGCAATGTATTTGTGTTCATGGTATGTTATGAAGTGTTCTTGGCGTTGGTTCTATTAGTCAGTGATTTTTGCGGTCACTAGTGAATTGAATGTAGCAATACTAACTACAACGTCACTGTCAGGGCAAAGTTATCATAGATCATCACCATAGAAATACAAATTAAAGCACTTTCATCAATGTTGATTGGAGTAACTCATTCAAAACTAAGGCTACATGTATAGAAAAATTGTCAAGGCTTAATAAAATTACTGTAACTTAAATTCTTTCGTGTGATCTTTGATAATTTTTCAGCTTTTTTGAGTTTTATTATTGGCGTTTGCTTTCCCCTATTCAATAATTAAGTAAACCAAACATTACCTTTGGGTTGTAGCCCGAGTGATTTTTCGCCAGTACCATCCTCCGTTTTAGCTTTTTGGGTTAAATCGACTGGTGAGGGTGGTGGAGTTTTGGAGAATTTTGATACAAGATCTATAAAATCAATGGACACTGGGATAACTCAGACACAAAATTAATATAAAATAACCAAAAAAATTGAATTAATTTGTTGAATGGGCTCAATGAAAAAGGAGACATTTATTTATGTAAACGAGAAACTAGTTTCTTTTTCTTTAGTTAATTAAACTTACCGTGAGTAACATGAGATGAGTCAATTCTAATAAGAGCTCCTTGTGAAATATCTTCAAGAAGATTAGAACATCTTCTGTTTAATTCTTTCATGTCTGGAACTTCATCTTCCGCTTCCTTCAGGACCTCTGCATCTTCAATCTGATCATCTGTGACTTCTTTCTTTACTTCATCTTTCAATTCTTCTATTGTAACGCCTTTGTCACCGTCAACAATACCTTTTACTTCTTTAAATACGTGTTGGGTTGTTTCAGTTGTCACATGCGTTTCTGTGATTATTTGTTTTGTACCATCTTCGCCAATAATTTCCCTAGTTGTAACAACCGTTTCAACCTTAACTTTAGGGTCCTTATCAGCCATTTCTTCTTCTTTTCTGAATTCTGATTGCAGTTGCGCAATCTTCTCTTCCATTTCTCCAATAAAATCTTGTTCGGTTTTGTCAGAGGGTTTTGTTTTATCATAAGATTTTTCATCTTGTTCACTAAATAATTTGCTTTCTGTTAAAATAGATGTCTCTTGAGAAGAGCTGGTTGACACTCTCACAACTCTTGATACTGATCTCTCCTCATCAATAAACTCTTTGCTTACTGTGATACCTTCAGAAGCGTCAGAAGCTAAGGTTTTTGATACGTCTAAAGATGAATGGTCTTCTGAGAAAGTCTTTTCATCAATGGATCTTGAAGTTTCCTTAACACTTTCTACGGATGCCTTTGAAAAGTCTTTCGTCAGATCCACCGTTGAGTCTTTGGACAACTCATTTGTCGCAAAGTCTCTAGATGTATCTTTACTGTCGATTGATGATTTTGAATAGTCCTTTGTTAGATCTATCGATTTTTTGGATAAGTCAGGAGTACCACGGTCTTCCATTTGCTCCTCCATTCTGGAATCTTCCTTTGCTTCCATTGAAGTTTTAGAAGGATCTTTTACTAAGTCTGCTCCGCTGATTTTGGAGAAGTCAGCCGACGTGCCATCTTCAAGCACTGACTTCTGATCTTCGTCCGAGGATTTGGTTAAAGTCGAGATTACCGTGGTAATTGATGATTCAGTTGTAGATTTTGATACTAAATCTGACCGCATTAAACTATCCACAAAGTGAGTTTTCTTGACAAACTTATCATTGAATTTGTCATCATCAACTCCATCGCGGAGGGCAGTTGTGCTGGGTCCAGCCACGTTACCATGCGCTGCGTCATCAAATTTAACTGCTTGGAACGATTCAGGTGCATCTTCCACATATTTTTCATCTTCGCCGAAGAATTCGGCCTGAAACATAAAAATATGCTTTTAAGATGACATTACAAATACTAGCTCAAATTGTATGTAAGTGTAGTTTTGTAGTTTTCATGGAATAAAATAGATAACTATTAATTATTTACCTCTTTTTCTGGGAAATCGTCGGCATCGTCAAGTGAATCGGTGCGAATTTTTCTCGTATCGAAACTAGACGCAGGAGTTTTTCCGTCTAAATCTGAACTGGGTTCTATAATTTCTAGAACTTTTGCTTTGTCCATATCTGTAAGCAATACGAAACTATCAATTAAAAAATATCAGAATGTACTTACTATAGTTACCAAATAAAATAAACTAAACTAACTATAAACTCATCATCATCTTCCTGCCCTTATCCCATGTTACTTGGGGTCGGCGCAACACGTTTTATTCTTCCATTCTGTTCTATCAGTCATCACTCTATCACCAACTCCCTTTTCTTTCATATCGCTCCTCACACAATCCATCCATCTTTTCTTTGGCCTTCCTCTCCCTCTCCATCCATCCAAATTTATATTCATAACTCTTTTAGTTATATGCGATTCATCCCTCCTCTTCACATGACCATACCAAGACAAGCGATTCCCTTTTAACTTTTCCGTCACTGGCGCCACTTTTAAAGTGCCTCTAATGTACTCATTTCTCACTTTATCCACTCTCGTTACTTCACACATCCATCTCAACATTCTCATCTCCGCTACATGCAATCTATTTTTATCCGTCTTTTTCGCAGCCCAACATTCTGATCCATTACGACAGGTCTTATCACGGACTTATATATTTTCCCTCTTAATTTTTTTAAACTAACTATAAACTAAAAAGCTTAAAAAAAACGACCTCAACGCTGTCAGCTGGTAATGTGCCTTCTTAGGCACATTACCAGCTGACATAAAAACACGGCAATGTTTAGTCTCTGGCCAAAGTAAAAGCCAGCCCTTGGGTCACGAGAACTTCGTAAAGGCTATGAGCACAAGGGCCCACGGCCCGAGGGTTTCAACCCCAAACGGCTTGAAAATAAATTTACCAATAAGATTACTATTAAAAAAAATATTGGTTAGTTTAAAAAAAGGCTTTACTCACCAGATTCAGAATCAGTGTAAATCTGTTCTTCAACTTCTTCAGGAGAACTTTGAACGGAGAACGTTCTTGGGTGTTTCTTCTTAGGCATAATTACAATTTCTCCGCTATCCCTTGACAGTGATTTGATTAGTCCGGGTCTATCCTTTGCGAACTTCTTCGTTTCTTCAAATATCATTTCCTTTTTAGCTTCAATTTCCTGTTCTTTTGCATCTTTTGCGTCCTTTTCATCCAGATATCCTTCAACAGTGGTAACTGCTTCCTCTATAATAGAATCTACTGAGACTCGACCAGCAATGTTTTTTGTTTCGTCTTCCGCCGGATGCTCTTCTGAAGAAACATCAAAGTCTTCAGATGCCTGTTTGATAATTATTTCAATATTATCAGCCATTTGTTTCATGGCTGAATCTGATTTCTTCATTTCAGTAGTCATTTCTGTCACTTTATGTGTTTCAGAAGTTATACTAGTGATTTTCTTAGGTAGTTCTTCCTCAGTTTCCACTTCAGATTCAGCAATTCTTTCGAGAGAGATAGCAGGACTGATGCAGGAGTGTCTCCGTTCCTCTTTATGCGGAACTTTAGCATCATATGACCTCTTTTCAGTTTCTACGATTTCTTTTGTAATTGTCTTGATGTCTTTATCTAGAATAGGGCTCCTGGCTGCAGCAGCAATTGTGCCTTTATGTAAAATATCATCAATCAAAGGTTTCACTTGTTCTTTAGTGATCTCCGGAGTTTCAACGAGATCCAAGTCTTTGGGTACGAATTTTTTGATCTCGTCTATATCTCCGACATCAAAGTGTCCAAGTGTGTCTGTCCTTATTTTAGAAACATCGAATTTGCTTCCTGAGCCAACGATTACTTGTTTTTTCGTTTCAATTATTTCTTCAACGGTTGATGATGAGCCATCTTTGATTATAGTGGACGTCTCCGATATGACTGCTGGTTCATCTTTGAAAGACGATGTTGATGTAGTATATGAAGTCTCTGTCTGTCTCGTTGTAAACACGATTTCTCTGGGTTGATGGTCATGATCTGATTGAATTGTTTCAACGATTCTAACTTCTTTTACTGGTTGCACAGTTTCAGTCACAATAGTTGTTACAACTCGTTCAGGTTGCTCAGATTCAGATATAGTCCGAGTGATTACTGTTTCTGGTTGCTCAGACTCAGACACAGTACGAGTAATTACTGTTTCTGGTAACCTAGATTCTGTTAAGACAGTGGTAGTGGTAGTAACTTTTCCTGGCTGCACTGTTTCAGTTACAGTACTAGTGACTGTCTTTTCTGGTTGTGTAGATTCAGTCGCAACACTTGTAGTCACTTTTTCTTGCGTCGTAGTTTCAGTAACAACACTAGTGACCTCCTTTGCAGATTTCATAGTTTCAGTAACGGTAGTCGTCGTAGTCACATTTTCTGATTGTGTGGATTCGGGTACCACACTAGTAATCTCTTTTGGTTCCATTGATTCGATTACAGCAGTAGTGATCTCTTTTACAGGTTGAATAATACCAGTAATAGCGCCAGGTACCCCTTTTACTGGTTGAACAGTTTCACTAACAATACTAGTGCCTTGTTCTTCTGGTTGTGTGGCTTCAGCTATCGCTTTTGTGACAACTGTGACAGTTTCTCGTTTAATTTGTGCCTCTCTTTCTTTACTTAAGAAATCATGAGTTAAATCTTTCTCTGCCATAGCACTGAAACCAAAAGAATGTTTGTAAAAATGAAAAATTATGTTGAATACAATTATAATACATCTGGCCTTGTTAAACAAAATATATCGTACCCCATTTCAGCAATATGTGGTAGTCTGTGAACATAATCAGTGACGTGATCTTCAGGGAAACCTTCGACATCATCTAATGAGTCTCCATGAGTCAACTTGGCAAGTTTCGACATATCAGTTTTACCTGTAACAATATTCTAGTTTTAATTGAAATGGTCTTTTATATCTGAAAATGATAATTTACTTGCTTGGAAGATGGAAATTATCTCAAGGGAACGTTCTCCCGGAGTAAAAAATTCATCCATATCCGTTCAGTAGTTTTTGCAAAAAAGAGTAACAAGCATACATCTACACCCACAAACTTTCACATTTATAAAATAAATAGGAAGGAACTGGGACTATTCACATGGATCACACTAACCTGACGCAGTCTTTGTCCTAGAATCACTTTCGGGTTTGACCTCAACGATCTTTTCCTTGGACATATCAACGTGGGTACCTTGTGTAGCAATGTCATCTTCTGACTCTTCAAACGTGTAGTCTCTGGACTCAGTCAGGCTGTGAGCATCTGATAAACGTTTCTCTTCCAGACGCAGCTCACTGACTGATCCAGATCCCGCTGATGTTACTGATTGACGTTTTACTGCGTCAACTGAAATCAAATAATTTTGTTTATGTTTATTTCTACACGACAGCGTGAATATTTTGATGAGAACCAATTAGTAAATCCTACAATAAGTATTTTAAAGGATTGTTACAATTTCCTACCCATACCTGCAACGTCCTCTTTTACAACTTGAGTCCTCATTTCAACTGGTTCACTTTCTCTTACTGTCTCAATTATAGCAGTCACAATTTCTTTTCCATGTTCCAATACTGGTTCACGTTCTCTCGTCGCATCTTCTTCAGAAGAAGTCTTTTTCTCCGTCACAGCGTCTTCTGAGCTAATCCTGTCTGAAATACCTTCTGAAGATTTTCTGTCAGACATTTCAATTTCCCTACTACTTTCTGAAGATATTTTGTCTGACAACTCATCTTTGTCAGAGCGGTCGACTTCTTCAGCTTCCGTAACAATCATTTGGAATTCAGTAACAGGTTTTGCTTTAGGCAAATCTAAGTCAAGTTGAAGATCACTTAGTTTGGTAATTGAAATCGATTCACTTCTTGAGTGAGATCGTTTTGGAGTCATTTTCTTGAAGACTGGCTCCGCTTCTTTATCAGATCCAGAGTCTTGTTTCTCAAGTTCTAAAGGCTTAGGATCAATTCTCATTGATGTGAAACCGACGCTTTCTTCAAATTTCTCATCACCAAATCCACTTCCTGAATCAATGGTTTCTTCATATTCTGCTCGTTCGTCAAAATCAGATGAAGATACTTTAGCTTTAACATCAGATTGATCAGACTTTAATGATTCAGCTTCCGAGTGTCGGCGCGAGTCTGTGTGTTCCGAGTCTTCTAGAGAGTCTGAGTAAATGCGCTTGGAGAAGAAGCATTCTTGCACAGAATCGTCTTCTGGAACAGTCTCAATAAATTGTCGTGCCTTTGCGCTTATAACTGGTGATTCTTTTGGTGATACCTAAAATGGATTTTTATTATAAAAACAATGCTGAGAAGTATACAAATTGGAAAGCTATTATTACTATAAGAAATTTTTCAGCAAATAGTTTCTACCGTCTAACAAGCTCAAATTACCTTTTCTGCTTCTTTTGCCCCCAAAGCAGATTCAAGAACTTGTGAACTGTGTTCACTTTCATATTTAAGAAACTCTAACGTTTGGTCTCTAGTTTCTTTTATATCTGATATGGAAGTGATAACAGTCTTAATTTCAGTTTTAGTAATATTTTGTTCTAAGTCTTTGTCAACATGTGGCTTATGTGCTGGACTTGTGCCAATTTGGTCATCCAAGTCTGAGAACTGTGAAGCCTCATCTAACGAGTCACTGCGGTGTTTTGAATCCTTTGAATACACCTGGTGATGACAAATATTAATTTAAATATCTTTAAATAAAAATAAATACATTTGTGAAGCCACTATGAATGCTACCAGTCTTGGTCAAATATTACAACTTTTTTTAAGTGCAGCTGGTTTCTAATACTTTTATCCATCAAAAGGATAAGTATTTACAAACTTATCAGCTTAACAAGAAACCAAACTGAGTGTTTGTCAATTTATTTAGTTTTAAAACATAATTATGAGGACATCATCTTAAGCACACTGTCGACATTACAATATACCATAAGGCCGCCAGAAACAGTTACAATACACCCTGGGCTAGTTGGTTACATATTATTATAGTTTATATTCAATGAAATGTGTTTAAAGAAAAACACCTTTGATAAACATACCTTTGATTCAGTTTGAGATACAAAGCTGAAGTCTTTCTCAGTACTTTGCTGAATGTCAGCCAATGAATCAGCTTTATCAATGGCTGATTGTATGGGAGACTCTTGTGATGTCATCTTACTGACCATGTCAGAAGTTTCAGAAGCCATGGAATCCGTCTTAGTATGTCTGCTAAGGTCAGATTTTATACTTGTCACTGACATTTGTGTCTCCATCTGAAAAAATAACGTATATAATGAGCATTTTTTTAATAACCCGCATTTTTGTAGCGACATACTAAAAAAAGAATTACTTATTTGATTTACCTTTTCTTTCGTTAATTTATCACTCACAGAAACATCTTTTTCTTCGAAAGTTTCTGTAAGTTCTTCTTCGCTAACTTTAGCTCGTAATTCTTCCGTCAATTGTTTTTCTAGTTTCTGTTCCTTTATGATCGCAGGTTGATCATCTTTTCTGTCGTCATCATCTGGTTTTTTGTCCTGGTCATCTTTTTTTTCTTTATAAACTTTGGGTAGATCTTTACCATCAGGCTTCTTCTCAAATACATCTCTATCAATTTTAAATTTACTCTTTTGTTCTAGTTTGTCTACTTTGACAGTAGTTTGAGATTCAGTCTCTGTCTCCGAGTCAGTAGATTTCTTCAAAAACTCGCTGTCTTCCTCTGAAGAAACTTGTACTAAAGTAGAATCAGTTCTCATTGTTTTATGATATGGCTTAGATTTGTCATCTAGTTTAATTTTAGAGTCAAAGTGCTGAATCGTTTCTTTCACAGATTTTACCGTCTCAACATGTTTTTCCGTTTCAACGGAAACTTTTTGTGTAATATGAGTCTCCATACTTGATATTTGTTTAGACTGTTCTCTGACAAATTCCTGTGTGTACTCAATTCCTTGGTCCTGTTCAAGTGTATGTTTCTTCAACGCTTCTTTAGTTAATTTAACAGTAGTCTTAGGTAACTCAATAGAAGATTCCTTTGACATTTTTGATTCAAATGAGCTAATCTTAGCTCTCAAAGGAGCTTCAGCAATATCCTTTTCTTCTTCTACAACCAAATCGGGTGACTTATCACCATCGTCTAACTTCTCCTCTACCCTTGATGTGACAATCTCCTTTTGGGAAATTGCTTCTCTGGTAAAGGTATCTTTAGTTTCAGTTACTTTAACCTCACTAGTTTCTGCGGTCACTGACTTTCTTGGAGTGATCGTAACATTGGAGAAGTCACCTGAAGGGAACCTCATTGATTCATTCCTCATGTGCCTCTGAAGGTGTTTGGGAGTTGGTTTAGCCGGTGACGAAGGGTCGAACTTTCTAAACTGTTCGACTGGTCGTTCCACAGGCTTGGGTTCTTCTTTCTTTGGCTCGACGACTTCTTGTATTTCAGGTTCTTTTTCTTCTTCAACTGTGTCGGGTGAGGTTTTTGATCGTGTTCTTTCTAGTTTCGGGTCTTTTTCCAGTACCTATAAAATAATAAATACATTTTAATAAGAACTCTAATATTGTTTAGATTATTTATTGGTTATGGTGCTGTTTTTAGTTATTTAATGCAATAATTGTATACTTGTTGTTCAATATCCTGGAATTTCTTAATGTCAGGTTTTATTTGAGTCTTAATTTCAATGATTTCTTCTCTTATTTCTTTCTTTTGCTTTGAAGCCGGTATTTTACTCGAACTTAACTTCCTCGTTATTTGTTCTTTCCGTTCTGCTACACTGCGCTTTACATCTGTAATCAAAGGAATATCTTAAGAAACTTGACATACTATAGTAAAAATAGATTATATGTATTTGTGTATAAGAAGATCATACCTTCATCTTCCTCGCTTTCTTCATGAGAGCTAGGCGTTGGAGTTCTCTCCACTTCACTCTTTTCAACTATCGACTTCTCCTCAGGTGAATACTTAGCTTCGTCTTGGTCATGTTCTGATTCTCTGTGTTCAGGAATTTGATCTTCATCGTATATTCTGTCCTTGAGTTTATTGTCTTCTTCTGCTGTAGTATAAGTAAAATCGTGAATTCACTAATTTACTTCGAAATATGTTTTAATAGTGGCTAGTAAGGACTACTTTACAACTCCTGTTTACTAAAATAGGCGTTGTAAGAGAAAGTACTGATTAAATAGTTAAGAAAAGGAACAAAATCATGCATAAAAATGGAGGAGAGGTGACTGGCCGATACCTTTATAAGCTTCAATTTCTTCAGAAGCCTGTCTTTCTTGGTAGATATTACGTTGAATTCGTCGTTCATTGGTCAACTCTGACTGTGGTGCGATGATGTCGTCTCGTCCAATACGACATAATGCCAGCTCCAGAGAGTTATCTACATAGATAAACTTATTATTTCTACAACTGTATTATTTTATGAGTGTGTGATTGCAAGAATTCTACAGCGCTCCACAGACTAGAGTCCAATTTAAAAAATAACGACTCACCTATCTTATTATTTTATCTTAGCTTATTCTCAGCTGGCACCAGCAGGATAATTATTTTGTTTTCTTACAAGACTTTAGCGATAGATGGATGCTTATTTAGATGTTTGGCTCTATTATATCTATCGCGTTAGATAATCTAACAAAATAGTTTTGATTCCCATCATTTCCCGTGGGTGTCGTAAAAGGCGACTAAGGGACTCATCAGAGAACGGGCAGCAACGTTCTCTGTATACGCAACGACAAACACTGCGATCGCCAACCCGCCTGCCAAGTGTGGCTATTAAGGCAAACCAATTCTTGCCAAACTATTTGGGGGACGCCTATGTCCAGCAGTAGACGTCTTCAGGCTGCTGATGATGATGACTTAAGATTCATACCTAAAGCTTTAGTTCCAGACTGCGTCTTCCACAGTTTCAGCATAAGCTGTGCCTGCTCAGCAGCGGTGATCCTCTTAGCCTGTATCTGGTTGACAGTGGCCACGCTCACGCCAAGCTCGTAAGCCAACGCAACCCAATCCTTGCCAAGAAGGTTGCAGATGTCCTCCAACCTGTACATTTAAAAATATATATATTATACTGCTGACGATTTCGAATGAAGAATACAAAGTCAAAGTCAAAGTCAAAACGTTTATTGCGAACTAAGTGTACAATGGTGTTATAGTTTGTTAGTAGGTACTTATGACTTAGCAGCCTTTTACAAGCATTGCAATATTATTCCTTATTTATTTTATAGCAATAGAAACAAATTCACAAATTACAGCCATATCAGAATTAAAACGTCCACAATAATTAACAATTTCCAGCAATATTAAATGTCATAATAATAAAAGAATAAAAATGAAAATATCGATAAATTAAGTCAATAAAAACAGCAATATTCAATGTCAAAATTAAAATTTAAGTGAAAAAAAAAATAAAAAAAAAATGGGGAGAACTAATTACGAGAGATCTACAAAAAACTTGTGCAGTACATTACTGTTCACTCAACAAGCTATTTTCGGTAGTGATTTAAAAAGTATTAGGTTACTCATTAGGCTGTAGGCGATTGAAGTATATGTAACTTCTGTAACTACTCTTCAGTCAAACTGAAAAGTTGACGAGACTACTTAAATCATTCTAATAATTTACGTCTAAATAGTAAATCGTCAAGATGTAGGCGTATTATTGGTTATGACTAAATTTATAATAAAAAGTTACTATACCTCGGGTCACTAAGCCTCTGTCTCCAAATGAGCTCTTGCTCCTCAGTGCGCATCGGCACTGTTTCTGTTGGGACGGGGGAAGTTCTCTCTTCATCTGGCACCATGATGTTGAGGACAGCAATCTGCATTGAAATGTTGTAGACTTTATGCACTACCTTACCTACATAGTCAACTAAATAACCAAAAGCAACTCTAGTATTGGGACTTTCGCAATACATTTAAGTTATACTACCAGGCACAACAGAGTATTGGCTTTCGGTTTGAAGGGTGAGAAGATGCTAATATATTTTCAGCTTTGCGTTTTGTTACAGACGTAAATATGTGGTGGGGTCCACGTGACATCAGGTGGCAAATATGTACTGTATGCTATGTTTGTACATAATATGGTGGATATATTTGTTTATTTATGATAGACATTCAATGTCTTTGGCATTGAATGTCTACCCCATAAGGGAGCTGAATGATATAAAATACAAGATAATAAGTTACCGGTGTCGGCGAAGGTTCTCCCTTCGGGACCTTAGGATCCCTCATAAATTGGCATCTGCAGATCGGCTCCAAGTCCTGCGTCTTGATCATCACAGGGAAAGCCACTCGATTCTCCCGGAAAGCTCGGAATGGTATCGACAGCTGTTCCCCGGACTTCGCCACTGGTACCAAGTTGCCTCCGAATTCGAGGTATACTGGTTTACCTTCGTGGACCTGTTAAATTTCGTCTCTTTTAAAATCCTGTGTCACTAAATATAATCATAATACCGAGTGCAGATTGAGCTTAAACTTTTGTTCTTTCTTCTTTAGCAACCTAAACATTAGTTTACTTATTTTAGACTGCACGCCTTCCGGAACGACATAGCGTACTCTTAATTAAAAATTAATAGATTAATTAATTTTGTCCTATTTGCAGGTTTAACATACCTCAACATCCCTGCTCTTGGCAACTTGTATAAACCGCTCAATTCGCTCCAAGGTCTTGTCCTCCTTATCATCAGTGACGCAGAACATGCGCAGTTGTGCCTGACACTCATCAGTGCGCTTGGCATAGACCACAAAGCGAGCCATGAACGGTACGTGGATGGCTTCCCTGGAATTAAAGTGACTGATGTAAATAATGCTGTATTTGTCATTTCTGTCAAGTAAAAGTGATCCTAAGCTGGCCTTTCCTACAAATCGGATATCATTTAACCATTTGCCTTTAACTCTATTTTTTTTGCTCGGAGTCAGCAGTGTCAAGTTTTGGAGGTTTCGAATATATTAGGTCCAATCAAAAATAAAAAAAATCTGAATAAACATAAAAAACCATAAAATCATTTGGCTTCATGCCGCTACGGCATGAAGCCGAATGATTTAATATGAAAGCTTAAAAAACAACTCCCAATTATTTCCTTACCTGTATAATTCTGTTGCCATCTTGGTAGCATCCTCTACGTGTCGACAATCGATCAGCCAATATCTAGCTGATACAGTTGTAGTAAACGAAACACAGTCGTTTACAAACGTAAGAGGAGTATTCTCCGTAACATCTTCCCAGTGAGCGCGATTCGTTCCACCTGCCACCATAAACACTTCATTTTACACCCTATAAGCTTAAAGTCAACTAAATACATGCTCTGCAATAATATACTTTATACTGCTACATTAAAAATGCTCTTTTGTTGGTCTGCTCTGATGAAAGCTATGAGGCAGTATTTTGCGGCTAAAACGCTATTTTCCAACTGCCATGATGATGGGTCTACCCTATAATGCATGCCAAAGCAGGCTTTCAAATATTTATCTACACAGTACTTGTATTGTTTTAATCATAATATACAGTCTATTAATTTTTCTACTAAATTGACTAATTTTACTTGTATAAAAAGACTTAAGTGTAGTTATAAATACAGATTTCAGAGAGCTCAAGTTAAGATAATTTTGTTAATTTAACCTAAACATAAAAACACAGAAGTTTAATAAGTAATGTAAGTAACCGATGTAGAAGAAAGATCAGAAATAAGAAAGACAGGTCAATAACAAATCAAGAAAAGAACTAAACATAAAATGTTTCCAAAACGGCCTATAGCAAACACACAACAAGCAAAGACAACACATCACACAAATAAATAAAAAAATAATAAAATAACGTACCATTTTAATACTTTTTAGAATGATAAAGTGACTATAATGTGGCACACTGTGAACTGTCACCTGTTTCTTACAAATAGTGCTGTTGTCTCTCAAAATGAAAATGAACTCTACTTTATCAAAAACGAATCATCAAAATTGCTGTTCAGGTTTTCGAAAAACAGATCTCTCGAAGGACAATCACTGAAATAAAATTCAACCGAACTAAACCAAAACATGGAAAAAAAACGTGTCCAGTGAAACAATGACAAGAAAAAGGAACGAGACAAAATAAGAGAAGATGATGTGAACAGAACTGATAGGCCGTTTTGGAAATAAATCTCTGATTCTTACAAGCAAAGTAACAAAAGGGAACATTGACGTCGAATGATCATGAGGATGAAGATGGCACCGATTCGAGATATTTTATCTTTACGCTTATACTAAACAAAAACAGGTATTTAACGTGTCTCAATCATATACAATGTGCCAATACAGTTGCAGTTCCTTTAGTTCTAGTTATGTTTGTACATTTTGTTCTAAACCGACATGTTTCTGTGATCGTATCGCTGTGCAAACTCTTGATGTCCCAAGATTCATTGAATGGTTATGATACAGAGTGAACGTGACTTAACAAAGCGTAAAAAATTCAGCCCGTGCATAGAGGAAGAATGTATGAGAAGCAAGATATGGAAAAGCATTCAAAAAGTGATAGAGGGAAAAAAAAAACAAATGTAACTGATATTTATACTCGAACAGCCACGACGCTGAAGAGCATAAGTATCGTAAAAAAAATGATTTATGAGAAATAAAAACACGATAAGTTCAAGAGTTTCAGACAAATTAACGTTCAAATTAAATAAACGAAACTTAAACCGACATTTTGATTTTGTTTTTGTATAATATTTCTAATGTTTTTACCTTCGAGAGATCTTTTGCGAAATACCCCTGTTGGTGCGCGCCGATAGGTGGCAGCACATTATTTAGCGCCACACACGGTGAGCGTGCAACACACACAAACACACGAGAACAAAGACAATGTAGACACGCACATAACGGACACACAGGGACGTAGTCCCTCAGCTGCTTGTGTATTTGCTATAAGCGGTTGGCTTGTTTGCACTGTCTTAAATACTTTCTTTTCCCTTCCACTATCATGTATGTTTTGTTTCGAATGAAATGATTTCAAACTACGCTATTTCTCATTAACATGCTCATCCTGCTGTCTATAAAATGGGAACTCAGACTAAACCCGTAATTTTCTGTTCTACACTAACCAATATGATTTAGGATAAAAAGACTATAAAATTCCGATTAGCTATATCAATACTCTAGTCAAAAAGTTGAAAATTTCAAAATCTATAGTCTACCGATCTCATGTAGAACTATATTCGTTACCAAATCGATTCGTAATGATTTCTGTTAGTCTATATCCTACTTTACCAATGTGTTGTAATGGAATATTGGTATTAGAATTGTATTTCCTTTTAGTTTTATTTATTAAGCGAACTTAAAAGCAAAGTCCACAATACCCGCAAATAGACCATAATCTGTATTTGGTATTTAGTGCAATTTATTTTGATTAAAAAATATATTCTTCAATTCTTGTAACACCACAATGGTTATTTTTCCAACATATCTAATGCTTACCATTGATTTTTTTTTACATACTATGAAAGCTATAAAATTGCAATAAACCTTTAAAATGAAGTTCCAGTCTATGTTTGGGTACTGTTTGTAAGCTGAATACCTAACTGTAGGCACACTTACCTTTCCATGGCAAAGCATATCATCAAGATAGCAAACACAAGCCATACTCCATTGCAACACATGGCGTTAATCTATTTGTTACTGAAACACATTTTTGGCATAATTTTTTTAAACTTTCGTGCATTCTGAATATAATATGGTTTAACTCGTATGTTATTTTTGGTGAAGTTAAATGATTTTGTTTGTTGTGGGTATCTGATAGAATCCGTGATCCAAATCCAAACAGTCTTTCAGTAACAAATCAGATTTGCTTTTTTAAATACAAGCGAACTTTTTTAATTGTACCTGATATGGAACAGAGTAGCCTCAATGTTGGGGCTGACGATGTGCTGTACTGGTTCGTCATACCCTGGGTATGAGGTCGAGGAGCTGGCATACTGAGGGTTATGGCTTTGTGGAACTTTCTTCGTCTTGGTTCTACAGTAACTACTGGTGAAACGGCTACTCCACGACCGAGTAGCTTAGCAGTTAGCTCTGAATCAATAATTTGAGCCTGAAAAGAGTAAGGTTTATTGTGTTAAGTATGAAATATTTTTGATAAAAGATATAAAGTTACTATCATCTTTTATTTCTGTAATCACACGTATGTTTTCATTATATTTCTTCTTTTTGGTATACAAAGATAAAAGTATCATTCATATATTTTTTAATCCTTATGCCAATATTTATTCTAAAGACCAAACGTTATTCTCGCCAAGACTTCATGCTGGTGTTGGTATAAAATTAAAAGGCAGTGTGTGAAAATAATAGATTAAATTCAGTACTTACCCCTGCACGGGACAGTAAAAGCAGAAGAGATTTTGCAAAATTTTAGGCAATTATTATTATTATCATGTTATTGTTCTCTTTTCTGAAGTAGATTTTACTTTCTACAGTTTATTTACAAAACCAGCTATAATCTTACAAACTAAATGATAGGAAGGTGGTGAAGAGCGGTCGGTGCAAAATTAAGCAAATATGAACATTATGAAATCACAGGAAAAGCATATAAATGAAATTATACACATTTATTAAAATGTCAACTCAGACTTTCATCTATTTCTCACACATGCGCTTTAAAACAAGATGCAACACACTCCGATAATAATCAAGCTCAAAATAATACAGCAAAACAAAATATATTTACATCATGCAAGTCTCACGTTTGGTCTTTAGGAAATAAAGTACAAAGTCGCATAACAGTCCAAGTAACAATTCAACATAAAAGCATAGAAAGACATTACCCAATAAATTTAGCAATCCTTAAAATACTACTTAACTAATTAAAGTACATACGTCACTCCAATTGTATTTAAATACATAACAATATCGTAACAACACACACAAATGTATCTAAATAATCAAATATCACCTAGTCGTTCATACAATTTTTTGAGAACAGTTATAATTTCAATCATGCTTATAATGTCGCCTAAAGACCAACTCGAGAAAATCCAACCCGTCTGAAATACCGCAGTGTGAGAAAACCTACGATTTTAGACTCTTTTGTGATTTCATAGAATTCAATTTTGCTTAAATTGAAAACAAAGTTTGTTGTCAATGCTTTATTGAAACTCCCTTCTACAATAAATAGTTAAGTGAATTTCTAAATTTATTGGGTATGACATAATCCCTAAAGGAGTAACGTAGAAACTTATTCTAATGGCAAAAGACGTGTCTCATCAAACTATTAAAACCATCAGAAAAATCTTCACATACTCTTTCACATCATCAAACATTAACTTTATATTCTAAGAAGACACTGAATTTTTCAAAAATTTTCAACACCCAGAATTTGATGAAACAAGTCATAGCTAATAATTATTATTGTTAATAATCACGTACATTGTTATTAAAATATAAATGAGCTGTATGTATGTCTAAGATATGTGATGATACGAGTAACATCATAATGTAAATCGCTAAACAAAAATACTTCACCAATAAACGGATACAAAATAATTATCGTAAAAAAATTTGGCATTCACATTTGTACTTTTGTTTTAATATGGCAATGACTAGACTGTGTTTGGCAAAATATAATCCGATTGTCTTACTGTTTCTTTATTTCCAAAAATCCCTGTTTTAGCAATCGATTCTCTAATTCTCTCGTAAGTATACCGAATCACAACACTTGTTTTCATAATGGCTTGAGCTTCTGCCAACCAATTTTTGTTTTAGTTCTAACATCTACCTTCTTAATTTCTTTGAACTAAGTCTGTCATAAACAACAGCTCACACAAATCCACGTGTCGTTTCATTCAAGCTTGTCACTAAAAATTTTCTAAACCACATGTTGTCAATAATAAATATTAAGTAACATCAAATCCTAAAGAAAATGATCTGCTTAAAGCTTTTGACTGATTAACACACGAAAACTAGAAGTTTAAAATTTCTCAGATAATATTTTGCCGAACCTATCACTAATGACTAAGATTAAAATGAGTCACAATTATTCTTAGAAACAATAATAAATAAATGAACACAGTATCTAAATCTAACAGTGAAGAAAATGAACTGGTAACCTTATCGAAAATATTCGTTATAATTCATAAGCTTTTCTGACTATGTCAGGTTATAAGATTAAATTCATTCGAGTACATTAAAGGTTACAAAATACTACCAAATAAGAGAGAAGCGTTTTTTCTTAGAGACGTTATTGACAGTGATCTTTTTGAGGTTTTTGTCCTTAACCCCTTTTCGTGGTTTGAATAGGTTTACCTGGAGGCCGACTTTGATCTTCTTGGTGAGAGCGCCTTGCGGGAATACGGCCTGGACTTGTGGGACGACGGAGCTGGATACCATGCCACCTGGGGATTGAAAAAAAGGGAAAATTTTCTATTTATTGATATCATAGTTGAAAAGGTCTAAATACCAAAGACTTACTAATTATCAAATGTACAGGTTAATATTGTTATATAGCACGTGAAAGAAAAATCATCACAGATGATTCTTTTTACAAATGATTTTCCTTGGTTACTGTTTGTTATACTTGAGTATTCATTTATCGATATGATATTGAACTGCTTTCATTGCTTTGTTAACGTAAAATTTTGATTTTAACAAGCAAGATGCATTTTGCGAATAAGTCTACCGCATTACAGAATTTTGCAAATAAGTCTACCCGTAGGCTTAATTACAACATTACTGGAGATATACAGAGTGCACTGACCTTCAGGCCCTATAGCATGGACCTCTTGTCGTATGCGCGATATAACAGCGAAGTACTGCGGGAAGTCGTGTGTCAGGATCCTGGTGACACGCGGAGCATCCCAACCTTTCTCGTCAGCCTCGTTTGTCTCTGTTAAAAATATATGTCTATGTTAATAAAATAAAGTATTTATGATACAGAAATAGAACAGTGATTTCAAGATTGTAACACGACATTTGAACAATTTAAACCAAAGGTGATTTTAGTGATCCTAGATATTTCATAAAAATATTTGTATTTTTAAATTTTTCTCGTCCGCGATCATAAAGACTAATTCTTGATTAGACAAGTTTTTTCACTGGCTAACTAATTGCTTCTATTAATAACTTAATTTTAACTTAATAGCTGAAATGCTGAAAAAAAATAAATGTAAACTTTAGTTAATAATGATGTGTTTTTGAACACATGGAAGATATCATTTCAATTAAGACGTTTTTGTGTTACTACCTCTTTACCAAATTCAAGAATCATTGGCCTATCCTTTTCTAAACTGTTTTTTGGGTTGGCTTTCGGAACATCTTAAAGCAGCTGAAAATTCAAGAATTATCTGTCAAGCCTTCTCCCTAATCAACGATTTTAAGTGTGTAATGCAGCTGAGTACCAATATTTTTACTTATTCTAATACCATCATTAAACCCACCTTCAATCTCAAGAGTCTCATGCAGGATGTCCTGCACGACGTCATCGGTAGCATCAGCGTTGTGTTCCCTCCAACTGGTTCCGTTGTCGGAGCGAAGGATCACGATCTCTCGCTCCTTGCCGCGGAGAGACGCGTAGTGGGGCACTTCGAGTATTACTGGCCTGTTTTGACAAATATTGATTGAAATGAGTATCATCATAGCATTATAAAAAATGAAAGTTTTTCTTTAGTTTGCTATGTGTTATTATTTCCTAGAATTTGATCCTTATTAGCTACACCTTCGGATGGTGTAATAATACACGGTGTTTATTTTTCAAAATCAACCGGTTCGATTCCTGGGTAGAGAACGATTTTCAAAAACTCAGTGATGCAGTTTTAATTTTCATCAAAATCGGGCTCGAGACTCCTTTAAGTGTTTTTCGATATTTCTCA